>OX453306.1:22037017-23237017 GCA_949710035.1 Crambus lathoniellus
GTGCATCTAGAGGATGGCCAACCCGAAAGGCCCAGCCAACCGGATGAATAAGAGGTGAATCTTCATGGCACCAAAAACCATTGTCTTCTGGAGAACTGTCATAGTATTTGACATGCAATCTCTTACCCACTATTTCACATACACTAGCTACCTGAAAAGTATTCATACTTTAAAATGATGATGTAAAAATATGGCTGCCCCTTCAATATAAGTAATTATATATTTTTTTTAAATTGATACAATATATTTGCCTATCCCTATATATTATATGTTGGCAAAGGCCTTTGCCAACTGGCAAACAGACCTACAAAAAATGAGCAAGGCTCAAATACTAAACCACTAAGAAAATCCAAAGAAAGATGGTCTGAAGCGAAAGGCTATATTATATATATTATATGTAGGTATAGGGATTGCATTACCTATCTGAGAAATTAAAGCGTCAAATATCTTATAATACACAATAATGTTGATGAGACGGGTACTGAAACTTGAACCCTAAAATTTCAATTAGGACTAAGCATTTGTTTTGTTTATTATTAACAATAGGAACTTACAATTACTATAGATTATAAAATACTAACCTTAACTTGTGATATTCTATTTTTATCAACTACTTCCATAATAGAACCAATAGAAAATCTAGAGACCAGACTATCATTTAATTTACTGTAAAAATTTGCTGGCAGTGTTCGAGCTCCTGTTAGTTGTTTGACTAAGAATCTGAAAACAAAGTAAATAAAGTTGTTGAGTGAAATAAATACAGTTCTATTAAATATTTAAATATATACCAAAGTATAATCAAATCAAATCATAAGTATAATATTTAAATAATAAATTTGGAACAAGATTAAGTATTAACTTACTTCTTCCAATCAGTGTATTTATCTTCAATACTGCGAGGTGGTATAAGAGGCTTCCCACGGGTAGCACACCAGCCTACAGGGTGCACCTCTGAACAGCACAAATTCACCCAAAAATCTTTGGTGTCATCACTACCAAAACCTTCATAACGCAACAAACCCATATACCCCTTTACCTGAAATAAAACACCCTTTAGATACAGATTAATGGATATAAAACCATCTTTTTAATTTAACCTTCCGAGACCCGAACTCAAATATGCCAAACAAATCATTTACTTTTTTGCACTGGTTCTCGCGGGAGCCGTCGGCAGGCTTAACATGTAACATTCCAAAGCCAAGTGATAGCAAAACTCTTGCAATTATTGCTCTAAAATCGCAAACTGCAGCAAGTTTTTGCAGCTCCATTGTACAAATTTGCAAAAAATAATTGGGAGATTTTTGCTATTGTTCGGCTTTTGCAAGTTACATTTTAAGCCTGCCAGTTTCAAAGGGTTAATCACCTTTCCTGTCTGATTCTGGGGATTCATAAAAATAGAATAATATGATAATAATATTTTCTAGCATAAAAAAATATTTGTACCTACTCTAACAGAATTTACTATGGTTTTTATATTGTGACTTTTTGCAGGAATACCGCATTAACTCTTGTAAAGCCAGGGTCTTTTTTAATGGCCCATTTTTTATGTAAACAAAGCACTTTGAGTGCGCGGCTATCGCTATCCCGAACATCTGGTTATACTTAGGCCGTCTTTGGTTACATTTATAATAAGCTGAACAACAAGGCTATAAACTAAGACTATTTCGACAGTTTTACGATATGTTTTGTTTTTATAATGGTTGTTCGAACTTGACCTTTTGAGTAAACAAAGAACAATAGTGCGGTCCATGCGATATATTTTTTTTCACATAGTTATCGATAAAATAACATATAAGAAGTATATATATATTTAGAATCTACATGAAAAAATCTATCTGATAAAAATATAATATACAGAAAAAAAATTTTTAATTAATTTTTTGAAATTTTCAAAAAACTCATTACTTCCGGTTTCAAAAAAAATCGAAATTAAATGTTTTTTATTTATTTTTTCTTCTGGATCACATATTATAGTGTATTTTTATAGTATGACGAATTTATCTCTCTTTTGAACATCGAAAACCGCATACAAAACATATAAAAATTGCTATACTAACAAAAAAAACCATTGGGGGTAGTTGCAAGTGCGTGTATACACCCACCTGGTCGTTGAGAGGTAGTCAGTAAACATCCACCTACCCACAATAAGCTCAGCTGTCAAACGTGTTTGTATTGAAGCAAAAGGTTGCAACGTAAAAAAGGCCCTAAGTGCTTTTGAATTCAGAAATGTTGTTTATCAGTTAAGACTTCCTAGCCAACTTATAGAAAAAAACATAGAAAGAAAGCATTCTAACAACATAATGTTTAACTTACCTTCAGCACAGTAGCTACCCAAAAGTAATCACTGAGCTTTTCAGAACTATTTTCACAGTCTGTATTCTTAACCTCTACTTTCATGCCTTCAAATGTGCTATCCCACATTTCATGTAGTGGAGCATGCTTGAAGAGGCTCACAGGGGCAGCAAGGAAGTCACAGCCAAATAGCTCATCTTTCCACTCATAGCTATTGGCCACCAGTGCAGCTGAAAGCTTTATTGGTCCAGCCTAAAAATACAAGAGTTTAATAGACATGTGTAGAGTTCATAATACAGGAATAATTAATACCATTGATTATTACCTGCAAATCGTTCAATGTAGCCTGCCAATGTTGAAGTTGAGGTAAAGGCTCTAGAGGAATTAAGCCAGCCATATGATCTGTACCTTCCATGACCTTAAAAGTCCAATTACGATGCTGACTTCTACGAGAACATCGCAAAGAACAAAACTTATTGTTTTTAGAATAGAAATAATCACGGCGTCCAACACGGCCACATAGCTCACATATCGCTAAAATAATATTAAAGATCAGAACAGAGAATGTGTTTATAAATTCCCGATAATTTATAAGAAAATTTCAATAGAATACGTTTCAAAATTCATACAAGTCAAAATGCCGACATTTTCAAGACACTTACCGAAACTATCCTTTTCAAGTGGAATTATGGATAAATCATCTACAATGTGAGATTCTTCGGCAACATCAACAGAATTATTGCAATCTAAATCATTGCCAAACTTGTAACAAGCCATAATTTATCGTATAAAATATATAAACCGAACACCACCGTGTTGAACACTGCAATGACTGCAATCCTCATGACTAATATAATTTAAATAAAAGCTGCAATGTATGGATTTAACGTAAATCAAATATTTTCATGAAAAATTAAACACTTCGGTCACACAACACAACTTTTAATTATTATGTTTATCAGCTAAAGTTGCAGACATAAATTCAGAAAATAGTAGGATTTCGGTGATTTCGTTCACATTTCGTTTCGTTTGCCTCGCCATAACAAACCACAAATAATATAGACATGAACATAGAGTAACACAGATAGTTTTAAGGAGCGCGCACATTATGCCGGGGCGCAACGGAGCGGGCCGCAGCGCAGCGCATCGCATTGACGGATTTGAGTATAGCAGTACCTCAGAGCACATTAGTGACGGGCCGGGCCCTCTGAGGTACTCAGAGGCCGGGCCGCAGCGCATTGACGGATTTTGAGTACAACCAAATTCAAACATCCAATTTCTTCTACTATGCCGGACCGGCATTGCCGGTTATACCCGTCCCTCTCACTCTCCAGGCATGACAGAATCGAGTGAAAGAGACGGGTATAATTTGTAGGTGTCATGTTATCTGACTGAGTAGTACGACAATCATCCGAGCGAGAAAAATCCGCTTGCTATAGCACACTGTGTCGGGGCGCAGCGGGGCGGGGCGGGCCGCATCGCATCGCACGCACGCAACAAAATCCGTGGCGGATTATCCGCTCAAATCGCTCGTATGTATTTATATGAACTATCGCACACTATGCAGGTGCTATGCCGGGCAGCCGGCCGCATAATCCGCTGCATATTTTGGTTGTTGCGATGTGTGTGGCCCTCCCCTCCCTGCTGCGCTCCGACTATAGACGTAAAAAACCCGTTACTTACTGTTATTAACCGAAAAACTCAGTTATTTTCACATAGATAATCGTTAATAACGGTTAGATAGATTATCCGACTTTGAACTAAAAAAAAGAGGTTGCAGTTTTACTCGTGTTATTATACCTTTTTAAAAATAAAATTATATTAAAAAAAAACTTTTATTTAAAATCAAGCTTTTATTCAAATGTCCTAAAAAGAATAAAATAAGCTTTGTATCAAGTCAAATCCAACAAATTTATTACATTAAACAATTTATATGTTTTAAAAGCTTGTCGTTTTATTTAATTTCATATGTCAAATATAAGATAAAGCATTTGTGTTTAGTGCAAGCCCAGTAACAATAAAATCTCGCGACAAGCTTTTAAAACAAATAAATTGTTTAATGTAATAAATTTGTTGGATTTGACTTGATACAAAGCTTATTTTATTCTTTTTAGGACATTTGAATAAAAGCTTGATTTTAAATAAAAGGTTTTTTTTAATATAATTTATTTTTGTGTTTTTAGTTATTATTGGACGTGTTTCTAAGTTGCTTCATTTCATTTAATGCATAATTATTGCATGGTCGTTTGCCAGTTAATTTATTACAGTCTAGCTCTTCAACTGCATCAAGTCTGCAAACACACAAATATATTTTACCACCAAATAGAGATTGTAGATTCTTACTACAGACACACATATTCATTAAATACAAGGCATATTCACATAGGTATAAGAGAAGGAAGCACTGTATTACGAACAAGAATAGAAAACACAAATTAGACCCAATAAGACAAAAAGTTCAAAATAAAAATGTGTGTGTGCCGTGCCGCAGCAGTACTCAATGGTCGCAGCTCAGCGTCATATTACTTGTCTTGCAACGCAAGCAAACGCTGATTTTCAGTTGTAAATTTTAGTACGTATTTCAAAAATAAATACTAAAGAACAAGACACATTTAAGTTTCTATCAAAGTTGATAAACATAGTACATAAAGAAAAAAAGGTTTTTTCTTTTCTGTAGGTAGACTATGGTTGTATGTATTAACTTGGAGCTATCTGTCGTTGACTTTAGTGAACTATTTATGTGCAAAGTGACACATAGGGTCTGAATATAGCATCTTCGCGTTTTTTCCTTTTTTTTATAGTTCGTTCGTTCTTATAGCCGCTACACACGTCCAGACCAGACCTAACCGCCGATTTGGTGCTGACGAACTTTGCTGTAAAGCAAATATAATCCGTGCTACACACGTTCGTACCAAATCAAAATTAAATCAAATCAAAAAATCAAAAAGCTACACCAAATCTGGTCTTGGCCAAGGCTTTGTATCACATCACTGAACAAGGCCTTGTATCACATCACTTTTTCTTATCAAATACCCACAGAAATCACCTGGATTTGCCAATGCAATGCAACGGGCTCGTAAAGAAAAAGACCTATTAACAAAAAAAGGTCTTGGATTTGAAAAAAATTGAACGGTACCTGTCATAAAATAATGACGAAAAATTCTTCAAAACCATTTTGAGTAGCCTGTAACTGACAGGGAAACTTCATTTTTAATTAAATGTCATTTTTTTAAGTAATTGAGAAAAAGCCTAAGTCCAGGGACTTTAAATTAATGTTTTAATATAAATAATAATAATTTTCACTTTTCATGCTCTAAAAGTACGCAAATATAGCCCTACGAAGCGGGACTAAATAACCACTTTAGTCCCTAGGGAGAAAAATGTAATTACTTTTTAATTTCCTTCATGTGACATTAGATAAACTCAAACAGCCAGTGAATATACTATTAATTGTGAAGTGTGGACCATCTTCATTGCGAAAATGTTAAGATGTTTTTTGTTTCATGGTTTTTCCGCAAGGAAGGTGGCGCCATGTGTTTTAAATTGTCAATTTATGACTGGTTTAGCGGAAAAAACTTACTGCGAGTTTTTGCCGCCATTTTGGCGGGTTAGGTTGAGTGGATATTTTAATTAATCGCAATTTGTTTCATAGTGGATTTTGTGACTCAAGATAGGTGTGGTTTTTGTGCCCCAAGTGTCTACGCAACTGAACGATATGTAGAATGATTAAAATAGGCGCTATCTCGGTAAAGTGATGCCGAGTGTTTTATTATAGTGGTGTGGTGACTAACCTCAGCAAGAATTATCGAGAAGGTTGGCTTGACACACTTGACGCCAAAAACTCCAAGGAGCACTGGAATGTAACACACCTACATTCTTATGAAAACATAAGAAACTATAATAATTAAATAATACTCAATAATTGGCAGTATGGCTAAATGTCTTGGTCCTTGTCCTGTCCTACAAAAGGGCGAATATTTTTACTACTACTACTACTGACCGCGAAAATGTCAGAATTTGTTAAATGTTTTTGTACTAAATTGACTAGTTTTCTCGCTCTCGAAGTGAAAAGTACAGTTTGCACCTCGAGACTAAACGCCAACTTAATATACCCTCGGTTTCATTGACTCCCTCCCACGCTCGGGAGCCAAACCACCTCTGGTATATAATGGCTTCGTTTAGTCCCTCGTTATAAAATATTCTATTGATAATCTCAAATTTATGTAAATAGTATATTATAGCATACTTTTCAAACAGACTGTTTTTTTGTCTCCATAGCAATTATGTGACATGAACTCATGTTCTTTCTCAAATAACCAATTCAAATCGGCTGTCGGGTTGGGACGTGTGTTCTATTACTAGTTGAATTTAGAGAGTGCGCCAGATAAGTCTGCGCGGGGTCAAAATCGAATACTAATATTTTCCATAAGCTTAGAACAAAATAATGTACTGTAACTAGCGCCATAAACGCCCCAGTCGCAGAGTTATCTGACACGCACTCTATGAAGATTGCGCGCGCTGAATGATCGCTGATTATAACTTTATGGTAGGTACCTACCTACATTGACAAAGTGTCAAGTAACCATCACAACAAAACAAGAATATAGTACTTGAAAATTTGCAAGAATTCTGAATTGATAACTATACTGATTATATATTTAATTGCATTGTCATCGGAACTAAAGGTGAATTCCAAATTTCAGCTCAATCGGACATTGGTAAGTGGGTCAAATTTAGCTCGCAAGATTTGACGAACGGACATGCATACATACATACACTGCAAGTTAAATAAAAGCTTGTAAAAACTAAATATAAGGCCCCCAGTACAGGATGGCCGATCATGGTCGGCGACCATGTTGGGCCATCGTGTACAGGGCCGGTTTGCGTGTGATCGCTGACTGTGACTGTGAGCAATGATCGCCGGCGATCCGTCCCGTGTCGGTTTTCGTGCACGATTCAAAGGGAGTTTGTCGCAGGCCACAAAGAGCGTTCACACGTTGGCCGATCATTCAGTTCATCTGAATATTTCTGCGTTGACTGACGTGTAGGATATTTTAGATTTATTGTTTTTTTTCGCAATTAGGCCATTTTGTGGAGCATAGGTACTACATTTTATTTTAATTTTTAGATTTTTGCATTCACAATGCAATTTTTAATATAGAAAAATGGAAAATGAAGTATTTAGAAAAAATCGACCCGTCTCACAACTAGCTCCGATGGGACTCGAACCCACGACCTTTCGCTTTCCGGGCGACTGCTCTAACCACTGAGCTACGGAGTCGTTACGAGAAGCGTCGAATTTATCCAATACTTCTTACTCGCTGTATAGTCAGCGTTAATTTCATCAATGTGGAGATATTACTACCCTCACACGCGAAAGAAATACCTTTCAAGGTATTTGGCAATCGCTAAAGATGAAATTACTATTGCAAGTTATTTTAATGAGCGATTTTCTGAGAGGCCATTTAAAAAAAAGCTTCCAATTGCTTCACTAGATGGCGTTGAACAAGTATGTACATGTCTATGGTATATTTTGGTATGAAACATATTTAAATTAATTACTTTTTAAAAACCCAAAGGAAACTAATAATATATTAAATAAGTACTACTGTGAGGAACAGAAACGAAATAGGTAAATTTAAAAAGTAAGGTGAATAAATAACATCTGTCTGACGTTCCGTTTTACGTAAAAAAGTCGCGTCAAAGTAAAATTTATAACGTTCCGTTCCTTCTAACTGCATAGGTGGGACAGCGCCATCTAGTGACTGAGCTTTCAGAAAATCGCCCATTTTTAGATTTTTGCATTCACAATGCAATTTTTAATATAGAAAAATGGAAAATGAAGTATTTAGAAAAAATCGACCCGTCTCACAACTAGCTCCGATGGGACTCGAACCCACGACCTTTCGCTTTCCGGGCGACTGCTCTAACCACTGAGCTACGGAGTCGTTACGAGAAGCGTCGAATTTATCCAATACTTCTTACTCGGTGTATAGTCAGCGTTATATGCGTTATAACTTAAAACTTTAGTTAATAACTTTAGTTATTGTTCTGAGCTTACTATCTCATTAGGACCGTTTTTTAGCAGCAGTGCACCTTCCTGTTGTACGTAGTACTTATAAATTCCTTGGCCAACCTGTACTGGGGCCATTATATGTATATTCTAGGGCTGCGTTCTGTCGTTTTGGGTGTAGTTGTTTGGTTAAAGTTTAACCCGTTTGAGTCAAAGATATTATAATACTAGCCTTCCGCCCGCGGCTTCGCCCGCGTGTACTACACGACGTTATCCCGCGGGAAGTTGATATTTTTCAGGAATAAAAAGTAGCCTATGTCCTTTCTCAGGCTCTAGACTATCTCTGTACCAAAATTCATTCAAATCGGTTCAGTAGTTTAGGTGTGATTGTGTAAAACACAGACAGACAGAGACGCATTTATAATATAAGTAAGGAAGTAAGGATAACAAGATTGTGCACTATGAAAATAAAAGCAATGTCAATTCGATTCTATGCAGTTACAATAAGGTTTATTTTCGTATGACATTACGATAAACGGAAAAACGAGCCGAGCGAGAGGCTCCTAAATAGGATTGCATCCCTGTCTACTGGGCTGCCACCATGAAATATTTTTGGTTGTAGTAGAACTTAATTCAAATTCATATTTCCTGTTCTCGATAATTTTCAAAATATTAATTAATTAAAAGGAATGTTAAGCCGATAATAATAGTCTATATCATTTATATTATTTAAAACCTTGAAAAACGACTTGTTTAATGTAAGAGTCGGTGTTATGGTAGTTTTAATTATAATAAATTTGCAACACTTTGCGTCTGGACAATTTTAATAAAAATAAAAACATCATCAATATGGCGACGGCAAATTAATTTATGTGTGTAAAGTTAGTGTGTGGATCTTAATTATCATTTTAAAATTACGTTTAAATCAATAAAAATGGTTCTCACTTGATGTGTGAAAGGATGCAAAAGCGCATCATATAAACGTAGCGGTGTATCTTTTCATAGGTAAGTATTTAGCCAAAGTTTTATTCTTGCGTATAGTAGGGTGTCCATTTCGTTTGTAATCTATAGACTGGAATTTACTTTCTTACTTAACCCAAACATTAATTTTCATTGTTTCAGATTTCCTAAAGATGAAGAAATTAAAAAAGGTTGGCTTAACGTCATACCTGAAAAAAATTACACAATACTCAGCAGAAGAAGAAAAAGAAGAAGAACTTTTTCAGAAAATTGGCATGAAACAGAACTTATTAAATGTATTATACCATATGTATTTTAATTTAAGGTTAAAAAGTAGGTACGCAAAAAACGAATCTTTAAAATTAATTTGACACAAAGCCTCCATGCGTCAAAAGATCTGAAAGACAATTTTGTTTAGCAATGTATAGTCTAACTAATAAACAGATTTTTATTACTGTACGTGGACTTTTTATTTCTATCCATTTTATCAAAATACGCCTATCAGAAATACAGACATACATTTCATATAAGTACATACAGGTCAAACTGACAACCTCCTCTTTTGAAGTCGGTTCAAAAGTAAGTATGCTTATAAAGCATACGTGTATGTGTCGATTGTCACATTATTGCCTCATAAGTAATGCAAAGTACCCTCTATGCTTTGCCGCGCGGAGTCCTCATCTTAACTAATATTATAGAAAGTGAGTTCGGATGTTTAAATGTATGTTTTTTTTAGCTACAAGAGCTCCCTAGGAAGCGTGGTGTTCGAATCCTACGTGAGCCAAGTCTGGTTAACCCTTTATAAGGCATAAGCATCTAGGGGTGGATAAGTAAAACTGTTGATGGGTTTAGACCATATTTATTGTAGTTTTTCACAAAATGCAAAAAAAAATTAAAAAAGTAAAAAAAAACATGGTGGTAAATATTTTCCTGCTACCCGTGGCCCTTTACTTAAATTCTATGAAATGCAGTAAAACATGGTATTATGCAGAGCGGAACGTTGCATTTTTCACATATAACTTTCGACCTTTTGTCTTTTTCTTTTGTACTACACATTCTGCAACGTTTATATGTAGGCGATTCAACGGGCATATGGTCTCCAACGTTGGTGAAACGAACTTCCTGGGCGACAACATGCAAAGCCTTTTGGCGGTTCTCAGACGTAGCAATTTTTTTTCTGCAGATATAGTTGACTAGACCACCGGATCGTCGTTTTCTACTCGAGAACCCACTGATCAGTCCTCTAGCAACAGAGACTCGAAATTCAAGATGGCTTAGTTTTGTCGCATTCGTATTTTGGCAATATAACAAGTATGCATTTGTTATACTTGCATCTAAAAGGAAAACGAATATGCGGACCCACCATCTCCTACTCCTTCTACCAACTGAATAGGTACCTTTTATGCGATCAAAGCGATCAACGCCTCCCATCCTTTTAGTATACTCCTTTATTGCTAACGGGCAATTAATTTCTTGTTTTGTGCCATCTTTCTGAGTCCGTAAGACAGTGGTTTTGCCAACTTTTGGATGGAATGCATTACTCAATAGTAGAACCTCTTTGGTGTCTTGCCAAACTAAGAAAGATACATTTCCCTTCACTCTCCATTTATATTGTCCTTTTGCAAGCTTCTGTTTAGTTTTGACAAGTACAGGCAGATGTTTTCTGTGTCTTCGTACGGTTCCGGTAGCATAAATGCCATTTTCATATAGATATTGCATTAGAGTGTAGTCACAGAAGAAATTGTCAAATGTAACAATAATATGATATTCCTCCAGTGCTTTATTTATCAGCTTTTCAGTCAACTTCTTCACAACTTTGGATCCTAGTCCTTCCTCTATTCCGGTTTCTGATTTTCCAGTGTATATGTAGAATTCATACAGGTACCCAGTTTTACTGTCACAGCGACACCATACCTTGTAGCCTCTTTTTATTGGTTTCAGCGGCATATACTGTTTCATGGAAGATCTGCCTTTGAAGAGAATCATCGATTCATCAATACTTTGGGATGAAGAGTCTTTGGCATTTTTCTGAGATGCCTGATTGATAAGATCCAATAATGGGCGTATTTTGTAAAGTTTGTCATAATCCTCGCTTGTCTTGTCTGGTATTTGTGCATTATCATTCAGGTGCAGATTTCGCAATATCTTCTTGAAACGCTTTATGGTCATAGTTTCTGCTATTTCGTCTACCCTGAAACCAGGGTCGGAAGACCAATAAAGGTCAATAGAAGGCAGAATATTGTATCCCATTATTATAAAAATCCCTATAAAAGCCTTCAGTTCTTTTTTATCTAATTCTGTCCATTCTTCATCTTTCCTTTGCTCTGCATATAAGTTTGTTTGATATATTATCAAATCGTAGACTTCATCAGTGAAGAATTTTTCGAAAATAGTTACAGGCCTAGTACGGCTGCTAAACATAATTATAGGTTCCATCGGAATTTCATCGTAAACGCTAGGACTTGGCCTATCAGTTGTCCACATCGTTTTTTTCCATGTTTCCTCTTCACCGTCTGAATCTTCTGTTTCCGAATCTGAGTTAGTATTGGCTACTGGTGATTGTGGCTGTCTTCGTGAGGTCTGTTGGGTGCCAGAAGAACTGGATAAATTTTGAATTATTTTTGCCCGCCTAGGACGGTTACTGCTGATTGGTTGGGGTGATTGAATAAGTTGGTTTACAACAGACCTATTACTTATATCACTAATAGGGCTATCAGGTGGATCGGGTGTGGGTGCTAGAATTCCATCATGAGGCTCATCAAGGCCATCTAAAATCCTCTGAAGTCTCGCTGTACTATATTGCACATCTTCCTCATCAGATTCTAAATTATCATCTGACACTTCGGGGTCATCAGGTAATCCAAAAATCTCCTATAATGCGCAAGCTATCTCTAAGTCATTCAATGCCTTTTCAGTCATTTTCAAATCTGTAACAAGAAATAAATACTAAAGCTATGACCAGCTCCACGGGCAAAGGGAATATTTTTACCACCACAAAAAACCCCTACTAACAAAATTTGCGAAATCCAAAATTGAAAATATGCACGAATATCAATGAAATATACAATAAGCTTTAGAAATAATAACAACTTACCGTTCATGAATCGCAGATATCAGAGATTTATAAAGATTTATGAAGTCGTACCGAAACACACCCGATTTCAATCTTCCAAATGTCACAGCAAAAAACTAAAATGGTGACTTGTCATTATTATAGATAAAACATTTAGACCGGATATCCATAAAAATGTTACCAAAAGAAAAAAAAACTTTCCTTAAAATTCGTTCAACAAATAATTTGGAAAAAGATGGTGGGAAATATATTCCCGCTGCCTTAAAAAGGGTTAACTATAAATTGTCCTTGAAAAAACCAAATCGTGTAGTCACTCACGTCTTTCTCATTAGAGAGGGACGCACACCATAATAGGCCTATCTCGCTCGGCTCGGCTGTAACTCATGAGTGCGCTATCTTGTTATATTATAATATCTTTGGTTTGAGTTGCATGCAACCGAGCCACGGAACGATCGAGTTGTTTTTATAACCTCAAAATTTTTGACGACGCTTGTATTGGAAATGATTTACTTTTGCTCGAGTTGTATAGCTATCTCTGCAACATTTTAACTTTAATCCTTTTGGAAGATGAGATAGACGACATAATTATGGCGTTAAAGTAAAAAGAAATCGAGACGTTTTGACTTTAAATTCAAACTTTGACACTTTTTATTGTTCAAACGTCAAATAGCTGTCGGGGTGAAAAATAACCATTCGATTTGATCATGGAGCTAGACTTAATACTGAGGTAACTGGAGTTTCCACGCTGAATAAAAAATAGTGTGCCCAGCAGGGGGGCTACCGGCTAAGAAATATGGATATGGGTATGGGTTTCAACTGGGGAACTTGCATTAAAATTATTTTGAGAAATTATATTAATAATCCAATGATGATAGCCATTAAAAGTGCATTCGTGGAAGATTTATTCCAAAATTATTATTATTTTGCAAAATATTTTAATGTAAAGTTACGTAAATTGAAACGTGATTTGAAACACCAATCAGCGCGCAGTGACGTCATTCCATTAGTCACTTAAGCTGAGTTCAAAAACTTATAGGTGATCATACATTCAAATCATGTCATAAAACATTAAAAATATCTACAAAATGGAAAAAGGCTTGACTAAATTCGACTCGCGAGATTTGCTTAAGGTTTATTGTATTGTCATCGGATTCATATAGACTTGCAAAGTTTCAAATCAATACGATCATTAGAAGTAGGTTAAAATTGAATTCCAAGATTTTCTTACATTGTGACTTAGTTACAAGTGAAGCTAATAAAAGTGTGGTAATAAAGCTATAGAAACCATTAACCGACTGTGTTGTCACTACTTGTTTGACCGCAAAATTAAGCTGGGGGGCTACCGGCAAAAAATATGGGTATGGGCTTCAACTGTCATTAAATTTGATTTCCTTATTTTGATAGATTTTTGCTGCTTTGTTCTGTTGAACGTTGCTAGCTAGCTATCGTTATACCCGACGTCACAAAACAAGAAACTGATAGTGGCTATTTTTTAAAATTTGACTTAAAGTTCCAAAAAACGTATGAAGTTCATACCTACCCATAAGAAAATGAGGGAATTTAGAAAAAAGAATAACGGAATTATAATCATAATCATAAATCATTTACAATACAATACAATACAAATATCTTTATTTCTTCTCTTACACAGATATCATTACAAAGTACAAATAAAAAAAAATTCTTATTAAGTTGCAAACAACGGAATACTTATCTATGTAAGAGACTGGTATCTGTGCTAGGTAAGTAATACCCAAAAATGTAGTATTAAACATAGATGGATACTCAAAAGTTGAACAACGAAACGATATATCTTTCCTATCCTCATAAATGACAGTTCAGAGTACATTGAAAAGAGATAGCAATATAGGCAACGCTCCGTATTGTCATCCGTAAATGTCAGTAAGCCTTATGCATTCATAATAAAGAACTCAGAAGGTAGTTATTAATAAAACTGAGTCTACCGGAGCTCCCATTACTATGGGCGTACCCCAAGGATCAATATTGGGCCCGCTGTTGTTTTTAATATACATAAATGACCTTCCTTACTACGCGAAGAATTTATGTGAGACAGTGCTATTTGCCGATGATACATCTCTAGTCTTTAAAGTAGATAGAGGTGAACCTCCAGGGGGTGAGAGCTCCAGTTACCTCAGAGTATTAAGTCAAACTTCATGGTAATGAACGTCATTTCGTGTGTACCTTACTCCTTCTGGCTTATGAGCTGTAAAATCCTTCAGTGACGGATAAACCATTTCTTATTTTAGTATTCAGAACAAACGTAACGCAAGATTTTATGAATTATTGACGTTTGAACAAGGGCCACACGACCTGACGCTTCAGATTATGGATGCTGAAAATAACAAAAACTAGCTAACGAAAGTCTAGTTTCACTCCCTGGCTGCTCAGTGACGCAAAAATAAATAAGATTTAACACACAAACATAGATGGATACTAAAAAACGTAGATGGATAGTAGAAAGTGAAATGTACAATGCAGGTTGCATCTCTTTTTAACTCACTATGGAAGTCATTTGAAAAAAAGAGATAAACATAGTAGCTTTGTTGCTACTTAATATCGAAGTGGCACCGTTTTGTCTATACATACTTACTTATTATGATATAGAGCTATAGTGATGCACCATTCGTAATGAAAAGTATCGATAACTTCATTTTATCAGTTACCAAAATTTCCTGACTGCCTTTTATCCCGGAAATTTCAAGAGTTTCCTCGGGAATTACAAGCGGACGGGATAAAAATAACGATGCAAAAGTGAATTTGTGTATCTGTCGCAGGGATTTTGTCAAAGTCGTGATATTATAATTCCACTAGTGAAATTATAATTTCCCGTGATATTATAATTCCAGTAGTAAAATTATGAATAGACAGTATGTTTGTATCAATAAAAAAAATTGCTCGCAGCCGTGTGCATACTGTCTCGTACTGTCTATTCATAATATCACGTGAAATTATAATTTCACTTGTGGAATTATATTATCACGACTTTGATGGAAAGATAATAAAACAAACATCAGTTTATTTTTACTTTTATGTTTAAAACAAATTAACATCTTCTCAATCTTACTTAATTATTATTACAATTATATATGTCGCAGCCAAATGGTTGAATCCGCCATTCAGTTAAACGCCTACTAGGTCGATCAATTTTTCCGTAAGCTATTTTATCTTCCCATAAGTTGATGGAGTCACAAAAAAAATAACTACGAAATTTAAATTAATTAAATAAGCCTTAAATTTCTAACCTATCACGTGTTCTACAGGACTTCCGAGAGGTACATGCTGCCATACTTAACCATCCGCCTGCGACATATACATTGTCTCTGAATGGGTCCGCGTTTTAGGTTTGTTATATAAATAGTAAAATACATAAATTTAAAATGACTATGTGAGCAAACATTAACAAAATTTTATTCATACATAAGAAACGAATTAGAATCTTTCTGGGGCTTGCTTGACTATGTGAAGAAAACCTGGTAGGTTCCGAGATGGTCGATGTCAAAGTTCTTATTGGTCGTGGTACTCGTGATCGTGTGTCATTATGTTTCCTGTTAACAGAAAAAAGTTAGACATAAGTATTGTATAAAACATGTTGCAAAGTTGTGCGAACTAATGGGTCCTCCGGGCTATGTCAGTTCAGTCAGTAGGCACTTTAGCAATTAATTTATCATTTTTTTACTAATAATAACTATTATTTCTTAAAACTAAATACGGGTATTTTTTGTAACACCTCGTTTATAAAATAATCATACATTATCTATCCATACCTATGTACCTACATCATATACTTAGGTATACTTCTAAAATGAATAGCTTAGGTACAGAATGAAATTTTATAGTTAACATAAATTCAGAATACAAAAATTAGGTACCTGCTGAACGTTTGCTGGTTGATTAAAAAAAACCGTATCAGCATAAATCCGAATATTTTGTTTGTAGCTCTCGTTTTTTTTTTAAATGCAAACTGCATACTCTTGCATTTCTTGGGGGAAGCCAGTTTGCTCTTCCTATAATTATTTTCAACCACCTTAATTTTAAATCGGTGTCTGTGGGAAAGCTGAAAATTAAACATATTGTTTTTAAATTAAATTTGCCATGTACCTACCGAAACGAACGAAAGAGTACTTACACACATAAAATAAAAGTACTATGATTGAATACTAAGAACAAAAAAATATTGATTCGATTATCGATATCTTATCTGCAAAGTACCAACACTACAAGACCAATGGCGAGTAAATGAAATGTCAAACAAAATGTCGATCGATATCTAAGAAAAGATTTTCATTTATTTGTTTTATCATCAGGTATAGTTACGTGTATGAAAACAATAGATAACAGTTTTCTACAGTATTTTTGCAAAGAAAGGCTTACCAAAAATGGCCTAGTTATTTGAATAATTGGAAAAAACGGAGGCTCACTCACCGATGAAAGGATATTATTCCGAGTTTGTCCTTTAAATTACTGTAGGAACTTTTGCAGCTCCTTACAGCACAAGCCATGGTGTTTTGGCAATACCCACAGAAAGATTTTTTTCACTAATCTTGCATAAATAAACCACAATTAATAAAAAACCACGAACACTGATGTAGTCCACTCTGGCCTACAGAAACTCGGCTGGTGGCGCGCTCGGTTTCAATACGGAGCGTTGCCTATATTGCTATCTCTTTTCAATACACGCTGAACTGTCATTTAGGAGGAAAGCAAAGATATATCGTTTCGTTGTTCAACTTTTTAGTATCCATCTATGTTTAATACTACATCTTTGGTTATTGTGGCATAACGTAACAATAACAACCAATCATAACATCTGTCAAAGTCGATGAAATTTTTCATAAAATTTTAATAATAGGTACATTTATGTTTTTAACCATGGCCTTCGAGCAACGCGGGCCTTCCGTCTCGGAACGAAAGACCCGCGTTGCTCGAAGACCATGGCCCGCTATTATTTCTCGGCTGCTTGCGCAGTGGAATGAGCGCGATAGAAGATGGCTTTGTTCAGAGGTTTTAACCAAGAAAGGACATTTTTCATTTTCGGCTAGAACTTTGTACACTATTCGTACTAATAGTAAAAAATATAGTAAAGTCATATAAAATATTTAAATTTTCATTGTCTTTCTGGACAAATGGTACAAAAATAAAGTTTAAAATAAAAATTCTTTGCCATCCATGGTCACACTGGCAACCATATTTAAATCACGTTCGGAAACATTGATGTTTCTGTACGAAAAAACGATGAAATTGACGACTGATGATAATCTGTCAATGTTAACCTTTTTTTTAATGTGAGTGTTAAGCTAGAAACATATTTCGCTGGCGCAGCGCAGCGCAGTGCGATCGGTTTCATACTTTTAGTATGGCTAGAAACAAAGATGTACTAATAAACGTTGATGGATAGTAGAAAGTAAAATGTACAATGCAGGTTGCATCTCTTTTTAACTCACTATGGAAGTCATTTGAAAAAAAGAGATAAACATAGTAGCTTTGTTGCTACTTAATATCGAAGTGGCACCGTTTTGTCTATACATACTTACTTATTATGTTATAGAGCTATAGTGATGCACCATTCGTAATGAAAAGTATCGATAACTTCATTTTATCAGTTACCAAAATGAACACCTCGTAGCTAGTTAGTCCTTCCTGACTGCCTTTTATCCCGGAAATTTTAAGAGTTTCCTCGGGATTTACAAGCGGACGGGATAAAAATAACGATGCAAAAGTGAATTTGTGTATCTGTCGCAGGGATTTTGTCAAAGTCGTGATATTATAATTCCACTAGTGAAATTATAATTTCCCGTGATATTATAATTCCACTAGTTAAATTATGAATAGACAGTATTTTTGTATCAATAAAAAAAATCGCTCGCAGCCGTGTGCATACTGTCTTGTACTGTCTATTCATAATATCACGTGAAATTATAATTTCACTAGTGGAATTATATTATCACGACTTTGACAAAATCCCTGCGACATATCTGTTTATTATAGGAGATGTAGAGGAAAAAGAAAATAAATAAAAAAATACTGTACTGAACTGTACCGTTTGTTTTCATAATATGAATACCTACTTTACTAATGGAAAGATAATAAAACAAACATCAGTTTATTTTTACTTTTATGTTTAAAACAAATTAACATCTTCTCAATCTTACTTAATTATTATTACAATTATATATGTCGCAGCCAAATGGTTGAATCCGCCATTCAATTAAACGCCTACTAGGCCGATCAATTTTTCCGTAAGCTATTTTATCTTCCCATAAGTTGATGGAGACACAAAAAAAATAACTACGAAATTTAAGACGATCGCTTCGCTGTGCTTCGCGATCGCCTTAAATTTCTTACCTATCACGTGTTCTACAGGACTTCCGAGAGGTACATGCTGCCATACTTAACCATCCGCCTGCAACATATACATTGTCTCTGAATGGGTCCGCGTTTTAGGTTTGTTATATAAATAGTAAAATACATAAGTTTAAAATGAGTATGTGAGCAAACATTAACAAAATTTTATTCATAAGAAACGAATTAGAATCTTTCTGGGGCTTGCTTGACTATGTGAAGAAAATCTGGTAGGTTCCGAGATGGTCCATGTCAAAGTTCTTATTGATCGTGGTACTCGTGATCGTGTGTCATTATGTTTCCTGTTAACAGAAAAAAGTTAGACATAAGTATTGTATAAAACATGTTGCAAAGTTGTGCGAACTAATGGGTCCTCCGGGCTATGTCAGTTCAGTAGGCACTTTAGCAATAACTTTATCATTTTTTTACTAATAATTGTTAAGGTTGCATAGCACTAGTTAGAGTCTATGGGCGTAACTAGGCTACCAACTGTTTACTCTTATGTCATGTCACTCGCTATAAAAAAAGTCTGTGTCAATTAATGTGCTGTTCTTAAATATCCAAATAGGTACATAATAAATTCAGTGTTCATATCATTAAAATCATCGTATAGTATAACTGTCTACACCTCCGACTCCACTACAGTTGGTAAGCCACTCTGCTTTTAACAATAATAATAATAACTATTATTTCTTAAAACTAAATACGGGTATTTTTTGTAACACCTTGTTTATAAAATAATCATACATTATCTATCCATACCTATGTACCTACATCATATACTTAGGTATACTTCTAAAATGAATAGCTTAGGTACAGAATGAAATTTTATAGTTAACATAAATTCAGAATACAAAAATAAGGTACCTGCTGAACGTTTGCTGGTTGATTAAAAAAACCGTATCAGCATAAATCCGTATATTTTGTTTGTAGCTCTCGTTTTTTTTAAAAATGCAAACTGCATACTCTTGCATTTCTTGGGGGAAGCCAGTTTGCTCTTCCTATAATTATTTTCAACCACCTTAATTTTAAATCGGTGTCTGTGGGAAATCTGATAATTAAACATATTGTTTTTAAATTAAATTTGCCATGTACCTACCGAAACGAACGAAAGAGTACTTACACACATAAAATAAAAGTACTATGATTGAATACTAAGAACAAAAAAATATTGATTCTATTATCGATATCTTATCTGCAAAGTACCAACACTACAAGACCAATGGCGAGTAAATGAAATGTCAAACAAAATGTCGATCGATATCTAACAAAAGATTTTCATTTATTTGTTTTATCATCAGGTATAGTTACGTGTATGAAAACAATAGATAACAGTTTTCTACAGTATTTTTGCAAAGAAAGGCTTACCAAAAATGGCCTAGTTATTTGAATAATTGGAAAAATCGGAGGCTCACTCACCGATGAAAGGATATTATTCCGAGTTTGTCCTTTAAATTACTGTAGGAACTTTTGCAGCTCCTTACAGCACAAGCCATGGTGTTTTGGCAATACCCACAGAAAGATTTTTTTCACTAATCTTGCATAAATTAACCACAATTAATAAAAAACCACGAACACTGATGTAGTCCACTCTGGCCTACAGAAACTCGGCTGGTGGCGCGCTAGGTTTCAATACGGAGCGTTGCCTATATTGCTATCTCTTTTCAATACACGCTGAACTGTCATTTAGGAGGAAAGCAAAGATATATCGTTTCGTTGTTCAACTTTTTAGTATCCATCTATGTTTAATACTACATCTTTGGATTCCTCCAATATCACCTACGGCCCCTGTCGTGATAAAAAGTTAGTTTTCCTTCCCATTGACGCCAAATACTCCAAGAAGCATTGGAATGTAGTGTGTAGCAAATCTATTATACACTCTCATGAAAACATAAGAACTATAATAATACTCAAGAATTGGCAGTATGGCTGAACGTTTTCGCCTGTCCTACAAAAGGACGAGTTTTTTACTACATGTCAACATTGTCAATGTCAATGTCAATGTCAAAATCTTTGCTTTGTTCTGTTCTCCGTGTGTTCTCCTCCAATCTCCATAACGTAGTGATTACATGCTCTTTGCTCCATACTTTTTGATCTGTGATTCCCCTTACTGTAGTAAAAGACTAGTCTATATAATTTGTGAGTAAAAGTAAAAGATTGTTCTAGAGAAATAATATTTACAATAATAGAGTGCGTGCACCTGCACCGTATCGTATTATACATTTTGCGCATTCGCGTCGCGTTGGTTACACGTACATACATCAGGTAAGCACAATAAATATATAGATAGTTTGGTTTGGCATGGTAGGTAGGTATCTCTCAATAGTCCATTTTTATCCATTTGCTTTGTAAACATTATTGAACTTGTTTATTGTATTCTCTAGGTCTAGAGGTATATGTATTGAAATCTCTCTTTAATTTCAATCTTTAGATTATAATAATTTTATAAAAAGTCTATCAAAGTATATCATTCATCTCATTTCACTACTGTAGGTACCTAATTGTACCTAATAATGCTTTTCAACTATGTTTGGCATAAGATTGCAACTCAAATGTACTTGTTTACTTACCTACTTGACATTATATTGCGTCATTTATTTTCGCTTATTAGCATCAATATTACCTACAGTACACAGGATCTTATAATTCATAACTCAGCTAAAAAATCAATGAATATTATAGGAAGTGTGATCTTATAATTCATAACTCAGCTAAAAAATCAATGAATATTATAGGAAGTGTGATTATATTTGATAGCATGAACGAACACACCTAATATACTTATTTATGATTGCACAACCTTTTAGTATTTTCATCATGTTTTGGTATTTATTGTGGATTTCAAAATTTGTAAATACCAGCTTTTTGTAAAAAAAATATGTTATTATCTAATAGGTAGGTAGCTAGGAATGCTAGGATAGCTTATCAAACAAAATACAGCAAGAACACGAAAAATCACCACCTGCTATTATTATACCTCCCCTGTAGTATATTGATATGACTATTCATCCTTTCAACTCTCAGCTTGAATGAATGTGTTGTTTATATTTCACCATTTTTTTTATCTTTAAATACAATTTAGGAACTTTAGATTCTTTGATTCCTACTCTAAAGAAATATTGAATAGGTATTACATTGTGGGAACTTTACATTTTGTAGAGTAAGTTTTTATTTTATAAAGGCTTAGGTGTTACCTAAGAGCTGTTATTTAAAATTAAAATAAAAAAGCCGCTGTAACTAAAGGGCTTATTAAACTTGGCTAAATTCAGCATACATTGCTTGTTTTGATTGCATCACTTGCTACAAATGAGCTCAAAGAAAGCAATGTATGCTTAATTAGATGCTGAATTTAGCCAAGTGTAATAAGCCCTTAAGCCTTAGACAGCAGTTCCAGGTGGTAGTCAATAAATAAAATAGGTTATTTGTAAGTAGTTTCACTTTGTAAGTGAGCTTGGGAGGTGCACTGATTTGTCCATGCAAAGAATAGTAATCAACAGTTTTATCAAATTATGCAAGCATTCCATACTGGTTTTGTATGGAAATGACAGTCTATTTCAGCGCTAAACTTGCTTCTCTAATAACCATAAATTGCAATAGAACTAAACATCAAAAAGAAAACTTTAAATTGCAACTCTTGGAATAGTTGTAGCTCTAAATTTCACATTATAAAACAAAGTGATCCTAGCCAGGTTATTACTGGTATATTATTATGTAAGCTTATTTTTTTAATCCAAGATTCAACCATTAACCAAATAGAAACAATTTAATACTAATCAGATTTATTGAAATTTCCTGATTATAATATCGTTTTTGTTTACAGAAATTATAAATCAGTTGAAGCAAGTTAACTACAATGGGGAAAGGTAAGCATTACTCTACACTAGGGACTGCAATCCCGCGTTACTGCGATTCCGCGTCCAAATTCCAGTCCCGCAAGCCCGCGCTTCTGCCCTTCCTAGGCCCGCTGGAGTGAAGGAGTTAAGTAAAATGTAAGGATAAGTAATCAAAATCGGTTGATTAAAAATAACATGAAGTTTTTCTTTAAAATTACAAAATTTTTGTACTTACCAGAATTATTATAGGCACCTAAAAATCTTTTATTTTTAACACTAGAGTACATGCGCCTCAGAATGGTACGTGAGTGCACGCATGGTTGACTGGTGTCACCCATTTGTGTACTTATCTAATTTACTTAATTTTTACAATTTTAATAAAACAACTTTGAATTATGAATCAATATCTTTATTTTTATCATATAACAAGGTTTGCAAAACAAAATATGTGCTCCTTTCTTAAAATTAAAATTAAAAACAAATCTTCTTGAAAAATAACAAAAAAAATTAGCTTTGAGATCAAATCACTCTTATTCTAAAATTGAAAAGATAAAGTGAGTAATTTTAACATTGTTTTATTCTAGAAATATCAAAATTAAAAAAAAAGTTATAAAATTAATCAGATTGAGTACAACCAGGGCAGAAACTGGTTTCATGATCAGGGCAAATGCGCCTTTTTGCAAACTTTATGGGTAGTACGGTCTTGAGCTCTACTACAAAAAAAACACCGACGCCTTCCTACCCTGACGGGCATAGATTGTTCAGAGGGATAGTCCTCAATACCTAAAACTAACTATCCAAAAATGCATCGTTTTTATTAACTTATTTTAACCATCGGTGTATTTGTTGCTCATACCTCTGCGCTGCCATATCTAAAATGAAAAAACCAACATTATACATAGGTACTTTTTAAGTAAAAATATAAGCAAAAGCAAAAAAAGCAGTAATTTAGTCAATAATTTATATCTATTATCAAATATTACACAAAATAAAAGCTTATTTACCCGTTTAAAAGTACCATTTAAAAAAAATGTTGCAAGAACACACGAACGGGTGACTACTGTCACCCCTCAACTTTGAAGGTCTTTTCTCAGAAGTCCTTACGCTACAAGAGTCGTCTCTTAGCACTGGCGGGGGCGGGGTTTTGTCCTTGAGGAATACACGAGCGCGCATAAGTTTGTCACGATGCGTTTTTAAAATACATTCATGTTTATTGCGACGCGTGCGCTCTAGTGTATCTCTTAATTTAATCTTATGTATGGAACAGCTGATTTTTTTACCGCGATTTCAGTTTTGGTCCCATAATAAAAGTTGTTAGTTTTCATGAGTAGAATAATCCCTAAAATTATCCACTGTGATAAAAAAATGACCATGTATTAGAAATTCCACAAACATGCAAGCGCAAGCAGCAAGCAAATAAACAAGCATTCAGAATTCATGCAAGCATGCAGCGTGCAAGCAAGCATGAAGTGTACAAACAAGCATGCAGCATGCAAACAAGCATGCAAGTGCATCATGCAGCAGGCATGGATTCTGTCAGGGCTCTGGCGCTGCGGGCTTCTGGCGGTCCCACGCGAGCTTGTCGCAGATGGTTATCGCTTACCACCACCAACAGGCCGTAGCCTCAGCCACTGTAGTGAGCGTTAAAACCACATGCTGCTCAGCCTGCGGGCCGCCTCGCCCCTCCGCGCCTACGCGGGCTTAAATTTCACTCTAGAGGTTAGGGCATACAAGGAGTCGGTTTTGCAGCGATTTGTTTCTGTCACTGACTTTAGTAGCACAACATTTGAGAAAACAGAAGTTAATGACTCTACAATATTTTTAATCAGTTGAAGTTTAGAATATTATTTTATGAAAAATAAAGTATGGTTTATGAAATTATACCAAACTAGCTTCCGCCCGCGACTTCGTCCGCGTGGACATTCGAGAAAATACTTAGGGGACCAATAACCAGGATACAAAGTATTCTATGTTTTAATTTCATAAAAATCCGATCAGCCGTTTTTACGTGATTAGGCGGGTCCTCCCTCACCAAGCGAGCAGCCTCGCGCGAGGCAGAACGTTTGCCACGTGCGGCGGGCCTCGCACGAGGCTACTTACTTGGTGAGGGAGGACCCGCCTAATCACGTAAAAACGGCTGATCGGATTTTTATGAAATTAAAACATAGAATACTTTTTATCCTGGTTATTGGTCCCCTAAGTATTTTCTCGAATGTCCACGCGGACGAAGTCGCGGGCGGAAGCTAGTAAATAATAAGTGTCTGTTTCACAACCAAAAAGTTAGTTCTGAGTAGCTTAGGTACCAATAACTTTTACGGTACTTTAGATGATTTAGGTTTCTGTACCCTATTTACCCCCTGGGTTTGATTTTCTGAAAACTACGAAATGGGTTGCCTATTTGTTTTAAGAAGTAAGCCTTCAAAGTTTCAAGTTGAAATGTCTATTTTACCCCCTGATTTTTCATTCATAATTTCACCCCTATTTCAACACAATTTCACCCCTATTTCAACCTTTTAGGGGTTCAATCATATTCAGCGTGTTAAACATCAAAATAAATGCCATTTTTGCAATCGTCATCCCATAAAACCTCAATAACGACATCCATATCGATTTTTAGGTTTATTTATCCCATTTAACTTCTAAGGGGTTGATTTTCGAAAAAAATACGAAATATGTGTTTGCTTATTTGTTTTACTTTCCGACCATAAGCCTAAATAATAAATTTAATGAAGGACTTTCCAGATACAGCATTTCATCCCCCTTTTCACCCCTTCGGGGGTGGAATTGTCAAAAACACTGACACAGGAAAATATTAATTTTCAATTGCCAGTCTAAATACAAAATTTGAAGATCCTAACTTCAAAACTGACGGACTTTTATACACATATTCATCCCCTATTTTACCCCCTGGGTTTGATTTTGGGAAAATTAGGAAATGGGTTGCCTATTTGTTTTAAGAAGTAAGCCTACAAAGTTTCAAGTTGAAATGTCTATTTTACTCCTGATTTTTCATTCAATATTTCACCCCTATTGCAACCTTTTAGGGGTTTAATCATGTTCAGCGTGTTACACATCAAAATGAATGCCATTTTTGCAATCGTCATCCCATAAAACCTCAATAACGACATCCACATCGATTTTTTAGTTTATTTATCCCATTTAACTTCTAAGGGGTTGATTTTCGAAAAAATACGAAACATGATTTTGCTTTATTGTTTTACTTTTCGACCATAAGCCTAAATAATAAATTAAATGAAGGACTTTTCAGATACAACATTTCATCCCCCTTTTCACCCTTTCAGGGGTGGAATTGTCAAAAACGCTGACACAAGTAAATAATTATTTTCAATTGCCAGCCTAAATACAATGTTTGAAGATCCTAACTTCAAAACTGACGGACTTTCATACAAACATTCATCCTCTATTTCACCCCCTTAGGGGTGGAATTTCCAAAAATCCTTTCTTAGTGGATGCCTACACTGTATAACGTATCTATGTGCAAAATTTGAAGTCTCTAGGTTCAGCGGTTTGGGCTGTGCGTTGATATCTCAGTCAGTCAGTCAGTCAGGACTTTGAATTTTATATATACTAGTCAAAACAAAATAAGGGCCACTTGATTATTTTGAAGTCTCACTCAATTTTATAATTTTAAAGCGATCCTAAGTGGCTAATTCTTTTTTGTGGTGTTCACTAAAGTGTTAACAAACACTAATGCGACAATACCACTTGCATCTTTTTTTTAAGTGGGTAGAATGTGTTAGTTTTGTTTAACCACTTGAATTTACCCTATTTTAAGACTTTATTTTTTAACTTTTGAGTCAGTTCAACTTTGGATTGCTTCGTGATTAGACAAACTTTGCTAAGTTTAAGCGTGAATTAACATTTTGAGAGAACAATGCCGAGGATTCGAAGACATATGGACCTGCAGACCACAACTAGAGCCATCACATTGATTCAGGAGGGCCATTCTCAGCGTTCTGTAGCTCTGCAGCTAGGTTTTTCACGACGTGCGATCCAGAATGCTTGGAATCGATTTCAAGAGACTGGGAGTGTCACCAGGAGACGAGGATCAGGCAGGATTCGAGCAACCACATCACAGGAAGATCGTTATATACGCCTGACTGCCCGCAGAGAGCGATTCGTTACCGCTCGCTCCTTACAAAACCGCTTGCGGCAGGCGACGGGTACCCGCGTTAGTGACCAAACGATCAGAAATCGGTTGCATGAAGATCAACAATTCTCTAGGAGGCGCGTAGTACGCATTCCATTGACAAGTGCGCATCGTGCAAACCGATTATCATTCGCAAGGCAGTACCAGCAATGGGACATGAGTGATTGGAGCACGGTATTATTCACAGACGAGTCCAAAGTGAAATTTTTCAGTGATGATCGTCGTATTAGGGTTTGGAGACGAGAAGGTGAGCGATTTTCAGATGCTTGCATCCATGAAAGTGACAGATTTGGGGGTCCTAATGTAATGGTGTGGGGGGGAATTTCACTTTCTGGTAGAACAGAGCTTGTAATTCTCAATGAAGGCACAGTAACGGCTCAGCGATACATTGAGCAGGTCATAAGACCCTATGTGGTGCCATTCGCACAAAGAATTGGTGCGGAATTCAAATTAATGCACGATAATGCCCGCGCTCATACAGCTAGAGCCACCAGGGAAGCTCTAGACGAAGCTGGTATACAGGTGTTACCGTGGCCCGCCAACAGTCCGGACCTTAACCCAATTGAGCACATGTGGGACTTGTTGAAAAGAAGCGTTCGGAACACAAATCAGCCTGTGCACAACGAAGCACAACTCATTAATGTGCTCAAAACCAGCTGGGAACAAATTCCAGAAGAAACGGTGCGATCCCTGGTTGAGAGTATGCCATCCAGACTTCAAGAATGTGTTCAGAAGAGGGGAGGCCATACACGGTATTGATAAAAGTAAAAAAAAAACTAAAAAAAAACTTACTTTTTTAAGAAAACCCTTTTTTGTCATGCATAATTTTAAGAAAAAATGATTATTTTATTAAAAAAATTAACATTGACGTTTGTTTTTTATTCCAAACATTAATTTTAAGTTAATTACATTAAAAATTAATCAATTAATTAAATTCAATAATTTTCCCACCCCCAAACTTAATAACTTAATAAGAATACTAAAAAAACATGGTGGCCCTTATTTTGTTTTGACTAGTATATGTAGATAATCTTGGCACCAAATAAACGTTATGCTAAATGAAATTCTGCGAAACTCAAATTATGCCAAAAATAGATACCATATGAAATTCTGCCATCTAAATAGTATGCCATTGTGAATTCGGACAAACAAACATTCGGCCAATCAATAATTATGCTTAACCCTTAATTTCTCACGTGGGGTAAATTTTTACCCCAGACGGTATTCAATCATACATATCGTCGTAAATTTTTTGCTTCCACCGTCATATTTTCTAGTAGCTTCCTAATATGCCATCACCTTTGATAATTAGTACCGGGCTCTGCGCTGATCGGTGTGGTTGTGCCAGGAGAGTGTGTTTGAAAAAGTTTGTGTACTATATGCAACTACACTAGACTGTATGCAATGATCATCCAATCATTATTTGCCGAAATTGTCATGCTTAAAATAATGCAAACTAAAAAGTGTTTTTTTTTTATTTAAGTTGATTAATTTCAAATCAAATTGCACACCATATGTATAAAAGATCTTATAAATATGAACAGAACATTATGGGTCCGGATTGCTAGTGTATGTTGTTTAACTAAAGGAAGTTAATATTTTTTTGTTAAAGAGTAACAGTTCGTTTCATCATGTTTAGTAATTAAAGTCTGATTTTGCACGTACTTTTGGTTTTATTGAATAATGAAAATTGGTGTAAAATTTTACCTCGAGCAGTAGTGTTAGTATTTTGACGCGAGTAACCCAGGGTTAATATGTTTTCTGCCTTACAACTATTTGTCAAAAGGAAATTATGCCAAGTGTGTTATGCCAAATAAGTTTCGGAGCTACGAGATTCTGCCAGATAGATGGAACCCAACTAAAGCAACACAACCTATCTGACTTGTGTGTCTGTCTGTCCCGCTATCACAGCCAATTTGCTCTCAAACTACTGGACCAAATTAGTTGAAAGGACGATTAGGTCCTCATGTCCAAAAGCAATAATAAAATTGTACTTGTACTGTCGTTGGAAAGATCTTTTAGAGTGAAACATTATTTGCTGTACTTACAGAGTTATCAGGGTATGAACATGACGTTTTGGTCCTCATGTTTAACGGCAATAATAGGGTATTTTACTGATGTTGAAATGTAGATATTTAATGATGCCGTTAAAAAATATTGCAATTAAGAATACCAAATGTGAAAAAATAATTTTAATCTGTTTTATAATAAAAGAATTATAGTCTGTTTGATTTTGACTACAGCTGTCTCTTTCTAAAACGAAATCTTCTATGGCGTGACTATGACGCTACTAACCCACTGACGTCACTAAGATAGCGTCCTGTCCTTGTCTAATTATAAAGTTTGAAGTCCTATATCTTTGAAAATATTCAAGATAATTCAAAATGAAAACTTGTTTTGTGTAGCTAATATTTCGAAAAACATTTTAAAACATAAAAAAAAAAATCATTAAAATACCGTATTGTGGTTTTGTTGGAATTGTTTTTCCAAAAGAAACATTATTTATTAGGACGATGTTGACCAATTCACTGTACTTTCGGAATTATCGCGGTATGAACATGACTGATTATGATCAAACTAAATAAATATGTAGTTTAAAAAACAATAAATACCCACTTTTATAGGAACAGACTAAAAGTACAAAATAACCGTCAATTCAGTAACTGAAATTAAAAAGCGTGGTGCGCGTTGTCAATATTAAGTACTTGAATGCATGCTTTGCAAAGGGCGCACCACGCTTTTTAAATTTCAGTTACTGAATTGACGGTTATTTTGTACTTTTAGTCTGTTCCTATAAAAGTGGGTATTTATAGTTTTTTAAACTACATATTGATTTATCTTCTTTTTAGTTTAACAAATAGCAAGCTATGGATGGGCATGGTAATCGATTTCACAGTCCATTCATGTGATTGCCCACCCCGTAAATATTATAACTCAAAGGCGTGATTGTATGTATTTAGTTTTACAAATTCAAGCGGAGTCTATTAGTTACCAGATGCGCGAGCCGAACCCTTACTTCCTCCCTGCTCCATCATCAGACCCTCACCACCAAGTGTAGCGAATAGGTTTCATCAGAACAAAACAAATGAGCCCAAACTCGAGAGGTTTCCTAGTGGACATTAAGGGTGCCACTGACTTCCTCCCTGCTCCATCATCAGACCCTCACCACCAAGTGTAGCGAATAGGTCTCATCAGAACGAAACAAATGAACCCAAACTCGAGGGGTTTCCTAGTGGTCTTAAGGAGTGCCACTGACTTCCTGCCTGCTCCATCATCAGACTCTCACCACCAAGTGTAGCGAATAGGTCTCATCAGAACGAAACAAATGAGCCCATCTCGAGGGGTTTCCTAGTGGTTAATAAGGAGTGTCACTGACTTCCTTCTTGCTCCATCATCAGACCCACCCACACCACCAAGTGTAGCGAATAGGTCACATCAGAAAGAAACAAATGAGCCAGAACTCGAAGGGTTTCCTATTGGCCATTAAGGAGTGCCACTGGCTTCCTCCCAGCTTCATCATCAGACCTATTGGTCTGATGTTGAACCCTGTCGGACCCTAGGTCCGACCAGACCTATTCGCTACACTTGGTGGCGAGGGCGCCACCAAGTGTAGCGAATAGGTCTGGTCGGAACGAAACAAATGAGCCCAAACTCGAGGGGTTTTCTTGAGGACATTAAGGAGTTTCACTGGGTCCTCCCAGCTCCATCATCAGACCCTCACCACCAAGTGTAACGAATAGGTCTCATCAGAACGAAACAAATGAGCCTACACTCGAGGGGTTTCCTAGCGGCCATTGAAGAGTTCTATTGCCCACCTCTTGACTCCATCATCAGATCAGCTCGATGGTAGCAAATTATTGTATTGTCATCGGATTCATATAGACTTGCAAAGTTTCATATAAATACGACAGTTAGAAGTAGGTTAAAATTGAATTCCAAGATTTTCTTACATTGTGACTTAGTTACAAGTGAAGCTAATAAAAGTGTGGTAAAAACGATATTACCTTCTTTAAAATGTAACTATAAGTATCTGGTTTCTGTTGGAGTTGGAGAGGTCTACGCGAGTTTTACTCGCACTTGTCCGGTTTTATTATTGTATTTAGGTTTTAAGTCATTGTTTTTTTTCAGGTAAAAAGAAAGGTGGAAAGGATAATGAACCGTCAACAGTTGAGGCAGCAGCTAGCGCCTTAGCTTCAACGAGTATCAGTGAGGCTCCTTCGACAACGCAAAGTCCTCCTGCTGATGATGAAGAAGAGTGCGGTGGCTTGACTGGAGGGGGAAAAAGAAGGAAACCTAAAAAGAAAACGAAACAAGAACCTGCTGCAGAAACTGTAGCTCCAGCTGTGGCTGAAGTAAAAACCGAGCCCACACCAAGTTCAGCCGAGGTTAAGGCCGAGCCAGAAAAACCCCAACAGCAAGAAGAAGAAAGTGTTGGTCTTGGTCTTGGACTTGGTGGTGGTGGTAGAAGGAGACCGAAGAAAAGCGGACAGAAACAAAATGTTGCCGCATCTTTGCCTGCTCCCACCCCAGGAGTACCTGCTCCAGTACAGGCTACTCAATCACAGCCATTGCAGGCTCAACCAGAGCCTACATTACAAAAAGAACAAGCATGGGCAGAACCGTCCACTGCTCCTCCTGGCTTTTCTGGGCCTGGCCAAGGCCGTGGTCGAGGGGGTGGTTGGGGAAAAGGTGGCGGGCAAGGCGATGTTGTAGGGCAAGGGAGGTCAGCCCCTACTGGCCAGCTCCCCCCTTCAGCTGGTGCCTCTTCATTCCAACCAGGCCCAGTTTCACCAGTAGCACCCGCACCTTCATACACTGCCATTCCATCGTCCGCGACTTCATCTATGATACAACCCAAAGTTACGACTACAGCGGCGCCCAGATCAAGCGGCTCCGATACTGCCCTTTGTCGTTTCAAAGTGCCGAAGAAAATTCTCGGTAATACGGTGCCAGCAAGGTTAATACAAGTATTGACGAATTACTTGAAAATGGATATAAAGCCATTGAAAGTGGTAGGTATTTTTTTTCCTATTATTTCTTATAATACCTATGTACCATTCTCTAGCTTGAGTCTAGACTACTCGCATGTTATGCATTATGTATAATAAATAACTCTAGAGTTTAGACTTATTATACATACTGCATAATATGCGAAGTGTGAGTTATTGATTTCTAAGTTTAAAAGATTTGCGTTTTGAGGCAACAGAGTGGAAATCTCGCTTTGTTAAAATATATTTCTAAATGAAGGAAAAACTCCAGAAATACCTATATAGAATTGTGTATTTCAACATAATACGTCTTTTAGATCTGAGTTTACCAAGTAAAGTAGAGCTAATCTAATAATTTTATGTTTCAAATACAAAAGGCTTCTTAGACAGTTGAAAACACCAAGTCTAGTTTATGCTACTGAATAGTTGTTTGAATAACTTAGTTAAAATAAAAAACTTTCCTATGCTTTTATTTATTATCTGTTTTCAGTTCCGATATGATGTTCAATTTAAACCGGACAGACCTAAGAAACTACTGGGTAAAGCCTTCCAAGTTTCTAAACAAAAACATTTCGCAAAGAATGTCATTGCTTTTGATCAAATCAAAAATTGTTACACAATTGAGCGCTTGGGAAATGTTTCACAAACGGATCGTTTCATTACAAATGTAAGTATAAAAGTAAAAAAAATGCATGGGTCCTATAGCGTAGCTTCTATGACGTTCACAAGTGTTGTAAATAACAATCGAAATTGAATAAACAAGTTTGACTTTGACTTTGACGATAACAGCTCATTCGTGCAAAGGAAAATGTTTGGTAGGGTTTGCTGGTTTGAGCAAAGGGCCACACGCGTCCCGCTCACTACTTCTGATGTCTTGTGTTGTGATGTGACCTTAACCACAGAATAAAATTAATAGTACAAGTACAGAAGCTGCACTCCGCTAAACTATATTAATAGCAACTCTAACCACAACACAATAAAGTGGAATTCAGCTTGTACGGCGCTAATTACGAACGGCTATATTCATCTAGACTGCATCTTTTTCTATCGCATATATCCTATCTTTTCTGACTACGTTTAGGGTTGGGGCTTGCGGCACAGATAACTAAATAGTTACTAAGTTACAAAATACATCACTCCCGTACAAAAGCGAACACACCTTCGCTTTAAATTAGCCTACAAAACATTAATAATAATATTATGATGATAATATTATAAATGCGAATCTTAACTATCAAATGTTGGCTTGGCATTGGCTTTGGCAACAAAGGGCATGCTCAAGGTCATCCTGTTAAGCTAACTGTTAAGCCTTTTACCTCAAAATATTTTTAATTTTTGCATTCACTATGCAATTTCTTATGATTGAAAATTAAATATTAGAAAAAATCGTCTCTTCCCTGTTATTGAAAGAGCATTCACCCGGACAGTGAAAGGTCGTGGGTTCGAGTCTCATCAAAGCTAGTTGTGGGACTGGTCGATTTTTCTAACACTTCATTTTCAATAACTATATACTGTCCATAAAATATTTTGTTTTTAATTTTTGTAATATTTTTAGGTCGAGATTTTGGATAACAATGGAAGAACTATGGCGTTTGAAGTGTCCTATAAGTTCACCGGTATCGTTGATCTAGGCACTTTACTAACGTAAGTCGAGTTTGTTATTGATAGCAATATGCAAAAGTTGTTAAATTATATTAGGCGATCGGACTGTTATTTATATGTCAAATATTTAAAAGTGAAGTACTTATAACAAAAGTGAAAAAAAGGTCAATCTGTTTGATAACAAGCAACTAATGAGCTGCTGAATTCTGAGCAAACGTGACTAGCTATCTCTTTCTAAAACGAAATTTTATGTGGCTGAGTATAATGCTATCTACGTGTGACGTCACGCGTAGGTAGTGCTGTTTTAGATCTAAAATAAAATGTTGTGTTTCGGATATTTCTAAAAATATTTTAAATAAGTAAATAAAAAAAGTTCGGTCCCATATACAGTGTGATTCAATTTTAATGGGTGTAAAGTTAGCCGCTATGCGCAGTTGAGTGCGCCACTACTCATGGCAGTTGAGGGAACCTCTGATGTCGAACAATTTTCTGAAAAATAAGCCTTATTCCCATGTCATAATTTTAGTTCCAGATGTTGTCACGGGCCATGATTCGTGGCGGGGATTTTAATCTAGTACCCCGTATTCTGCACATCGTCTCCCGCGATGTTCTACCACTCCAAAAAGTTTGAATCATGATATAAGTACTGCATTGTTTTTTGTTAAAGGTATATGCAAACTGGTGGGACCTCTCTCAGTCCTCCAACTGAAGCTATACAATGCATAGACGTTGTTCTGAGGATGGGTACTTTGGAGAACTATGTGAAAGTAAGTTTATTTAAATATTTTTTAATATGAGTGAATATGGGCGAATTCAGCAAGCATAGTTTCGTGCAAAACATTGAAATATTTAAGCATATTATAAAAGTATGTCTCATTATGTTTTCACGCCTCGCCTGTTACATTTGTTAACTGTTTAAGTATAAAAAAAAATGTATATTCATTAACTTAATTTGTGATTACATGCATACTAATTTACCGATTATTTGTGATGGAGTTAACTCAAGACATTCTCAGGATGTTGTATTCAAATGATCAATACGCGCAAAAATGTTAACAAATGCTTTGAAAATCCAGAATCCAGATCCAGTTACATTTTTTAAACAAAAGCAGGAGACTCTGGCCTGGGGGCCAAACCTGCTAACGTTAAGTCATAATCGTGTTTCAATTGTAGTGCTTTTTTACACACTAGTTACACTTTAGCAGAATTGGCCCCCAGGTTGTTAGCACGCTCGGCCTGCGGTCTTTGAGGTTAAGTTATTTCGCAATGGTCTGTCACGGGATAGGTTATCAAAAATTCACTATCTTGAGCTCTTCCGTGCTACGAAAGGCACGATTGCAGTCTAATACCCACCAATCCGTAGGGTAATGGGCCCATGTGGTGGGTCATGGTCCAACCTGGCTGGGGTCCGATTCTCACGCATTCGATTTTTTTCAGTGTGGTAATTCGTATAGGTACGAACATTTTGTTTGTGGTTTCTATTAAAAAGTTAGAACGTTTCAAGCAAACTAAACTGCCCCACATGTCAACAAATTCATTTTGACAGCTAAGTTCGTATACGAACATCGATTGGTCCGTACCACTCGTTGCGTTCGACTGGTTTTCGATCGAACTTTTTCGAATGTGAAATTCTGACAATACGCAAACTGTGTTATATTTGAATTTCAAGCTTATAAATGTGAACTTTTTTCGATTACGTGAGAATCGGGCCCCTGTGGGGACATTAAATGGCTGATGATGATGATGATGATAATTGTTTTACAATCCTATTCACAGGCTGGCCGCACGTTCTTCCAGCGTCCATCTAAACCAATAGACCTTGGCGACGGCCTGGAAATGTGGACTGGATTGTTCCAGTCAGGAATCTTCACATCAAGGCCCTTCATCAACATTGATGGTAATAATAAAGCCTTTTACTTTTACCTTTACTGCTAACAATTTTTACCACAACATTACATTCGCAATACACATGGGCTTGGGAACGGTTCGCTACTTAATATAGATCTTAGACTAGGTTTTTCAAAAAATCTCTGCCTACTCTGAGGGCCTACTCTGAAACGCAAAAGCCGAAACTTCGTTATACCCGTCGCTTTCGCTCTCCAGTCATGACAGAATCGAGTAAAAGGGGCGGGGCTTACCGAAGTTTGATTTGAGTTTCAGAGTACGGTCCCTGGTTTTTAACTAGGTTTCCGACGTATGGTCAATATAATACACTACCTATGTTTCTGAGACTAGGGTTTATACTATGATGTTTCGGGGACTGGACAGTATATTTTATATTAACCATAACCATTACTGAGCTTCGGCGTATGTTCTCGTCTCTTATTAGCTCTTACTGTAGCTGTTCCATGCCATATTTATTGTAGTACGTAAGTACTATTAATAATTTAAAAAAGAAGAAAATAGGATTTATTTAAATACTAGCTGTTCGCCGCGGCTTCGCCCGCGTGGAACGTTGTCCCACGGGAATATGATATTTTTCCGGGATAAAAAGTACGTGTATGTTCCTCTCCAGGCTACAAAGTATCTGTAACCCAAATTTCAGCCAAATCCGTTCAGCCGTTTTGGCATGATTGAGTAACAAACATCCTTACATCCAAACATCTAATCTTTCACATTTATAATATTAGTAGGATTTTCCTTATTACAAACTAGCTTTCCGCCCGCGGCTTCGCCCGCGTGGACTACACGACGTTATCCCGCCGGAATTTGATACTTTTCCGGGATAAAAAGTAGCCTATGTTCCTATCCAGGCTACAAAGTATCTATGTCTCAAATTTCAGCCAAATCCGTTCAGCCGTTTTGGCGTGATTGAGTAACAAACATCCAAACATCTAAACTTTCACATTTATAATATTAGTAGGATGAAGCAAGCTGAATACCGCCCATGACTGCGCATATGTGTAAGTTAGTAAGTATGACTCAAAGTGGTGGATTAGATATTTTAATAAGATTAAGATTATTTGTTGGATATCAAAATATTATGTAGATTTGTTGTGTTGATGACGACGTTTATGGTTGCTCATACCTCATACAATACATAACATCATTACTTTCTGGCATGTAACGACAAGTTATAACTTGTCGCTTGCTGAATTCGACTAAATGTTATTTCTTATTAAATAGGTACTTAATGTTTCTGATCAGAGACAGAAGAACTTACAAAATATTACTTTTATTAAAAAAAAAACAACGCGTTAGAAGAAGTTCTATTGAAAATACTACTAAATTGAAGATTTGTTTCTGAAAATTATCTAACTGTCGCAATAGAACTTTTACTTAATTTTGGATCGAATTATTTGCTTATTTCTAATAATGTATAGTACTAGTGTAATAGGTAAAATTTGTACCTATTTGATACCTACTTTTACTACAAGTCTTGCGTGTTTAACTAAACAGTGATAATTATATTGCATATCAGATGACTCAGAGAACCTAAAATTATGTTCCAATACTTTGCCCTTGAAATTAATCTGATGTTGTTTGGTTGTTATTATTCCTGACTAGCTGACCCAGCGCGACTTCGTTCCCGTGGCCCTACCCCCTACTCCACCCTACCCTACCCGTACTCTACCCTACCCGTACTCTACCCATACCCTACCCCTACCTCTACTCTACCCCTACCCCTACCCTACCCTACCCTACCTCTACCCTACCCTACCCTACCCTACCCTACCCTACCCTACCCCTACCCCTACCCTACCCCTACCCCTACCCCTACCCTACCCTACCTATACCCTACCCTACCTTTACCCTACCCTACTTCTACTCTACCCCCACTTACCCCCTCTTCCCCTATTTTCTCGCCGTAAGAACCTTCCTTGGACTTCCACGAACATTTCAAGACCAAAATTAGCCAAATCGGTCCAGTCGTTCACGCGTGATGTCGTGACCAAGGGAAATAGGGATTCATTTTTATATATATAGATTATTTTCACAAAGGAAAGCTGTAGTATCAAATGTTACGTGTAATTTATACTCTTCTTAAGCCTGAATAATATGAAAGAGGATTTCATATTAAGGACGCTCGCAAAGTAGGTACTCACCTTTGCTTTTCGCCATGCGATCGAATATTAGGGCGTTATCCAATGGGAAGGAAAACTATCTTTTATCACGACGCGACAAAAGGCGATGTGTGAACTGTCCTTTATTTGACATACTAGCCTTCCGCCCGCGGCATCACCTGTATTCCTGATGAGGTCATCCCGCTTGAACACGATATTTTTCCCGGATAAAAGTAGCCTATGTCACTCTCCAGCTCTCTAACTATTCCCATACCAAAAATCACGTCGATCCGTTGCTCCGTTTCGACGTGAAAGTCGGACAAACAAACTTTCAACGTACGGACACTTTCACATTTATTATATGAGTGATGAATCAATAGATTAGCTTAGCTCTCAAAATAAATAGGATTTAATAATTAATATTTGTTTTCCTGAATAATCTTGCAGAATCTGATCTATAATACCTCGGTTTTGTGCCATAAAAATTATGAATTCTTACCGCTCTATCAATTCGACTTTTTTCAGTAATTGTCTCTTCTCTTCCACGAAGTATATACTTTTACGCTCGGAAGCAGACAATAAATATTACATTTTATCAATAAATAGCTGACCTGGCGAACTTCCTACCGCCTTTACCGACAGCTGCGCCACGTAACGGGTCCAATTGTGTTTTCAAACCATCCACGAACCTATTGAAATATACAAAATTTCAACCAAATCGGTCCAGCCGCAAACACACAAGTATATGTACAAGGTATATGTATATGCTTTTCTTCTTCCTTTGTAATGCGCACCGCCATGGAATGGAATACCCTGCTTGCGTCTGTTTTCCCGAATGACTGCAACCCTGTTATTTTTAAAGCTAGAGTGAATAGGCTGCTTCTGGGTAAGCTCGCCCCATCTTAGGCTTCTTCTCAACCCTAAGGTTCAGTATGAAGCCAAGAGCAAGCCCATACTATATTATATAAAAAAGGGTATACATATATCTCATATATACCTCAGTTCTCAAAAGCGCCAGCTACAAGAGGCTTTGCCTGATTCTCCCCATTAACCGACAATAAATTATTAATTTCATTTTCAGTTGCCCATAAAGGTTTTCCTAGGCAGCAATCTATGGTGGAAGCCTTACAACGTGACTTCCGGTTGGATCCCCGCTACCCCATAGACACTCAAAGGGGGCGTGGCGTTGAGAATTTCCATCATTTCCTGAAGGGGCTTCGAGTATGCATTTATTTCTTATTTTAACAAAATAGCTTAAGATATTAAGGGCGGTTTCACAGCTGCCCAGGAGACTCGTATGGACAACTCGTACACAGTCACGTGCAATAATATTGTAATACAAAAGTCCACCAGTCCATGTTAACCTATTATTGATCGGGACAGTAAACGGGAAATCCCACTTCATAATGCGTACGGGTAAATCCGCGTTTCGCAGTGGGCTGAAACATGGCTTTTATAGACATTTTCACAAAAAAAATTTGAGTGTCGTTTTTATTCCTTGAATGTGGTTTTAAATAATAACCACGCCGAAATAAAAGTCTCTCAAAGAGATGATCATGTTTATCATCACGTTGAATGACTTAAGGCTGCTGTACACGGGTAGAGCAAACGGTAGAGTAGAGTGGTAGAGTACTAACTATCCTACTAACTACACTAATGTAGACATCATTTTGGTAGAGTAGAGTAGGTAAGTACTGAAATTTGGTAGAGTAGAGTAGCTAGCACCGCGGGCAAGCTACTCCACCGCTCTACCCTACCGTTTACTCTACCCGTGTACAGCAGCCTTTATGTTTCGATGTCATGCACATTGCCTGATGTTGTGCAACGTTGCCAAATACGTTGAGCGTCACGTGTTGCGCGTCAAATGTGGTTACGAGATTACTTTCATTTTTATATCAAATCGTCTCTTAATTATTTGTACTTAACTAAATATATATTTTTAGGTGGTTGCTAAGGTAGGAGGCGATAGCACCGCTAAGGGCCAAAAACGTGAATTCATTTGCAATGGACTAGTCGGTCCGGCCACCAGGGAAAGATTTGCGTTTGAAGACCCTACCACCAAAGCAAAGAAATCTATGAGTGTCGCAGAGTACTTCACGAGAATTAAGGGTGTCAGGTTTGTATTATCTATCAATTTAGATTAATTTTAGAGCCTATGCACACCGCGATATTTCGGGTGCGTAATGAATGATATAATTTCATTTGGTATAATTTCATTTCAATAACGTTCATATGACATAATAAACGTTTGTCATAACAACACTTCAACTAATTACATTTTACATATTTCATATAATCATCATTTTATATAATATATAATATCATTTAACATAACGCTCATTTTATATAAAAATATTTTATATGAAACTCATTTGCTATAACGGTCATTTGATATAATTTTATTTCATACTAGCTGACCCAGCGCGACTTCGTTCCCGTGGCCCTACCCCCTACTCCACCCTACCCTACCCGTACTCTACCCCTACCCTACCCCTACCCTACCCTACCCTACCCCTATCCTACCCTACCCCTACCCTACCCCTATCCTACCCTTACCCTACCCCTACCCTACCCCTACCCTACCCCTACCCTACCCTACCCTACCCCTACCCTACCCCTACTCTACCCCTACCCTACCCCTACCCCTACCCTACCCTACCCCTACCCTATATCCTTCCTTGGACTTCCACGAACTTTTCAAGACCAAAATTAGCCAAATCGGTCCAGCCGTTCACGCGTGATGTCGTGACCAAGGGAAATACGGATTCATTTTTATATATATAGATAATCATCATTATGTAATAATTTCATTTGATATAATTTTGTTTTATATAATCATCAATTTAGTCAATTAAATGTATAGGGTAGGCAAAGGAGCAGGGGGCACGGGGGGTACAGTGCCCTCGAATGGGGGGGGGGGGGGACAAAACAAAGCGCTAGCCGAGCGAGCGAAGCGAGCGTGCCGCGGCAGCGGCCGGCGAAGCGCCAGAAATAGTTATTCGTTGATTATACTAAATGAACGTTATATGAAATGATGTTATGTTATATAACCATTATGTGTTTTAAATATTATACAATGTAAGTGTTATAGTAAATGTTTATTATATGAAACGTTTTTATATCAAATGTTCATTATACGGTTTAAAATTATATATTATGAATTTATATTATTCGTTGATTATACAAAACGAACGTTATATGAAATGATTTTATGTAATGTGTTGTTATATTTTGTGAGTATTATATGAAATGTTGTTATATCATATATTACACACCCGATTTTGCACGCGCCGTCGACTAACGTGCGTTTCTTTCTATATACCTGTCATAATAAGCGGATTTTACTGTATGTAGGACCAGCAGCTTAGCGCTTTCCGAAATACAGAGGAGTTTGAAGGTCCTTTTCTATCTACAGACATTGATCGTGCCAGACACGTCCCAGGGCAGACAATAATATCATCATCATTATCATCATGTCAGCCGAATCTACACACTACTGAGATTTCTATAATATGTCTATTAACGTATTTAGATCTATCGTTACACCTCCGCGCAGACGCCGACAGACACGGCCACGCGGACAGTATTCGCGGAAAGAATATTTGTCTGTGCGGTTCATGTCTGTATGTGTCTGTGGCAGCCTGCCGGGCAGTGTGAGTGAAAAGAGCATCGGAACCGAGCAGACGTCTTTAGTTTAATTTATCTGTCGGAAACACTCATTGATCTTCTGTTTTCTTTTTAATGGATAACGAAAAGCTTATTGAAGTTGTAAGAGAAAATAAATACCTTTAAAAGTATGATAATAAAGCTACTCAGTAAATGCTTGTGAGTGCGGCCACCGACGCCGACAACGGTGTCTGTCGATGTCTGAGACGGCACGCTCAGTTGTAAATAAACGGGTGTCGGTCGGTGTCTGACCCGGCACGAGTCTGGCATCCTCTAGGTCTGTAGATATAAACGGACCTTAAAAATGCAATTTTTTTTTGTAATAAAAAACCAATGCGAATCCCACTGCTTTCCTCTGATATCATCATCACACAATATTGAGCAATGCTTATTACCTGTCTTCTTTGCAGATTGCAATATCCTGATCTTAATTGCATTTGGGTGGGACCTCGAGAGAAGACTATATATTACCCCATTGAACTGCTCGAAGTTGCATATGGTCAGGTAAGATGGCTTCTAAATTTTGTGATTGTAGCTTTACAAGCTCACCATACTCATATCATCACTATACTTTGTACATCCATTGCTATGGCAATTTAAATTATTACAATTACTGATATTTTAAATTCAGCGATGAATGTACAAAGATTCTCATATTGCTAGCGATTGTGATTGTGATAGAATTCTAGTTAGCCTATGGCTACCCCTATGGCATAAGGTACGGGTTTTTAATTGATTCAATCCGCACAACGCACTTGAGTGGAAAAAATATTAGTTACATTTACGACGGTATAACATTTTTACGTGTTAACTTTAAGAGCCATTTCACAATTAGAGCCATTTGGCAGTTTTTTCGCTCGCACAATGTAACATTTTCACAAATTGTGGAAAACACAGTGTGTTTTTAGATAAGTGTTTCATTATGTCACTACAACGGAATGTTACGGATATTTTAAGTACATTTATTTTATTCATTCAATTAAGTATTGCTAAGAATTAGGAAGAAAGTTGCCAAGTAATGTTTCCAAGATAGGCCTAAGAATAGTTGATTCGACCTAAAACTACCTTTAAAAAAATACAATTTTGTTTTGTTTAAGATTAAAATAATTTAGTAGTTTACAAAATATTTTTCTTTTTCTATAACACTGATCCTTTTAATTTGTATGCTATGTTTCCTATAAAAGTATTAACTCTTGCTTTATTTATTCAATTTTCTATTTTTATGCTTTTTGCTTCTTGCAACATTTTAAGCTATCATTTATTTGTTGTAAATACATTTCATATTTAGTTGAATCTATTCATCTCTCATTTATTTATTATTCATTTTAAAAAGTTGACCGGAAAGGTTCTCGTCGAATTATTAGTGTTGACAGACAGACAAGGGCAAACATACCAAACCGGTCCGGCGGCCGGCGGCGTCAACAAGCGCCCTAACGGCTACCTAACCGATAAAACTGTCTAATCTAAGTTATTCCATTGTTTCTGAAATGCTTTACATAAAGGAAGTATAGCATTCACACAACATTAGCCCAGAAAAATGCTATGGACACATGTACAATTCTAAAGCTTCCATTACAATGGCCAATATTTATTGTAATTCCTTTGTAATATAGGAGGTCCTCCGAGTCAACCACGTCTCGTGGTTGACACGTGGTCCACGTGCAACGTAATGGGATGTGATAAAAAACCAGTGAAAAAGTTTTGTCCTCATTATTATATTTAAAAAAAATCTACTTCATGAAACATGGTTATCCATTCTCTTTTTACAAATTATTTGTCACGTTTACCCACACCATCACAAAACTGTATTCGCGGAGACGAGTTAAAAATATAGATCAGACCAAATAAAAATATACATATAGGTTAAATATGTATGTAGCTAAGCCAACTTCAATAGCTCCGCTGCACATTAAGAATGGGTAACGCCCATTGTACTCTAGTTTTATTTTTTGTCTTTGTCATTTTTATGGGAATTCGAGACATGGGATTTTGCAATAAAATCTGAATCTGAATGTGACATAGAGCATTAACTTGTCTCCGTGAACAGTATAACTTTCATTAGCACAACTCATGCAAGTCTGAATTAATTTAATTCTACATAATTCTAACTTGCATGAGTTTCATGCATAACATGCAATTATATATTTTACGCACGCAACATCTCTGGCTTTTAGATACTTGTAAGTAAATCTCCATTTTGTAAAATATAGTATAAGTATAAAAATATAGTAATATGTTTCACAAGAAAATGGGGAGAAGTTTTTATATCATAATCTTTGAAATTTTTACTGAAACAGAATTCAATTGATGCCTATAACAAACCGTTGAAAGCTTAGCCAAATATTTTTTATCTTTGCCATTTTTATGGAATTTTGAGACATGGGATATTGCAATAAAATCTGAATCTGAATCTGACATAAGAGTCCTGCATCAACTTCTCCGCGAACAGTATAACTTTCATTAGCACAACTCATGCTAGTCTGAATTAATTTAATTCTACATAATTCTAACTTGCATGAGTTTCATGCGTAACATGCAATTATATATTTTACGCACGCAACATCTCTGGCTTTTAGAAACCTGTAAGTAAATCTCCATTTTGTAAACTATAGTATAAGTATGAAAATATTATACATGTTTCACAAGAAAATGGGGAGAAGTTTTTATATCCTTGTCTTTGAAATTTTTACTGTAACGGAATTAAATTGATGCCTATAACAAACCGTTGAATCTTAGATGAATATTGTCTTAGCCAAATATTTGAAAAAATAGCCAAATATTTGAAAAAGCTTTAATTGTTTGCACCAAAGAATACGCTATTATAGAGCTTTAGGGCTTGCTTATGCTAACCACCTAGACACGAATGAAATCATTACCTCATAATATGTCTGTTAGTGTCAGTAGTATTTTCATATCCTTTGCGGAACTAAGCTTGCGGCAATGCGAATTTTATGACATATGGAAATTGCACCTTAGACCACTTGAGTAATTTAATGAAGGTTATGTACTAAGTTTCTCTACTTATAAATTTAAATAGTGATTGTTTGTTATATTTCAAACTAGCAACTTTTTACTAAATTACCTTGAAAGTACTTACAGATATTTAAACTCACGAGAGCGGATGAGCCTCGCTTGTATGGGTGAACGGCGCTTGTGTGTGTCTATGTTCATGCACACCATAGAGCAACTTTTTATTTAAAGAAAATAGACACAAATCTTGGGCTTCTTTATTGGAAGTGCATAACTACCGCCATTTGTTGTCTGGCGTAAGCAGCTTTTGGCATATAAACACACACATAAGCACATTATATAGTGACTAGCGGCCGCCCGCGGTTTCACCCGCGTGGTACCCGTTCCCGTGGGAATATCGGGATAAAATATAGCCTATGTCACTCGGGAAGACTGTAGCTTTCTAACGGTGAAAGAATTTTCTAAATCGGTCCAGTACTTTTTGAGTTTATTCGTTACATACAAAAATACAAATCTTTTCTCTTTATAATATTAGTATAGATAAAAAGTGACACCTAGGGCCTGATTATAGCAATTTCGAATTTATCGGATTAGTAGTTCCCATTTGAATGTATCAAGATTGCGCCACCTGGTTTTGGCCGAGTCGCCGGCTGACGCTCACAAGAGCGCGTGTCTATATACATTACAACTACAAGTATGGCTTGCCCGCGGTCGTGAGATAAAACATCTGTAAGTACAGCGTTTCATCAAAATGTCCCTTTTGTATGTTTGTTTGATGGCCTAACCTTCGAGACTTTTTAACCTAGTATTTAAAGTTGTATTGTAAGTTTAGCGCTGAGTTTGGGATGACATAAATGTTGTGTTGTGTACTTTTATCACTGTTTTGGTTTGTATCTTCTTCTTAGCGTGTCGAGCAATTTGTCTTTAAATCTTATAGTGTAGGCAATGAAGCTAGTGGACCCCCACAGTAATTCCTCAGTCAGAAAAAACTTAACAGCATGATAAAGTATCAATAAATTAAAAGTAAGTACTTATTGTATAAAGGAGACGGTCTAGATTTCCATACAAGGTCTTCACTAAAATGCAGCTGCACCAAAATGAATGAAAATCGGGAGAATGCAATATCCAGAACTCGTATGAGGTGAAAAAATAAAAATCTTAGTCTAGCCAATTTTTCACAATTAATTTTTGAAAACTAAATATTTTTTTCATTTTTTTACATGGCCATGTTGTTTGTTTTAAATAGCAGCACTAGCACAAGCCGTAGAGAAGAGATGGAGTCAATCATTAACAGTGTGTCTCGATTTGATGCGATGTGTCCAGTATCGATATGTATTGCGGGAAATTGTATCGATTTTAGATTTGTTGCAACACTTTTGTATTTCATTCGATATTTCGTTACGAGATAAAAAACAACGCGATAATATGCATGATGTTTCGAGTTTTTAAAACTAAGTTAAGGCGATACTCGGAAAAATTATGCTGAAGCGAGATAGCAATGAGAAAACGACGCGCGCGGGAGCGAGACCGATTTTGCTGATTAGCCAAAAAAACCACAAAATCACTTCGTATTAAAAAACTACAGCGATTTTTATAAAAATGCTTCTATACGATCCTGAATATTATTGGTGTCCACTAATTAAACCAATTCCCAATAGTGTAAGTAACCCCATTTAAGAATAATCTTGAATTTTCGTATTTTTTAGAGGTCTTTTCGAAAAGAAAAAGTGTCGAGGCAAAATCATAAAATCGTATTTTTGAAACTATACGATTCTAGATAAAGGTATGAAGAAATATATATCTTATTATCAGATTTGTAACAACTGTAACCGTCCTATAGTTTAAAATCAAAAAGTCCATACTTTTTCCGAGTAGCGCCTTAAGAGCATGAGTTTTTATGCGAATTAATATAATGTCACCGCATATCGGGCATGAATCGATACCCAATCGATAATGAATCGATACTCAACTCGAGTAATATGGATATATTTGACACATCTCTAACAAATTGTTCATTCAACTAAAGTGACATTGACATGTTATGTTGTCAACCAACCAGACGCTCAATCCAAGGAATTTATAAGTACTACGTACAACAGGAAGGTGCACTCCGTATTTTTGTGTATTTAAAAATACACTTTAATATTAAGAGATAAGGTTTATATTTCAATACAAACAAAATGTCAACGGTCCAGCTGAGACCGCAAGAACGAGGTGAGGGTGTTCCTTTCTCTGAAATTGCCAGCACTCTTAAATAAGAGGTTTAGTAGATTTATGGATCACAACTTTCGTTATAAAAATTAAATTTCGTAAAATTTCCGCTTCGTATTACTTTTAGTCAATAGAAAACATCGCATATTAATTTAGGTATTACCGTATTAAGCATAAAAATGTATCAGGTCGTTTAAGTTTTTTATGGCTTATCCTAGAAAAGAATTTGAATGATAGATTTCAGAATGTTAAAGTAGCAACATTACAAGCCGAATGACGTTTTCTGACGTTTTCCGTCTTCGTTGTGTCAAGTTCGCAATTCGCTCGTCGCCGCCCGCCGCCCGTCGCGCATGTTCGTGGCCGCCGTAATGGGATGGAGTGAGATAAACTGACCTCGTTCTTACTATCTCATTAGGACCGTTTTTTAGCAGCAGTGCACCTTCCTGTTGTATTATAAATTCCTTGGCTCAATCACACTTGATTTGACACTCACTTTTTTAAAATAGGGTATGTTCTCATCTTCAAGCCAAGAATAGCTTCGTTCCCTAACGCAATTAGGAGTATTTTGAAAATTAAATATAAAATAATGGGCTAGCTTTAGAATTTAAATAATAACGTAAGAACATTACGTTTTAAAAGCTTTATCGATTACAAGTCTCATTATGCCAGCTGCTTCTTAGGGGGGTTTTATTCCGTCTCCTTTCCAAAAAAAAATAAAATAGGTTAGGTATTTTTTAATGAAAGTCTTATATCATTGATATCTTTTTTAGGAAAAATGCTCCCTCTAAACTTTCTTCACCGGACATATTCATGTAACGTATAAAAACAATATATGAAATATCCAAAAAAATATCCCAGCAGAAATACCAAATTTTAAATAATTGGTGTGACTTGGACCGGAAAATATGTCTGTCGAACTTTTATACGGAATTATACCATTTTGCCAAGCGTACTCATGTTTGATAAAAGTTTTGGATTTTTATCAAGTACTTATCACATACTGGTATATATACCAGTAAATAAATCATTCAGTAAAATTTATATATAAATAACTCATTTGGTAAAATAAATTTGGACAGAAATTACTCGGTTCAATATAAACATATTTGTATACTTAGGATTAAATACCTAACTTCAGTGTGGGTTTTTTTTTGGATATTAATATAAACGTTTATGGCTCATACACTTTTAAAACCCAGCAAAGTTTCATCAACTGAGGAATTAATGTATGCGTCTCCATACAAAGAATCGGTTCATTGCCTACACTATTATTAGACCAGTGTATAATATTCATGTTTTATAAATACAGGCAATAAACAAGCAGCTAAATGAAATGCAGTTGTCCACAATGGTAAGACAAGCAGCCACGCCTCCCGATCAGCGCAAAAAGAAAATCGAAGAAGTCATTAAAAATGTGAGTGACTACAATTTCAAATGTTCATTTCTAGGAGTTTGATTAACTTTGTTCATTATTACTTTATTTCACATTGAGTCAGGGTGTCATTTTAGTGCCACCACACATTGAGCCACTATTGGCCACCACACATTGAGTCACTAGTGGCCGCCACTAAACGCGGCACAAGCTGGGGACACTGCGTGACACTAGTGGTCCGTTGTGTGGCGGCCACTAGTGGCTCAATGTGCCCATTAACCTGAGCCATCTTCAAAGAAAGCCAATATAAACAGTGGAAAATTTAAAGGGCTCATTGTCATGACAATAAAATTTTATAATTATGATCTTATCAAACAATTTTTTCTTCAATAAATAGTACGCGCGACCATTTGACAAATGATTAAGTATTTAAATATTTTTACTCTATCATCGTCTTATACATTATTATTTCAAAAGTAAATAAGTGTAAGTCTACAAGTACCTGTGGGCAACTATTGAAAGGACAATGACCATTTTTGTTTGGCATCTAGCATCTTTCTTTTTTCTTGCGTCCATCAACCAAACATTGAAATATAAATTGGCAGCACTACAGACAATATTTGCAAAGGAAGTATACCTGTAAACTCAGTCCGAACCGAGTGAGACTAGCTAGAACTTAACTTTGTTTTCATAGTGTTTGAATGAATGACAAAGTTACATTTGCGGTTTTTAAAAATGTTCTATATACGGACGAATGGTTCTTACTTGGTTCTGACTGAGTTTACAGCTATACTGTCTTGGCAAATATTGTTTGATAAACTATAAGAATTGATGTTCAAACATTTTGTTGATGGCCGCGAGACAAAAAAAAAGACGCCAATTTTAGGCATCGCCTTTTTGACAATAAATAAAGATGCATATTAGTTTACCTGAATCAAAGTACATCAATAATGCAGATAGTTCTTTTATTAATCCTTTTGTTTTAGATGAATTATTCGAACAACCCAACATTCACAAAATTCGGTTTGAGCATTTCGAATGAATTCTATCCAGTCAAAGCTAAGGTATTAGTGCCACCTAAACTGGAAGTCGGTCGTGGGCAAGTGCTGGAACCCAGGTCAGTATTATTTTATCTATTCATCTATTATACCTAAAATATTATCTGTTGGTAAAGTCTGAAATTTGGATAGCATTTTTGTAGGTTACATATAAGTATATCTATACTTATATTATAAAGAGTAAAGATTAGATTTTTTGTGTGTCTGTTTGTAATGGATAATCTGAAAAACGACTTCAGCGATTAAAATTCAGTTACCATTAGAAAGCTTCATTCTTTCCGAGTGAGATAGGCTATATTCTATCCCGGTATTCCTACGGGAACGGGTATCACACGGGTTAAACCACAGCAAGCTACTCGTTCCCAACATAAGAATACAGTATAGAGTACAAATTTTTTTTTGCAGAATATCTTTTCTTAGCCCTCCTCTCATATCGCTAGATAAGAGAAGAGGTTTAATAAAAGATGTGTCCACGACAAAATACTATAATAGACTAACTTTTTTACTATAGATTATTTGGATGTTTATACTAACTTAAAATCAAAGTAGGGTCACAGATTACTAAATAGTTACTATGTAACAGATAGTTCACTCCGCTAAGTCATTTAAATAAATAGCAACTCTAACTATAACGCAATAAAGTAGAATTCAGCTTGTACGGCGCAGGCAAATTACGAACGGCCACTCGTTGTCGTTGCATCTCTTTCTATCGCATATATTCTAGCTCTTTTGCGGACCTAATTTCTATGGATTTACAACGCCGGCGTTGCCGCCGCGTTTTCGAGCCGACACGGGGAGTGAAATAGGCCTGGTAGGGTTGTCATGCGACGTACAAACATATTAACTGAACAGAGCTTTTGCTATTATGTTTCAATTATGGATTTATGGATAGAAATTAATGTCTTCTGATTGAATTAATACAGAAAAGGAGCGTGGCAAGCAAACCAGGTGTATAGGCCCGAAACCCTTCAGTCGTGGGGCTTCATCGCGATCGAGTGCGATCCGAGCCGTTGCGACTATGACGGGGTCAAAGACACGGTAACTACTATACAACCGACAGAGACACCCCGTCCTATTATTGACACCATAGAGTTTAGCTAACAAAACTAAGTGCCAATAAGCATGATGACAAATTTTGAAACCCCCATCTATAATGTACCCAGACAGGCGCCCACTATTTCCGAAAATAGTATTATTACAGTATTTTATTATGATTTTAGTAGCTAAATATTGTATTTTTTTGCAAAATAATTTAAATAAGCGCTCAACGCTCCAAAGTGTCATAGCGTCCCCTTGTGCCCTCATTCCTCAGTAATCATTGCACTGTGTCAAAGCTAAACGAAGGAATATTTTTATTTTACTCGAATTTCGTGTTTTAAAAATGAATTCGAAATCTTATAACTGATGTGCAGTCCCTATGTGGGAAAATACATTAATAAACACCCCTAGCAAATTATTTGTTTACTGAGGTGTGACGTCATGCGCTCTGATTGGCGTTTCAGCTAATATGGCCGATTGCAGAATTTTATGCTTTGATTTTTTTTGAAAATAAAATTCATCTGAATGTTATTAAGTGATGCTGTTTTTTAGAATACTTTGAACATGTATATTTATATAAAATACTTACCTTTTATGATGATTAGTTCATAGTGGCATCATGCGTATTGTATACATTATAATAAAACTAATTCATATCTATTTTTGTTTTTCGAGCTAAAACCTAGACGGGTGCCAACAATATTGCAGTTAACCCTACATTGACTCTTAACACGGATGCATTATTTCTTTTCAGTTGATGAGAATGGGACGGCAGATGGGCATGACCGTATCAGAGCCCATGATGACAAGATACAACGTAAACTTTAGAGATCTCCAAAATGTTCTATTTGATGCATTGCACAATGAAGTCAAATTCCTGTTCATCGTTGTCTCGGCTAGAGGACGGGACTATTATCACAAGGTAATGGCCGATTGTTGATGAAATCCTTACTAATATTATAAATGTGAAAGTGTTTTTGTGTTTGTCCGTTTTTCACGTCAAAACGGAGCAAAACGGAACGACGCAAGTTTTGGTATGGGGACAGTTCGGGAACTGGAAAGTGACTTAGGCTACTTTTTATCTTCTGGCTTCTGTTTTAGCAGCTTTAGCTGATGAGTTTTTTCGCCTGTTTTTCTTGTTAGTCAAACGATGTCCTTAACACCCGTTAAGGTAAAAAATGTTCATTAGCATTTATTTTATTTAATCTATATAATAAAAACTTTTTGACTTTGACATTGACTTCGACTCCCGGAAAAATATCACGCTTCCGCGGGAAAACGTCGTGTAGTCCACGCGTCCGCGAGCGAAGCTGCGGGCGGAAGGCTAGTGTTTGTATATATTTTTCTTGCTGCTCCCGTGGTTTTACGTTACCGTAAGATGTCGCCCAGAAATAAAGAAGCTTTAAAAAAATGGTTCTGTATTCCCAGAGATTACCTCCAAATAAATAAATAAAATAAAATAAGATAAACTAACAACATCTTTACAACAGAAGTGTAAATTATACTATGGATGCATAAATACCTTTTAGTAGCTATTTATCAATGAAATATTTTATATTTTATTATTGAAATTTACTTTGGCTTAGATATAAATTGGCTGTAAGATACTATTTATTTATTTTTAATTGTGTATTGTAAAATAGTAAAGTAAAATGACAAATTTCTTCTGTATTTCATTTGACCAGGTCAAACAATTAGCGGAACGTGACGTTGGAATCCTGACGCAGTGTCTAAAAGAGCAAACAGCTGGTAGAATGAACATGCAGACCGCTAAGAATATACTACTAAAGGTCAGTATATTACAAAGGTAAAAAGTAAAGTACCTATATCTTTACTTCTTGAAGGATGTGAAAACTATTTTTGGGTCTCAATAAAGCTCATTTATTTCCTTTATGCTGCCGTGATATTGAATACTATGTAAAACAAATAAAAAGTATTGTACTGGGTGGCGCAGAAGTACAGTGGCCCGATTCTGCTAACGTTAAGTCGTAATCGTGTCTCAATCGTGTTTCAATTGTTGTGCTTTTTTACACACTAGTTACAAGAATTATATGTGATGTGAATGTAGTGTGTGGTGTGACAATCAGTAGTATTGTGAAAAAAGTTCACATTTCTTGTAACTAGTGTGTAAAAAAGCACAACAATTGAAACACGATTGAGACACAAGACACGATTATGACTAAACGTTAGCAGAATCGGGCACCTGGCACTATTTGGTTCAGCTACAACTTATCTAAATTAGAAAACTAGAATTAGTTGTTTATATTGTATATGTGTGCCATTAAATGTCACCTTATTAGAATTTGAAGATGATGTCTCTTAAATGGTGAACTCCAGAGTTGACGCACATTTGAGTCCTATTTATGATATTTTCCATAACTTGCCGTAACGCTTCCTGCAATATGTTCCTTTTCTTGAAAAATGTTTCCTTTTAGGGTTGCTAGAGTCTGTGGCTTGTTCACATATACCAGAGATTTCAAATAACCCCAAAGAAAGAAGTCTGAACAAGTCAGATCGGGAGATCTTAAATTGTCGACGAAATTCATGTTGTGTTTTTATCACTGATGAATTATTACGTAAAAACATTGACACGATTATTCCACGTTCTTCTGGAGTACCTATATCGCCTTCCTGATCAGAAGGTCTAAGTAGCTAAATGTCCCACAGCGCGAAACGTCTGATGAGCAGTGAGTCTAATTAGCAGAATGTCCATTTAGCAAAACGTCCAACTATCAAATGGTCTGTATAGCAGAACATCTATTTAACATAAAGTCATTTTTAAAATGTGTACACTCATGATAAAAAGGAAAAGTCATTTGTAAATTACATTACATTTATTTGAGAAAACAATATCTGGATTAAAAAGCTAGTAGCACCATAAATATTATTAGGATATAGGCGCACAAATTCCCCTGCATTTATTTACTTATTCTTTTGATATGACCAAGGTTTATCAAAAATTCAAAGGGATTATCTTTTTGGCCCTCAAACTTTTGCAGCTCTTTTGTATTTGGCATTAAACATTAAATCGATCTTCCTTCTTTTATTTCCTTAAAATAACATATTCTTGTATTTCCGATCTTGCCAAAGCGCTTCTTTTCTAAGAGCTTTATGTAATGCTAATCAAATAGCATTCTTGACAATAAATTGTCAGTCACAAGATATGATTTAAGCTACATAGACCAAAGAATCTGTAGGTATGTGTACTTGTACAAGTCTGTACGTACGTACATATTATAATTCCGTGTCCGTTTCCCTCCCGATGTAATTTGTGTGTTGAATTTTGTGCCTGAGTATCCAGACATTTTGATAATGTGACGATTTGCTAAATAGATGTTCTACTATACAGACGATCTGATATTTGGACGTTTTGCTACATAGACATTTTGCTAATGAGACTTACTGCTAATTAGACATTTCGCGCTGTTGGACATTTAGCTACTTAGACCTTCTGATCAGGAAGGCTATATTGGTCCATGTTTATTTTAAGTGAATTTAACATTTGTTTACTACACAGTTTTCAAAATCAGAATAATAGGAAATGTCATATAAAAAATATACGTAAGTTATTTTTATAGTGCCAGTACTTTTGCGCCACCCACTATTAAGTTTCACAACCTGATCGTTATTTTTAAAATGATTGCTAAATTCTGTAATTTTATCTGAACCTGAGGGGCAGATTACAATTAATGTTTTTCTTTTCGTTTAAATTATTTAAATATTTCTCAGGTGAATTCTAAGCTGATGGGTATAAACCAAGCTTTGGACGGTCGTAGTATCCCAAAATGTTTAAGGGATGGAGGGGTCATGGTCGTTGGTGCTGATGTGACGCATCCTTCTCCTGACCAGGTAATTAAGAAGAAAAGCTACGCACAAAAAATAAACACTAGCATACACACCCACAAACAATACATTAATAACTTTTTCACTTCTCATGCTCGTAAAGTTCGTGTTTATGTTGGGTATAGGCGGCATAAAATCGCTTTTTATGCTCTAGTGCATAAAGTAAAATCTTCGTCTAAGTCTCAGACTTTAAGACAAAGGTCGTAAGGTAAACAGTCACACACGCAATTAAACTTCGTTAAATAAACTTTATTAATACGTAACGTATTTCATTCTGTTTCTTAAATTTTGTACATAATCCATGTTAAATTATTAAATTAATAAAACTAGGCAAAATTAATGAGTTTTCTAAGGAATAAGTATTTCAAGAGTATTATGGACTACGATCTATGCTAAAGTCACTGTGCTGCCAATGCCCGTATAAAAAAAAAAGAAAAAGAAGTCTTCCCGCCAATATTGCGAAGTCTTCATTTTTTCTTTTTTGCAATATTGTTATTTATTTTCCTCACACTCGAAGTGAAAAGCAGAGTGTATAACTCGTACATAAAACCCATTTTACCCTCGAATTGACTATCCACCCTCGCCTACGGCTCGGATGGATATATACGTCTCGGGTAAAATGGTACCTTTTATGCACTTGTTGTACAATCTACTATTTCTTATTTTCCATTTTTACAAAAGATTTTTTGCTGACTGTACTTTAATATCGTGTTGTCACTCATACCAAACCTATACGCAAAATTTCAGCTCAATCACTTGAGTTTAACTGGTTCAAAATTCAGTTCTAAGATTAGTCCCACTCTGAAAAACAGGTCAAGTTAATCAAAAACTTGTAAAACGCGACGAATGAGGTAGTTATAAGAAACAATGCATGTGTGTAATAATGGTCAATGCTCGGTGTGTGTTTGCCTGTCGACAATAAGGATCTACCCACACGTACCACAACCAAAACCACAACACGTGGGCGGAGTCCATTTTGTATTGGAAATGAATAGTACAATTTACACGTACCACATTTTGCATTCATTATCGACACCGTCAGTGATACCATACCAACCACAGCGCAACCACCAGCGACAACGCTGCGAACTAGCGACCGTCCACATTGCATACGACGTAACTACATCACGACTACTAGCGACATCGCAAAGACAGCATTCACATCACATGTGACTACATTTTGTTGCTGCGATGTGGTGTGGTTGTGGTACGTGTGGGTCGATCCTTAGACCAATTTTCTGCTGTTAACCAATAAAATGAATATCATCCACTTTACAATCACTATGAAGACAACATGTGATATTTCTAGACCGAATAACTATTACTACGCACTTTACCATAAAGTGTGTCGATTTAAAGCAAAAATAAGACAACCTTTTATATTCAGTAAATGTAAAAATACTTTTTACATAATTTTCATTCGCGTATCCTTTCACAGAGTTGTATACCCAGTATCGCGGCGGTAACCGCTTCAATGGACCCCCAGTGTTTCAAATATAACATTGAGCTGAGTATTCAGACACCAAAGGTAAGACAGGACTTATATTATCGGTTTTATAAATATTCTAGGAGGATGGAGGAAGCATGTTAAAGGTACAATATTGCATTTAACGCATGTGCTCAAAGAAGTGCCTCCTCAACACGTTGCCATGACAATATAAAGGTGCTATTCAGATCCTGGCTGTAGGGTGCAACTGCATGCAATTTGTCCATATCCTATATCCTACTAATATTATAAATGTGAAAGTTTAGATGTTTGGATGTTTAGATGTTTGGATGTTTGTTACTCAATCACGCCAAAACGGCTGAACGGATTTGGCTGAAATTTGGGACATAGATACTTTGTAGCCTGGAGAGGAACAGAGACTACTTTTTATCCCGGGAAAGTATCACATTCCCGCGGGATAACGTCTTGTAGTCCACGCGGGCGTAGCCACGGGCGGAAAGCTAGTAATATTATAAATGTGAAAGTTTAAAGTCCGTTCGGTTAGATAGTGTCGGTACACCCGCACGGCATTGTGGCAGAGCGACACTATCTAAGCGAATGGACTATAGATGTTTGGATGTTTGTTGCTCAATCACGCCAAAACGGCTCTATGGATTTGGCTGAAATTTGGGACACAGATACTTTGTGGCCTGGAGAGGAACATAGGCTACTTTTTATCCCGGAAAAATATCACATTCCCGCGGGATAACGTCGTGTATACCACGCGGGCGAAGCCGCGGTTGGAAAGCTAGTATGAAATACACTCCGAACGCGGCTTTAAAGCTATTCTTCATACAAATTGCCTGCAGCCGGGGTCGGAATAGTACCTATACTCGCAAAAAATTGGCGTCGTGTCACTGTTTACTTACTATGTACTTTTAACCTCGTTCTTGTCTTGGGTTCTGTGGCTGTATCATATCATATTTATTATTTATTATTACCTATCATTATCTATTATAGATAATTAAGGAACTGGACTATTCATGAGAAAATATTAATTCTTAACTCTTGAAAAACTCCAAATTGTTGTGCCTGACAGGGCCAATACCATAATGTACTGTTCCTAGTATCTAACAACTTTATAACTTACTAGTGGCTTCGCATGGTTTACCCGCGTGGTTCCCGTTCCTGTGGGAATATCTTGATCAAACATAGCTTATGTCACGCAGGAAGAATGAAGCTTTCTAATGGTCAAAGAATTTTCTTAATCGGTCCAGTAGTTTCGAAGCCTATTCAATTCAAACAAACAATCAAACAATCAAATCTTTCTTCTTTATAATAATAGTATAGATAGTATAGAAGTATAGACTAGCTTTCCGCCCGCTATTCCTTTTTATAATACAGGGTGTTAGGGGCACCCTTGCAAAAACTTTAACTATGGCTTCAGACCATCATGCTGAACAGCAAGTTTTTTTTTGTCGGAAATGAAAAAAAAATAGTGACTTTTCATACAAATTTAGCAACTTATCGGGACATTTTGTATGGAGAGTCGAAATATTTTTTTTCATTTCCGACAAAAAATCTTGCTGTAAGGCCTGAAGCCATGGTTAAGTTTTTGCAAGGGTGCCCCTAACACCCTGTACTAGTATAGCCTGGTTCCGCATTGTTTACCCGCATGGTTCCCGTTCCCGTTGTAATATCGGCAAAAAATATAGCCTATTGTTACTCGGGAAGAATGTAGATTTCTAATGGTGAAATAATTTACAAAATAGGTTTTGAAGTTTTTGAGCTAATCCGTTACGAACAAACAAAAATAAAATCTTTGCCCTTTATAATATGAATAGATATGGAATGCAATAAAAATATTGACTGTAATGGGCCCCACAGACGATCAATCTGCCTGTTGGCAACGGTCTGTCAGTTGGCCGCAATTGACCACACACTCACAGTTCCCTTTTAAGATTTAGGACTGACGGCTAATGCCCGGCATTGTGTGTGGCCGCTGGGTGGCGCGGACCAATGTTGACAGCAGTGAAAAAAAGGCATAAAGAATCTTACTTTGAATGATCAATTTTTTTTTTAGATGTAAATTTTAAGTTACATACATCAGCAAGAAATAAAAAATATTATGAAACTGTTACTGTTTCATGATATTTTTTATTGCTTGCTGGCTGATGTATGTAACTTAAAAGTTACATTTAAAAATATGATAAAATTGATCATTCAAAGTAAGATTACTTATGCCTTTTTTTCACTGAGGGTGCGTACGTGCGGACTGATCGTCTGTGGGGCCCTTATGAGAAGTTACTTAATCAAACTTTACTTTTGAACCACAGAAAGAGATGATCGTCGAGTTCGAAGATATGATGGTCGATCATTTGAAGATATACCGTCAGAAGCAAAAGGTCCTACCGAAGAAAATTTTCGTGTTCCGTGATGGTGTGTCGGAAGGTCAATTTGCGCAGGTATGTAATGTAATATAATAAACGTAATTTTTTTTTAGGTCAAAGCTAGGAGGCTATGTCTGCGGCTGAGCTTGTACTTAAATGTTTTTGTGTATTTTCTGAATAAAAAAAAATCGTTTCATCGCTAGGTTGACATGACCTGACACCACCGCATTGTATTGTATGACATGCCGGAATGTCGTGCCAAACAACAGAAATAACTTGTTTACCATTAGGAAAAGATGTTTCAGAATATTTTGTACATTTTTGTTAAACAGGTGATGAATAGCGAATTGCAAGCAGTCCACAATGCGTACAAATTACTAGCGGGTCCCAACGCCAAGCCAGAAGTGCTTTTCCTGCTTGTACAGAAGCGGCATCATACGAGGTAACAAAAAAACAAAAACAACGATAAACATTAACCCCTTATTCTAAAACGTGGACTAAAATAGTCCTGGTTTAAAACTGGTACTAAACTGGTGCTTTTACTTTCAATTCCCAAATGAAAGACAGAATTAGCATCAGTTTTAAACCTTCGTAACTTTAGTCCACGTTTTGGAATAATTCCAAAAAAGTTCCGAAATACTTATCAGTTTCTTATACCTACTTATTAGTGATTATTTTCGCATATCTTTCTTTTCTGGGTATAAATGTATTTTATTAAATTGATGTGACGAACTCACAGTAACCTGTTAGAATTTTCGCTCGGCTACTGAATACTGTTTATGATTTATTGTAATTTGAACCTCGTCGTAATTTTAATAAAACTCAAATTTCTTTCCAGATTGTTTGTGCCGAATAGTGCCGATAACGTTGAACCAGGCACAGTGGTGGACACCGAGATAGTCCACGCTAGTGAACTGGACTTTTACCTGGTATGGATATGTTATATTTTTTAAATTTAATAACCTATGACGTCTCATTCGTTCAAAGCAAAATGTTGCTTCTGCACAAGAAATATGTTTGTATGAAAATAAAGGAAGTGCCCGTTCTTTTCTGCAAAGGAGCGTATAGTTGCTATAGTTTTAAAGACTTTCAATACACGTTCGAAATAACATAGATCCAATTTATATATCGCAAGATACTTGGCTAAATAATTTTTGAAGTGAAAACTTCTTTAGCGGCGCGTTGTGCACTTTTTGTGATGGGTAAAAAATGTTAAACTCCCGTCAGGGACCTAATCGAAAAACTGTTACAATGTCATTACGTATTCTAATGAATACGAAGGCATATTTCGCCACCGTTTCCAAAGTCGTAATAGCTCAGGTTAGAAAACGGGCGGCATTGAAGCCAGAAGACCTTGGTTCAAATCCAGTCCTTATTTTTTTCTTTTATTATCAAATTCCTTTTTATTTGTGATAAAGACGAGCCCTTTTCACTTCTGCCGGCTCTCCTGGAGTGCAACCCGTTGTTTTTTTTAACGTAGGTATATAAGTGTTTTATGTACCTACACTCTATTAACCTAAAACTAATTTCAGGTATCCCACCAAGCTATAAAAGGAACCGCTCGCCCCACCCGCTACCACGCGGTCTGTAACGATGGCCAAATTCCCCACGACGAAGTGGAACAGCTGACATACTACTTGTGTCACTTGTACTCACGTTGTATGCGCGCCGTGTCTTACCCCACGCCTACTTACTACGCGCATTTGGCGTGTTTGAGAGCCAGATCGCTGACGCAGTAAGTGTTATTACAGTTCATCAACATTAGACTCTCTAAAAATAAATAATCTGAAAAATGGAAAATTAAGTATTTAGAAAAAAACGACCCGCCCCACAATCTTCATTTTCCATTTTTCAACCATAAAAATTGCATTGTGAATGCAAAAGAGTAAAAATATAAATAACTAATAAATAATCTGTTTTAATTATTTCTAAAACAATGAAACGGCGATAAAATAGGGGATCAGACTGTTTTTTTTTATTTGTTTAAAATGTTTTTATTGATAACTAGCTGACCCAGCGCGACTTCGTTCCCGTGGCCCTACCCCCTACTCCGCCCTACCCCCTACTCCACCCTACCCTACCCGTACTCTACCCCTACCCTACCCCTAAGCTACCCCTACCCTACCCTACCCCTACTCTACCCCTACTCTACCCCTACCCTACCCCTACCCTACCCCTACTCTACCCCTACCCTACCCCTACTCTACCCCTACCCAACCCTACCCCTACCCCTACCATACCCTACCTCTACCCTACCCCTACCCTACCCCTATATCCTTCCTTGGACTTCCACGAACATTTCAAGACCAAAATTAGCCAAATCGGTCCAGCCGTTCACGCGTGATGTCGTGACCAAGGGAAATAGGGATTCATTTTTATATATATAGATAGAAACACGACACAGGTATTTATTTTCAAATATTTTCCATATTTTCGGAGATATAGCTCATCAAACTTCCTCCTTAGACAAGGACAGCGCTAGCCACAGGTGAGGTCAGATGTGCTAAGCGCCATACTCCCGCCTTATGAAATTTCGTTTTAGAGAGAGATAGCTAGAGACACAGTTTTTCACAATTCAGCAGCTCATTTCTTGCTTGTTAAACAACATTTTGAATATTTTTATTCACTTTTGTTATTCTTTAATGTTATATTTTTGAATGTTACTATTAAATATTTACATATCAATAACAGTCCGATCCCCTATTGTTTGGCTTATTATTTTCAAGATTAGCTTGGTAGAACCCAGCATATTTTTCGGCTTGTGTTAGTGTTAAACTGTCCTAATACTGTGTATTTTCCTTTCACAGCGGAGAGAAGTTCGACAACAAAGAGTTGGAAACTAAGCCTAAACGTCTTCGTGTGATGGATAAAATCCTGCAATATAGCCGCATGTTCTTTGTCTAGACTTTAAAAGTAAAACTATTTAAGGCTGCATTCACTTATGTTTACGAAAAATGGTTATAAAGCACATTATTTACTCTGTCTCCATCCATAGCATTAGTGAATGATCACTGACCTCTATTATTACCACTGGACAGGCTGTCTCCATACAAATGACAGCTAATTTTGTGTGGCAATTTGAAGCGCTACTAGTGTCACTACGAGTGTCCTGAGAACTAATTTTGACGTGAGATTGTGACAGCCTCGAGATTTTTAAGTCTTTATTTTATTTTGTGTTAATTCGGTGTGATTTCATATTAAATTCTGAAAGTTAAGCTGATAAAACTCTCTTGAAGAATTATAGACCCATCTCGCTTCTGAGCCATATCTATAAGTTGTTTTCGAGAGTCATTACGAATCGTCTCGCTCGCAGGTTCGACGACTTCCAACCTCCCGAACAAGCCGGGTTCCGGAAAGGCTACAGTACCATAGACCACATTCATACGCTGCGGCAAGTTATACAGAAGACCGAAGAGTATAACCTGCCACTTTGCTTGGCGTTCGTGGACTATGAGAAAGCCTTTGATTCGATCGAGACCTGGGCCGTGGTGCAGTCTCTCCAGAGGTGCCAAATAGACTACAGGTATATCGAGGTGCTGAGGTACCTATACCAAAACGCCACCATGTCGGTCCGATTACAGAACCAGAGCTCTAATCCTATCCAACTACAGCGAGGTGTGAGACAGGGAGATGTCATCTCTCCCAAACTGTTCACAGCTGCGTTGGAGGATATTTTTAAGCTGCTGGACTGGAAAGGATGCGGCATCAACATCAATGGCGAGTACCTAACACATCTACGGTTTGCCGATGATGTAGTTCTTATGGCTGAGACCTTGGAAGACCTGAACACAATGCTCGAAGATCTCGGTAATGCTTCGCAAAGAGTGGGTCTTAAGATGAACATGGACAAGACGAAAATCATGTCCAATGCCCATGTTGCACCCGCTCCAGTTAATGTTGGGAACATTACACTCGAAGTTGTTGACCACTATGTTTACCTAGGACAGACGGTCCAGTTAGGTAAGTCCAACTTTGAGAAAGAGATCTCTCGTCGAATCCAGCTCGGATGGGCAGCGTTTGGGAAGCTCCGACATATATTCGCGTCCGAAATACCTCAATGTCTCAAGACGAAAGTCTTTGACCAGTGTGTGTTGCCAGTAATGACCTATGGAAGTGAGACGTGGTCTTTTACTATGGGTCTCATAAGAAGGCTCAAAGTCACCCAGCGAGCAATGGAGAGAGCGATGCTTGGTATTTCCCTGCTCGATCGAATCAGAAATGATGAAATCCGCAGGAGAACTAAAACAACCGACATCGCTCGAAGGATTGCATCATTGAAGTGGCAGTGGGCGGGACACATAGCGCGGAGAACCGATGGCCGTTGGGGCGGAAAGGTTCTTGAATGGCGACCGCGTGCCGGACGACGTTCCGTGGGCAGGCCCCCTACAAGGTGGACCGACGATCTGGTCAAGGTCGCGGGAAGCCGCTGGATGCGGGCAGCGCAGGACCGATCGTTGTGGAGATCCTTGGGGGAGGCCTATGCCCAGCAGTGGGCGTCGTTCGGCTGACATGATGATGATGATGATGAAGCTCATAAATATGAGGAAATGTGTGGTTTGAAAAACTCGGTACTAAAATGGGAGTAAAACGTCATTTCACAGGTGAGTGTATTAAATTGTTGTTTTTATTCAAAATTGACCTGAAATTGTGTGTAAGCATTTGATTACTATCTGAAAATAGTTTGCAATGTTATCTTATCAATATTTAGGCATTATAATGATGAATTTTGAGAGAATGATGTAAAAAAAATTTGTTTAAATTAAGTTTAGTTTAAATTAACTAGTGATTGACAAATTTTTATCGATAAAATGTCGATATTCAATACCAAAAGTTGATAGAGCTCAGGCTGATTCAGTAGCTGTTGTACACCCGTCTTTCGGCATTATGGTAGTACTAGCTCTCCGACCGCGGCTTCGCCCGCGTGAACTACACGACGTTATCCCGTGGGAATGTGATATTTTTGCGGAATATAAAGTAATAAGTAGCCTATGTTCCATTCCAGCCGGGCTAGCATGAGCGGCTTTTATCGCGCGATATGATATGGTACGGAAAGTTGTCTTGCTTACCCCACTAAGGTGTAAGCAAGACGGCATGCCGTATCATATCATATCGCGTGATAAAAGCCGCTCATGCTAGGCCGGCAGGCTACAAAGTATCTGTGTCTCAAGTTTCAGCCAAATCCGTTCCGCCGTAATTTCGTGATTGAGTAACAAACATCCAAACATCTAAACTTTTACATTTATAATTTATTTTATTACTTATAATATTATATAAGTAGGATAGGTAGTATTAATTAATCTTAAAACTAAACTACTTCTTTCAAGAAATATGGATAGAATTTAAAAAAAACCTGGGGCGACCCGAAAACTCGGGTATATGCTATGCGAGGTCGATTTAATTGACAATTGAAATTAGAGTCTTATAATACATATGTAGAAAATAGTCGTGGTTTTAGTAATCTTGTTTTATAAGATTTTAAATTATTTTTATGCATTCACAATGCAATTTTTGTAAGTATAGGAAAAATGTGATAGTAAAAAACCACGAGCCCTATAAGTAGCTTTCAGGCGGGATTCGAACCCGCGCCTCCGGGAATCCGGCCCGATGCTCTGACCAACTAATTCGTTCGGTTCGAATCCCGCCTGAAAGCTACTTATAGGGCTCGTGGTTTTTTACTATCACATTTTTCCTATACTTACAAAAATTGCATTGTGAATGCATAAAAATAATTTAAAATCTTATTTAATGGCTGTTTCATCTTAATCGACTGTTAAACATTTGTAAAAATGTTTCTTTCGGATGCGAGGGTTTCCTCACATTGATGAAACAACGCTGGCCTACAGCGTAATAAGTGATGGCAAAATTCGACGAGTCGTGTAAGCCTTTCGGTAGCTTAGTTGGTCAGAGCATCGGGCCGGATTCCCGGAGGCGCGGGTTCGAATCCCGCCTGAAAGCTACTTATAGGGCTCGTGGCTTTTTACTATCACATTTTTCCTATAATCTTGTTTTGTTTCAAATTACACTTGTTGTATAATATGATCAATTGTTTTTGCAGATTTCCTTCCGAATTGAGTCTAAGAAACAGGTTGTTAGAAAATATAAAAGCCGTAAACTGGACCCCGAAGGAAACAGATTCACTTTGTTCAAAACATTTTGACAGACACCAAGTGTTTCATCAGTATCACACATAACACCCATATTTTTTTAAATAAACGTGAGCAGTATTTCTGTTTTTTATTTTGCATAAGCTAGAGCTACCCCGCTTATAACATGAATTTAATGATATCACTCACAGCTACAATAAGTATACGACTCTATCTGCGGCTTCTCTACGTTGATATAATAATGGATTTGCCATTGCATATGAAGAAAACGGCGCCTGTGAAAGAGCACAAAACACAAAGCCATTATAAAAGTAATAGCATGGTGGTGGTTGGTGCTAAAAATGTGTTTAACTGATGAAATACTGTGGTACTCTTTTTTTCCATCGAGGTACACTACGAGGTACATGTCCGTACCGTTTACAGCCTTAATTGACGCCGCCGTGGCCGGGTCAGAACGAAACACACGTATTTACAAACGAAATAGTATTTAAGTATATATTTATCCGTTATCAAGTTCACGTAGACAGTTTCTTAAGAAATTTACTATGGGCTTAGATTGGAAAACATTTATTTCTTATGTTTATTATCATCGATAATATTACCACATTCGACTTAAGAACATCACTAATGTTAGTTCCATGGACAATCGTATCTGCCTACAGCACCAAAATGGCGATACTCCAATGATCACAATAATATTTTACGTCAGCCAGTCCAGTGTGTAAATAATAGAGGTCAGTGGTGAATGATACTTCTGGCGCGCATACACGGGCATTTTTTTGGGCATACACGGGCAATAATTGCTCGGCTACTGTAATGGATCAATCTGGAGCAATTAAGTGGAGCGATGTTGCTCCATATTTCGTGGTATTGTGTGGCCGTATCCCAGCAACAGGTTGCTACATTTTGCCATTGCCCTTAATTGCTTGATGTAGTCGTGACGTCATATGTGGCGGGAAATTACAGAAATTCGCACTTTTACTTACTTGCCCGTGTAATCGCGCCTTTCTGACATGTTAAATGTAGCACTATTGCCGTTGTGAATGCATCTTTACTAAGTATCATACCGATGTTCATTATTGATGTATTAAATGTTCGGTATCAATATTGTTAGTTGCTAAGTGTCTATAACCAGAATAAAAATCGTGTAAAACAGAATTAAAAAAATCTAAAAAAATGGAAAATGAAGTATTTAGAAAAAATCCGTCTCACAACTAGCTCCTATGGGACTCGAACCCACGACCTTTCGCTTTCCGGGCGACTGCTCTAACCACTGAGCTACGGAGTCGTTCCACGACCTTTCGCTTTCCGGGCGACTGCTCTAACCACTGAGCTACGGAGTCGTTCCACGACCTTTCGCTTTCCGGGCGACTGCTCTAACCACTGAGCTACGGAGTCGTTAATAACGACTCCGTAGCTCAGTGGTTAGAGCAGTCGCCCGGAAAGCGAAAGGTCGTGGGTTCGAGTCCCATAGGAGCAAGTTGTGAGAGGGGTCGATTTTTTCTAAATACTTCATTTTCCATTTTTCTATTATAAAAAATTGCATTGTGAATGCAAAAAACTAAAAATTAAAATAACTAAAAAAATCTATCTTGATTTTTTTTTAAAGTATACTTTTATTCACTTATTTCTGTTTGTAATTTGGCTTTTAGATTTGTATTTAAGATTTTTAAGATGTCAAGGTTCTATAATGGGCCTACATAACTAAAACCTTTTTATAGATTGGAAGAATACTGGCTGTCCCTAACAATGGGAAAGAAAGAAAATATGAAAAAGACTGAATAGAATGATCTTGAGGAAAGAATTTATTCATTTTTGAATTATAAATCTAAATACATGCCCGTTGAGTTTTTGTGCATTTAATTTCTGTCAGTTGTGAAGTCAACAAATATTCATAGTCACAACTTTTGGTCATAAAAATTAAAACCGTGCTTTATCACTTTTAGTTTTAAGGTCTGATTTCCTTTGAAAGTTCAATTTAAAGTGATAATTTCTAGTGATGTCTTTTTCACATAGTACACGACGTTATTGAAATGCCATTCAGATCTGCAGGCCTACTCTAATTCAACGAGTAACGAAACTTCGTTATATATACCCGTCCCTCTCACTCTCTGGGCATGAGCATGATAGAATCGAGTGAAAGTAGCGGCGGGGTTAACGAAGTTTCGCATTTCGTTGAATTCGAGTAGAATTTCGGAGCTTTAGCGAATTTCAAATGTATGGGAATTATTAACGAAACTGATAAAGCATTTGGTGGCGAAATGATTTACTGGTCGACTTTACCTATAGTCCTGCATGGCTGCATCTACAACGTGATAATACTTTTAGCGAAACTGAGAAAATTATTTGTTCAAATCGAGAGTAGAATCGATTCCACACATTTTTGGTAGGGGTATTTTTTTGTGTTATATGTTTATATCTGCAATCACTACTTATATTTTGCAGAATCTTTTTTCATATTCTGGTATGCAATTAAAGGGGGGAGTTTAAAAAAAAAAAATTTTTGCCGCTTCTAAAAATGTTTGTGTCTACTGCCTTCATTCAATAAGCGCGCGACCCGTCACGTGCTCTCTTACGTCATAGTAGAGCTTAAAATCTGTCAGAAAGTCACGGAGACCTATGAGAACGAATATCTTGGAAGTTTCTTTAATATTTTTTTTCAATGGTTTTCAATTTAAGATAAAATAAATTAGTTGGGGTGTTTGGGCTTTTCGGTTATTGCATTAACACGTTGTATATTTTATTTGGTATTAGCATATATGCGGACGAGTGTATTTTTCATAAAGCAAATGTATTTTAACAACATTTTATGTTTCCATTTATTTGTGGACAGCATTGAGGGCCTTAGTAACTCTGTTTCCATTCTATGAATTGTTTGTATTAGATAATAATTTTATGTAACACAGTACCTAGTTTAGTGCGCATACAGTAATCAACATTCAAGATTAAATTTAATTATAATAAATAATAATAAACTTGATGGGCGCAAACCATGTATTTTATTTACTACTGTAGTAGGTATCTACCTAATACTGTCAGTATCTGTCAAAAACTCAGAAAGTGGAGCTTCGATCAACAACAATACTACTAGATAACCAGTTGGAGTGTCAAAAACGGCCTAGTGAAAAAGAGCGCACTTTAAGGCGCTACTCGGAAAAAGTATGGACTTTTTGATTTAAAACTGTAGGACGGTTACAGTTGTTACAAATCTGGTAATAAGATATATATTTCTTCATACCTTTATCCAGATTCGTATAGGTAGTTTCAAAAACACGATTTGATGATTTTGCCTCGACACTTTTTCTTTTCGAAAAAACCTCAAAAAAATACGAAAATTCAAGATTAATCTTAAATGGGGTTACTTACATTATTGAAAATTGATTTAATTAGTGGACACCAATAATATTTAGGATCGCAAAAAGCATTTTCTTGAAAATCGCTGTAGTTTTTTAATACGAAGTGATTTTGTGTTTTTTTTGTCTAATCTGCAAAATCGGTCTCCCGCGCGATTCGTTTTCTCATTGCCATCTCGCTTCAGCATAATTTTTTCGAGTATCGCCTTAAAGCTTTTATTTATAGCGAATCCTGTCATGTTTGACGTCTAAAATCGTAACATTTGTAACTTTCCTCTCCGTTTAAGAAAATGGCTTTCGGTGCCACATTTCCGTTGTGTTTTAGTTCGTAACGCGTCTTCTGGTATTGTTGGGGCGGAGGCGCCTTTATAGTCTGTCAAGTATAAGTTGACGATCGGGTGGCGTCGCCACTGTACTTGCACCGTACGTATTTAATGTCGAGCTAATGAAAATTGAGCTTTATTGTCAAAGTTTAGCAACTCAAAATTTGTTCATTTATTTACCACTCGCCAACTTAGGGCTCGTGCAGCGTGCCGGCGATGTCGCGCGACTTAGGTCGCACCGACTTGATTGAACGTGTATAACTAAACGCCTGGCGTGCCCGCGACTAACGACCATCGCTCGATAGACCAGTAGGGCTAGCACAACTTGAGCGCGACTCGAGTGAGAAAGAGTCGCGGGCACTTTCAACCAATCAGATCGCTCGTAGATAGTGGGCGTGACTTAAGACGACGTGCTGATTGGTTGAAAGAAGCGCGACAATTGTCGCGCTTCTCACTAAGTTGTGCTAGACCTACTGATGCTAGTCGGCGCGACATCGCCGGCACGCTGCACGAGCCCTTATGCTTGACAAAGTAGGTATATGTGCGATTTCTATTTTTAACGACTCTTCGCTCCTCATCCGTGTTCTTGCTACCGAGGACGAATATATTTAAATAGGAACGGTTTCAGCCCCCCGTTTCACGAACTGTCGGAAACGGAATCGGATTCGAATTCTGTGCTTTGTCTTTGTCTATTCTATAGTGAGTGACAGAGACAGGGCATACATTCCGCTCCGCTGTCGGGAGCGTTTCTGACACTGTACTGTTAACCTCAAGCACGAAAAATCTCGTTCTGATAATTTGAAGTTTGGAAATATAGAGGAATTGGTCTTTTGTGTTTGAACGAAGTTTGAACAATGCAAGATTACTCGAACGTCTTTATTTCCGCTTGATATGCGTTCAATCAGAACAGAATAGAACTTAGTGTCACGGGAAAGTTTCCCTTGACAGGTTGACACAACTGGTATTATATGTGCCAAGCGGTAGTGCCATGGGCATTGGCAATAAAGGGTCAAAACTAGTGCTTAGGCCTAAGGTATCTTAGTTCAGGATTGGCACAATGTAGGTAGGTAGGTAAGTTGATTCTCACACTGCACCGCACACCGCTCCGGTTTGTGGTAGTGCGCTTCTTAACTTTGGCTGTAGAATCTTGATTCGCATACAAAACCCGCAGTGTAAGCACCAGCCGCATCTCCGCCCACCGGAGCTGAAACCGGTGGCAGTGTGTTCACCGTCCGTCATTAGTTAAATCATTAGTTTTGCTAAGTGAATAAAGGATTTTGAAAGCAAATTCATTAGAAAAAAAATGATAATACACTAAAATAATTACCCATTATAAGCTTACCAAGAACCGATACACAATGGAGCTTGTAAAATACCAAGATTTTACAGAAGTCTCATTTGATTTTCAGGGAATCGATTAAGTAAGTACAATCGGCAGAACATCATAGGTACTAAGTAAAGACCCTATGCTATGCTATGCACACCGCGACTTAATCACGCAACTTGTAGACCTTTCCAACTTTTGCTTGTCAAACTCATCTAAGTATATCGCTACAAATGAGCGTTGACGGCGATCGTCAAAAAGCCAAAACAAATTGTCATTATATTACTAACGGAACGAAGTGACCGTAGATCATCAGCGTAGTGTCCCAGGAATTTATATGTAGGTAATTATTTGTATTGGCGTTCCGACGCCGAAGATCCGCGAGACGGTATCTCCGTCGAGTGTGGCGTAGGCCTTAGGTACAGTTGCAGACCGAAAACCGCTCTTATGGCGTAGGTACTAAGGGCGCGCAAGGTGAGCTTGCAAAGCCTGATGCGCCGTTGTTCACTAGACCGACTTATTATACATGAAAGAATTTCATGCTGACATCAATTGCCTTGACATCGTCTTACAAAGTTGGTGCATATTGGATAATTACTTATTACCGACGTAAGGCTGCACGAAAAACCCATTGCATGGCAATAATTGCCATGCCATGCCCTGCCTACCCTCTGATTAGAATTAACCCACCTGATTGTGAAGGCTGGGTCTTTGAGATGAGTAAACTTGTGTTTCGTGACAACTGTTTAGACTTCATTAGGAACCTCATTTGCAATGATTTGCAATTGCCTCAATAATTATTAGCATACTACTTTATGTTTGAATAGGTTTGTTTAATTCGCACGTAATATCTTCTTGTAATTATGTTGAAATATTTTTCAATTAGAAGGTTAGGTAAGTACTAATTTTGGTTTTTAGTTTATTATTAATGTATTTGTAGATACTTACCAGCACAAGTGACTAAACTTGGATGTTTAAAATGGGGTCATAAAGTTTGCATAAAAGTTGTAAAGGCTGATTTACATTAATCCAGTAGATCGATCCAGTGTCGGCACTGGATCAATCAGCGTCCAGTAAAACATGTTAACATTGATCCAGTGCCAATCCAGTGCGGCAATCCAGTGACACTGGATCGAGCTACTGGATCAATGTAAATCAGCCTTTAAGAATATTCAAATGTGCATTTTAACATTTTTTTTACTAAGTATCTACTACCACAGATTACTAAATAGTTACGGGGTAACACCAGCCGGTTGCACCAAAATATTCATTTTACGAATTCGTAAAAAGTAGGTAACTGAATTTTGCTGTCAAAACTGTCAAATCCCATACATTTTTAAACAATAAACCCTGTAAAAGTAAAAGTATAATGTAAAAAAACTTTGGTGCAACCGGTGGGCATTCATAACACCTTATGTTAAGTGGTGATAAAGCAGAAGGTGGAAGTGAACTACTCCCGGAATCCTCAATCACTGAGGAACCGGCTAACTTATCTTTAACTGCCGGAACACAACAATGCTGAAAACATTGTTGCTATGGCGTCATAATAAGATAAGATGGTTCAACTCATTAAGCTCATATATCTAGGTATAAATTCAAATTACTAGTTTATTAACTTACTAGCTTTCCGTCCGCGGCTTCGCCCGCGTGGACTTCATGACGTTATCCCGCGGGAATGTGCTATTTTTCCGGGATAAAAAGTAGCCTATGTTCCTCTCCAGGCTACAAAGTATCTGTGATCCAAATTTTAGCCAAATCCGTTCAGCCGTTTTGGCGTGATTGAGTAACAAACATCCAAACATCCAAACTTGTCTCCCCTAGGGGAGCCATCAGGATTTTCTTAAATAGGTAGGTATCTATATTATAAAAATGAATCCCTATTTCCCTTGGTCACGACATCACGCGTGAACGGCTGGACCGATTTGGCTAATTTTGGTCTTGAAATGTTCGTGGAAGTCCATGGAAGGATATAGGGGTAGGGTAGGGGTAGGGTAGGGTAGGAGTAGGGGTATTGTAGGGGTAGGGTAGGAGTGGGGTAGGGTAGGGGTAGGGTAGGGTAGGGGTAGGGTAGGGGTAGGGTAGGGTAGGGGTAGAGTAGGGGTAGGGTAGGGGTAGCGTAGGGGTAGGGTAGGGGTAGGGGTAGGGTAGGGTAGGGTAGGGGTAGGGGTAGGGGTAGAGTACGGGTAGGGTAGGGTGGAGTAGGGGGTAGGGCCACGGGAACGAAGTCGCGCTGGGTCAGCTAGTCTAATTATAAAAATCGTTCAGAGTTCCTACCTATGTCATTCGATTTTTTCAATAAACGTCATTTTCTGTTTAATTTTTTTTTGTGTGAAACTTATAACATTTTTTTTTGGATGAAATTTCTTTTAAACCTTTGTTTTTTATTGTTTTGCAATTGATTAGTTTCTAGCAAATTAGAATATTTATATCGATCAAACCTGGGTTTGGTTTTGGTTTTTCGTTATAGGTAGGTACTTACAAAAGTTCGGCTATCAATAAATGGCCAAAACCAGGGTTTTTTGCCATTTATAACCATTTAGCACCTTTCGCACATTTTGTACCTATTACATAAAAAAACTATTCTATTTAAAAAAAGATGACCCTTTAAAGGTAGATAAATTCTCTATTATTTTTGTCATTTAGCAATTAGTGCTTCAAAGTGAAAAAATCCTTAAAGGGCCACAAAGGGGTTTCCTGCCCTAGCTTGAGCGCTAGTATTGGAAACAACGAAGGGTATATACCTTAAACACCCAAACCCGAGGAAATATTGAAAAGTTCGTTTTCAATAACCCGGCCGGGAGTCGAACCCGAGGCCTCTAGAGATAGTGGCACCTTCAAAACCGGTGCGTACACCACTAGACAACGGAGGTCGTCTCATGCCACGACATAAGTGTGATATTGCAACCTGTACCTACCTATAGTTACGTAGTCACTATTTAGTAATCTGTGCCTATCTATAGCCTGACGTGGTGTTGACTGTACTCACTTGCTTTGTTGCAAAATACATCTAAAGTTCCGTAGCATTAATCACCATAGTGAATAATTAGCACGTTGGTATGCTTAAGGAAGTATAACTTAAGATCTGTATTTACTATGTTATCTTAATTGCATCATATCTTTAAACGTGTTACAAACCTTTGTTATAGAAAATCTTCAAGTTCATGGCTTATTGTTTTAATCTCGTACGTTTAATAAAATCATGAAATATCCACAGCTAAGTCATCGCTGACAAAACGATATCGTTACCTAGGTACTAAAGTTACCTTATACAATACCCTACAGTCGGCAAAACATCCATAGTAACAGTAAACTGGTTTTCTGTAGTTCTGTAAACTACAGTGAGGTGAGCATTGACATTAATTGAAAATGGAGTATTTAAATGTATGAAGTTCGCCCCAATTATAATTTTGATTTTCGCTGGTCACAGTTCGAGCCTTATTTTGTCTGTCTCGTCGTTTACGTCCTTAGTTTTAAGGTGTTTATTACAAAAATGAGGCAAGACTATGTTAAAATTGTGACCTTAAAAAAACTAATTACTTTTGAGGGACGAGTTTGATCTAGTGACGAAATGTGACTAATAATCTCAAAATAGGGTATTTTACTGTTGTTGAAATGTAGATATTTAATGATGACGTTAAAAAATATTGCAATTAAGAATACCAAATGTGAAAAAATAATTTGAATCTGTTTTATAATAAAAGAATGATAGTCTGTTTGATTTTGACTATAGCTGTCTCTTTCTAAAACGAAATCTTCTATGGCTTGACTATGACGCTACTAACCCACTGACGTCACTAAGATAGCGTCCTGTCCTTGTCTAATTATAAAGTTTGAAGTCCTATATCTTTGAAAATATTCAAGATAATTCAAAATGAAAACTTGTTTTGTGTAGCTAATATTTCGAAAAACATTTTAAAGAAATAAAAAAAAAAACAGTAAAATACCGTATTTGTAGTGGTTCCGTGATCTTACATTAATATTTTGACCATTAATGTTGACGACCTAGACTCGTAGACGGTCGAATTTAAATTCAAGTAAAACAACTTTAGAAAAAGTCATATTGTACGATAAGAACGAAACAAGTGCGAGGTGACAAGCTGCAATCTCAGGGTCCTTACACTTCCTTGCTTTAACGAGAACATTTCACTTCTGTTACAGGATTCACTTACAAAAAGCAGTCCTTGATGAGTTTATTTACATCTCGTTACAAGGCCTTTTCCATAAGCCCGTCTTACATAACGAAACCACAACAACAACCACACTTGCAGTCCTGCCCCCTGATTCACGAACCGTCGGAAACGGAATCAGATTCTAATTCTGTGCTTTGTCTTTTTCTATTCTATAATGAGTGACAGAGACAGGGCATACATTCCGCTGTCGGGAGCATTTCCGACGGTTCGTGAATCAGGGGGACTGGATCGGATAGGCCGTCTGCCGTTTGAGACGTTCATCGGCCACACACTAGCGGCCAGAATTAATAACCTATCCATAGATAGGGATAGGTGCGATCCAGATTAGTTGCTATGCAACGCTTGATATTAACATAGAATTGACGACAGTTGCCAAGGTGTTGCTAGGTGTTGCCTAGCAACTAATCTGGATAGCACCTATCCCTATCAGTGGATAGGTCATTAATTCTGGCCGTAGACCGATCATTGCCTGTAGGCAATAGTCAACCAGTCGATAGATAGTCGTCAGTTTTAGTTTTAGTCGGTAGTTTCTGTCCGGTCGATAACTGTCGACATTGGTCCGCGCAGTGGCCACACAATGTCTGCACAAGCCGTCAGTAGAGTGTGTGGCCCATCTTTGGTGTGGCCTGTTGCGGCTAACTGACAGGGTCTTGTCAAGAGGCGGACTGATAGTCTATGAGGCCCTTTAGTGCTACACCCAACCAGTCGCAGAGACCGCATCTCCCATTTGTATTGTGCGACATGTAGGATACTGACTGGTAGGTAAAAATGTAGTGTGCGAGTCACAATTATAATTGACTTTCGTTTATATGTGCTAGCTAGCAGCTACAGACAGAGATAAGTTAAATCTATATCAGATGAATTTTAAAATGATGTTCTGTTGATGATCTTGTTTTGAAAAAATGGTAAATGAAGTATTTAGATAAAATCGACCAATCTCACATCCTTGTTTTTTTATCCACAACGGTAAAATATTAAGTGCTTCCTAAGGTAAGGAGCGCGTGTAGGTAACTGGATCTCACGTGCACTAATTCACGATTAGAACGTTACTTTTCTAAAAGACTGAGAATGCTAGGCTAGATTGCTAATTAGAAAAAAAGAGATATGACATGTTATTATTTCAAGAGTACCTATAAGGCTGATTAAACCTGTAAGTTCCGATTAGCAGTCGGAAGTGGCGAGGCCGCTGCCATCTTGTCTTCCGGTACGCTATCGTAATCTAAAAATACAAATCACCTTTTAAATATTTATATTACTATACCGTATCGTTTACATCGCGACCGTATTGATACCGTAACGTAATCTCCCGGAACTATCCGGGAGATTAAACCACTAGGTTTACTTGTTACCAGAGTAAGAATCCAGGTGCATGGGTACATTTTGGAATCGAAAACAATTGATAATTTATGACCTTATTTTAATCGTTTATACAGGCGTTCTGTGGTTCATAGGTATTTTATGATTAGGTACTAGCACTCCGTTCCCGATTTTGTCAGCTTAGAATCCGATTATAATTTTTTAAAATCGAACTTTAAGCATGTTTCTATTTATTTAAATTTTTTTTTTTGCATTCACAATGCAATTTTTACAATAAGTACCTACTTCATTTTCCATTTTGTTTTTATTTATTATTAAAAAACGGGCAAGCATTTGGCCGCCATCTTGTTTGACTAACAACAGGATGTACCTAGTCTAAGATGTGCCCAGGAGAAGCCTATTCAATTCAAAGTTGGAAGCATCAGGGAACACAGAAACAGTCAACTAATTCCACTCTGTAGCGCTTCGTATGAGGAATGAATTTGCGAAGCGCTTGGTACGGACAGCTGGATCGTCAACGATGTAAGGGTGGTAGGCTAGTCTGCGTTGGTACCCCGATGGTGGAAAGGGGCTGGAGGGACAAGGTCATGCAGCTCGCTCGCACACTCACCATAGTGTATTCTATAAAAAACCGATACTTAAACTTTTCGGCGGCTGGACTTCAATCGAATCCAAAAACTCTAGCTGATACTTGGCAGAACTATCGCACAGGTGACTACAGTCTACAGTCCTACTCCATGGACGGACGACTCTAGGCTTTAGAAAAACTAGCATTACAGTAGGTATGACAAAAGCAAATGATTCGGTGAGAAGTACCGTCTAGCCCGTGAGAGGGCGCCAAGTTTTTTAGCCGCACACTTTGCAATGGAGTCGATGTACTCGCCAAAATTCAGGTTGGATGACAGTTTCAGGCCAAGAAGTTGCAGGTGGTCGGTTATTGGTAAGGACACGCCCTAGAATAGAAAGTCGGCGTCAGTTGAAAGGGACTCTGTTTTGCAGTGAATGCGGTTTTCAAGCCTGCGCAAGGGCTATCTGAAATTGAGACCATAATATGATGGAAGCTTACGAGCTTACTACCTAATTAGGCTAGGAAAGTTAACTATCTTGGTACTCCAAAAACTTTGAGTGTGTTTAGTTTTATTTACAAATTTAAATGTTTTTTATTCATATGTTAGTTACCTACTGTAACTGCAATACAATACAAATAGCAGGTCAATACTAAAATCAAATGTAAAGTATTTTATCAAAAAGTGACAACTATTTTAAAAGCTGTTAAGCTTTGAGTAATACGAGTAACTTTCTTTTCATATGTTCATGAAAGAAGATCTTTGTACTGTGAATGAATACATCCGGTAAATTAGAATAAGGTTAACATTGCACATAAACATAATATTTTTAAAGACATATTAAATTAAAACATATTGTGTTACTTTAAAAAAGTTTAACTAGTGTCGGTGTAAATGTCAGCCGTGGCTAAGAGTGCCAATTACAAAAAGGTATTAAGCTATTATTTATTTACAAACGAGACAGCTTGTCTAATCTCGCGATACTAGCTGTATCGGCGCGAATCTACGCGTTACTTCTTGCCGGTCGTGCTACGGTACCGATAAAGATACATAAGGAAATAGAGCAGACATAAAGGTTTTAAAGGATATAGGCTACCTAACTATACTAAGGTACTTCATAAGGAAAGATTTGATTATTTTACCTACTTAAAAAAGGAGGTTATTATCAGTTTGAACTGTATGATGTGATCACGTGATATTGTTAGAATTGGATAATGTTTGAGATACATGAGTTTCGTGCTATTTACGTTAGTGTATGTTTGTCTACTTTCGTACGAAAAAACTAACAATCATATCGAGATGACTCTTTTTGATTTAAAACGGGTGTAGGTATATTTCAACTTAGGGAACAGTCTAAGTTTTATCAAAATCGGTTCAGTTTATTTTGTCAGAAATAAAAAAAAATATATAAAATTAAACCGACTTCAAAAAGTATCTGTCAACCGAGAAGGAAAAAAAAATTATTTAAATTTTTATTTTTATTTTTATTTAATCTTTTTTATTACTTAGGTTGTTAGGCATCTACTCGTTACTCCAACTCTGCCAAACGCAAAGTAGGGCAGAGGGTAGCCCTTTGTGGCCACTATAAGGATTTTTTGACCTTTAAGCACTAAGTACTAAATGGTCTTAGGTAGTTAAGACACAAATTATATCTTAAATTATTGATAATTTATATAACTTTAAAGGTACATTTTTCAAATTTTAAAAAGTGAAATAGTTTTTGTTTAGTACACAAAATGTGTGAAAGGTGCCAAATGCACCGGTTTTGGCCACTTATTGATAGTTAAACTTTTGTAAGTGAAAAATCAAAACCAAACCCAGGTTAAATCAAAATATTCTAAGGGTGTTTGTGCACTACACTGAATTTTACCGATCCGGAAAAAAACGGATGCTTGTATTTTAATAATTAATCATTTATAATAGTAAGAACTTATTTATATCGTATAGTTTAGGGTTCGAAACATTGTAACTAAACGAAATAAATAAATTCTTAATATTATAAATGATTAATTATTAAAATACAAGCATCCGTTTTTTTCCGGATCGGTAAAATTCAGTGTAGTGCACAAACGCCCTAATGAGCTAGAAACCAATAAATTGCAAAACAACAATTTAAGTAATTGTAAAAAACAAAGGTTTATTAAGTATTACATCATAAACTAATTTCTTAAAATTTTCATACAAAACATTTTTTAAAACAAAAAATGGCATTTATTGAAAAAAAATCGTATGACATAAGGAATTCTAACGGTTGTTATTATTACCTTAAAATAACTTATTTTAATTGCGTTTAGCAAAAATAGCGAAAAATTGATTAGAAAACATTTAGAGCAAAAAGTGTTCAAAACCGGTACAGTACAGTGGCCAAAACCGGGGCTTCTACCTAACATATTAAATTTTTCCGGAATTCATGGGAAAGATGACCTTTAAAAGAAGGCCGATATAATTATGAAATTCATTTGTAGGTATAACTAACACTTAAAATATACAAAACCAACAATCTTAACCAGAACAGTTATTATGTAGGTTTATCATAACTACCTTCTCATTACAACTTGACCAACACAATAATGACATTGAACGACCGAGGATTAAAGGAATTTACACAAAAAATTGCATAAATAATTCAAAGATACATGATCTAATTTAGATTCTAAATAATCAATTTGAAATTTAAATTACACTTACAACTTTTACCATGAAGTGATGATAATTGTGACAAGCAATCGCGCGACACTGAATTCCGCGCTTCCGAGACCTACACCTATACTACACACACATACTTTGCGGTCACTGGAAGGATGTGTGTGTACATTACACATAAAATAAACCAATACAAAAGTCACTCTACCGTGCGTACGAAGTCGCGGGCAACAGTTAGTTGTGATAATATTTGCTTACCTTTGAGCATAATATTTCTTGTTTACATGGCTATCAGAGTTTATCAGCATAATTTCCTTGAGACACATCCAAGTCATCAACATTAGCCATTTTAATGTCCCCACTGCTGGGGCATAGGCCTTCCTTATGAATGAATGAGGTATCAAGTCAACATAATATGCTTTCCTATACGAGTACCTACCTACAAATTCCAAAGCTAATATTAAACGGTTCACTTCTGCCTTTCGATTTGGATGAAGCAACCAAACTGAACAAAAGTGAATCATTCAATATTAATTTGCGCCTGTATTTCTGCGCCTTTCAACCAAAGTGAATCAATTTGGTTGTACAATGTAATTTTACCATAAGGCTGGGGTTGCATCATCTTGATTTAACTTTAACTTTAACAGAGTGGATACAAATTTATCTGACTCGGTGACAGCGTCGCTTTTCTTCTATGGTGTAACCTAGGTGACAATATGCAATAACACTTAGTTCTACTTTTGGCCACTGACACAGATAAGTGTGTGTCTGTTATAGTTACGGTTAAATTAAGATGATGCTGATGATAAGATAAATCCTTTAGAACTATAAAGAAGGTGCCTACTATTTAGAGTTTTGATTTCTAATCTTTGATTTTAGGTAAGTATTATGCAATATGCTCGCATATTCTTGGATACATTAAAATCGTATGCAATACAGGTCTGTGGAGAATTAGGGCAGCTTCATGAACGCTCCAAATTATTCACGCGTAATTATTGTTCCGCACGCATGATTCACACATCTTTTCATTAAGGTGTGATTCACTATGGTTGCGTTCTCATAAGTGACGCACTATGCAAGGTCTACATGCGTATTTTAAACCGTTACGTTAAATTTATCATCCTAAGGTTTGTTTAAAAATGCTTAAACTTCCAGTGACTGATACTTGAGGATACCTATCAGTCACTTTTCATATTCAAAGAGCACCAAGCAAATAAATAAAAAAAAATGGTTCGCGGTAATTTTTAAGCTCTCTATCTTCATCTAATTGATCTAACAATTATTCTCTTTTATTTTAAACTAGCTTTCCGCCCGCGGCTTCGCACGCGTGGACCACACGACGTTATTCCGAGGGAATGTGATATTTTTCCGGGATAAAAAGTAGCCTAAGTTACGCCTTATTACATCAGCTACCTGCCAGTGAAAGTCCCGTCAAAATCGGTCCAGCCGTTTCAGAGATTAGCCGGAACAAACAGACAGACAGACAAAAATTGTAAAACATGTCATTTTGGCATATGTACCGTATATATAATCATATTTTAATGTTACAAACAGACACTCCAATTTTATTTATTTGTATAGATGTATAGATAATATTCATATCGTACCAATTATACCATTCATTCAATACCTATATATTATATTGTATGTATGTATATAATGTTTATATATATGTATTTTTAAATGTGTGTATATTATGTATTAGATTTAATTTATGTATTCTATAAATAACTACGTATTCTTTGAACATATTATTTTGATTATTTCTCTTTACTTAGTTTTATGCACAGCACAGCTTATGACCATCTCAGCACCCAACTCTCTGGTTGACTGGTTGAGAATGCCTTAAGGCATTAAGTCCGCCATTTGTACCTTGCGCAATGAAGTTTAAATAAATAAAAAAAAATATATCAGAATAGTGTAAGCAACAAAAAGTAAAATTTGCTGAAAACGAATTATTTGCTTCATATGGAACAGCCTTAACATTACGTAAAGTTTCATAATCCACGCGTTGATTTATGAGAAACCTACGTAGCACAGAACACAATAAAAACATCCCAAGATTAATTAAATACAGCATAATATCACATGCCTGGCGATAACTATCATCTTAAAACGTAACATTTTGATATACGCAAATCCTTCTCAGAGCCGTCAAGATCTCGCATTGTCTCTGGTATACAATATGGCGACAATGGCAGCTCGCACTTGACCCCGTTTATTCGGTTATTAGGTAATAACAGTTTTTTTAACGGCGCCACGCTCGAATAGCGATTAGCGAGAGCCTAGAGCAAGGTGAAGGTTGCCTTATCTATTCGGATATCCAGTAGGTATACGAAAAGACAGTTTCCGAGGGTTACACGGCTGTGGCTAGACTTAACTGACGAACGGCCTTAATTACGGTTGAGTTTGCACATGATCATTGTCATTGTCATGACCAAGAGAGTTTATCTATTAGGTTTGTTAACATTTGTGATGAAAGTAGGTCTTAAATACCAAGATCGCCCTGAGTACGTTCAGCAGGTGAACTGCTTAGTATGGTGTAAAACCATCGAAAAGACAGCCAAACCACGAGTAAGTTTATCAGCTTGCAAAGGGTACCGTATTATGCCAACCGTTGTCACATCTACAGAACCACCAGCAGTCACCCTAATACTGCTAATACCTTGCTGAATTGTCCGCCTCTTCATGTCTTAACTATGGGAATGACAGAAGGCATAAGAACTCCTAACAACAAGCAATGATATATGCCAAAATATCTAAATCAGATGGGTTTTATACTATCACAATTTTTCCTTTACTTACAGAATAGCATTAAGAATGCATAAAAATAATTTATAAATATTTATTTAATGACTGTTTCATCTTAATCGATTTGTTAAAATGTTTCTTTCGAATGCGAGGGTTTCCTTACATTGATGAAGCAACGCTGGCTTACAGCGTTGAAAAGTGTTAGAAAATTCGACGAGTCTCATAAGCCTTTTGGTAGCTTGGTCAGAGCATCGGACCGGATTCCCGGGGGCGTGGGTAAGAATCCCGCCTGAAACTTACTTGCAGGGTTGGTGGTTTTCTACTATCACAATTTTTCCTTTACTTACAGAATAGCGTTGTGAATGCATAAAAATAATTAAGAACAGGTATTGATTTCATGACTGTTTCATCTTAAACGATTGTTAAACATTTGTAAAAATGTTTCTGTTTTTTTAAAAGGCTTTCTTACATTGATGAAGCAACGCTGGCTTACAGCGTTAAAAAGTTATAGAAAAGTCGATTGGTTTCGTAAGCCTTTCGGTAGCGTTCGACTCCCGCCTGAAAGTTACTTGCAGGGCTGGTGGCTTTTTACTATAACAATTTTTCCTTTACTTACAGAATAGCATTGTGAATGCATAAAAATAATTTAAAATCTTATATCAATCAGATTCCAAACTCGAACCATTAGTAATAACAACTTTTGAATTTCACTGAATTCATACAGATTTTTTCGGTGGAACTACCGTGCTGAGAAAACTTATCAAAGGTTTACTATCCTGCAAGCCAGGATTGTTAGAATCCATAGTCATTCAATTATCCACAAGACACACTTATGATTTTTGGAATACTAGTTGAGAAACTCATTTACACTTAGTGAAAATCATGCAATTCAAAGTTCCTTTTACCAATTAACTAATTTATGCCAAAATAAAAGCCTTTTTATTATAAAAGGGAAGGGAAAAAGAAGTGTCAACTAGTGTGTCAACGACATAATTTTCTAGAACAATCCCTATAGCTCGATCAACCATGTATAGGTGGCCTTCGTTAAGTTTTCAGATTTTCCTTTATGCAGCAGGCGTATGGGAATTAATGATAATTGTTTCAATAATTATGAAAACCAACAGTGCATCAACAAAGGTTTGCTTGATCGTTGAACCATGGAGGCGACAATACTTGTAGAGTTTGTGATACCGTTTAGCTAGATTAGAAGCTTACATAAAGTAACATTATTACTTACGAATACTTTGCAACTACATAATATATACTCGTACATACCAGTCGAAATGTTAACCTTTCTTCTTGATCCGGTGAAAATATTAATTTATAGCATAAGTAGATATTATTATTCTGCGCCTTATGTTACGCCGTATCGGCACAGAATATATAATAGTTTGGCAAGTTACCTCGCTTCCTGAAAACAGCAGCTGCAAAAATGCGGCAAACCATTGCCACACACTATTGCGCGGAAAGTCTCAAAATTCGATATTCGAGATTTTCCTCAAAGCAACCGTCGTTTTAGCATTAAACTTATCATTTAAACTATTGTTTTAATAATAATGAAGCCCAACAGTGCATCAACAAAGGTTTGCTCGACCATTGAACCATGGAGCCGACAATTGGGTCAGTGTCAGAGGCTCAAGTTCAATGTTCTAGCTGTTATGATGGCTATAGTTATCTAACACTGTGACACAATCATTTGATGATTACTTTTCCTTGTTACGGTTTACGGTTTGGTTACCGAAATTTAAGTCAGTCGTATTGTGATAAATGATGACAGGTGCTCGCAGTCGCATTGTGCTCATATTTTACATTAATGTAGTAGATAGGTAGACAGATAGATAAAAAAGTTTATTCGCTACAACACACACATGACAAAACAACAGAAGGTTACCCTAGTAGGTACCTAACCTATATTTTATAATTAATAAGTTAATGATTCAATATTATTTTAGTATAACGTAACGCTTGTAGACAACAAGCATTACGTTATACTAAAATGTCTTCCTACATACGACCTTCCTTAAAAAACTTTAGATACAAATGCCAGAATACAAATGTCACTTTAAATTGAGGATTTTGTAAACGGTCGTCTATTGTATGTAATACTGAGGTAGTTGTTTTCATTGAGGATTGTTTCTGTATCACTAGTCTTCCACCCGCGGTTTCGCCCACGTGGACTTCACGTTACCGGGATGAACAGGACCCTATGTCACCCTTCAATAGCAAATATACTGTGCTTCAGCTCCTAAACTAACCCCATACCGAAAATAACGTCATCTATAGTAATACGTACGTATTTACGTTACATTTCACGTTTTGTCGTGAAAGAGGGACAAACAAACAAAAAATCACACGTTTACATTTATTATATTAGTAAGTATGGTATGGATTAATTTGAACAATTATAGAGCTCATAAGTTGTTGTAAAACAGTCATTTTTTTTTCTCACGTTTGGTTTTCATAAAGGTTACCTAATTTTTTTGTCATTAAATATCTACATATTAACACGATTCAAATACCCTATTTATGTAACGATTTATAAACGATAGTGGTATGACCGCCCTATAAAGGTCTAAAAAGGTTGTACGTTTTTTTAATACTCCATTCACTGACATTGTGCCACAGTTAGGGCATTCACCTGAATCGACAGACAATGCGGAAACTCGGAAATGCGTTGGTCCAGTTTTGTTGCCATAAAAACATTTTTGTAATACGCAAGGGCATAATATGAAAGTTGACCCTTTCTGAAGGTTAGTATGTTATAGAAAATTTGAAATAGTGTAACTAAATTTATTTATTTAGTAATATATTATATTGACAATGCTTTTTAGACTTGACTACTTTCAATTTCTTGACCTTAACAGTAGAACTCTAAAAAGTAATGCTAAGTACTTATTGCATAAATTAAAAGGTTCTCGTTAATTTGCTGAAGCCATATAAGTTGCCTTATTAATTCGTTGTCACCCTGAAGCACTAAAACAATTAAAACGTTTCTTGCACAACGGTTTTAAATTAAATTGTCAGTGTCATTCTGATTTTCCAATGCAGTATGACAAATTAGTAACCTCAGTGGTGGAGTGACGTAAACACCGGTTTTGAAGGTGCTGCTGTCTCTGAGGTCCCGGGTTTGATTCCCGGTCAGGTAAACGAAGGAAGCTAACTTTTCCATATTGTCTCGTGTTTGGTTGTACGTGGTAATATCTATCGTTATTCATAGCCTCACTCAAAGCCCCACGATGGGTTTAATACCTACACATATCAGGGTCGTGCCCGGGCCGTGATCCGCCCGCCAATCACTAGCGGCGGACCTTTAGTGCCACATATGTGTAGGCAGTCCTTTGACCTTCATCACACCTGAAGTCATAAGGCTAAAGATGGAATCCTCAACTACTGGGTAACTGGTTACCTTATCTCTAACTGCCGAAACAGCCAACGCTGAAAACAATGTTGTTATGGCGTCAGATTTTGATAAGACGGTGGACGCTAGCTAGGCGGACTTAGTACAAATCCTAATACCATCCAGACCGAATATAATATATACCTAATCTACCGTCAATGTGAATTGAACCTCGGACCTCCACCCATACAGGGTTTTTTGTAGAAACCAACAACTCGCAGACGTATAGATTACTAACCATCATAAACAACCATGTTTATTTAGCGACTTTTCCAAAAACAGACAAAAGTATCGCCTTTTCAACCCGAACAGCTGATCGAATTTTGTATGAAAAGTTGATTTATTTCTGCTTTTCGGAAAGTCGTAGATCAAACGTTGTGTTTATGACTTTAGTGATCTTCTTCCGCAAATTTGTTGGTGTTTTACATTATAATCCTGTATTAGGTACAGTTTATTTTTTATTTTTAAAACGAAATAAAACTACGTTTAAAAATTTTCTAAAATTCGTTTGATTTGCCCAGGCAAAAAGTGGAAAAACAACATCCAAATCTTTCTCTAACGAAAGGAAAACAACAAAAGATGATGGATTAGATGTCGAGTAGAGTGGACTTAACTATGGTAAGCTGTTTTTTAGGGTTCCGTACCCAAAGAGTAAAAACGGGACCCTATCACTAAGTCTCCAGTGTCCGTCTGTCTGTCCGTCTGTCCGTCCGTCTGTCTCTGTCTAAAAAACAAATACTAAAAGCAGCTGGGGCTCCCATACAACAAACTTGATTTAATTGCCGCTTTTATGCTCGATATTAATAACGGCAACAGGTAGACGCTTGAAATATTCACAGAATTTGTAAATTCACTTCAAAATAATTTCGTAAATGTATCGTGGATTCGTGGTCAATACATTTTTTGTTTCAGTGCCTTGCTATTCTTCTTTTCGTAATGTTAAAATTAATTTAGTGTCAAATATCTTTATTCATCAAGACAGACATCAATAAGGCAAACAATAACTACAAATAATACATTTCCACCAACTCACCTGTTCGAGGCAAGGTACCCAAAAGACTGGCGGCGTTGCCCCTTCGTAAGGCTAGGCTTATGCGCTGAGCAAAATAATTGCCAGACTTTCGGTCACCTGTTGCCTCCAACAGGCGAGCAGTTAGGTCCTTTAAAAAGGACCTAACTTTAAGAAGGGAGGAAAAAGTATGTCTCACCCAAGTCCCGGTATTTACGAGCTTAGTTACTCTCTGCTGTGATTGCAGCCGCACAAGATTGAGCTGATGTCGCGTCAATGTGGCACGGGGCCAAAGTATCAACACAGGTAGCATCTACATCATAAACTAAAGCCCTTCTCATGCTCCAAGGCACAAGCGACATTCCGTCAGGCCTCCTGCCATCGGAAAGCAACACTGGAGTGGCCTGACGGAATGGTTGTGGTGACTGCCGGTGTGCCTGCTGTTCTGGAGCCTAGTGGACTAGGCTCCAGAACAGCAGGCATACCGGCAGTCACCAACGCTCTGCGAAAAACATGCCTCAGTAAAGCATGCCTACTCATACGCCCTGCACTTCTTTGACACGAGAGACCGTGATGACCCAGCTCATTCACCCACTCCCCACATCGACACCGATGAGGGTCGTTCGCCCTAATTAATAGTTAAATTAAAATAACTGTTACGAACTGGCCATCGGGCCGGGCGTGTCAATACCATTTTATTTGTCTATGCCTTAATAACTTTACTCTTTTTAACCGACTTCAAAAAAAGGAGGAGTTGAGAGGACTTCAATCAGATCAGTAAGTTCCAAGATTAATTAGATAAAGTCCCGACCTTCCGCCCTTTGAATGGAATGATTTACTTTATTTTTTATTTTTACGTTTTTTTGGGAAGTGAGTTTTTGTCGGCAGTTTTTGATATCTGTCTTGTTCTGTTGCTTGCGTCAGCTGTCTTCCTATCTGTTTGGTTTGTATTTCTCTATTTTATTATATTTCTTCTATCCTTACGCTGAGCCCTATTTATTTCTCCCCCTCCTTAACAATAACAAACGTGATATTTTGCCTTTTTTTCTCGATCTTAAAATAAAATAGTGTCTAATTTTATATAAATTATTATTGTACATTATAATATACTAATGCCCGAATACTCGTACGCTACTTATCTTTGGGAGCGTCTCAAACATCATGGCATCTCTTTCATACGTTTGACATTTAAAGTGACAGGGCGATGTTTGAGACGCTCCCAAATATAAGTAGCGTACGAGTATTCGGGCATTAGTGTCTAATGGTGTATAGATAATGGTACGGAACCCTTCGTGCGCGAGTCTGACTTGCACTTGGCTGATTAAAAAAAATATAAATGCTGTTTTAATTCTATAATTGAAATTGAACGAAGAAAATTCCCCCGGACATCGAAAGGTCGTGGGTTCGAGTCCCATCGGAGCTAGTTATGAGATGGGTCGACCTTTCTAATACTTCATTTTCAATAATAAAAATTGCATTGTGAATGCATTAAAATAATTTAAAAATTATTTTTATAAAAAAATAAAACCGCCTTCTAAAAAACCACATCAAAAAAGTAAGAAATAATTCCTCACCAAATAAATAACGTAAGAACTTTGAAGTCGGGCGTGAAACATGTAAATTTTTTTGTTGTTTTTGTTAAAACCCGCCCGACTTCAAAGTACTTACGTTATTTATTTGGTGAGGAATTATTTCTTACTTTTTTGATGTGGTTTTTTAGAAGGCGGTTTTATTTTTTTATAAAAATAATTTTTATTTCACTCTTTTTAGTGCATCGTGCAGGCAATTTGCATGTTTTCTGGTAAATAGGTATGTGATCAAACTCAAAACCTCCTTTTTCGAAGTCGGTTAAAATACCTTGAGGTATCCCCTTTTTAACAAAACAAGAATCATCTAAATCGGATTATAAACAAAGGAGTTGTGCCTAAAGATACGTATTAAATTCACATAAAGTGGTAACGAAAACGACAGTATTTTCAAGATTTCCTGAAAACTACTGAACCGATTTCAAAATTTCAAAAAATGGGACCAACTTGGAAACCAACCTGATGTAATAACGTTTGAACCATTTCAATCGGTTTAGCCGTCTTCGAGTAATCGGTGGACATACATAAAAAAAAAAAAATAAAAAAAACATACATACAGACGAATAGAGAACCTCCTCCTTTTTGATTAGAAGTCGGTTAAAAATCTCAACTATTACGAACACAAGTTGTTAATCCTACTAATATTATAAATGTGAAAGTTTAGATGTTTGGATGTTTGTTACTCAATCACGCCAAAACGGCTGAACAGATTTGGCTGAAATTTGGAACATAGATACTTTGTAGCCTGGAGAGGAACATAGGCTACTTTTTATCCCGGAAAATATCACATTCCCACGGGATAACGTTCGTGTAGTACACGCGGGCGAAGCCGCGGGCGGAAAGCTAGTAATATATAATGTCCAAGAAATTTTGAGGAAATTGAAATATTTAGGAAACGTTCACACTTGAAAAATTTAAAGGTTCGTTCCTTTTAAAGAGGGAGATTATCAAACTCCAATACATCCATATAATATCATTATAAATGTGAAAGTGTGTTTGTTTGTCCGTCTTTCACGTCAAAAGGGAGCAACGGATCGACGATCGATTTTTGGTATGGGGATAGTTTGGGAGCGGGAGAGTTACTTAATAATATGCTACTGTTATCCCGGAAAATATCACATTTCCTCAGAATAACCTCGTGTACTCCGCACGGGCGAAGCCGCGGGCGGAAGGCTATTAGAATCTAAAATACGTTTTTCTTTAAATATATAAATATTGGACACCATCCTTCGATCAACAATAACACAAATCGAAGACACCATCACATACATTGTGCCAATACCAAAGTATAGCAGCTTATGCACTAGTATTATGGAAATTGGAAACAACGACGGGACATACACTCAGACCCTAGGAAATATTGATAAGTTCGATTTTAATATTTACCCGACGGGGATCGAACCCGGGACCTCTAGAGATAGCGGCACCATGAAAACCGGTACGTACACCACTCGGCCACGGAGGTCGTCTTTTATTTTTATAATTCTTTTTCCTATATTCATTTTATAAGGTACCTAAAGTTGTGAAAATATTTAAATATAATATAATAATATTTTATTTATATTTAATAATCAAATGCCTGCCCAGTTATATAATAAAAAAAAAAAAATAAGACTATTTCATATAGCCAATTTATAGATAAAATGCGTTTTTCATAGCTGTTGCAAGTCTCGTTAAAGTATAAAAGCCTTTTTTGTAACGTTTAGAATAGAAATAGTTTGTACTGGTATTTTGTTCGGAATTATTTTATTAAACTTATGAGAGAGAATACATTGCTTACCTACTACTGAAACGGGACTCAAACATTTTAAAAGACCGCTAAAGTCTGAAAAACTGTTGCATAAGAAACTACTAGCGGGATGGTGATATTTTTCCGAGCTAAGAAGTAGCCTATGTCACTCTCCAGCTCCCAAACTATCCCCATACCAAAAATACTCTCTCTCTCAAATCAAATCAATTCTCTTATTTTAATTTTTTGCATTCACAATGCAATTTTTATAACTGAAAAATGGAAAATGAAGTATTTAGAAAAAATCGATCCGTCTCACAACTAGCTCCGATGGGACTCGAACCCACGACCTTTCGCTTTCCGGGCGACTGCTCTAACCACTGAGCTACGGAGTCGTTACGAGAAGCGTCGAATTTATCAAATACTTCTTACGCGCTGTATAGTCAGCGTTAATTTCATCAATGTGGAGATATTACTACCCTCAGGATCTAGTTGTGAGACGGGTCGATTTTTTCTAAATACTTCATTTTCCATTTTTCAAATCAATTCTCTTTTAGAAAACTTTTTACAAATTCTATAATTTTTCGGAAAATGTAAAAAAATGGAAATGAAGGCTTTGAACCTTCCTTAGTATACCACTCAAAGTCACAGATACAAAGTTCAAAATAAAAACATGTCTATTTCATTACACGAAGTAAATAAACCAATAAAAAGACAATAATCACCCATTGTTAGTATTACGTCTTCTTACTGACAATTAGATAATTATTCAATAAGGAAACCATAACTTTTCCTTTGTTACACTGTGAAAATTCTGTAGGCAATAAGTTTTTTTTCCCTTCATACAAAGGACTTCAACGCGATACGAAATTGAAAAGAATATTTTACTACTGAAACCAACTTTTGAGTGTTTCGAATTCTTATATTAAAAAATTCAAGTTAAAATATTTATTAATAAGTAACTAACGTTCGTTTGAGGTACATGTTAGTTAGTAGCTTTTTTTTTTTCAAAGTGTTAAAATCGTAAGTGTGACATACTTATTATATCAAAAATACCTACATGCTCATCCTTTTCCACTTAACACATTTTTGTTTGTTTGTCCGTCTTTCACGACAAAACAGAGCAACAGATTGACGTGATTTTGGGTAGGTATGGGAATAGTTTGGGGGTTGGAGAGTGACATAAGCGACTTTTTATCCCGGAAAAATATCACGTTCACGCGGGATAACGTCCCGTAGTCCGGGCGGGCGAAGCCGCGAGCGGAAGGCTAGTTTGAAATAATAAGCGAGCTTCTGTCATCTTATCTCTAGAAGAGATCTCTTCCGGAAAACCTTAATGTGATTTACGTATTTAATGTTATCGATAGAATAGAATAATGATAAAAGATTTTTTATTTTTTTATTTTTTTATATTAAAAAGGGGCAAAAAAAAACTAATTTTAGTTTAAACATGGTCTTGTAATCCTTATAACAAAAACTTGTGTCGTAAATAAACGTATTTCTATAAAAGATTGTAATAAATAAATAAAAAAACATTTGTTCTGCCAATTTTCACTATTGAATTTAATCTTAATCCTCGTAATTACCTATCGCTACACAGGATAAGGCTGAATCAGAAAACACGTGGTTGAACTTCCCGCCTCGTGTAAGGTCGCCCTGTCCTATATAACGAGCCGGTGCGCTGGCGCAGCTTACAGCCCGTTTCACGCGCACACCGCTAACACCAAACTGTACGTAAATGAAAAAAAAGAACACCAAAAAAAGTTAACTGTCAAACTAGCGGCCAAGGGCGCGCGTAACTCCGTAACACACATCACTTTCGTTTTCTTTTTTTTTTACTCAGTTAATAGTATTGGATACGTGATTTAGTTGAGTATTTGTGCAGTACCGACCGCCTTTGGTTGCAGTTGGAGTGGTCAGCGGTTACCATTGCAGTTCCCGCGTGCGTCTGAGACGCTCGGCCCTTGCGTGCGCAACTTACCTGAGTGTTTCTGTGACAGTGTGTTTTCCCGCTAAAATGGTCAGCTACGTTAAAACCGTAAGTTTTGTTTTTTTTTTAACTTTTTTAAACCTTTTTTTAATATGTGTGAAGAAAATAATAGGGCAATTATAATGAACACAAATCCAAAATAGAATTTTCATCATCAGTAGTTTAGTAAAAAAAAAGTTTACAAATCATATTAAAATTTAATTCTCTTTGTGAATTCAAATTCAGTGTTGTAAGTTAAATAAATAAAAGTGTAAATTGTGATATGAAAGAAAAACGAAAAATATTTACATACTTACTTACTTGTTTCTGAAATTAATTGCCGAAAAATACAAAACAATTCAACACTTAGAAATAATGTGTTACTCCTCTAAGGCTTAACAATACAACTTCCTTTCTCATAATAACAACCCATTAGGTGACCCGTAAAGCTGTTAACGTTGTACTCCGTATTCATTGTTGTTGATCGTTATACAAGTATAATTAATTGATCTCATATCAAAGATCAGCGTATAGTAAATTTGAATCATATTTGAGATGATCAATTATTATTGAATGAAGCAAGAAGTCGATATTAATAGACATTCTAGTTCGTATGATATTAATATTATTAACCCATAAATGCCTTTAGTATCACTAAAATTAATTATAATGTAGAAAATACCGTTCGCAAATTAGTGATGTAATAATTTTCATATATTTGTTTAATTTGATAATTATAACGTTAATATCCGAATTGATGGAGTATGAAAGTTTTATAATTATGCGAAAATGAAAGCATAGTATAGCATGAATAAGTTTAGTAGGTATAATAGCTAGTGCTTAAATTATATATATTAGCTTTAGATGATAAATAAAATAGCTGCTTATATTAAATTCGTATTTTTAAGGTTATGTTTTTAAGTAAACGATATTCAATGTCAAAAGATTATCATGAATGAACTTAATTTTTTTATATGAAATAATTTAATTAAGTATGTTGATTTACAATTCAGCATAATGACATAAATTATTGGTGATGTATAAATTAAATAAAAATATCTACCGGGTAATTTATGTAAAATTTGCATTTCTTTACTTAAATTTAAATTCGGCAAATACCTACTTGTTTTATTTGGTGAGTAGGCCAGAATATGAACCGGTCACTTATTAATTTCTGTTTTTAAACCATTCCTTAACTTATCGGCAAGTTATTTAAGTTAATTAATTAAAAGAAACAGGATCGTTACGAAAACATCTAGTATAAGCTTAAAAAAATTAAAATATACTACATAATATTGAGGCCAGCAAAAACTTAAGAGCAGAATAAATAAATAGAAAAATAAATTTTCATAATGCAGATAAATCTTCTTAATTTTACATAAGTCATAAATATTATTCTCATTATTTCGTCAACGTCAAATAAATTTATTTCCATGGCTCCTAAATTTATAAAACTTATTGGCACTTTCGACAATTAGCTGTTGCGTTATAGTGTTATGTGGCTAGTTTGACATTACATTTACACTTTAAGTAATGTCATACAGAATGGTTTAATGTACTAAGTGAATGCTTTGTCCACTTGAACGACGTAAAATTAATGTTAAGCACCTATGCCTTTTATATTTCTACATAGTTTTGCAACTAGAGCTAAACATATTTGATAGCCAAGGTTAGTCATATATTTACCTAACTTATAATTTATTTTGTCATACAGAAAATTAACCACTTACCAAAACATTAATGAGGGTACAGTTGTGTGATATATATCATGTACAAATTTATTTGATTTTTGTCTTTAATTAAATCTTTACAATATTCTAATTAATTTAAGTAGGTTACCAAATCATAAAAAGTAAATCATGGTGTTTCAAGTTTTATCTAAAAAACTATAGTTTCTTAAAAGTATGTACTTATAAATGTGTTGAAACGTAAAACGGTTAGTAAGAAGCTTACAGCTAAACCTGAGTGTAAATGGCAGTCACGGTTAATATCGACTGGAGTTATTTTTCAATCCAATGAATTATGGCTTTATCGCAACCCGTTAGCAAAACGTTTTCTATCGAAAATGATGGCTAGCGCGCTATATATTTCAACACTTTAGCCAACACAATTTAATAATAAACCGGAAAGATATTAATCTTCAACTAGTGTTTAAAAAAATCTTATTCTATTGACTCATCACCACTTTCATCAAACATCGTCGATTACAATTAGTGACAGTTCGTGTTAAAGTAATTAAATCGCGTCAAATAAATTTGTTGGTCTTGTTTATCTTAGGTGTTACATCACTTTTGCCCAGTGCACCGGCTTCCTAGTTAGGCAATGGCTCAGTTCGGTCTGCTAATTAACAGTCCGACTAGGGATGCGTAAATAAAACTGTTCCAATCTCTATCTATTAATTTGTCCGCTATCTTAAGATACAGAACATAGAAAGATAGTCTTAATTTGGGCTAATCTCTATAAAGGTAAATCCATACTCATAATAAAAATGTAAAAGTCTGTGTTTTTTATATGTGTACGGAAGCGATAAATAATTTGTTTCAAATGATCGTTATCAAATTAAGTACTATATTGACTTTATTAGACAATGACCTGTTATCAGTGATATTTTTAACTGATTTAGTTTTACACTCCTATTCACTAACTTTACGTCTATAATCAGCGATCTTTATAAATATTTTGATAGTATCGTCAATGCCAAATAACCGTTTTATTACATTAAATAAAAGCCGTAAATCGTAACCGATATTTATCAGCAACAAAGCGGATTCGTATCCGTTGTTCATGGACTAAATTCGGATATTAACGTATCAAATATCCCATCTAATGACTTACCCATCCCTATAGTGTTTGTATAGTTCATACTGGAATGCAATGTTTCAACTTAAAAGTTGATAATTGTCCGTTATTTTATGGTCATCGTATGCCTTATAGTTAGTGAAATGTTATGCAATTTCTTGTAAGAGGTTTGTAGTAGGAGATGTTATGAGTTTTAATAAATGTTTAGTATGTCAAAATAATGCGTCTTCTTTGATTTATAATCATTATTAGTTACACTGTTTGTTTACGACTCAAATAGACTTGTCTAGTTCTATTAACTATGTAATTTTATGTAGGTGCCGTCATTAAAAACGAGAATCTTAATATAAATAATAAGGATGCGCCTTGCGCCGCGCCGCCCCGTCAGAGACATCAATTAATTATTATTCTTTATTAAAAGTTGTTGCTACCATAGTTAACTCTTATACATGGTGTAAAAAAAATGCAAGACTATTTTAGGTAGTGACTCTTGGTACTCATGAAACTGAACAACTTTCCCCAAGAAAGATAGAGAATAGTTCAAAATTAAAAAATAAAATAAAAATATTATTGAAAGAAAGAAGAAAAGCATGATGAAGCAGATGTATATATATTTTTTTTTAGGTACGAGTATAGAATGAAAATTTTCCACCCTGACACATATACAAATACATAATAAAAATGATAACAACGGATGCATAAGTTTGTCATGTTTAGATTACAAAAACTAAAATAAAACAAGAAACTAAAAAATATTCTTATCGAAAACAGTTTTTGCCGCATAATAGGTATATAAATTATAATAATCGCTAGACATACCAAAGTGGGCCAGACTCAGCCATCCAAACCCATATCGTAATTACCTTGCGTATAAAGTATTTGATTAATTACGGCCAAGGGTGATCGTGTAACAAACAGAATTGTTCTCACGATTGGCATGCAGATAGATACGAGCAATAGAATACAACACACTTTTTTAATTAATTACTTACATACATTTAAATTGCTTGTTACTTAGTTTTGAATGTAGAGCGATACTGAGGGCCTACTCTGAAACGCATAACCCGAAACTTCGTTATACCTGTCCCTCTCACTCTCGAGTCGTGACAGAATCGAGTGAAAGGGGCGGGGCTAACGAAGTTCCGGATTAGTGTTTCAGAGTACGGTCCCTGGTTTGAATACTAAATAGTTATTCCGTTTTGTAAAGTTTTTTTGTTTCTAGTTACTATTATTTACATATTAGGAAATATGTATTTAAGTAAGTAACTATTTATTTTAATTTTTAGTTTTTTGCATTCACAATGCAATTTTTATTACAGAAAAATGGAAAATGAAGTATTTAGAAAAAATCGACCCGTCTCACAACTAGTCCATCGGAGCTAGTTGTGAGACGGGTCGATTTTTTCTAAATACTTCATTTTCCATTTTTAAGTAACTATTTGTAATAATGTCCTATTGAATTTTAATGCTTAGTATGTACCTAATTCTAAATCAATGAAGTATGAATTAGTTGTTTTATAAGCTGCTTATCCAAACTTTACGTATTGGAATCTATTTTTGCTGTTAAGTAGTAAGTACTACCTACATGAGTTTCAAAATTTGAATAACCAGAGTTCTAAAATATTTCTTTTTATTCCTAATCACTAAACAATTTCCAATGTTTTTTTTTGTTTAACAACGCACTAGAATTTATTGCATTTCTACGTCTTTTTTATGGGTAATGATAAATTCGTGAGTAAACGTAATTTGTATTTTTTTTATTTTGACCTTCATGAGTTTATAGGTGAACGACCTAATTTAAAGTTTACGTGATTTATTATATAAGTTTTTGCGGCAATTCATATTTGTGATGTTAAATAATTGATAAAACCTCACGTCATTGTATAATTAAAACCTCTGTTAAAAGAACAAAAAACTTAAAGTAATGCGGGCAAGCAAAAACTTACAATTAAATTGTAACCTTATTTGTGATGTTATGAATTTCGGACTTTTTAAGTGACGTCAACTTTATTTTAGTACATTGTATTGAAAACCAAAAATTCCCTCATAGACATTCGTAGAAGTAGATAGCAAATGTGTCAAAAACGGTCAAAAACCTTTAGCAGTTTTGCTATCTACTTCTAGCAGTGACTACGAAGGAATGTCATGATATCGTCTAAAAATACTAGACTATGGGCCTTCGATCAACAATAACACCTAGTTCTAGATACACAGTTGGAGTGACAGATATGGCCGAGCGTATACTCCCACTTGAGAATATAATAAAATTATAAGTAGTTTTTTAAAAAAAGTAAAAAAAAATAGTATATTATTTTGCCAGTGTCAATAATACTAAAGTATTTCAAACTTGGATAATGTAAGATCGTAAAATTCGTAATCTTTTTACTCCGTTTAAAAAAAAGTCAGTCTGTGCCATGTAAAGTTTTCATTTAGTTCGTGAGCCTTCATCTTGAAAATTTCATGTAAAGTTTCATTAAAATTGTGTATTAGAATGACAATATTAAGGCGCTACTCGGAAAAAGTATGGACTCTTTGATATAAAACTATAGGACGGTTAGAGTTGTTATAAATCTGGTAATAAGATATATATTTCTTCATACCTTTATCTAGAATCGTATAGTTTCAGAAACACGATTTTATGATTTTGGCTAGACACTTTTTATTTACGAAAATACCTCTAAAAAATAAGAAATATCAAGATTATTCTTAAATGGGGATACATATACTATTGAAAATTGGTTTAATTAGTGGACACCAATAGTTTAAAACACAAATAGTATTGGTTTAATAAGTTCATTTAAACTTGGAGTTAAATTATATCATTTGTTTGTTGCAATTTGACATTACCATTTATATAATGTCCAGTAAAGTAATCTTGTATGTTGTCATTCATCATCATCGAAATATAATATCACGTTCTTGCCTTAAGGCGCTACTCGGAAAAAGTATGGACTTTTTGATTTAAAACTTTAGGACGATTACAGTTGTTACAAATCTGGTAATAAGATATATATTTCTTCATACCTTTATCTAGAATCGTATAGTTTCAAAAACACGATTTTATGATTTTGCCTCGACACTTTTTCTTTTCGAAATGACCTCTAAAAAATACGAAAATTCAAGATTATTCTTAAATGGGGTTACTTACATTATTGGAAATTGGTTTAATTAGTGGACACCAATAATATTTAGGATCGTATAGAAGCATTTTTTTAAAATCGCTGTAGTTTTTTAATACGAAGTGATTTTGTGTTTTTTTGCCTAATCTGCAAAATCGGGCTCGTTCCCGCGCGCGTTTTTTTCTCATTGCTATCTCGCTTCAGCATATTTTTTCCGAGTATCGCCTTAACGATCCACAAAGTTAATGAACATCGAAAATAGGGTATTTTACTGTTGTTGAAATGTAGATATTTAATGATGACGTTAAAAAATATTGCAATTAAGAATACCAAATGTGAAAAAATAATTTGAATCTGTTTTATAATAAAAGAATTATAGTCTGTTTGATTTTGACTATAGCTGTCTCTTTCTAAAACGAAATCTTCTATGGCGTGACTATGACGCTACTAACCCACTGACGTCACTAAGATAGCGTCCTGTCCTTGTCTAATTATAAAGTTTGAAGTCCTATATCTTTGAAAATATTCAAGATAATTCAAAATGAAAACTTGTTTTGTGTAGCTAATATTTCGAAAAACATTTTAAAGAAATAAAAAAAAAATCAGTAAAATACCGTATTGTTTCGGACAAACTGCAATATAATTCCCATGTGTAGTGTAAATCAATTCTAACCTTCAAACAAAAATGGTATATTTGACAAAGGCACGACATTAAACGGTGTTGGGTTAAACTTACAATATAATAATGACATTATAAAGACACTGTGTAATGAGACAAAAACGACACGCGACAATTTAAGATTACCTTGGGCATTCTATGAGAAACGGATTATTAAGGTTAATTTACACACGCCGTATTGGGGACGATGCTAAGTGAAACTGTTTATTGCACGTCTTTTTATCCGACTTCAAAAAAGGAGGAGGTTCTGGTACTGAATACATTAATTAGTACCTACAAATATTTTATGAGATGATAGTGTCCATGAAATGGAACAACTTTTGCTTTGGAGCTAGCCACCGAGTCGACCAAAATCTATTTAACAATTGTTTTTCTTTCGCGATTTTGTGTCTGGCCCCATATAATGTTTTTTCATATTGATGTACAATTTCATATCCGAAAACGTTTGAACCTCACTCATAAAAAAATAAGGGTGTAAACGGACTGCTTTTCGCTTTCCGTACAAAAGGGTCCAAACACGCGTCTAATACCTACATACAATTTCTAACTACCCCACTACTTACTCTTTCTTGAATTCCATTGCATATATTCCCAGAGCAAAATAAAACTCTTTTAAATTATTTTTACTATTTTTGCGTTCACAATATTTTTTTTATTTAAAATGAAATATTAGAAAAAATCGACCCGTCTCACTACTAGCTCCGATGGGGTCGATTTTTCTAATATTTAATTTTTAATATTTTCAGTAAACATCTTTTAGTTTAGCTCTGCTCTTAGCCGGGTTTCCGCGGGACAAAATGATAAGTTTGAGTGCTGTACGGAATTATGTAATGCCGAAAGTGTGTTTGCCGAATGCTCCACATATTTGCCGTGGAAAGCGAAATCCGGCGTCTGGTGTTATTTATGTGAAGTCTTTGGTAACACATTACAAATAATGTGCAACACTTGAGAGCATTATCTAGTTAATAATCTGTCATATTTTTTATTAAATTATATTTGCTACAAATAAACTATAATAAGCATGACTCTACATAATCTTATGGAACAAATAAAATCCTTTTTTATTATAACATACTTAATTTTACAGCGAAAATATGGGGTAATCCAAGGAACTACCTCAGCCTCCCTATACAAGTGGCTTTCGATTATCGATATCGCCAGTAGAATAGAAAGAAAATGTATGGGATTGACATTAGCGATCGAAATGTCACATGGCCGCTAATGTCAATTCCACACATAAATTTTCTTTTTAAACTGGCGATATCGATAATCGAAAGCCACTTACTTGTCCAGGCCCTCAGGACATGATGAGAAAAGTTGCTTGAAAATCGCAAAAATTAATTCTATGCTTCGAATCGATTTAAAAGAAACAGGGGTGATTACGTCTTTTCTTAACTCGGTAAAACCGAAGAAGACCCATTGCCGTTAAAGTTTCGCCTCGTCACTGCATCGCCACGGTGGAATGTCATAATGGCTCCATCGTGTTCGCTTGACCTTCAAAATGTATAGTTGAATGGACAGTTTTACCATTGTGGATGGTTCACTTCCCTCTGTCAATTTTCTGGCTTACGACCTTGGTATGGGAGTCAAGGCGTTTAATGTACACTTGTGTTATAACTTTAATGCTTGCACAGGCCTTGTCATTGTGTGTATTTACATAATAGGCATGACCTCGCGTCTCGTGCGTTTTCTATCTAATCACCTGCATCATCATTTTTTCTCACTTTTAAAAGTCGATTACCTACTTAAAAATTTACGACTGAAATAACTTTAAATGACGGTCATCATTATCAGTATATTTAAAAAAAGATACGATTTGAACCGTAAATCAATCTATAGTTGAACTTGAAAAGATTATAAATCTGAATGACCCTAAAACGTCGATATTCGAAAACGGTTGCAAAAGTGATATAATATTCAATGATCAAGTTGAACGTACGTGACCGAGGTCGGGCGTGCGAATAGACTAATAAAACGATGTTGTTATGTCTGTCTGTGTATGTGAGGTATGGTAGAAGGGCGTTGTGTCGAGTCGGAAGGCGGAAGTTCGGACAGAGCCGGTTAGACGGGTTATCCGTGTATGCACCACATTATGTTATGCTAATGCAATCAGGGTTATGCTATGATTTTATTGGAAGTTATACTATGACCCTAGTAACAAACAAAGATATTTAATATGTGTAGGCTGTTTATAACGTTTAGCTATAGGGAAATACAGAACATGCAAGAAACATGTTTTTAATTATAATGAAAATTACAAAGTGTGAAAAACAGACGTTTAACATGTTTTCCGATTTTTTATATGATCTACTGATTTAGCCAAGAAACTTTTATGTGTATAAAAGTTTCTTGAACCTTCAAGGCATAATAAAATAATACCTATATGAAAATGACATCCACGTATGTTTTTTTTTAAATTAAGGGCCTCCATTAATATGTTTTGTATTTAAGCAGTGGTGGTATTTAAGCCGTCATGCGGCTAATGATGACATTTAAAAGAAAATAAAATTTTAAGCAATGTAACTAAATAGTTGATTATGTTATCCAACCCTGCGATCAGCTGTTCACAACTAATGTGGCATGTGCGCGGCGCAGGCGCAGGTCCATTCAAGGCGTGACGTAACTTAACGCACAATTTGTGATATCGACTCCGGTAGAAAGCTCTGTTTTTACTTACCTTTATCCAGATTTGATTGCCGTAAAAGGAATAAAAAATATTTATTTATACAAATTAAAGTCAATGCAACATTATTTATAGGTAGGTATTCATATCACCATCATCACCCAAGTCATGTCACAGCAAGGCCCCATAAGGCCTTTCTTATAGGGCCTTATGGGGCCTTGCTGACCCCCTATCGAGTCCTTATTGTTAGTAGATGGGATATCAGTAGCCAGCTGTAGCACGAAAACTTTCGTTATGGTAATCGTAATAGTAAACTTTACTATCCATCAAAAGCTGTCAAAGTGCTGTTGTAAAATATCTATTGAATTCTAGTTCTTTGTAGGACCGAAAGAGGCGTGCCTCTGGTTTTCTTTTCATACTATACTAGCGCTCCGCTCGCGACTTCTTCTGCGTGGAATGGACCCCCTTTTTACCCCCTCAGAGAGGGAATTTCCAAAAATGCTATCTTAGTGCTCCCCTACACTATAGCTTATTGCGCCCATACCAGTAGTTTTGGCTGTAAGTTGTCTGTCAGTGAGTCAGTAACGCAAGAGTTTTATTTATACAAATAATAATACAATAACGATAATGATAACGATAGCTTTTCGTGGTAGGGGTACTGGAAGAGTGAGAGAGAGAGAAAAAAGGCGAGTCCCACATAATTACCGCCCGCACACCGTAGGCTGGCGGGGTATGCTTGAGAGCATTTCCCGCACCATAAATAAATGCCTCCTTTATGGAAGGATAAGGAGAACATTTATTATTCAAATAAAGTTGATTAAATTGCTTTGAATATTTAAATGTTGTTCTTTAATAGTTCTTCCCACTTTCTTTATTACTTAATCAGCTATATTTTTGTTATCGGTGTGAATATTTAAAAGACACATAAATCTAAATAAGGTTACTCACGCTTGAAATAACAGTCGACAAATTACATTTATTTACGAACAGTTCGAAATATCAATTTGCTCATTTTAATTACAGTTACTTCATATCAATGCAACGTATAATTCAAGTGGCATTTAATTTTTGTACAGACTCTACTACGCAAATTAAGTACTAATTTGCATACTGTACTTACAATTTTGTACTAGTTAATGAAATACAAATGCAAGACATTTGATAAGTACGTATTATCAACCAATAACCTAGTTTGGTAAATTGTTACTTGTCACTTTATCTTTTAAGTGTAACAGGTGACTACCGATGTAACAAACTCATTGATTCTGAAGAAAACAGTGTGTCTATCGATAAAGTGCAACCCCAAAAGGGGCTGAAACTAAATACATTATCGGCAATATATATATAAAAAAAACATTAAAATCTACGAGACGAGATGATCGAAGCTCAGTGGTTAGAGCATTCGCCCGGACAGTGAAAGGTCGTGGGTTCGTGTCCCATCGGAGCTAGTTGTGAGACGGGTAGATTTCTTCTAATACTTCATTTTCAATGTTATATTTTTTTATTTTTTCACTGATACTGGTGAATATATTTTAATTTCATTTATTTAATCGCTTACTAATCACTTATTGTGCACTTATTGAAAGGCTACATTAAAACCAGTTTTCGTAAACCTTATCGTTAACTAGAAAAAGCGGCAAGAATATCAGAAACAGTTTCCTTTATTTTTTTATGAAAAAGATTAAAATTGAGCGTTTGAATTGAAGAGTTTTGGTAGGGTAACAAAAAAGGTTAAAATGTGTTTTATTATTAAAACTATACCACACGAATCGTATACTTATGTCACTGAACCGAATATATAAAGGTATCACAGAACACGGAAAAATATTATGTGCATCATACTGTACGTTTACAACTTGGTACTTATATATTTGTACCGGATGCATGATCGAGTACAGTTTATTTTTGGATTATAATATAGATATATATATTTTTTAAATAATAATTAATTATTATTAGTGACATTAACCTCCAGACAGTGAAATCATGAAAACAAAGAGATACGCGGAAAAATGCGTCATACCTGTAATTGAAGTAATTATTATTTCATAATTAACATACTATGAGAAAATGTCTACACAATGCGATCCAAGCTTCTGATAACATAAAATAATTACGACAAAGAGTCGTATGACGTCATATTATTGGCATCTAGGTTATTATTTATTTGCTGCATGTTTAATGCACTATTATCAATTCTGCAACCGAAATAATTAGTACATTTAGAACGATACCTAATTATAAATTGCGCTCAGGACAAAATTACCTTTCACCTATTGTCTCAAATGTAGATTTTTTGCATAACACAACCTTGACTCGAAATATATTCGCAAGTTGAACAATTCTATTACCGATTGTAACAAGAAAATTGGCTAAAATAGGCTTCAAACATAATTGAGATTTTAGGGTTGTCCGAATACCTACAGGATATCTTTTAAATAATGGAAGATTAATGGAATAAAAAATGAAAAACTGTGTTAATAATAAGTAATTTTAGTTTATTTTTTCATAAAAAATTTACATTTTATTGCCTTTGATATTCCAATAAATTAAATATTGTTGTATTTGTCGTTTTAAAGAAACAAATGTTAATAATAATGCAAACAGTTTTTAACTTTTTCTTCATTTCATGTAGCTTTTTTATAACAGAGGCAGCCCTGACAGACATAGTGTTGTTCCCCTGTCCGATGTTTAAAGTAACCTTCGACTTGTCGGCAAATAGTTTAGTATCTACACTATCACTGCATTGTGTTGAGAGTCCTGCTGGGCCGAACTTAAAAACATTACTTCTATAGACAGAATAAAATCTTTTGTTTGGTCCAAATGACTTGTGAAAGGTATCAAGTCCAATACAAATACAACAATAAAATGAATTAATTGAACAAGTAAGAAATATCAAATTAATTGCAATGTCTAGGTATGTTGCAAGGTCTTTTTTGAATACTAGATTTAGGCCTCGTATTCATTATTCGACAAATTGTCTCGAGAAACGTGCCACAAGAAATGTGATTTAGAACAAAGTCATTCGACTTCGCCTAGCAAATAAAATAATTTCTTAAAAAAATTTACCAAAATTTTTCTTAGCCTTCTTATCGTCGAAAACGTACAATATTGCCTACTTAGAAAAAATATATAAGCAATAATATTAATGTTATGGTTTTTTAGAAGCACTTCTAATACAAGATTTACTTAAGTTACGGTTCAACTTGACTTAAGATTAAAGCTGCTTTGGATAGTCAGTTGTTATTTGAGTTAACTTGACGGACAGTTCCTGTACTGGCAAATCTGTCAGGTATGACACATATACCCTAGCTTGTATGAGACTTTGGATGAATGCAGTTAGTAGAGTGAATCATGCCATACTTAAATAATTTTACCCTTGCTGGAAGCTTAAATTATTAATTTAGTAGATTCAAGAAGGGCGTATAAATGAATTAATTATATAAATAATTGCTTTCAGCACGCAGATCTCAGACTTAACTAATATTGGCATCTACATTAGTGGTTAAACCCTAAATAATAAGCGATATTGCTTCTGTATTAGATCAAAAATTTGGCATCACTATCCGGTTCAAACTCATTTTTATTTAGCGCACACGATGTATATGGCTCCTTGCACTACATACATAAATAAAACCTCATTCTCAATTTGGGATATATTATTTGATATTAATTTATTACGAACGATCATTCGACACGCCTTAACATTGTTTCGACAAATCGTTATGTAAATATAAAAATATGACGATAATGATTTTGCTCACGTGAGCGCCGAGGTTGGTTGAGATAATTGCTATACAGCGTGTAGCGATTAAATAAGAAACATTTTAAGGTGTAACCTGGAAACTAAGTGTCCAGAGTTGGATTATTGATCTTGGTTTTGTTAGTGTGTTTTATTTTAAGTTAGTTTGGGATATCTTCACTATGTATGTTTTTAGTTAGTGACAATTTACTTTAATTGAATGTTTTATGATCTATTTGATTATGTGCGGTCAACATTGTATATTGATTCAATATCTATTTAAAGAAGGTATGAATGAACTTTATTAAACAGTCACTGAAGTTGCTTAATATTATGAGTTATGTAGGGACCTTAAATTCAGATTCAACTTCACATTCAATCATAAAACTACAGTTGACATGATAGATGTTAATTTACTTTTTGCTACATCCTGTAGCTATATTAACTCATTGAAGGACCTCCTAGCTAAATAATAACCACGTACGCACTGTAACTACGGACTGCCTATATCATTAAAACAATATTACGAATATTACGATCTCAACAAAACCTCCAAAGTTATGCAAACGATGGCTGAGCTAAATTCGTAAATTACTATGATCTTTACCATTGTTCATTTTGGCTAAAGGCATAAGTATCTCTTAGTTAGACGTAATCCATCTTAAGTATAGTACTGGCATAATGTCATTAAGCTTGTGTAACTTGATAACTATCACCGTAATGACAGTTTTAAAAATAATTACTTATGTAGATTTCTACGAAATAAAATAACTTTTATAAAATTCGTTTCATAGTATTTTCTATCTATCTTTTCTTCATAATATATTAATCAGTTAAATTTTTTTACTTTTTACTTATCAGACATTAATAAAATAAATAAATTAAAAGTAAATAAGTACTTACTAAAATAAAATAAAAAAAGCGACTTAGATAGCATTTAATGCAAGCGTAATCTATTTACTGAAATTTTTTTGAAGTTTTATTAGCAATTCATAAATAATGTAGGTACCTACTTCAAAACAATAAATCCCGCATTTAATTTAATTGAAAAGGCAAGAGCTTCTAATATTAGGTCTTTCGCAAATCCCGGTCAAACATGTTTCGAATACATCTGCAAATTGATCTGAAATAAATTTATAGCATGCTTTTGCAATCCTTGTCCATTTGTTAGGGTAATGTTGCCATTGCGTATAACGAATACTCCTGTTACAAACGCTACTATAGTGTTGAAATATTGTTGGCTGTATGGCAGGCAATATTGGGCCCTAAGCTGTTTTATTGACATCTAAGGTGGCATATTGTCCAGCTTCGAGGATTATTTTGATAAGATTGTTATGATATTGAGTGGTACAATCCGTGCAATATTATTTTTTGTAATGTTTCATTCATTAAACGTTGATAAAAAAATAATCTCTCGTGACTACATTCGCTTTTTGGGGATGGAGAAGCACTTTTGTTGCAAAAAATGTGTTTGCAACAAAAGTGCTTCTCCAAGACCTTATCTATGTTCATGCCAAAATTCATTGAAATTACTTCACTGGTTCAGGTGAAGAAAGGTTAGATAGAGAGTTTCTTTTGCATTCATAAAATATATAGTAGGGGTTTTATTTATGTCCTGTTCTGCCATAAAAGGAACCTCAGCCTTTCACTCAAATAATGTATGTGAGCAAGTGTCATCCTGTTTTTAACCCTTTCAGACCAGGGGCCCGATTCTCAGGCATTCGAACTTTTTCAGTGTGGTAATTCGTATGTCGAACATTTTGTTTGTGGTTTCTATTGAAAAGTTAGAACGTTTCAAACAAACTAAGCTGTCTCACATGTCAACAAATTCATTTTGACAGCTAAGTTCGTATACGAACATCTATTGGTTTTTACCATTCGTAGCGTTCGACTGGTTTTCGATCGAACTTTTTCGATTATGAATTTCTGACAATACAAAAACTGTGTTATATTTGAATTTCGAGCTATAAATGTGAACTTTTCTCGATTGCCTGAGAATCGGCCCCCTGGCGTCCACAAATGAGGACATAAAACTTTACAAAATATTTAGTTACTTATTTCGATGTATTATTATTCAAAAACGGTAAGGTTCATATATTCACATAATAAACTCTATAAAACATAGATATTAATTACATTATTTTTTTCATATTCTCTGTAGTCTATTTTAGCTAAAAAAAAATAAGTTCATTCGGACACAAAAAATTTAATCAGGTCTGAAAGGGTTAAATAAATTGCCTTTGCTTATACCATAAAAGTAACGTTGATTCTATGTTGCGTCAGATAAAAGTTTAACGTTTAAAAGTTAGGTGCAATATATTATGAATGCGGTGCTGTGAAACTAAGCTATAATAGTATATTATGATACAAGTGAGCTAAGGTTGCTCATTATACACGAGGCTGTGGGCGTAAATCAGCCGAGTGTCTAGTGAGTAAGTTTGCTCACGAGTTTCATACGCACTTTTTCAACACACTTGCGAGGAAAAAAAACATTAATTGAATACATAAATTAATTACCTATAATAACTTAATATTAGCTAAGGGAAAAAGCGCGCAAGTTTTTTTTTTGCAGTAATATAACTTGCAGTTAGGTACTAACTTAACTTTGTAGGGATACTGTATTACCCGGTTAAATTGAAAAGTCTCTGTTTACTCGCATATAATTTGCAGTTAGGTACTTACTTAACTTTGTAGGGATAATTCTATTACGCAACTAGTACTGTAATATTATTATGCACGCGTGTGTTATAGTTCGGTTTATGGCCCTAAGATCGATGTAATAAGGCTCACTTTAGGAGCAAGTGTGTTGAAAAACCTGTAAGTCTACTTATGTTTAAAAAATAAACTTATCGCTATGTTAGTCATAGAAGTTTGCCTAAATGTGGACCAATTATATTGAATTACATCAACAATAGTTTAATTCAGCGTAACATTTTTTTTTTTTACTATTCACAGTCACTGGTTTTTACTGTAACAAAAAGTTTATAATTGGTGTATGGGTAACGCTGGGTTATTTGGAAGAATTACTAAGTATTTTAGCAAAAAAGTTACAGTTGGTTTGTATTCATAAATATTAAGTTGTCAAAAAGAAAGAAGAAAAAAATACATTACACTGCTTGGGCAGTCGTGTAAGGGTTTTTGCGATGAACGTCTGTCTTTCTTGATTCAAACTAAAAAAAAACATAGGTAAGTAACTAAGCAGGTTTAGCAAAAAGTTTTAATAAGCAATATTTTTTATTTAACTTATCAACAGCATTTTCGTACTCTTTCGTTAAACATTATTTTTCTAACAAACATTGCATTAGAAGTAATCGAAACTTCTCAGCTCCTCAGACGTAATTAGATTAATAATTATATAACAAATAAGTACTTCAAAGTACTTAAAGATAAGATAAAGAGGGAGATAAGAGACATTTAAAACACGAGCTACTTAAGCCATGAAATGTCAAACTTTTTAACTTTAATGTAAGTTTCTTGTGAAATAAAGTAACCGTTCCGTTCTTCCCAAAAAGGAGACTAAAAAGTGTTTTCGATACTAATAAAAGATTAGGTTTTGGGCCAGGAAGGTTTTAATATATGCGTGTTAAATAATACCATTTGTGAATATTACGAGTTTACCGAGACAATGGTCGCCGATTCTTGCGTAACGCTGTGTGGCAATAGTTAAGAGCGTTTTCGTAGTCCTACGGAGGGACACAGAACTAATGAGACTAAGTGATTGATCACAAATGTCAGGAGAGCGAATTTTTTATGATACTTTGCAATTGTAACTTTGTAAGAAATGACAATATCTTATTCTCTTGGCGAGCTCGTATCGTGTTTTTGGCGATACATACACCTCTAAATTTTAATTAGTACAAAGATTTTAGGGGATGATAGTGTCTATCAATACGAACAACTTTTACTATGGGGCCAACCATAGATTCGCGAAAAAAAACAGCTGTTCCATACAAAAGTGCTACATCGACTCGACTGAAATGTAACCGCTGATTTTTTTAAATAGTAAAAATTCATCGTATTGAGGGACACTAACATCCCCTAAAATCTTTGTACTAATTAAAATTAAGTGGTGTATAAGATATTGAATAGTAATTATTGCTCTTGCTACAAAAATCATAATTCTTTTACTTGTCTTCTAATCTAAAATATCAGCAAACATTTTTCAGATAATTTCTCACAATCATTTGCAATAAGCTATATGAGTTAGAAACTACTTACTAACTGAAATTCTTTTATTTGTCTTCTAATCTAAAATATTAGCAAACTTTTTTCAGATAATTTGTCACAATCATTTTAAATTAGTAACTACTTAATACGTTCACATACTAACAGATGGCAACTAAAATCTGTAAAAAATAAGTTACACAAACTGTAATTTTAAATAAAATTACAACATGTCCTACTTTTGAATACAGAGAAAATCTCTCCTCGGAAGGTTGTACTCACCTACTTACTATAAAATTCTTACTGTATGGTCCATATTCGTTTGGTTTCACTGCACGCGTGCGTCATGGTGTCACGCTTGCAACCTTAACCCAATGAACATAGAGGTCAGATTTCAACAGCGCGTTAGTTATGCGCATGACCACAGGTATGCGATAGAGTCGTTTTATGCACGCTGATCCTAATTAGGGTTTAGTTCACTTGGCAAACAGTATTGGCGTGGTCTGTCACTTAGTGTTAAGTTACTAAATAGACATGAATTGACTTAATCGTATTAGTAGGCGTTTAAGTAGAAATCGTAGACCATTTGTAGGAAATAATACAAGATAAACTGACTAGGTTGGTAAGACCAGAATGTTTTGGTGGAACTTTATGCGATAAGCGGTTGGATTTTAATGCAGCTTTTATCGATAGGCAGGCTGAGTGATTCAAATCTCAACTATAGTACCTAAGGTCGCGGGACATGTAGAATTTCGTACAATGACCTGTTGTTACCTGTCCTTGTCGCTCCCGCTTAAAAATAGTGCGTCACGCTCGCACAGATGCGATGACCGCCGCCGTCTCAAGGAAACGGAAGGAAATTCTTCATGCTCTGCGACCGTGTTTTAGCTCCGATGGGACGGGTAGACGTAGACGATGGTTGTGAGATGGATTGTTTTTCTCTTCATTTTCAATAATAAAGTAATTGCATTGAATGCAAAAAATAAAAATACCTTCTGTTAGTTCATATTACACAGTCTTTGAGCTGGGGCTGGCAATTTGTCCCCCCCTCCCCAGATCAATGGGCTGGCGACGCCCATGCTTATACAAAAATCAGGTTATTCCACATTGAATAGTCCAAATGCCCTGATTTGTCGCAATGGTCCTTGCTGGGATGGGTCAATTGCTAAATCGTTTGTGAGACGAATATTAGCTAAGAAACCTTGCTTTTACAATTTACCTAACATGCAGTTCATGAATTATTCAAACGCATACAAACTGGTCTAGATGTAGGTACGCACTTTGAGAAGGAACGTTTTAAATATTAAATAAATTGATATACCTAATCAATTAGGTTAGATTGCTATTAAAATATAAATTAATTTAAAATATTTTAGAAGCATTCGAGTTTGCTATTATATTGATTTGTTATACGAAATGTTTATATTTTAGGAAGTATTTTTTTTTAGTACCTACCTAAGTACAGTAAGTATGCATGCATGAGTTTAAGACTATTCTATCTATAATTATGGTCGATGTAAAATATTTCTTTTGTGTAATAATTTAATTTGTATTGATACCTACACCATTTAAAAAAAATAATGATACTTTAATGATACTTCAAGCAAATACATGACTAAAACACAAATCAGCCTATAAGGTATCCAACGCAGGTAGGTACCTTTCTCATATTATTATTCCCTTAAATTGTGCTAATAAAGTGTTGCACTCGGAAGTGAAGAAAGACAAAGATCATAATCAAAATAATAAATAAATACAGTTTCTCTTAGTTATCCAATTATAAAGAAAAATTTAGCAATAACTTGAGCCTTAGTGTAGTAAAACAATAAAAAACCAACTACTTACGTTTAATTAGTATTTAATACTAGTGTAGGCATTAAGTATTTGCTTTTTGCAACATAGTTTCGCCATACTCTGTGTCTGAAAGGCAAATTGGCAAGTAAAATTTATTAGTTATAGTTAAATCATTTATCGAGAACATTTATTAACCGTTGTTTATGTGTTTGTTTAGGAAACAATTTCATCAGTACTGCATTGCACACTCTCTACATTGCGATTTCAATTCCGCTGAAATTGTTTTAAAATTGCATCTAGTGAAAACAATTTTCTAGCATATAGGTACTCGTAATACTCGTATATACGATATGAGCCTACTGCAAATTGTATGTGCATATTTATAATAATTTGATATAAGTCATAACATGTCTTCATGTCGTTATTGTTTGTGGCTAACGGTGTTGGTCTCACAATTATCTTACCTGCTAAATTATTTACTTATACTACTTGATGTACTACATATTGTGATACCGTTTGTTAGACCCCAATAAATGAAAAAAAAATGTCTTTTGACATATTTTATGTACTTATTCGATTTAGGCGCAGTGTGCACAAACAATAGTATGGTAGCGTTCCGAAAAAAAAACATATCTGTGGCACAGAAGTTATTCGATATTGTAATACGACATAGTCTTATGGTGTTTACATGTTATTGCTCGTAATGTATTTATTTAAGTACTGCGAATTAACCAAAAGAAGTACCACTAATATTTTTTTGAAGGTTGCATGTCATCCGTAAAATACTGAACCAGACAAACTGTGTTCTATTATCTCGTTTAACCGTCAGCTGGGACGAATTCCAATAGCTGTGTGCCCTTGTAGGACCAATAATACTTATTATTTTGAAGGTTGCATGTCATCCGTAAAATACTGAACCAGACAAACTGTGTTCTATTATCTCGTTGAACCGTCAGCTGGGACAAATTCCAATAGCTGTGTTCCCTTGTAGGACCACTAATACTTATTATTTTGAAGGTGCATGTCATCCGTAAAATACTGAACCAGAAAAACTGTGTTGTATTATCTCGCTGAACCGTCAGCTGGGGCAAATTCCAATGTGCTATAATATCTGGGCCCTTGTATATTTATTTTCTTTATATTTCCACATTATTCAACCTTTGTGTGTACAAAATAAATAAATAAACACACTTGACCAACCCTAAGTATTCGCTCATAAATTCTTACCTAATATTTTCGTTCGCACGTCTACAACTGTGACAAATTTAATGAATGCAAATATTCTCGTTACCATATCCAGAACGGTTAGTACAATTTTGAATGAGCTTTGGTCGCATTGCGCAGGCTTAACAGACGGGCGTCAACGCCGCTATAGAACACACCCATATTCCGGCTTTAAATTAAAGTTACAGTACAATTGACAGCATATTGCTAACAGTCGCATTGCAAATGCGTTCTTAATGCAAACCAGATAAACCCAGTTCAAGATCAAGTTGCTAAGCTTTATGTGTCTACTGGACTAAATTGAATATATCACCCCATAAATTCAGCTTTTAAACCCATTTATTTTAGTTAAAACAGCAACTTTCATTTCTTAATCGCTGCTTTTAATTTTGGTTGGAAGGCTACAAAGTGTGTAGGTTGTTCGTTACTTGTGTAGATATTATTGAAGTTTGATTAATGAAGTCGGAGTATGGCTACGAATTATTATGTACTAAAAGGTGATTAGAATACTAGAATATTTTACTTTGTATGTCAATGATTTCATAAATTTGCGTGCAAACTAGATTGATTACGAATTATGACTCGCGTATAAACTAGGCTGAGAAGTTAGTGCTCGCGTACAACTAGTTTGAGAAGTTACCATTATCTATACTATATACACTTACCATTTATCACTTTAATTAATATTATAAAAACAGGAATTTAGTTACCCTGTTACCATGGCACATGCAACGTCGCCGAAATATCGGGGACTCGGCAGCAAATTTAAACACGTTAAAAATAGAAATGAACACGTTGTTCTTAATAGTTTTAGAAACATAATTAATAACAATAAAAAGGATATGATAAATCATATTTAAATTGAAAATTATTGTTGTCAGCTGATGTTGTGTAAGTTGCACTTTTTTTTTTACTTTTAAAAAATACGGGCGTTTGAACCGCCCGCCCGTCTGCTCCAAAGCGCACGTGCTCAGTCGCATATCACATGTGGCCCGCCTTGCGCAGACCTCAGTGGAGGTCACACACCAAGTTCAGACGCCTGTTTTGGACCTAGAACCAGTCTGAGCATGCGCGATTCGAGTTATGTAACACGTCACTTGAACTTCCTTGAGTAAACGGAAGTGTAAACGTATTGTTTTGAAAAGAGTTTGTTTTTGTTTTTGGTGTTTATGTAAATGACAATTTTAATATTGTCGTTTGTTAAATATGCTTTCACAATTTTCTGAGGTTTTATTTTCGAAACCACAATTGGAATTCTGTGTCGTACTTATATCGGATACGTGTGTGATGTGATGACATGTCCATTGCATAAGTCCATTCCTACTTAAGAAATCTTAATGAATATGAGAGAATCAAAATTAGATTACTTACTTATAATATGATAGACAGTAGATTCTAAAGACGCTTCGTTAAGCGCTAAATTGTAATTCTTAACTCATTTCTTCACCAACAAAAATATATTTTAGTAATAAATAGAATAAACATAAATTATCATAGTCTCCGGGGCTATTATAAACCACATCGGTATGCGTATATTTCTAGATTTAATTAAATTTTGTTCAAAAAACCCCGGATATAAAACAAAAAATTGAATAATGATCTATCGAAAGTGCACAAGGTCGCCCAAGTCAACCCGCTGTGCAATTCATTACAATACCTTGTTAGAGCTAACAGATCGACCTAACGATATGTTGCCTTTCCTAAAGCGAATGCCACAGTGCCAGCTGGCGAACAAGCTAACGAGCCGGGCGATGTGACGTTTAACCTCTTGTCATACTACGAGAGAGAGCCCTCTCTCGTAGTATGACGAGTAGGCGTAGTATAGCAGGCGAGCGAAATCGCTTGCGGTGTGAATCGCACGCCCAAATACTCGAAAGCGACTCTTCTTTGGGAGCGTCTCAAACATCATGCCGTCTCTTTCATACCTTTGACGTTTAATGCAACAGGGCGATGTTTGAGACGCTGCTCCTAAAGTTGAGAGTTCGATTATTCGGCCGATAGTCCCATATTCCATGTTCCGGTGACAACCGTGACAAAGGCGCCACTTGCAATACAAAATAAGCTGTCAAGATGGACTGGTCGTATGAAAAATGTTTTAGTTCCAAAGATCACCGGAACAGATATGCTCGTCGCACTGTACCGCAAGAGGAAAATCGTCAAATCGTCCGTTTTGTTAGCTCGCTCGCTAGCTGGGTCTGTGGCCTGCGCTTAATTGTATTACCTAATTTTGTTCAGCAAATGAATTATTGTGGACCATTAATTCTATATTGTTACATGTAAATGTATCTGGCATACATACTTACATATTGTAATGATAATTCAACAATGTTGCTCATTATATTGGCAGACAAATTGTGTGTTAATATTTTATGCCTCGTTATTGGCAATAATATCATGTTAATAGTTCGCAATGATTATTTTGTATTTCCAGTTTTTTTATTAGTATTTTTGATTTTTTGTTTAAAGTTATCCCTGAGTGCTCTGAAGTGGTTTGAAAATACCGTTTAATTCATAAATAGGTCTAGATACGTAGAATTTAAAAAAAAAATGAACAAAGAGATATCTGTATTTCAAGACGGAAATTTTAATATTATTTGAAATTAGATTACGATACAGAATTTCAATGTCGCGGGGGTTCAGAATTTAATCATTTTTTGACTATCTTATGAAATACCAATTTGTTTATTTGCCTTGAACTATACCGTGGTCGGTGTGTATTATTTTTACAACAAAGGGGTTATTCATGTCAACTGTTCGTTCTATAAATGCAACCAAGGTCTTAGATAGTTTTATCTAACTGTTCCTTTCAACGTGATAAACTGGTCTGACACGGTGACGTAGTGACTGACCAAGCTGCTTAACGGCTTCCGTGTAAAAGTTCCGGGTTCGAATCCCTGTTGGTGGCCAGTTTGATTTATAACTATAGACTGTTGTTGATTTGGATTGAATAATCAAATGATTTATGATGATTATGGTCAGGATCAAGTATTTTGGTGTGATCGACTTTTCTGTAGCTTGTTCAGTCAGTGAACGCACAATGCTTGAACTTTATGACATTATCTTACATTTATAATTGATTATAAAAGACATCACAATATAGATAAAGGTTTTTTTAGGGTTCCGTAGCCAAATGGCAAAAAACGGAACCCTTATAGATTCGTCATGTCTGTCTGTCTAGAGAGACAGACAGACATGTCAGACAGAGGTCTGTCCGTCCGTCCGTCCGTATGTCACAGCCACTTTATTCCAAAACTATTAAGACTACATACTTGGAACTTGGTAGGTAGATATATTCTGTGAACCGCCTTAGGATTTTAATACAAAAATAAAAAATTAAGGGGGCTCCCCATACATGGAACTGAAACTGAAAAAAATTATTTTCATAAAACATATTCGTGTGGGGTCTTTGGATAGGTATCTAAAAATGATATTTAGGTTTCTTTTATCATTTTTTATCAAAGTCAATATTTTGAAAGATATACACTTCCAAAGTGGTAAAATTTGTGTGCCCGCCCCCCCGCCTCTCTAACTTTTAAAATAAGAAAGTGAAAAATCTAGAAGAAATATATGCTGTAGATCTTAATAAAAAATTTCAACAAAAATTGGTTTGAATGAGATATAGAAAGCAGTTTTTGAGATATAACACATTTTCAAAAACCGCAAAATGTAAGTTTGTTGTTCCTATAAACACTATAAAAAACAAAGTTATTTTTTGCTGACAAAAAATATTGTGGTATAAGCAATCGGTACGTTATGTAGGTACGGAACCCTGCATGAGCGAGTCCAACACGCACTTGGCCGATTTTTAGGCCCATTTTTTTGTCGGCTAGGATATTATTATGTTATAATACATGTGACAAAATTTACGATTTTAAAGTACTTACCCTTATATTTTTTATATGTTTTTGAATAAATATAAATTTTATTTTGAATATGAATTATGAATTTTCGTAATAAAAATATCACATTTCTATACACCACTATATTTTAATTAGTAGGTACAAAGATTTTAGAGGATGATAGTGTCCATCAATAGGAACAATTTTTACTACTGGGCCAACCACGGAATCTTGAAAACAAATCAGCTGTTCTATTACAAAAGTACAACATCGACTGAAATGTATGGAACAGCCGATTTTTCGATTCGGTGGTTGGCTCCATAGTAAAAATAGTTCGTATTCATGGATACTATCACCCCCTAAAAATTATTGTATTAATTAAAATTTTGAAGTGTACTTATACTAGCGGCTCTACTTCGTCTTCGCATTGGTCCAACCAATGTAGATATAGGTGAATACATTTATAAACCTTCCATTTGAACCACTCTGTCTATTGATAAAGAAACGCATTAAAATCCATTGCTTCCATCCATCCATTTTTAACGACCTAAGCAGAGCCGGCGGGAAGTGACTTTGTTTCTTAGTCAAGATGTATCTAAATATTGTATATCTTTGTTGCAGGCGATAGTGCTTTGCGCTTGCATAGCGCTAGCTAGCGGGCAGTTCTACGGAGGCTTCGATGGCTTCTTCGACCCCGGGTTCAACACACAGGGCTTCAACGGCCTCTCTGCTGCGGCAGCTAGAGATCCCAGAGCAAACACAGGTATACTGAAATGAGGAAAAAATCTTACAGACGCAATTTGATTCAGTAAAACACTAAACCCATTCTTACATTTACACAGAGTGATATTGAAGTCGTTAGCATCCTTTTAAAATAAGAGCATACTCATGATATAGATGTCCTTTCCCCAAATATGAGGCAAATCCAAGATGTAAAATATTTTTTTATTATCCCTGAAAAATTGAGTAATATACTCAGTAATCGATCACTATAACAAATAAAAATTAAAACAACTAAAAATAACAATTCGATAAAAAAATCATTGATTTATTAATATTCAAATAGCATACAAGCCTTATACTACTTCATTTACCACCCGACAAAACGCGTACGCGCTCTACTATTACGTAAATTAATTCAAGTTCGAGGACGGAATTCACCAAAACAAACAATGTCACCAATGCTTCATGCCCGCTTTACCCGCGTCCCTGCGCCCGCGCTGACACCGGACGCCATCCCTTTTCACGTATAAACTTAACTTCATATGAATACATTAATGGGCCGAATGGATGCCAATGACTTCAATGCCAATTACATATTCATCATCATAGCGTTTAGCTAGACTGCGTCAACCTAAACCTCCATTTAAAAGGTTTTTACGGTCCTATACAGGGTGTATTTTCCGACAAAAAATTCTTGCTGTACGTTGTTCAGCATGATGGTCTGAAGCCATGGTTAAAGTTTTTGCAAAGGTGCCCCTAACACCCTGTATTTCATGCCCAAGAGCCCTTAGAAGAGCCTTTTTTGGAGCGGCTTTGAGAAGGACCGTTGGGTTTAGGATGCATGATGATGCTGATGATCTAACATTGTGAAACTTACAGACGACTGGTATTCCTGTGCTGTCGTGGAGACTAATTTACTTAGGTATTTGAATTGTGTGATACGTGGGATACTGTGGGTAATAGTTTACGTGTCAGTAAACAAAATGGGAGATTCGCTTCGGCGACTCGCCTCTGCGACTGACTTATGATACTAGTTGTCTGTAAGTATCGTAATATAAGACCAGGCTAACAGTTTATTAGTGTTGCCCGTCGGACGGTCAGACGATCAGACGGTCGCTCGCATCGATCTAGTCAATTTCGAATTGTCGTCATTTTCATTCTGATCCCCACCAAAGTTGTACATTTTTCTCTTTACAAGTACAATTTAGGGGGCTAAGGCGCGGGCAGCGCAGGACCGATCGTAGAGGAGATCCTTGGGGGAGGCCTATGCCCAGCAGTGGGCGTCGTTTGGCTGACATGATGATGATGATGAAGTACAATTTTATGGAAAATTAGCGGTCCCCTCCCGACTTCGTCTGTGTAGACCCCTCTTTTTCCAAAAAAATCTCTAAATGCTCCCCTACACTCTCCAAGGACCATACATGCCAAATTTCAGCTTTTTGCGCCCAGAAGTTAGTTTCGGCTGTCCTTTGTCTGTCAGTCAGTAACGCAAGAGTTTTATATATAGATGAAGTATTTAATCATCAGTGTCCGGGCGAATGATCTAACTGCTGAGTTGCGGTAGCTCAGTGGTTAGAGCATTCCCGCGGACAGTGAAAGGTCATGGGTTCGAGCCCCATCGGAGTTAGTTGTGAGAGGGGTCGATTTTTTCTAATATTTTATTTTCAAATAAAAATAATTTTATCTTGCTAGGTATATATATATATATATATATACAGGGCGTCCCAAAATTAACTCACATGGAGGGAAAGTACCTTAAATACTGAAGATATAAAATTTTACTGAAAGGAGACTTCATTTTTATTTTAAAAAGAAAACGAACTGCATTCAAAGAATTTTAAGTAATCAACTGTCTGAACTGGGAATCGAACCCGCCGAATGTAAAAAAAAAATATTTCTCTAATTTAATTGTACCGATCGAAAGGCTCGATCATACCTAATCATTTTTTCTTAATAACATAGCATCTTAAATAACAGGAAGACTACGAAATTTAACATTTAATGTTGAATAACAAGTTTGTGCAGCGTTATGAATAGCCTTTTCTGTGACTGTCGTGCTCAATACAGACTTTAACATTTCAATGTAGGTATTACTAATGAGTGAAGATTGGAGCAATTATACCTAATTCCCTATCATAAGTGTTTGATAATGTGATAAGTAACACCACCTCGATTGGTTTTAAAAAGTTTGAATAATTTCGTGCGTGTTCGATTCTCGGTTTGGACATGCTATTATTAAAAAAAATATTAATGCAGTTCTATTGTTATTTAAATAAAAATAAAGTCCTATTTCAATAAAACTTTCTATCTACAGTATTTGGTGTGGTCTATGCCACCATGTGACATAGTCATTGGAAGCCCTTGGGGCGTCCCACGACTATGCCATATGTTGGAATAGACCGCACCAAAGTAACTATTCAAACATTTTTAAACCAATCGAGCTGGTGTTACTTATCACATTATAACTTTATCAAACACTTTATGATAATTGCTCCAATCTTCACTCATTAGTAATACATTGAAATGTTAAAGTTTTGAGCACGACAGTCACAGGAAAGGCTATCCATAACGCTGCACAAACTTGTTATTCAACATTAAATGTTAAATTTCGTAGTCTTCCTTTTATTTAAGATGCTAAGTTATTAAGAACAAATTATAAGGTATGATCGAGCCTTTTGATCGGTACAATTAAATTAGAGAAATATTTTTTTTTACATTCGGCGGGTTCGATTCCCAGTTCAGACAGTTGATTACTTAAAATTCTTTGAATGCAGTTCGTTTTCTTTTTAAAATAAAAATGAAGTCTCCTTTCAGTAAAATTTTATATCTTCAGTATTTAAGGTACTTTCCCTCCATGTGAGTTAATTTTGGGACGCCCTGTATATATAGAGCTTCTAAAAAATTTGTAAAATAATTTGACTTTTAGATCTCCATTATATGTTTTACTTTAGTCGTATTACAATATCTATTATCTAGGTAGGTAGATATTCTCATTATGGTAACAATACTTTAACTGAAGGTAGCCGACCAGACGCAGGTCACGTGCAGCTAGCCTACTCTAGAATTTGCTTAGTAATAAAATCTGATACAAACTTGTTTTCATAATATAAACTGTAGATAATTAGAATGTATTATAAGTATCTATCTGGAATGTAAGGTCTTAATTTATAAATTCAAACGCAGTTAAAGCGCAGTCTATACAAAAATATATAGTCTATTTCATTCACTTTTTATTTATTTATCAAACATTGTATGCTTTGTAAATTTTATGAATGGCTATGAATATCATGCACATTTGAACTGTAATATGGTTATAGGAAAAATGTGATAGTAAAAAACCACGAGCCCTATAAGTAGCTTTCAGGCGGGAAAGTTCAGCCTTTCACTGTAGCTACTTATAGGGCTCGTGGTTTTTTACTATCACATTTTTCCTATACTTACAAAATTGCATTGTGAATGCATAAAAATAATATAAAATCTCTGTAATATGGTTATTTCCAATTTGTGATGAAGTAAAAAAATTCATCCATTTTTAAAGCAGTTAACAAAAATGGATTAACGAGATGTTCTTGTAAAAATTACTTAACCTTTAAATTGGCACGAACAGTTAAAATATTCGAGGTCCACATGCCTTTGCGTTATCGAGGAAATGCATCGAATACGTGAATCAATCAGTAGTGCAGTAAGATTGTGCAACATTACCTAGTAACTTACATCCTTTGTGAATCACCTTTGTGTAAATTATTAGACCTCTTTGTAGTGGCAAATAGTTTTTCTTTTTAACAATGAATGAATACCTACTGTGAATGTAAATATTCTCACGCTTAAATAACAAATGAACGCATCTTGTTTGTGTATTTTTTTAACATTTCTTTGTTATTGTCAATAGCAATGTTACTAGCTCGTGTAGAGTAGTCATTAAAATATTACTCGATATCGGTCGTATTGCTTGTAATCGCTTTTCAGCTTAACGTTTAGTTTCTATTGCCTCCATAATAACGTTATAAAATAGACTGGATACAATTTTAGTTTATAATTTTATGATAATCTGACTTGCAACAAAATATGTTACCTATCCAAGTGAACAGCTATTCGGTCTGATAGTTTTGCTTCTCGTTTTTCAATAATTTTAACAGATGATGCATTTGCTCATAAAATGCACTGAGTATTTAGCGCTAACACGTTAACACTCTGACCCCTATGGCTCGTCTTCGGACCGATAAGGCTAAAGCTTGCAACAGTATTAACGTAATAATCACGTAGGTAATTTATACATATACTTAGTACTTTGAATATACCTACTACTTCCTTATTTTGAGTGATAAATAAAACAAAAAACTTCTTTGTGTGATGTGAGGCCTGCTATGCACGTATAACCCTAAATCAACAAACGTAATTTTAAAGATATGTTATTACATTGTTGTTGCAACTGAACTATATCAATCAATAACTTTAACAAATACATAAGAAAAGTGCCTTAAACAATTCATGCTTCTCATTCACGTCCAAATCATTATAAAATTTGAACGTGTTTAGAATAGGCCGACTAACATTTACCATTGTTGAAATAGCCACTAGCTTTTTATCATTTCGTAACGTGTCAACGTTTCTTAATAACATTTATGAATGACTGTAATTGGTACTTTATATCTAATAACGGGGTCCATGTAATGGCTACTCAGCGTCATTGTTCGAACGATCATTATAAGTCGAGGCTGCGTCACTGCGAGCAAACATTCAAACATTTGGCAGAATTTCACAATATCCACCAAAAACGGCATGGCCGTGAATGTGCTTTGATAGCCATCACGTAAATAAGGCAGTGTTACGAAAACCAGCTAACTGTACGTTTTGGTAAATGCATGGTATGATAATGTTGCCCGAGTTTTAATACTACTTTGCGTTCATTTCAAAGTCTTTCTTTCAAATCAAAGTTTTACTTTTAAAAATACTGCTTAACGTTTTTAGGTCAAAATACGTTACATTTATCTTCTAAATTAATAAGTTCTCGAAAAAATATTTGAAGCTTTACATGCGACTCTATAATTTCTCTCCATTTTCGTCTACGTCTATTTCGTCGGTGCAGAAAAATCAATGTTTATTTTTCTTGTATTAGTTTTACTCTGGTTTTACTTTATCAAATATATCTAACTAGTCAGCTTGCAACTGTAAAAAGTAAGCAATTGCATTTTTTCCCATCAACATTAATATCAGATACTTAATGATCTAAATATCGTGTGTGGTTACGGATTTAATAACGAATCAAAGTCATTGGAAAGACGCCATATTTCTACCATTTAGCCTTCACTTGTTTTTGTTTTCCAAATTAAAGCTGTCTAATGATTAAGTAGTGGGATTGTAACAAATATCATTATTATGTAAATGCCAATATGTCAGTAATTGCGTATAACTGTAATTCTTGTCAAAGGGCCTACACTAGTAGATGACCTTTTTACTGTTGTGAATGGTCCATAAATTTTGTAAGAACTAGATTATGGTCCAAACGTGACATTCGTAAAATACATGGTGGGATACAATCTTTCAAAATTAAAATACCATGACATTATGGTCGTTAGAATGACATTAAGTGGGAGATAATGCAGATTTGGCTCTTTGAAAGCTGCGGCTGTTTTGTTGTACCTAATACAAATTATTGTTAATGTGGTACTTAAGGGCACGATCTTCCAAAAACTCTGTCTTTGTCTTTTTCTTTAAGTGTGAAGAGTAATGAAAATAACCTCACTTTTTGATTTTTTCAATGATTTTGTTGTTATTTTGAGTATAAATTCACTTTTTGAAAAAGTAGCCTGAGAATAATCTACTATATATCATTACCTATTTTTCTATATATTATTCGTGAATAAAAGATTAATAATCTAAATATAAAACCAATTAAATAAAAAAATATGAAAGTATTCTTTGTTTTTGAATTTTTTTATAGTCGAATGAAGATCGAATATCGTGTTTCTAGCCACAAAATAATCAAGATCGTTTATGAAACTTCAACATATATTTTTATCTGCTCAAAATAAAGAATATTTGATCGTTTACTTTTGAATCAAAAATAGGTTGATTTCGATAATATGGACGATGTGCCCTTAACTATTTCATTTAGGACTAGCGGCCGCCAGCGGGTTCACCCGCGGGTTCCCGTTCCTGTCGGAATATCAGGATAAAAAGTATCCTATGTTTAAAGCCAGGCTATGTACTATTTGTGTGCCAAATTTCAAACAAATCCGTTTAGTAGTTTTTGCGTGAAAATGTAAAAAACATCCAAACAAAACTTTCACATTTATAATATTAGTAGGATGGTCTACTAATCTACTGACTCGGTTTTGGCTGTGGTTGTTTTACTTTTATATAATAATCATCGATATTTATATCTTACTTATGAATGATATCTGTCAACATCAAAGATAGTGTGAATTTTCTTATTAATAAAAATAATCTGTAACAGAGCCACTTAGGGCACTTTGAATCGTCAGCAAGTTTTGTTCTGCCTTTCCAATTCAAAATTGAATAAGAATGCACATTTAACATAATTCATAAAATGTAAAGTGAGATTATATATTTATAGACAAGCCATGTGTTGATAATTGAAGGCTTTAAGCACTTTTTTATTAATATTGCTATCGTGGGATCGTAATATCTATACTTAACAATATTTTTAAATAAAAAAAATGATGTTTTTCCGTATTCAAAAAAGTAATTTACTTATACTTCATTTATATATTATGCTTTACTCTCCAAAATAAGCGCGTTTCGCCAGTTTGCGATCACCTGTCACTTGTACATCAAGTTAGGCCTGTGACATGCAAATTGGGCCGTGATCTATGTATTTAACCACAGGCTGTTTAATTATACTTAATTCACGTAACCGGGTCTACGTCAATCTTCGGACGGCTTTGTTTAATCGAATTGATTGAAGCCGCTTCTCTGTTTGATATTTAAATTGAATTGAGTCGAATCAGTGTATTCGGGATCTTTCGAAGATTTGATATTGGTTAGATTCATTATGAAAATAATACATTTTAGAAAGGTTGCTAAACAAATGTTTAAATAAATAAATCAATATCATATCTAGCATCTGCGCCGCGCGAGTTTACTTTTGTCTATCTTTTGTCTAGGATGATTTTCCAGTCCATATGATGGAAAACAAACATCTGCGTGGGTATATGCGTTAGCTTTGTTACACAATATAAAGTGAATATCCAGGCCCTACATTTCAAATAATTGCTTTTGTCGCAACGCTCTCATGCAATTTCTCTGTGGGTGTATCTCGGCTTTTAATTGATAAACACTTTGAAACGTCAATTTCATAGATAAACGTAATTTGATGTAATTGCCACAAAACCAGTCCTCTGGCAAATGAATTCAGTATAAGCTGTGACACAGAAAGTATTCTGTTTAAATAACTCAATTTTGCATGTAGGTACCTACATAGTTGGAAAACAATTTTCTTTAATTACCTAACAATTTTCTTAATAGAAACGTGCTAGTTTGACAAACTGTTGGGATTTCAATTTTTGCATAAAATTTTCATGTCATCTAGGAGAGTTATTGCAGCATATTGATATTCATGTGTATATTTTAGCCAGTGTATCAATCAAAATCTGTCAATGGTAATTCTAAACATAACATCTAGCTTATCTAAGTATAGTAACTATATATAAAACTCTTGCGTTACTGACTGGCAGACAACGCACAGCCGAAACTACTGGGCGCAAGAAGCTGAAATTTGGCATGTATGTTCCTTGGGGAGTGTAAGAGAGCACTAAAAGACGATTTTTGGAAGTTCCCCCTCTAAGAAGGCAAAAAAGGGGGTCCACGCAGACGAGGTCGCGAGCGGAGCGCTAGTAGGTTTATAACGATTGTTTTGTGCAAAGAGCAAAATTTTCTGTCGACTGATAGGCAATTCCTTATTTGCTTCTCTCTGAAGACCAAAATTAACTTTATTTTTCATTGATTTCCACAAAAAAGACAAATAAATTTTTTTTTTATTTATTTCTTATTTTTAATGAATAACAACTAAAAAACTCCATATCCTGTTAAAATGGTGACATAGGTACCAGAGCAAAATCCATTCTTTTCAATCGAATGAATAAGAGAATTTCGTATTTTAGCAAATCTAACTAAAATATGCACTACATGAGTGGTAGGTAATTATACATAGTTACGAAAATTCGAATCATATCGCATTCATCAAAGAACAAAGAAATATATTAAATCAATTTCGTAAGCAGACAAGCGATGATATCTTGTAATAAATGCCTAATTTAAATTATACCACGTGGAAGTTGTTACCGACATTTTCGGGTGCGGAGACGCGTGGAACAACGTTACGGTACTGGCTTTGAGATTGGTTGCCATTACAAAATTGAAAGTAGATACAAATTTATAATTATAAAAACAGGCTTTATCAGGTTAAACTTCAGCATTATCTATTATTTGGTCTCTTTGGTGTAAAATTTTAACAGGAACTATGTGGACAATACCGCCAGGCTCAGTTAGTAATAAAAAATCGGCCAAGTGCGAGTCGGACTCGCTCATGAAGGGTTCCGTACCCACTTAACGTACCGATTACGTACTCCTAGCAAAAATACCACTGTCATCTTTTGCCAGAAAAATATAACTTTGTTTTTCATAGTATTCGTATGAATGACAAAGTTATATTTGCGGTTTTCGAAAATGTGTTATATCTCAAAAACTTGTAAAGCCTACTTAGCTGTGATAGTTTTCCTTTTAACTTTGTCATATGTACTACTATAGTGAATTTTTTCAAGTATCCAAAACCAACCATTTGGCTGGCAGGGGGGGGGGGGGGGGACACATGACTCTAACAAAATTTTGCACTTTAAAGCTTAATAATTCACAAACGGATGCCTCAATCAAAAAACTGTCTTTCCAAACCCACAATATTTTTAAAATTGCTATCTAACAACATCCCACACTATGGGTTAGACAAGAAAAAAAATTACATATAAGTACCCATTCATTTCACGTGTAGGGGAGGTAACCTAAAAAATTTTTTTTTCAAAATTTTATTTTACCACTTTGTTGATAAATATGTATATGCATGCTAAATTACAGCTTTCTAGTATTAAGAGTCTATGAGCTAGACTGGGGTCAGACGGACGGACGGACAGACGGACATGGCGAAACTATAAGGGTTCCTTGTTGATTACGGAACCCTAATAAATGAGACTTTTCTTTTACGAAAATCGTGACTGACCGTTCAAAGACAGATTTACAGCCGTTCACTAAAGTCGAGGATGGGAACCCTAGATTGAAGCAACATCGGCGGAATGACAAGCGATATAATTGGAGCGAGAAATGTTCATTCTCCATATTTGTGCTCAAGGTTTGCTCGCACGGCGCTATTCCGTATAATATAATACCAATCCAGAATAACAAAAGATACAAAAAATGTATTCATGCATGATATCCTTTTTCATACTAGAATCAAAAGACCTCTTCCAAGTCATCAACGTCCATCCATGACAATATTATGATGGCGTTTACAAGTCTGTCTGTCTGTTAATTTTTGACGCTGAAATTTTTGAACCCAGTTTTGATGCATTTTGGTATAGAGATAGATTAACTTGCTACCGTTGAAGTGACAGAAGCGCGAAATTATATACATTTTATATTAGTGGCAGCGCGCGCGAGTAACTTCTGACTCCGCAACTAATTTGTTTCTCACATCGGGTCTATTTGTTTTTATGAAAGTGCGCGCCAATAACGCAACACCCAGGAAACTCTACATATAAACCAATGGACTTGATACGAGAGAAAAAATAAAAAGTTGCTATTATTAGAAACAAAAATTGCTCGTGCGAATTAGCACTAGTATATACTAGACGCCGAGACGCTTGGCAGTCGCAGCCTTAAAACGTTCTACGGCCGCAACTACGTTGGCGTGAAATTTAGTTACAGATAGTGTAACCGAAGTCGCGGGCGGATCGCTAGCAATGTATATAAGTGCCAATTTATGAATTGACTATAAATCATACTATTACGATTGTATGTAGGTACCACGGTGCTTGTTTAGTTAAGATTAATGGGTAATACTACAGTTCACTTGTCAGTAGGTATTAGATAGGTAGTTATGTAAAATGATACTGTTTTTGTTGACTTGAGATATATTTGGAAACACTTCTGTTTAAGTACCTTATGCTTAGAAATGTTATTGCAATTACATACAACTTATCAAGCAACAATATTACAGTATTTTTTAATGTCACATTTTAATAGTTTTACATTAGGTCCAATAATCCCACAAAAAAAACCAAATAAATAAATATGCTCAGAGAAGTCGTAATAACGACACCGTCAATATTATTTCAGAACAAAATCTCTTTACATAATTATATTATGTACCTATGACCTGAAAAAACAAGACCGCAGACATAAATTACGGTATACAAAAATACTTAAGATTAATACTTTGTAACACGAGAACTATTTTTCGTCCACATCAGCCTTAGATATTACACCGTCTATTTTCAGCAATTTGCTGCAAATAGGCTATTATTTAGATTAAAATCGGTGTCATTACTGAACACCTCGCAGATAAATCTAGATAGTACGGTTAACGGTCACTAAAGTGTCTAGAACTAATGGACAGCGAGAGGTCTAACCAAGAGAATAGGTATGTAACTAAATTTTGCTCTATTAAAGTCCCTTACTTGTGGGTCGTTCAGTATTAAAAAAAAACTTTATATTCTTATGAAAAAAATAAGACAATGTATTTAGGACGAACGATTTGGCGCAGGGGTAAGATACCTGCCTTCTGCGCCAGAGGTCTCGAGTTCCATTCCCGAACAAGACAAATATTTGTGTGCATGGACATGTCTATTTGTCTTGGTCTGGGTGTTTTCTATGTACCGGTATTTAGTTTGTACCTATTTACAAAACAAAAAAAATTATATATTAATTAATTATCAAGGTTCACGTAGACCCATTTTTTAGTTAAATTTACTACTTATAGGATTAGATAATTGGTGTGATTGTAAAAAAAAAAGTAATAATTAATGAATGCTTTCCATCCAAAGTTTTGGCATTTTTACCTCACTGTGACGAAAGGAGGGTTATTAGCAATACTTGTATCACTGTGCTAGATTTTTTTTATATTGAGTGAACTGCTTCTCGAAATCCAATTTTCCGGTACGAGGTACCTACACATTATTTATTAGTGAGTTTTTGCATGAAATGTGAACAGATTAAAATACTCAATCTATCTTTTAACGTATAATATACTCGTATATAAATTTCTTATTACTGACTTGCTGATAGACAACGCACAGCCGAAACTACTAGGCGCAAGAAGATGAAATTTGGCATGTATGTTCCTTGGGGAGTGAAGGGGAGCACTAAGAGAGGATTTTTGGAAATTACCCCTATAAGGGGTAAGAAGGGGGGTCCACGCAGACGAAGTCGCGAGTGGAGTGCTAGTAGGTACTCAATTATTGCATACCACAGTGTTAGATCAAATCAAATATTCAGTGCCTATCATTTTGGTATTTAATTTATCTTGCAAAAATGGTTTTGTAGCTATTTTTATAATGGTTATTGAAATTGGTTCCTTGTTCTTTTTCATATCAATTAGTAGCAACCTATTTATATATTATAACCTACATTAACAATTTCAGTTTGCTTTGCTAAGTACTAAATTAGAAATTTTCAAGGACACCCAGTGAGCGAGTAACGAACAGCAGTAGCCATTATGGCCAGACGTGTTTTAAGTCGGCCACTTCCTAGTTCGTTGATCTTATTGCATATTTTAGCGCTGACTGTGTATGGGTAATTTAAATCAATTTCGGTTGCTTTTATCAAAAAACCTAGCGAGGGCCTCGGCTTCGCACGTGTGCAATGTAAATGTATTAAACACTAGCGGATCCTCGCGGTTTTACCCGCGTGGTACCCGTTCCCGTGGGAATATCGGGATAAAATATAGCCTATGTCACTCGGAAAGAATGTAGCTAAAGTGATTAACGTGGCTAAAATGCGTAGTCCAGTAGTTCATAAGATTAGAGCGTTCAACCAAACAAACAAACTAACAAACTCTTCTGCTTTATAATATTACTTAGTATGGATATAAAATTTCCCCCTGAATCACTTTGTCTACAGATGAAAACTGCATTAAAATCAGGTGCTAATTTTGATCTAAGTGTAGAAGACATAGACGAGATATATCACCGCCATACTGAATTTCGTAACTTGAAACAGCGATGTACGGTATCCATTATGTGGACAATTAAAAAGCACATCTTAAATTTGTCTAGTTCCGTGGCCACGAGAGTCAGTCGCTCAAAAATCAAAAGGTGTTTTAAAAGCGTTTTGCTTTTTACCCGTAAACGAAGGTTTATTTCAATGAACAACGAAAGTTCTTAATGCCAAATTCGAAGTAAATCAAATTGTTGTAGCGTCTTTTTACTGTAGTAAAAAGTACCTAACTACTAATAAGACTATGATTTTCTATCCTATTTAATGGATGAGTATCTGGTACAAAATACAAAAATGACCAATCTAGTTTACTGGACCATTTAAGGACCATGTTAGTGTGGAACCATGTCATTGTTACGTGGAATTTCATTAAAATACAATAAATTAATGTAAATAAATTGGCAACGATGTTCGATCGTGAGATCGTGCGTCGTGCCATGAATTTGCTATATTTGCTAGGACGATCGTTAGGAAATTAGGAGAATTCTTTAAAACACATATTAAAAACATATTTATCAAAATTTTATCGAAAGATAATTTATGCAAATGACATATTTGGACCAACGTTACATCAATAATTATCTCTTAATAAAAAAAATCTTAGTCATTTCATTACTGTATTAAAAAACATAATGCATAAAACATAATGCAGTTTTCACTTTCTTTCGTCGTACATTCGTGGAAGGATGTAAACAGAGCGATAATCATTGCCGTTATCGAACATTTTATGATATTTTATAGCCAGTCTCGTTTATCCGGTTACAGTAATTACGTAAAACAAAAGTGATGTGAATATAGATTTCATAAAGTTTTATAACATTTACCAGTAATGTTAAAATAGCTTAGTCATTTAATGACAAGTTATTTGGTTCGGTTATTATGTGTGTAGCTAGTTCGAAAAAATCCAATTTATATTACCTATGTACTTATTTAGTTACTATTTACACAACAAGTTTCTGACAAACTAATAAACATTTATTTACTATTTATATTCTCTTGATTTATGTTAGGAGATATGTGTTTTATACAATAAATTAGTCATCATTTAAAGTTGTGTGTTGTTATTTCAAGTTATTGTGTAAAATAATCGTAAATCATGAAATCGTCAAAATAATTTTTCATAATATTTGTAACAGTTTTGTATACTATAATCAGGAACGTAAAACACATTGACTCTGAACAGAAACTTACTAACCGAAGAATTCAAAAAAATATATACATTTAACTGGAATTTTGTTCAATATATTTTTGTTACGAATTTTAGTTGGTACACTTTTAGAAAAGTTTACGTGATTACTTAATTTACTACCGTAACAAAATTTCTTGATACATTTTATTATCTGTCTTTTGTCCTTTTTACTTTGCATATCCACCTTTCCTTATCACTCACACGTGAATCTAGAAGAGATCTCTTTTAAGGCTGCTGGACACGGGTATAGTAAACGGTAAAGTGATAGAGTACTAACTATACTAATGTAGACATCATTGGTAGAGTAGAGAGGTATTGAAATTTGGTAGAGTAGAATTAAGTAGCTAGCACCGCGGGCAAGCTACTCTACCGTTTACTTTACCCGTGTACAGCAGCGATTAGAGATAAGCCCACCATATTAATTTCATACTACATTTTACTCAATAGCTAACTCAACTGTTCCAGGGCCAGTAGTGTTCCCCCCCTCGCCCCCCGGCGACCCCTCCCAGACCAGTGGAGTGGTGGTCGGTGCTTCGGGTTACGGGTTCGTTCCCGCCGGATCGCAAGGTAAAACCTACGGACGACGGTAGCCAGTAGCTAGTATTACTAATACTGTTCGGTAAATATGACCTGGGGGCTACCTTCAGTTGTAGCTCAAGCATTAAAAACTGTCGTTAAGGTAATCGTATAGTAAACCCATAACCATCCGTCAAAAGCAGCCAATAAGTGCTGCTGTCAAATATCTATTGAAAATAGTTCTTTATACGACCGACTGAGGCGCTGTCCGGCTTTCATACGAAATAATATGATCACGATTACCATAAACATAGCGATAGTTTTTCGTGCTTGGGATGATAGCTATCATCGCAATATTAAAGTAATCTGCTTGAAGGACGGAGCTATAGACCATTAAATTTTGCTTGTTGACTTCCCGTCAAAATTTACTGTTCCATTCATTTCAATCGAGTTGATTTGAAAATTAGTATGGAACAGCTGATTTTTTTTCGTGATTTAAGATTTCTTCCCATAGTAAAAGTTGTTTGTATTGATGAGTACTTCAAGTAATTTTCGGGAAGTGAACAAGTAAAATTTCACCGTGTATATTGCTTATAGCTTCATCTCGATTACAATATTACTTTAAAATTGGTTTACCTACAGCTCGTGGTAAAGCCCAAGGTGGTACACTTTAAAAGCATTTTCAGATTGCATGTTCTTAACTTAATAGATTAATTGTAGGTAGTAGTGTGTGGGTAATATTGTCAGATTTTTTTAATTTGAATATGAGTGTATAGACCGTGATAACATAATTATGGTAGTGAGCAAAATGAGGTAATAAAAAGAGTAATAGTTATTTTGTTTGACTTTAAAGTGTATTTAATATGGGTTAAGGGATTCCGGTTTCTTCTGTATATAGTTAGCATTAGACTGCAAAAAGAGGGGTGTTATAAGTTTTTTGTATAAAAAACCTAGTACCTATGGGCCAAGTATATATGCCAAAGACGGTATTATTTATTTGTCTTCAAAATTTTAATTTAACTTTTCAAATAAACTAGTAGGAGAATCGCAAGTTTTTTGTTTGTATAACATAGAAATAACAAAAGTGTACCAATTAAGTCATATAGGTCATATGTACCGAACCGTAAAAAGCCGCCAAAATTTGATATGCTATTCTAAAGATTGTTACTTGTTATTTCTTTTGTTACAAAATTCTGGTAGCAGGTTTTTCGAAATTACTTCAATTTGATTACAATCATTTAATTGTTACTTTTGTGTACATATTAGAGAAAAATGACCTATAGCAAATTGCACTGGTAGAATTGTTTTATAATATGCATGTTGTGTATTGTAGAAAAATAGTTGCATAATAGAATGGCATATTAATGTTAATTTATTTTAGTTAAATCACTACTGAAGCATGGTTTGCATGTCCCCTTACGTAGATATTCCTTGGACCCGGTTTTAATAAAACTTTTAGTTAAATAATAAGTTTTGTTATGTTATAGTAATGTTGTTATGATGGGGAACAAAGTTTAAACATTTGCGATGTATACAGACGTGTTGTGTGAATGGAGCTGTAAATAAAGCTAATGTATTTATACTTAATATTAATAAATTTAGAGAATATTGTCATGTTTTATTCTTTACCCTGTAGATGTAAGTTGCACACAATATTTATGCATGAATCACACTGCAAGATATAACGAAGCGATTAACATTGCTTTGAATTGATAAGAATTATAATGCAATAATAAAATATATTTGTGTATAAACAGATCTCAAAATTTACCAGCAGAAGGATTTAACTTCAGATTTAAATAAGCACTGTGTTTGAACCGAACTGATCTAGGTACTTATTTATAAAACCAAATAATTAATTTCTACATAACTATTACTATACTACTACTACAAAAATCTACTACTACTTCCATAAAACAGATGGTCAAAACATTAGTGTTGGTGCATGTAAATATATTTGCAACGACGCGCGGCGGGAACCTCTGTTTTATGGAAGAAAGTAGGTGGTTTCATAGATAATTATTATGAAATCAAAGTCTTTTAGAGTTCATTTACTGGCTACCAAGGAAAGCATTACAAAAATCACACATTCAACGTTTCTGTGCTTTAACTGCGAACGTCTGCCAATACAACAATGCGATTAAAAATATACATCAAATAGTTTCACTTACAAGGCCATTTTACTGAGATTTTTTTATATATTTTTATACTAGAAAAGAAAAATTAGGATCTTGTTCTAGCTTGAGAGCATTTGAAGACAAGTTGCTTTTATATAGCACTTATTAAAAAGTTTGGTTTAGCATCGCTAGATTCGCTGTGGAATCGTGCTGAGTAAGTATAAACTAAAGGTCTGAACAGGGAGTTTGTCTAACCCTACACCAATCGCGATCGCTTTCAGTTTGACATCCATCACTTGTTGTTGAAGGCAGTTGAAAAAAATATTTGTGTTACTGCAGCAATGATTGTACACGATCTTTCAAACTGGAAACGATCGCGATAAATATTCAAGTTAGACAATCAAGAGGCAGGTAAAGCTAAGCAATATTTAATAGACTATTCTTAGATCCGAGACAAGCGTTGGAAAGAGAAGGTAAATATGCACGGAGCGAAAATCTGACAAAAAAACATTATTTTTTACTAAAATAGTCATAAACCCGAGGACAACAAATGTCTTGTAATAATTGTAAATCGATTTTTGTAAATGCAGTTAGTAAATATTACATGTAATATTTTTGTAATTTCAAGAGTGGTTTAGTATATACGAATTGATGACGTCATAAACAAATACTAAACTGTTTTGTAATTTTAAGAGTTCAATAGTAATATCGGGAATGATGACGACATTGACAAATACTAATCTGTTTTGTAATTTTAAGAGTTCAATAGTAATATCCTGAATGATGACGTCATAGATAAATAGGTACTGATTTTTAGTTTATTTAGTTTTAGTAATTTATGTAGTTTAGCAATTAAAAGTAAGGATCCATACAAGCTGTTGTTTGTAACAGAGGCATCAAAAGAGATTTATAAACCTCTTTCAATGAATCTGTTACAACAGTATGTATGGGTCTTTACTTGTAATTGCTAAACTACATTAACTACTAGAACTAAATAAACTAAAAATCATTTTTACCTATTTATAGATATGTCATAAATCTCTTAATCTTTACTTATAATTACTTTATATTATGTCAGGTGTTTACCTACTGTGTTCGTGCAATGAAATACTCTTTTAATTTTCCTATTTTATTTATTAAAAAATAACCATGCAAATTAAAAGGGACGACGCTACCGTTTTTTGCATCAGAACCAGATGATCATCTGGGTGAAATTTTTCTTTTTTCTAAATCTTGTTTGGGATGAAGTTGAGGAAGATGGATGGAGTCATTCAATTTGCCTCTTTTTAGGCCTTCGTTTAGTATTGAATTGCCGTCATGTGTGCATTTCAGTGTTTGAAGAACCTTAAACATAAAAATGTTTTATAAGTACAATTAAGCTACACAACACAAAGAACACCTAGAGCTAGTAAAAATAAATACTAATACCCACATAATATGACTGATACGGGCTGGCTTGAATCGGAATTGGAGTAGTGCGAAGCTGGATGAAGTTTGTGGCCTCTGATTTGACTGTGGAACTGTAACTGTTTGCTATAGTGGGTTCTTCGGTTCTTGTATTAGAAGCGATGCCAATAATGGGTCTTCCTCAAACAGATTACTGTACTGACTGAAAGGGTAGGCGCCTGGAAGTACAAAATGAGTTTCAAGAACAAATTTTTACACCTCTCATACAGTTTACTCTCTACAAACTCTTACATACAGTAACCAGGGTTATAAAGTTCCAAAGTAAATGACTTGTCAATAAGCTTACCACAGAATGCACCAACGTATTCAATGAGACGCCAATTTTCTAAAGATCCCTGATGAGATTGTCCATTTTTAGGGTTTTTTCACTGATTATTGATGATGTTGATTATTGAAACACTAAAACTTGGACCACCATTTCACTTGACACAAGCGACAATTTGACCGTTGTGGCACATTCATAAATAGCGACGAATTTTCTTTGATTTTGTTATGACCGCAACGTGTCACTTTCGAATCGCGTGCGCGTGCAAACTAGAAAAGAAACGAAATGGCGAACAGCCGGACAAGTAGGTACCGACAATTACTAAAATGGAACTTGGAATTAAAAAACGTGTTTGTTTTATTGTTTTAAGAAATACGTTAGTGATTTCAAGAAAATCGTTTGTAAATTTAGAAATGTTGTTATTAAATATCACAAAAGTTTGTAATATTGCCATGTACTAAACACATTTCTTGAAACTACAAATGACCTTTTTCAAATACACTAAATCAGTTTGCAAAAATTACAAAACTTTAGCTATATTTACCTTAATTTGCAATAACCATGAAAATATGTAATATCTTACATTTACTAAAACTGACTTTTAGGAATTACAATTACAAATACTAAGGTTTTGCTTAAAAGTAATAATGGTTGTTAAAATAGCAAAACTTTTGTAAGTAATATAAAAACTTAGTTTTTTCGTCAAATACAAAACAGTTTCTTAATTTTTGGTGGTCTCTTTTTTCTCCGGGGTTTGGATCTATTCAATAGCCAAAGGCTTTCTTTCACAAATGCTGTTTCTAGAGCTTATGGTAAGGTACAACCTTAAATTATTATGTTACACTTTGTATATTTGTACTAGAATAAGTGCACCTAGTTTACAACAAACGTTTTGGAAGTGGGGTTAGCACGATTATAAAAAAAAAAGTAAACACGATAGAAGAATTTATTACATAAACTTTGTCAATGTCGCAGGCGGATGGTTGAATCCGTCGGATGGTTAAGTATGGCAGCATGTACCCCTCGGAAGTCCTGTAGAACACGTGATAGATTAGAAAGGCATTGCCTAAAATTGTCGTCTTTTTTTTGTCTCGCGGCCATCAACAAAATGTTTGAATATCAATTCTTGATAGTGTAACAAACAATATTTGCCAAGACAGTATAGTTTTAAACTCAGATAAGTAACAACTATATATTATTATATTTGTATTATTTTTCTTGACAGCTAAAAGACGTCCGTAAAGGGTGGTAGTAATCCAACATCTTATGAATAATCCAATAGATGTTGGATTATTCAAAAGCAAGATCTAATAGGTAGTAATGGTACAACAAAAAAAATTTTTGTGGTTACCTTGTTAGTAAAATAAAGCAATTCTCAGAAAAACAATAAAATATAAAAATAAATTTGGACTTCATCACATACTCATTCATATCTTATTCTAATACCAAACTATACAGATGTAGTATAAAATAATTACTTTTCAATAAAATTGTGTTCTTTACTTAACGTATCCTTTCGCAAAAGAGAGAGGGCTTCTCGGTACTAATTCAAATCTTGCATAAAGTCACTTCTACATTTATATTCAATTGTACATTTATATTAAGAATCATTTGGAACTAATAAACTTTTTATTAATTCACACCGCATTGTAATAGGAAATTACCAATGGTGTTGATTTGAATAAGCGATAAGCTTCGACATATCGAGGTTGAAATGTGTAATAATTAATATTAGATAGGTACTCTTTTAATCGAAGTAACACTTTTGGATATTATTTAAAGTTGTCTGGCAGTTACGTAGAGATAAATTTAGTTAGAAAATAGCTTTTGATTGACAGTGTTTTGTTGCTTAACCCGTACCCGTAAAATGAATCGACAGATGTCGATTTGGTTACAAGACGGGAAATCGCAACACTAATCGAAGTATGAACCTTGAAATTGAAATTTCGAATTGTATTATTATTATTAGGTATCATATACGTTACAAAAGAGATTCAAAATGTAGCGAATGAATTGGAAAAGTTTACCTCCAAATGATTCAACTTCATTCAACTTCTAGATTCACAGATAAGATGACTTATCACATAATCCGTGGCCCCCATATTAACTTGGGCTGCCCAAAAAAATATGTAAGTATACACCGTGAAAATTTACTTGTTGACTTCCCGAAAATTACTTGAAGTACTGATCAATACAAACAACTTTTACTATGGGAACTACTCTGAAATCGCGAAGAAAAAATCAGCTGTTCAATACTAATTTTCAAATCAACTCGATTGAAATGTATGGAACAGCTCTGTTTTCTGAGAGTTGTTCCCCTAGTAAGAGTTTGTATTGATGAGTACTTCAAGTAATTTTCGGGAAGTCAACAAGTATAATTGCACGGTGTATGTGTAAATAAAAATAAGTTGTTTAATCCTTAAAAAGTTGTTTAATTTTCATACATGATAGATAAATCTGCCGTTTGATCGAACAGGAAAGAAATGTCTTCATGTAAAATAATGTTGGAGGCAAGTCAAGTACCTACATATTAAAATGCTACAATTTTCACCTTTGACGCTATTTCTTACATCTAATTAGCAGCATAACCAATTCGGGTCATGCATTAACAAAACGTGCTAGAAACGACAACGGACAAAAGAAATTGGTATCTAGGTACCTAGACATTTTATCACAAAACGTTGATCCGGTATCTCGAAGGTTACTCATAACCCGGAACGGTCGAAACGACCAGTTGACTCAAATGCTCGGGGCTAGTTTTAAGGCGAAACCCACCGCGGTGCACGGAGAGACAAGGCGCGTGCGTCAATTTAACCGCCTCTGTGGTCTAGTGGTTCATACCACCGATTACAGACTCAGAGGTCCCGGGTTCGATTCCCCAGTGGGGTACATATTATTGTATTCGGTTTGGTTGGTGTTAGGACTTGTTCTTAGTCCACCTGGCTAGCTACCACCATCTTATCTAAGTCTGCATGACGCCATAACAATGATGTTTTCTCTGCATCTCCTCAGTGACTGAGGATTCTGGGAGTAGTGCGCTTCCACCTTCAGCCTTATCACCACATAAGGCTAAGTGCTACCTACCCCGTAGAAAAAGAAAGAAAAAAATGAACACCTGTAGCGTGTTGTGTTCCGTGTTCCGTGTTCAGCATTATTGTCTTCCGGCAGTTAGTGATAAGATAGCCAGTTCCTCAGTGATTGAGGATTCCGGGAGTAGTGCGCTACCCCTTTCAAAAGGCTAAGTGCTAACCCGCTGTGGATAAAAAAAAACTTCTCTATGACATCAAATGTATGCGATTGTGTTTACTGTAACGCACGGACACGCTACGCAAGAATTGACGTCATTAGAACACAGCATGATGTTCGAATTTACGATACATAATAGCTCAACGCCATGCACGCTAAGTAAGCGTTACACGGAAGCAGACAGTTGTACATAGTTGTGAGTTAATCATAATCATAATCATAATCATTTATTTTCAGGCTGCAATGGCCCATAGATATATACCTTAAAATAAAATAAATATCAAAAATAACAACAAATCTGTTAGTACTTATACAAAACTTAAAATTAGGTTAGTAAGAAAAACTTTAGGTGACTTTCGGCGTCAAAACGGTGGCTTCTGGCAAAGTCCCACGGAAGCGCCGGTAAACCACACCCTGCGGCCAGAAATCTTCCTTCATGAAAGTTTCCAGCCTCGCTGTCGGGACGCGCACCACAAACGATTTGAAATTGTGGCGCGATTCCAAAACCTGAACTCTAAGGCAGAAGTTGGCCTTTTTCTTTATATACTCTGTCACATCCTCCGCAGTGATAGTGTGGTGTAGACGGGACAGGTATACAGCCGTAGTCGGTATGGCAGCTCGCAGCAGGAAGTTGGGCCCTGTCGGTGCGGTACCATACTGGTTTTTCGACGCCCGCTGACGATGTCGCCTTTGTTTCCGAACCTCGGTAAACGAAACTGCTGACTTGCAACTCGACGCTGTCGATATATCGAGGCATGCCCCGCGTCGCATGTTTACATTCGATTAATACTCGTGTACCTATAGCATGTGCCGAAGACGCCACAGTAGGAACGTTGACCCATGCTGTCAAACAAATGAACCCATGCAGCTAAACTTGCCACGTGCTCGTGTGTAGCATGCGCAGCGGTGGTTCTGTGCCTTTATAAGGAAAGATTCGGTACATTCTTGAAGGACATTGATATTAATTCATTTCATTCCTTTCATTCGATTTAAGGAAACGAAATAGCATGAAATTCCATGTTAAAAATACATTTTGGTCTGACACTTGTGCCAAAGTTGAATTATTATTAACAATGACAAACAAAGTACGGCGGTATAATAAACAAGCGATATTGCAGGTATATTTTTGATAATAATGGTTTTCCATGGACTTGTGTGCGATTCGTGCGAGTATATGTTTTCACTATAGCTCTTGTCCTCATGTATATGCCGCAGCCAAATGGTTGAATCCGCCATTTAATTAAACGCCTAGGCCGATCATATTTTCCGTTAGCTATTTTATCTTCAAATAAGTTGACGGAGTCACAAAAAAATAACCACGAAATTTTTTAACCTATCACGTGTTCTACAGGACTTCCGAGGGGTACATGCTGCCATACTTAACTATCCGGCGGATGCAACCATCCGCCTGCGATATTATACAAACCAACGAAATAATACGAGATGAAACGAGTTTTTCATTGTTCTGTTAAAAAAAAACCGCTAACGTCGTGTAGTCCACACGCGGGCGAAGCCGCGTGCGGAAAGCTAGTAAGTATATAATATAATGTGCTCTCTTTAAATTTTCGAGTCAAGATACGAACACGGAATCCGGAACCGCATATCATGGTGACGTGAAATTCAAAACTCGCACACGGAGGTCATCGAAACGGAAACATTTTGAACGTTGACATTTCCTGTTTTTTAGGATTTCATGACGAAATGGAATTTTTATTGAAAATATGGTCGCCATTCGGCCTATCCGTTCAGACAGAATTTATAAAACAACTTTTTAAGGGACTTGAATCGGCCACTTTTGGAGTACTGAAAGTGGTTTTCGTTTTAATGATGAATGTGAGAAATTCAATAATTCTTTTTCAATCAGATAAGTCATCAAATCACCCAGAAAGTTTTCCATTGTTTTCCTTAAAATTTCAACCTCTAACTAATGGGATGAAACTTTGCTATCAATCGCACTCTGCTTATTGAAACTTATTAAGGGTGTGTTTTTTTTTCATTTAAACTAAATCTAAGTCCACGTGGATGAAGCCACTCCCCTCTAATACGATTACGCCTTTCGCCTTTTCAGACTTTATTTATGATCAATACTGCTCTCACGATTCACTGGGATAAAAATAGTTTTTGGAAAAATATGACCTACATACCTATTTACAAAAAAAATTTGAACGATACTCAATGACTGGAAAAAATAGATTTTGTTTAAAAAATAACCATATATGAATCATACGCTTCCGATAAATGAAAAGCTAAAACGATACTCCGACTATCAGACCAGTATTTAACTAATAATGGGAAATCCGTCGGACAAAACAGAGAGTATGGTTCTTTGTACGCAAATCCGAAATGGCATTGTTCGCAAGCCCCATACATAATTCATGTTCTGGCCATTCACGATGTTTGCTTGTTCTTGTGAACTTATAGTTGGTTAACGAATCGGAGAGTCAATCAGGCGAGACTGGCTGTTGGATAAACACTTGTTTTTACTGAAGAATCTTCACCCAATTTATATCATTATTTAATTTGTATACAGGGTTATTTGTGAAACGCCAAGTGAACGCCAACAACTTTGCATGAGTACTTACTAACATCATAAACAAAAACTTAGGCTCTAAGACTTTCCCAAGAAAAAAAAAACAACTTCCCATACAAAATGTCCTAACAGCTGCTCCAGTTTTTAATAAAAATACCCTGAATTTCTAGAATCTATTCTAGTCTCTCTATTTCTATAATTGAACCGCCTCTGTGGTCTACTGGTTCGCACCACCGATTTCAGATCTAGAGTTCCCGGGTTCGATTCCCAGTAAGGGTTCATTGTATTCGGCGTGGTTAGTGGTAAGGCTTGTTCAAAGTCCGCCAGGCTAGCTACCACCGTCTTATAAATAAATTAAACGTATGACGACATAACAATGATATTTTCAGCTCTTTTGTGTTCCGGCAGCTAGAGATAAGATAGCCAGTTCCTCAGTGATTGAGGATTCCGGGGGTAGAGCGCTTTCATCTTCAGCCTTACTGTGATGTAGGCTATCCCGTAGTGGATAAAAAAACAATTTCCAGTAATTACTTAATTTTCCCATCATTATAAGTAGGAGCCACTGGCAGTATTTTAAAATACAACACCTGATAATTATATTTAATTTTGTCTATAGAACAGCTGTCGTTATTAGTTTTAAATGAAATGCTTTAAAATTTTCCAAAGCTAATATCAGAAAATCTTAATAATAAATACTTAATTTAATTAAAATATACCTACCTCAAAACTGTTTTCCTATCTTGTTAGACATAATGATATACGAGTATGTACATATTAGTTCAGGAGAGTGATTTACATAAAATTTTAATTACTTATTTAGATATTGTTTTGACAAAAATGAAAGTAAACAACTTCGTATGCGATATTTCAGTTCATTTTTGATTGTAAAATTCCCATTTATTTTTTTAATTGATTGTACATTGGTTAAACCAAGTACCTACCCTCATGTACAGAAATGTAAATAAACAAAAAACAATCAACGATAAAGTAAAGAAAATGCAATTATTCATCACAGCACACGGCCTTTTTAATTGTGTTGAGTGAAATTTCTAGTTGACTTCATTTATATTTTCGGGTCCAGTGTTAACCCGTTTTCGCAAACATTCAATTTGAGTCCTCTTAATCTCGCGGGCCCTACGGACCACGGTCAAACGCATTTTAATTATGAAATTGACATATCGCATTTTTGGTACAGGCAGGGGTTGCATTAAGGGCCACAACATTTTTATGAATGATTTCAACAAAGTAGTCTTAAGTTTTAAGAATCATAGTAATAACTTTAGTACTTTTAGTTTTTTCTGGTCCTAAATTGTAACACTGTTCTTTTACTGTCTTGTTAGATTAAATTTATCTTAATATTATAAGAATCCATTACCGAAGACAGTTCAACTGATACATATGGATAACAAAAAACACAAGATATAATAAGCGCATCACTTTTCATGTATTCGTATTTCATATTTTCAGCAGTTACAAAACTACGCTTATTACGCAACCCTTGCCTAATTAATAAGTGCTTAATTATAAATACTCAAAATACCGTTATCAACTGAACAATTACTTTAATTACACTTTGACATATAATTAACATAAACACTATCAATTAAATAACTTTATTCTGAGGATATTGCACAAATGTTCGTCGGTGAAGATAAGTTAACCATCTTGTTAATTTTTTTCAAGGTTATCAAGTAAAGATCACAAGTGGTGATTAGGAACTGAATAATTCTCATTTTTGTTATTACATTCAGTTTTCAAAAGTCCTTTGAAAGATTCGAATAATTTAATTAGGATCAGTATTCATCGTTGCGATAAGTTAAATTAAAAATTTGTCGGGATACTACAAGCATGTAATCAAATCAAATTTAAGCACTGTACCCGTAGCACGGAAAACTATCGTTATCGTGATCGTTATAGCGATCGTTTTATTTTGTTTGAAATCCGGAGCAGTGCCTCTTTCGGTCATATATAAAAACTGAATAGATATTTAACAGCAGCACTTTGACACCTTATGACAGATGGCCTACCTACTTTATTTACTACGAGCGATTCCCCGAAAGAATTTTCTAAATCGGTCCAGTAGTTTCGGAGCCGGGTTTCGGAACAAACAATCAAATCTTTCCTCTTTATAATATTATTATAGATATAGATTACCTTCATACATACAATCAAGACTATTATTCCTAGCACAGCAAAAGCAGTTAAATGCCGTAGTTCGAATATTTACTATGACGATTAGCATTATTAAATTAATTTGTAGCATTACTTACGGTTTCGATTTGTAATTATGTATTTAATACGCATGTGGTCTTCACCTTTAATTGTATTTGTATTTAGCCTTTTTTATTTCATGTTTGTTTTTATGTAATATCTGATGTATAATATGTTGGTGATCTCAATAAATAAAAATAAAATAAATTACCATAAGAATAGTTTTCGTACTACAGGAACCTGAATACGTACCTGTGTCGTCCGAATTGTGTTCACTGGCTCATGCATTTTATGATTTAATAAAAGAGTTCGGACTTACGAAATTAATTAGCGGCCGTACCCGCCTCTGCCATTTCTAGCCGTTGATATTTATCTAATACATATTAATGTGTTTGCTCAAACGAAGGGCATTCTGTCATGAGCACTTGTTAAAATCATCCCCGTTAAAGTCCCTAATGAACAACTGGCTCGCAATCAGAGTTTGAGGTTTAAAGGATTTTAAATAAAATTGAAACAGTATTTTTGAAACTAGCTGATGCCGGCGACTTTGTTCAAGAGTTAATTCATTCCAAGTTCAAATAAAATAATTTTGAATTAACTACATATTTCAGATTCTTATAACGTCTCATTCCAGTTTATATCTAAACAAAAGTAGTTATTTATTAGTTCAGGCTTGAGAAGACAGAAAACTTTCGTCCCCTTATTCCAAAACGTGGACTAAAATAGTCCTGGTTTAGAACTGGTACTAAACTGATGCTGTCGCTTGCTTTTTCCGAATGAAAAATTGAATTAGCATCAGTTTTAAACCGTCTTTAGTCCACGTTTTGTAATAAAGGGGTCAGAGTTTTATGAACAGGTAATTTGTAGATCTCTTTCTATCATTTGTAGCCGTAAGTAATGAGTAGAATTGTGGTTCTGGTGCTGGTTTCAAGGCATTGGTCCGTTTTGTTCATTAGACCATCAGTGAAGGAATTACGCGGGCAAAATCGCGCGGCGCAACTAGTAATGTTCAAACGTCACCACATACGTATAACACTGATCAAGTACCAGCACACCACTGAAGAATTATATTGACATAAAACAAAAAGCTCACATTTGACACAAAGAGGAAAAACGATCGCAACCCTCAAAGTTTGGAAACTTTTCCAACGAGACAGTTTCATAAGCTTTTTTGCTGACAACCGGGGACATGTATTCTCTCTTATGAACGCAGTTGTTTGTTTTCTATTGTCAGCTTATTTGATATATGCTTTTGTTCAAACACATATTCTTGCTTCCAATTTATTTCCACAAATTGTAAACGTTGCGTTGGTAGGTACCTACTATACTATTGATAAGTGAACTTTGACAAAACAGTATCATTTTTACATTTGTTCATAAGTATAAATCGTGTCTGGTGTTTTTTTATAAACGAAAATAAATACATTTAGGATTTGGCGTCGATTGAGACCAAATTATAAACAATAAAATATATGTGCATATTATAAACTTTTCAAAAATAAAATAATATTTTAATTAACAAAAACTATTTGAAAAGCGATTGTTTTTCTTTCTCTATAAAAATACGTAACAGATTGTTTTCGAAGAAAAGAGGAATTCTATATTTCTGCTATTTTTAGAGCTTCTATATTACCTAATGTTTTTATTTTTCTAAATTCTTAGCTAAAATATTTCACTTAGTTTAAAGTAGTATTGGTTTTAATGAACAAGGGTCTTGTCAGACTTTAAACTGCACATCTGTTATATGTGCTCTGTTTGTTTCTACTTTAGGTGGTAACTTATTACTGAGCGATAGCGGGAAGAGAGTGTATGAAGCACATTCTCAAGTTGCTATGTACTAAAAAAATAAAAATTGTTAAATTATAAAATATTGTTATTTTATAGCTATAGGTATAGCATTTAAATAAACGAAGATCAGAAGATTTCAAATTATTTTGCTTTTTGTATTCACAATGCAATTAAACGGAGTCTACGATTCCGTAGCTCAGTGGTTAGAGCATTCGCCCGGACAGTGAAAGTTCGTGAGTTCGAGTCCCATCGGAGCTAGTTGGGAGACGGGTAAATTTTTTCTAATACTTCATTTTCAATAATAAAAAGAAGATCAAAAGGCACTGCATTAACATATTTTTTTCATAAATTATTTCAAATAGTTTGTTTAAAGTTATGATCTATTGAACCAAATACAGCTGCAGGGTTAATTACGATTACCCAACGAACGTTTTTCTTTTCGGACGTATTTCAAGGCGGGACAGTACTTCTATAGAATGGGGACAGTACTTCTATAGAATGTCTAGAATTCCAGAGGGCCTTACGGCGATCTGACAAACAAAGTTATAGAGTGCGTGTCAGATAACTCTGCGCGTGTCTGGGCCGTTTTGGCGCTAGTTTCAGTAAAAAATGTTGTGCTTAGGTTATGAAAAAGATTAGTATTCGATTTTGACCGCACGCAGACTTATCTGGCGCGCATTTTGGTCATGTTGATTGCAGGATGGAGGTATACGCAATGTATTACAGATCGCAGTAAGGCCCCAGGCCAGAATGGAGGGCACTAGGCCTCGCAGAGTATCGCCGATGCCGTGGCCCGACCAAATAAAGACACTGGTGGGTGCGGCCAATGATGTTTTATGCGGGCCTCTCCATGAATGCATCAATTAACCACCGATAAGGAGAGATGGCAGAAGATCGTAAAGCAAGCTTCATCGGCTACCAATAGCACTACTTTTTGACCACGACCACTCTGACAAGATTGGGTTGAGTTTTAACCGTCTTCTGCGGTCTAGTGGCACTGTGTGTGGTAATCTAAGGGCCTAACTAACTGGGGAGACGCAGAAATAAGACGATTTATATGAATTTGTATCACGTTTACTAGCGGCCTCAGAGTCGGGACGTCTATTCTATTACAGCGCCGACTGCGGAATCGTTCTTGACTAAAACAAACTGCTCGCGAACGACATAATGTGTTCGATATTTAAACAGTATAAAAGAAACTAACGCGCCATAGACGAAAGCAAAGAGTAACTATATCGACACATCATACCACAGTACACACTGGCGGTATCAGACCCAGAGGTCCCGGATTCCGTTCCTCCATTCCATGTTGTATTCGGTTTGGTTAGTTGGTGGTAGGGCTTGTCCTAAGTCCGCCTTGCTAGCTACCACCATCTTATCTCAGTCTGACGCCATAACAATGCTGTTTTTAGCATTATTGTGTTCCTGAAGTTTGAGATAAGATAGCCAGTTCCTACCTTCAGCCTTATCACCATTCAACATCAAGTGTGATGAAGGCTACATCCTTGTGTAATAAATAGAAAACAATAGGGATAGATGACAGACGATCGTAAAACAAGCTAGATCGAACGATAAGCGACCCACCCTTGCTTAGCACGTGTGCAATAGATATTAAAGAAGATTATACCACAGAATAAATAATAGTGCTAAGGCACAGAAGACTCACTCTGCAAGCTCATTCAAATGAAAATAAATCATTCTGCGGGGAAATAAAGTCCAATTCCGGTTGCTTTGTCATCGCTTGCCTACTGTTATAATAACCTAGAGTTCGCGCATGCAAGCAAAACTGTACCCAATAGCTACGCGCGAGCGTTTCTATTTCTATGAATGCCTCAAACAGCTCGCTCGCTGGTTAGGGTTGCGAGCGACTTGCGAGTTCGGTTTTGTTGTTTCTTTTGTTCTTTCTTTTATTTAGACACCCGTAAACACAACACTATCTTATATACGGATTATAAGAACGTTTAGTAGTCATTGTTCGGTGCACAAAAATCACAGAAATGATCGATCGTTTTACGCGCGAACGTGGAGCGTACGAGCCGAGCGGCATCCTTCTGCCATTCGCCTGCCGGCAGGCGCGCCGGCCGAACGTACCTAAACTGCGGAGTGACACCCCCCTGATTATACTAATAACCTTCCCTTTGAACCACTTTGTCTATTCTTCTTCTTCTTATCGAGTCGATAGGAAACGAAAAACCTAAACAGTCATCATCATCATCAGCCATACGACGCCCACTGCTGGGCATAGGAGTCCCTCAAGGATCTCCACAGCGATCGGTCCCGCATCCAGCGGCTTCCCGCGACCTTGACCAGATCTTCGGTCCACCTTGTAAGGGACCTGCCTACGAAACGTCGGTCGCCCGGTACGTGGCCGCCATTCGAGAACCTTCCCGCCCCAACGGCCATTGGCAGGGAAATAATAAGCATCACTCTCTTGATTGCTCGCTGACGGTTAACCTTGAGCCTTCTTATGAGACCCATAGTAAAAGACTACGTCTCACTTCCATATGTAAAAACCTAGACAGAGTCGGACCAAAATTCGGCCACGCGGATCGCAGCATATTGGTAGCCTCCATTAGGTTTTCCTGCGAGCAGCTGGTTGGACACGCAGGGCACGATATCAAATTTTCCATCGTCTGAGGAACATCACCACACCTAAACACCATCGACGCCATAGTCCGCATCGACCAAGAATCCCAACCTAGACAGGTTGTCCTTACTGCAGCTGACCATCGTCGAGAGTCTATTTTATATAGACTTCCAGGCAGGCCATGGTAACTCATGTCCAGTCGGAACGAACAGAAAAGGAACGAACAGAGAAGAAAGAAGAAGAAGAGGAAGAGAGAACTACGCATTAAAACCACAGACATACATTGAGAGTTAAAACCCATATAATAGCTCAGTTTGAAAGATAGTACAGATGATAGCGGAAAGCGTTTAATACTTCAAAAGAGATATTCTTTCGCCCGAATTCTCGTACGCAAATCATCTTTGGGAGCGTCTCAAACATCATGGCATCTCTTTCATACGTTTGACATTTAAAGTGACAGGGCGATGTTTGAGACGCTCCCAAAGATAAGTAGCGTACGAGTATTCGGGCATTTGTCTCTTGAAACTTTTTGCTATGGAATGATTAATCATCAAGTAAATTATATCAAGCATCCGTGGTAAACACAATAATTGACATCGGTGATCATTATAGTTTAAAGAGGTACCTTCTGCATGGTTTGCAATCAAGGCCATAATAATAATGAATTTACCAACATTTGCTTCATTTGCATTTGGAATGGCATCCGTTTGAACTTTATCATAATAAACTAGTTTCGGAAAATTACGTATACTTATTTATTTACGGAATCAAAATGCGGAGGACATAGGTAATTTGCATGGTAGAAATCTAATGATTGCGGAAATTGATTAATTGATTCACGTTATTGATGAATCACAATTTAGCTCGCATTGACGCTACGCAAGCAACGACAGATGCACCTCAAGAGATCTTACAGCTTTTTCACATATAAGATGATTTAGTTTTGCGCTGCATCGCAACTTAAAAGCACTGCATGTACCTAAGAGAAATATAAATTTTCTCGACTCTATTCTGACTTATTTTTTTTGTGCTGTGATCGTCTATTTTGGAACCGCTTTTACAGTGCTTATCTTTTATAGTGCATGTCTGTCTACTGCCATTTTCATAGTAAGCTATGACATTACTTCACAAGGTTTTTTGGTAGTCGCTTCGCTATCGTTCCTAACCATGTTCGCATACTGCACCGGAACTGACGCGTCTCGCCACTGCGGCGCCGGCGCCGCCCGTGCCGAAACCGCCCGTGAAGGTTAGCCGTCACAAATTAATTAGATCATAGGTCTACCCACACTTTTATCATGAACCTTTGGTCTACTGCTATTCTCATAGTAAACTATAATAACAGTACCTACTTCACAAGTTCTTTTGGTAGTCGCTGTCTTTGCTAACCGTGTTCGCATACTGCACCGGAACTGACGCGTCTCGTCCCTGCGGCGCCGCGCCGAAACCGCCAGTGAAGGGTAGCCGTCGTTTTATCATGAACCATTGGTCTACTGCCATTCTCATAGTAAACTACAATAACAGTACCTACTTCACAAGTTCTTTTGGTAGTCGCTGTCGTTAATAACCGTGTTCGCATACTGCACCGGAACTGACGCGTCTCATCACTGCGGCGCCGGCGCCGCCCGTGCCGAAACCGCCCGTGAAGGTTAGCCGTCACAAATTAATTAGATCATAGGTCTACCCACACTTTTATCATGAACCTTTGGTCTACTGCTATTCTCATAGTAAACTATAATAACAGTACCTACTTCACAAGTTCTTTTGGTAGTCGCTGTCTTTCCTAACCGTGTTCGCATACTGCACCGGAACTGACGCGTCTCGTCACTGCGGCGCCGCGCCGAAACCGCCCGTGAAGGGTAGCCGTCGTTTTATCATGAACCGTTGGTCTACTGCCATTCTCATAGTAAACTATAATAACAGTACCTACTTCACAAGATCTTTTGGTAGTCGCTGTCGTTCCTAACCGTGTTCGCATACTGCACCGGAACTGACGCGTCTCGCCACTGCGGCGCCGGCGCCGCCCGTGCCGAAACCGCCCGTGAAGGGTAGCCGTCACAAATTAAGTAGATCATAGGTCTACCCACACTTTCATCATGAACCTTATTGGTCTACTGCCATTCTCATAGTGAGCTATAATAACAGTAACTACAGATCGACAATCTTTTCTGTTCCGGTGACAGCGGCGCTATGTATTTTTTCTTTCTTAATTGTAACAATTTAATGGCCCGACTTCTAAGGCCTTCAGCCGGCAGCAGCTCTATGGTTGGATAAAAACTAGACAGCAAAATGACATTATTAAAACAGGTTAGTTTCACTTTTGACCACCGGAACAGAAAATATTGAGGCACTGTACTTCACAAGTTCTTTTGGTAGTCGCTGTCGTTCCTAACCGTGTTCGCATACTGCACCGGAACTGACGGGTCTCGCCACTTCTGCGCCGTGCCGAAACCGCCCGTATAGGGTAGCCGTCGTTTTATCATTAACCTGCATTGGTCTACTGCCATTCTCATAGTAAACTATAATAACAGTACCTACTTCACAAGTTTTTTTAATAGTCGCTGTGGTTCCTTACCGTGTTCGCATACTGCACCGGAACTGACGCGTCTCGCCACTGCGGCGCCGCGCCGGAACCGCCCGTGAAGGGTTGCGCCGTCACAAATCAAGTTATGAGAAACGCCACAAAAGGAAACTTTGTGCATTTCCGAACCGGCGAGCGTGAAATCCGACAGTAAAATGCACTCCACAAATTTCAACTCTAACTTAAAACCAGAAAGGTTTAATCTTCTTTGAGGGATGTGAAGTGCTTTTTTGGTATCCGCTGATATTACTGAACTTGAGTGATTATACCTCTTATTCATATTGAAAACGCCGCGTTTGTTGTCGAATTAATCCGTTTATTATTTGAGAGTAACAATAATTACTTTGCAATATAAATAGTTTTAGCCTAGTCTTGTAGAAATAGTAGCCGATCATTCTAGGATTTAGTTCAATGAGATTCTGTTTTGATTGAACTGTTTTAAGTTAAGTATTTTAAAGGCTGTGGCAAGTATTGACATCCTCAATGCTTCTTGAATATTCTTTATCAGCGAATCAATACTGGAGCACTTTATTGTAAAAAAACTTTATTATAAAACAAAGTCGGTTCCCACCGGCTGGTACGTGTAGATCTATCAAACTTTTATTCTTTTTATTCACACCGGGGCAGCACTTTGCCTTCATAACACCTGGGTGCCTACCATCAACTTTAAGACAGCGATTCAAAAATAGCGCGATGCAGAATAGGTTCCTAAAATGAATTGCTTTCTTTCGTACTATGTATGTATGTATTTCGTACCTTCTAAAAACTAGATCGCAAATGAATTGCTAAATGTGAATGACCGAACGATTTGTGTCCTTATTTCTTCTACCCGTCTCTTTCACTCGATTCTGTCATGCCCGGAGAGTGAGAGGGACGGGTTTAACATGCAGGTGTCATGTAAGCTTGGCCGAGTTATAAGTCAAATAAGAGTACATGACAGCTTAGCGGCTGTGAAATGTATTCTGAATCGCTGTCATTGATATTAAGCTGTCGTGGTACGAATAAGCGAAGCAGATCAGTTTAGGTCCTAAACGAGCAATAAGAGTTGATGGTAGGCACCCTTATGTCAAGTAAAGCTGAAGCTGGAAGCGCACTACTCTCGGATTCCTCAATTACTGAGATGCTGGCTATCTTATCTAGAACTGCTGGAACACAACAATGCTGAAAACATCGTTGTTATGGTGTCAGACTTAGATAAGATGGTGGTAAGCTTAGTCATACCACCAAGCCCTACCACTAACCAAACCGAATATAATAATGTTTGCTTCCCCTCGCCTTATCGACAGTACACCACCTACCGGATCCAATTTTATTGTAAATCTAAACCATTCTCGAATCCACTTATAGACACACAAAAGATTTCACCAAAATCGGCCCAGCTGTTTAGGTGAAGTTCGATATACCTACACACGCACACAAGAAATATAATTATATAAAGATAACACAAAAACTACTCCGTAAACCTAGGAAAAATACAGTAGATTAACAAAAACTAAACCAAAAACCAAACGACAAAAGAAATGAGCTATCCAAATGGGTGCCAAGTCAATGGTCAGTCCCGAAATTTATTTATGTTAAACATTAAATATTTTATAACAACTTAAGATATCATTTCTTCTTATAACATAGGATAATTAATATTGAAGCCCTAAGATCAGACTTGGCCAGTTTTCATATACGAATTATATTAGGTACCTATAGTCTTTGCAGTTTGCAAGTTCAAAAGCCGAAAATTTGGCTTGCTGTTAGAAACTAGGGCTCTTCCACGACTGTTTTAGTAGGTACTTAATAATTAATTGGTAACTATATGAGAACTAGCCAAATCGGATCTTAAGCTTTAATACAAATTATCTTTAGTTATAAAAAGAAATGATGTTTTAAGTTGTTATAAAACTTTATGTTGTTATAAATAAATTTCAGGACTGACCATTGAACTTGGCACCCATTTGGATCTCCCTTTTTTTGTCGTTGAAGTCAATAACCAAGGCATATTATATCATAATATTGAACTTGACTCTCATTTCACATTTTTGTTTTTGATGGGATATTACATCTATATACATTGCACCCGTGCGAACCCGGGGCAAGTCACTAGTCTATTCTAATATTATAAAGAAGAAAGATTTTATTTTTGTTTGTTTGTATGCGAGTGAAGTACAGGATGTTTAAAAATTCTTTCGCCATTATATTGCTGCATCCTTCCCGAGTGACATATTTTTATTTCGATTTAGGTATATCGGTGATAAATTTTATACCGGCTATATTTTATTCTGATATTCTCACGGCAATTAAACCGCAGGTTAAACCGCAGGAAGCTACTGCAGTACTTACATAATAAAGTACTGCAGGTAATTATAAACAAGAGTAACGGGACTCAACGCGACTTTTTATTATGTAGTAGGTACATTATGTACTTACAGCTTGACGTTTCGGCTATGTTACTATATGTCTGCTTGTGACCACGGCTATAGCAACATAGCCGAAACGTCAAGCTGTAAGTACATAATGTACTCGTCCCGTTACTCTTGTTAATAATTATAATGGAACGCGAAAGTTTAAAATACTGTAGGTAAGTCAACCAAAGAAACTATTAGTTCCTCCATTGTAGAGAGATATCGCAATATAATTTACGTAAGTTAAAAGCCCTGAAGTCAAGCAGAAAATAGTGTTACACAGTGAAATCAAAAATCTAGGCTAATCTTTTGTGCTAATATAGTTTTCCAATTATATTTGGGTGTTAGGAAATAAACGCTAACAGGTATTTTGTAGAAAATTTGTTTCAATACTAACTTCTTTCTTGAACCTTCTTTAGGCTAAGCTCACGTTACGCGGGCCGGGCGACTTATTGTTATGGGTCAGTCAACTATTTCTTGTACCTAATAAAATGTAAAATAGTATATTGTTTTATTGGTTACTTAGGGGACTAAAACTACTAGCTTTCCGCCCCGCGGCTTCGCCCGCGTGGACTACACGACGTTATCCCGCGGGATTGTGATATTTTTCCGGGAAAAGAAGCAACCTATGTTCCTCTCCAGGCTACAAAGTATCTATGTCCCAAACTTCAGCGTAATCCGTGCAGCCGTTATAGCGTGATTGAGTAACAAACATGCAAACATCTAAACTTTCGCATTTATAATATTAATAAGTAGGATAGTAGGAAGTGGGATGATGAAGTTCTCCAAGTTACCAATAAAACGCATATATTTTTTGCTGTTTTAGTTAAATTTAATTGACGTAATAAAAAGTAATGTATTCTAGGGATCTGTGTAAGTTAGGATCTAGATACGTAATAAATTTTATAGCAAACTGATGGCTTTGAAGATTTTTTTCTTGTCGTAAGGACATGCTGATTAATCAGTTTTATTGGTAACTTGGAGAACTTCATCATAGTTTTATATACAACGTAAGTCCTCTAAGTTACCAATAAAACAATATATTATTTTACATTTAATTCTCCCACACTGCTTTTCTGACAGCAGTTTGCAAACGTTAAATATAACAATAAAACATTTACTAACAAATGTAGCAATTGTTACAATCTGTTAAGAAGTGTTCGATTTTTTTAAATGCTCCTATACCTACTTAATGTTTACAAATGTTTACTAACATAAAATAATATTTAAAACATTTCTTAACATTATTTTCAAATATTTGTTAAGAAGTGTTAACTTTGGTTATTAACAGCAATGCGGAACCATACGATTTTCTAGGTTTTATGAAAGAAGCTATATAAATTTTATATTGTGCTTGTCATAATAACACATAAGATTTTGTTAAAATAAGTATAGTACCTTCCTACGGCAATGTAATTATAATGTAATTGTTTTCGTGAAATAAATAAAATTAAAAATAAAATATGAACGATTTGTTGAAACGTGTTTTGAATACAGCGATGTATATGAAAATGACAATTAGCTGTCCAATCGGATGTTTCGATCAAATGTTTAATGGCAATTCATTATTCTACACTCGAAATGTTGTACGAAGATCTCTTACAACTCTTTTTGTTAAATATTATTTAACGACAAGCGTTGTGTGTAATATACCTTTTAGGTACCCAAGTAGTTTATACTCGTATTAAAATCAGTGAAACCTAAAAGTACCTACTAAAATCTTATTTATACCCAACTAGCTTTCCGCCCGCGGCTTCGCCCGCGTGGACTACACAACCGACGTTATCCAGCGGGAATGTGATATTTTTGGGATAAAAAGTAGCCTTTGTTGCTCTCCAAGCTACAAAGTATTTATGTTTCAAATTTCAGCCAAATCCGTTCAGCCGTTTTGGCGTGATTGAGTAACAAACATACAAACATTCAAAGATCTAAACTTCACATAAATTTATAATATTACTAGCTTTCCGCCCGCGGCTTCGCCCGCGTGAACTACGTTTAACCGCGGGAATGTGATCTTTTTCCGGGATAAATAGTAGCATATGTTCCTCTCCAGGCTACCAAGTATCTGTGTTTCAAATTTCAGCCAAATCCGTTTAGCCGTTTTGGCGTGATTGAGAAACAAACATCCAAACATCTAAACATCCAAACATCTAAACTTTCACATTTATAATATTAGTAGGATTAGGTAGGATTAATGTAGTAGTGGACATCCGTCCACTGACTATTTTCTAAATGCACATAATTTTTTCACTGAAATTAAATGCGGTTTTATATCCTTGCCTAAATTCTTGTGAAATATTTGATGGGGGTGGGATATGGCATGGGGCATTTGGACGTTCTACATGCCAAATGCGCACTTGCCTTTACAATAAATAACAGGTAAAATAGTTTAATTTGTATTGTTGTCTAAAAAAGAACCGGCATGCGGCAGAGTTTGAGTTGCATTTTTGTTACAATTGCCAATAAAATTATAATTTGGCGTTATTATTGAAGTATAGGTATGCATACAGTGCAATTTATTGTAAATATTACTGGGTTACTCTAGCCATAGGAAAAAGTCTACTAGCTTTTCTTCGCAACTTATGAAGCGTAAAAATGATTATCGCATGTCTGCTTGCTTGCTACTTGTAGTTTAATATCAGTACCGGCCGATTTACAATGGTTTAGTTTAGTGCCAGCGAAGTAGATAAGTACAGGCAGTACTAGTGTGGTTGGAAGGTTGGAAGTGTTGGAACCCATCGGCGAGTAGCGAGTTGCGAGGCGGTCGTCAGTCGCCACTGTTCAGTCACCTTACTGGAAAGTCGATCCACTTGCCAAGATTCTTAATTAAGTACTTTAGAACTATTATATATTCTGTGATTAAGCCGCGTAATGCAGACGGGTAACGGCCAGCCGCCGCCCCGCCGCCGCCCCGTGTGCCGCAAGTACTCCCGATTCGCATTACACGGCTAAATAAGAAGTAAGTGGCTCAACTTTCCCGTGAGGTGACTGTACTTGACAATGTAAATGGGCCAGTAGGGTGAGTGTTCGGTGGTGTTACCGCACCAATCTATCTTTGGGATGGATTAATAAAATTCAGTGTAATCGATTAGTCGACGTGTCGTTTGATAGTTTCTACTGTACGACTAATATAATCCATTCCACCTGTGATCGATGCCGTCGTTAGACGAACGATGAGTGTGGCAAAATGCTAACTCTGGCTTTGAATTAAAGGTTGTAAATTGCGCCTGCTGGCCTAGCATGCGGGGACAAAGGGATGGGGGGGGGGACCAGGGAATCAAACCCACGAGTCCCACGACTAATGTATTTGTAGGCACGATCAGTACGCCACCGGGCTCTTCAATGGAGAAAAAGAGAAGATTTAAGGCGATGATTCAATATATTGAATCATCGCCTTAAATCTTCGCTACCGCTTGCTCGGCCGCGCACGATACACTTCACCCGGACGCAGCGGCAGCCGGCAGTGAACTGTGAATTTCGATTTTCGAAAATCACTTAAAATTCAATTAAATAATCAAAAATTTAAACTTATGACGGCCGGAATCCTTCGGCTATTCAAATTTATTACAATTATTTTCATATATTTTTCATTATCTAAAACCAAGTAATACTGCAAATAAAAGGATATTTGGAGTACGATTAGACGGATGTTTGGGATTTTATTTGACACAGTAAAATATCACCAATCGAAAGAAACTGCCGGAAGCACTAGATAAATAACTGAAAAATAACATATATTTTTTCCAAATTTTAAGTACTTGTGATTTGCGAGTAATCCACAATTTAAAATACCCTATTTTGGGGAATCGCCCGCCTTAAATCTCTCTATTTGATTCTCTAGACAGTTTCCACGAGACTAATGGGGCGATGGCATGGTGCTTCTTTTTCTTATGGTTTCTTCGTTATTCGTATTGTATCTTCTTAAGCACGTATCGGACCCCAAATAGAATAGGGAGGAGAGTATGATGATGATGATAATAAGTAAGTAATTATATTATTTCTTTTGATTACAGGGCCTGCGTCACCACGCTATTTCTACCGAGGATATTTTCTAAGATAGAACACCTTTAGTCACTGTATAAATTGTACAAATACCTACATAATTTAATAAACCACACTTATGTATTGTAAAATGTATAAAAGTAATTTAATAACAAAAGTGAATGGTGGCATGCTGTGCAATATGGTTAAATTATTATTAATAATTTATATCTGATAATCTGTGATAAAATAGTACACTGAATATGTAATTGTATAATATAAAGTGAAAACGCTTGTTTTGCCATTTAACGCGAATTGCATGTAAATACAGATTTTTTATATATTTTTTGTAATATAGCTTGGATTGATATGATAACGAATCTTTGTAAATAAATGAATGAAAAATCAATACGAATTGATGGTAATAAAAAAATAGAACTACGACAAATCTAAAGTATTTCTTTCATTTTACCAATGAAATAATTAAGATCTAATTAAGAGCCCAAACGGCCATCGGTTTTCCGCACTATGTGTTCCACCACAGCCTTCTCTATCGTCTAGAAGACGATAGAGAAGGCTGTGGTTCCACCCACTGCACTGCCACTTCAGCTGAGCAATCCTTCGAGCGATGTCGGTTGTTATATATTGTTGATCGAAGCTTCTATTATGACACAAAATAGTCAATCTATTTAAAGTAGAGGGACAAACAATATAGGTAAAATGTATGTTGGCGACCCACCCAGATACATAGAGTAGAATAAATGCAACTCATCATCTTGGTCTGTTTAGAAAAAAAAAACTGTACTTACACTAAAAGAGATTTAATAGTACATTACAGCCGAGGACAGGTAATTTGCTTACCGTACAAGGCTTGTATAGTGCTTTTCTCAAGAAATGCGAGGAAATAAAAAAAAACTGTTTTTAACTAAATAATAATTATTAAAATTTATATCACACATGTTCGGGCGATTATTAAATGTAAATGTTATTGTTTTCCCGGGCACACTTATGTATAAATCGTCCATAATAATATTATTTTAATGATGTATCATTAAAATACGCCAAAAACACAAATTCCGAAAACGTATGCGCCTTTTTTTCACTTTTCCAAATCAGAACGTAGGTTTTCATATATCTTTCTTGTGATTTTGCTGGCAGTACCTAAGTTTTCTGTAATTAATTTTGCTTCTGCTCTCATATTTGGTGTAGGTACATACGATGTCTGTATATGTTTCATTGGCAGAACTCATTTTGATAATTTATTACACAATATAAACTGTATTGATATCAAATCAACCGCTGAAAATCATACCCGCCGTTTTTTTAATATTGGTTTGTGAGGCCATGTGGAACGATCATACAGCCAATTGATACTTACTACTTGCTACTAAAATGCGCAACTTCAATACCCGCTTCTGGGCGGAAGATGGCGCTGTACATATTTCCCATACAAAATTACACGTAAACATGGAAGTATTATTTAGGTAATACTTCCATGCTCGTAAAGGATATTTTGTCTATGATAAACCTCATTTTGTTTTTCGATTGATGTTCGGGCTAAGGGTACATAGCGCTTGTGGTACAATACGAAGTAAGATACTCTGTGCGCACCGTATTTTAAAAAAAGTTAACCTAATTATGTTATAATAATTACCTATATTATAATAATAAGAATGTGGCTGTTTGGTGCAAATGTCCCTTTGCTTTTTATGTTTTTATACACAGGAATAACGAAAGAAAAAATAAAGAAAAAAAGTTTGTAATAATATCTTTGGGTAGTACCTTTTCCGAGGTAAACATTCTAAAGTATAGGAAAAATGTGATAGTAAAAAACCACGAGCCCTATAAGTAGCTTTCAGGCGGGATTCGAACCCGCGCCTCCGGGAATCCGGCCCGATGCTCTGACCAACTAAGCTACCGAAAGGCTTACACGACTCGTCGAATTTTGCTATCACTTGTTAACGCTGTAGGCCAGCGTTGCTTCATCAATGTGAGGAAACCCTCGCATCCGAAAGAAACATTTTTACAAATGTTTAACAATCGATTACGATGAAACAGCCATATAGAGATTTTATATTATTTTTTATGCATTTACAATGCAATTTTTGTAAGTATAGGAAAAATGTGATAGTAAAAAACCACGAGCCCTATAGGTAGCTTTCAGGCGGGATTCGAACCCGCGCCTCCGGGAATCCGGCCCGATGCTCTGACCAACTAAGCTACCGAAAGGCTTACACGACTCGTCGAATTTTGCTATCACTTGTTACGCTGTAGGCCAGCGTTGCTTCATCAATGTGAGGAAACCCTCGCATCCGAAAGAAACATTTTTACAAATGTTTAACAATCGATTACGATGAAACAGCCATATAGAGATTTTATATTATTTTTTATGCATTTACAATGCAATTTTTGTAAGTATAGGAAAAATGTGATAGTAAAAAACCACGAGCCCTATAAGGCTGTTTCAAAAATCTCTATATGGCTGTTTCATCGTAATCGATTGTTAAACATTTGTAAAAATGTTTCTTTCGGATGCGAGGGTTTCCTCACATTGATGAAGCAATGCTGGCCTACAGCGTAACAAGTGATAGCAAAATTCGACGAGTCGTGTAAGCCTTTCGGTAGCTTAGTTGGTCAGAGCATCGGGCCGGATTCCCGGAGGCGCGGGTTCGAATCCCGCCTGAAAGCTACTTATAGGGCTCGTGGTTTTTTACTATCACATTTTTCCTATACTTACAAAAATTGCATTGTAAATGCATAAAAAATAATATAAAATCCCAAACATTCTAAATTTGAAAATCACTGCAGTAATGAATTTCAGTACTTACTTACTGCACTGATTTTAGTGCAGTAAGTAAGTACTGAAATTCATTACTGCAGTGATTTTCAAATTTAGAATGTTTACCTCGGAAAAGTGCCACGTATTGCATTCTTTTCTCAAATATAATATTAACAATTCAGAGCATGTGTGAAAAGTATTTTTGCAAAAGTAAGAGCTTTGTTTTTGTGAAATTCGGAATTTTTAATGGTAAAATATACTTTTCACTTCTCCTGCTCGAAAAGTTCGTGTTTATGTTGGGTATAGGCTGCATAAAATCGCTTTTTATGCTCTAGTGCATAAAGTATTTAACGTCTATGTCACAGACTCTAAGACAAAGGTCGTCAGGTAAACAGTCACACACGCAATTAAACTTCGTTAAATAAACTTGTTGTTTCATTCTGGTTCTTAAATTTTGTACATAATCCATGTTAAATTACTAAATAAATAAAACTAGGCAAAATTAATGAGTTTTGTAAGAAATAAGTATTTCAAGAGCATTGTGGACTACGATCTATGCTAAGTAACTGTGCTGCCACTTCCACGTATAAAAAAAAGAAAAAGAAAGTTTTCCCGCCAATATGGCGGTCTTTATTTTTTCTTTTTTGTTATATTGTAATTTCCTCACACTCGAAGTGAAAAGCAGAGTGTATAACTCGTACATAAAACCCATTTTACCCTCGAATTGACTATCCATCCTCGCCTACGGCTCGGGTGGATATATACGTCTCGGGTAAAATGGTATGTTTTATGCACTTGTTGTACAATCTACTATACCTCAGAGTAAACAGTATTTTTTTTACATATTATTGAAAAGGAAATACTTACCTACTTATTAGTATTCTTACATACATGTTTATTTTCTACTTTTTATAAGTTATTAGATATTTACTTGTTAGAGTTTGGGTTTTGCGAAATCAGGTTTGTTTTTGTTAAAAATCTTGAAAATTCTTCTGAGAAAACAGTATTTCCACTCCTTACGGGTTGTAAGATACATATTTGCTTTCAAAGGTGTCTCGTAAAAGCTTCACTTATCTCAACACGTGTGATGCCTTGAAGATTATTGGAAATATAGTGAAGGCAAATGAGATTTGCTCCCAGATGTAGTGATCCACTTTCGTTGTGTTACATGCATCATTTCAGCGGCTGAACGAAATTCTACTGAAGATATATGGATATAAGGTGGATATGCCCTTTGAAATTGCATGCTGCTAACTATTTGACCTACCTACTTATTTTTTTAAATATTCATATTCTTAACAGACTTCCAAATTCAAAAACTATTTGGCTTGGCACCGACTTCAGACATATCAGTAAGTTACAAAAGTAGTAAGAAACAGTCGCGCATTTTCACCCTTTGAATGAAATAAAGGCTCTCCCACATATGCGCGTTATTATCGGTCGATATTGCGATATCTGTTTTTAGTACATTCTGTATTAGGACGGCTACGAAGTTACACGCTACTGCGATAATAACGATGCAATTTTCCTCTAAAAAGTTAGCGATTATAACGTCCATATAAACCGATAATAAAGTGACTATGTGGGAGAGCCTTAAATTATCCTATTTATATTTAGTTTGTCTTTCTTTAGGAAGTGAGATTTTTTTACGGATTACCTAAAGTTGTAATAATCTTCATTTACTCTAATTCTAGCGGGGAAAATAACTACTTAAATAATATAATAAAACATCGAAATAAAAATTGGAAAATTAAAATAAAATTCTGTTTCATTTTAACTTGCTTATTAAATTCTACCACTCGTCTAGAATATCCACATGTTTACTTACCACCCCTAGGAGGGTATGTAGATAGAACTATTTGTTTTAAATTAGATTCCTGCCGGGGCTGGGTTCTGTATCCTGCTTTATATTCCAATATGGCTATTTTGAGGGACCTCGACTTTACAGTGTCATGCAAAGCGAATAGCTCTTCATCACATCAAAGGTTGTTAATAATTTGATAAAGGTTTTTCTTGAGGCATTAAGACTTTCTGTTGGTCCTTTCCAACAAAAAAATTGTCTATTAAAAATGTAGGTGTATCATAACTATTTGGTATGAAAAGGAAAAAAGTCTATTGTTTTTAAGGATTTCATGTTTTATTACTTAATCTGGATCTTAATACCTACCTAAACATAAATAAATATTAATAAATAAATATTGGACACCATCAAATATATTGATCCAATATAACAGTATAGTAAAATGTGTAATGGAAATTGGAAACAACAACTTGTTGGTATTATCACATACACCCAGACTGACACTGTTATCGAATATTAAAATTATGTAAGTATAATTCTGATTTTTATTTAGAATATCGGCTAAAATCATTTCTTTTAGGTATTGACATGGACGAAGTATTGCTCAAAACGTTTATAAATGTTATGTAAATATAATTTCTATTAAAAATAGAGGATGAAAAAATGGGTCAAGTAAAGTAAAGTTTAAAAAATGAACCCCTTTATCCTTTTTAGATGATATTTATAACAACTAAAAGTTGTGAAATGTGTCTGATAAGAGTCTAAGGTCCGGTTGCTCGTACTTTACAGTAAAGTAAAAATTAAAATTTAACTGTTGTCAATTTTGACATCGGTAAAAGAAAAATACGTTGGTTATTTTGTTTAAAGTGTTGTCTGTACAATTTCATTAACCTTCCCTTAGTTACTAATGTCAAAATTTAAGCCACCCCCACCCTGTCGGTTATTTTGACCGCCGTTAAATGTGTAATTTGACTGCTCGTTAAGGTAACCGCTGCTTCAACAACGCTTTTTAAATTTGACCGCCGGTTAATTTTACTTTAACCATAGTTTAACCCTAAAGTTAACGTAACCAAGCTTCGAGCAACCGGACCTAAGAGTGGGTTACTTGCACCATCTTACTTTAACCGTAACTATAACAGACACAAACTTATCTCGAGTCAGTGGCCAAATATAGAACTATGGGTTATTACATATTGTTACCTAGGTTATGCCATAAACGACAGTGACGCTGTCATCAAGTCAGATAAGTTTGTATCTGTTAAAGTTAAGGTTCAATCAAGATGGTGCAACCCAGCCTTAGTAACAAAACGCCTGTTAACTAATGTCAGGCCACAATGTGCAGAACGTCGCACGTGGTCAACGAATTTAACTCATCGTTTACTGATACATAGAGCAAACCAATGAAGCGTAAGTATGTTAAGTACGAATTACATGCAGATGTTATAATATTTAAATAATGAACATCATGACATACATTGTTGCAATAGAAAACTTAGTAGCTTGAGCACTAGTGTTATGGAAATTGGAAACAACGACGGGTATTAGCACTTACACCTATAACCGAGAAAATATTGAAAATTTCGTTTTCGATGCTTACCCGGCTGGGAATCGAACCTAGGACCTCCAGAGATAAAACCGGTGTGTACACCATTCTACATCGGAGGTCGACAAATAAGTATGTAATATTTACATGCATATCTTTCTCCCACAGGGTATGTAATGATCACTTCTTTTTATAAGCTTTTTATTAAATTGCCTTATGATTGCTATGTTAGTTAGTTTGTTAGTTAGTTAGTAGGGGACAAATCTTGCAAGCTTAATTTGACCCACTTCCCAGTGTCCGATGGAGCTGAAATCTTGTATACAGGTTTGATTTAGATGACAATACAATATTAAAGTACACTCAGCAAAAAAGCTTGTCATAAAAATGAATTTTTTCACTAAAAACTTATTACGTTTAACAATCCTTTCATACCTCTCGCTTCCACTGCTCACATTAGATTTCTTATACATCCTCGCTGATTCAGTACAAATGCATTAAATAACATGCATCTATGAATGCAGTAAATGAAATGCATTAAAAAGAATAGGTAAGTACAAGGCGTCCCACGATGTCCTTTTATTTAAGATAATAATAATAATAAAATCATTTAATTTGTTACTTAGAGGAAATATATGCTTATTTTTGAAACTTTGGATCAGTACAGAAAAATTAGAGAAGTTTTCTCTTTTCACAATTAGCGGGTGCGACTCCCAGTTCAGATAGGCAATTATTTGAAATTCTTTGAATGCAGTTCGTTTTTTTAAATAAAAATGAAGTCTTCTTTCAGTAAAATTTTCTATCTACGGTAAGTATTTAACCCATTGACAACTGACCGGCCGAATAGGGCCGGAGAACAATGGAAAATCTATTGTGTCTCATTTTGAAGGATTATAGTACTTTCCCTCCACTTGGCATAGTCGTGGGACGCCCTGTACCTATTCATATTTTATGTATATACAGGGTAAATTTTTAATCAGTGCACAAATTTTTAAGATCGACTCAGAATCGGTAAGTGAACAACTTTCTCCTAGAAACATAGGTCGAAATATGACAAATTTTTTTTGACTCTTCATACAAATCGGACTGATCACGTGATCGATTTAGTATGGGGAGTCCAAAAATTTTTGTCGTATTTCGACCCATGTTTCTAAGAGAAAGTTGTTCACTTACCGATTCTGAGTTGATCCTAAAAATTTGTGCACTGGCCAAAAATTTTTCCTGTATTTTCAAGTTATACCAGACAAACACAAAATACTCATCACATAAATGTCTGTCTTGGGTGGGGATCGAACCCACGAGCCCTGGCTCTGGTATGATTAGTACGGTTACCAGCACCACAAAGTTACTACGCGGGCGGGTGCCAGCAAGTAGGACAGAACGGTCGGCACCACAGAACACGGAAAGATGTTTTTCTGTGGTCGGCACGTTAATACAAAATGTCAAAATTTATTAATTGAAACTGAACTCCTTCTGTTGGACATAAGGTTGAATTTTATTTAAAGAAATTAGACAGTTTGTAGTAACCTAACGTGCTGGCAACTGTAAACATGCGTCAACGGGCACCTCCAAAATTTTAAAATCATCAAAGCATCGTGGCAATGGACTTGCTACTTGGCTAAAATAGGAAAAGTCTGAAAATATGCTGAAACTTTAATTAAAGTCGTGTCTACACAAAATAGTTTTATTTCGACATTTACAAATAATTTATTTAATCCTTAAGTAAAATAAGCATAATATAATGTTCGTGTTTAAAATAAAATTAAAGATGGCCGCTCAAGTCAAGTTTCGTCAAGTTCGCCAGTTACTCTGAAATCGAAATATTAACACATATTAATTTCAGATATAGTTTTGTTTGAATTCATAATACTATTATGACTATGTTAATTAAAATTGCGCTAAAAAGGATTTGATTTTGTCTTTAAATAAATTCAAGAGCATTACAGCCAAGAACAAAGTTATATTTTTCGAGCTTAGGAAAGGTGCCGAAACGTCGGAAAAATCTAAAAATCTTTTAAAACCCAGTTCAAAATTACCAATTATTCGTTCAATATAAATTATTTTACGCATAAGTAATTAAATTAAATTTGATTAGATCCGAAAAAAAGTGGTTTTATTTCAATGAACAGCCTTCGCTTTACTGCGAACTGTCAAACAATGTTACTAGTAATTAATATCACAGTCTACCTACATATTAGACTGTGGTAATATTGTAAGCTATAGATGGCGCTACACGCCGTGTATAGCTCCGTCCTGCAATCAAGGTTACTGTAACATTGTTTGACAGCTCGCAGTAAGGCTCTAATATTGTAAGCGAGATGGCGCTATACGCACTACGCAGTGTATAGGTCCGTCCTGCAATCAACGTTACTGAAACATTATTTGACAGGTCGCAGTAAGGCCACAGTAATATTGTAACGAGATGGTGCTATACGCAGTGTATAGTTCCGTCCTGCAATCAACGTTACTGACGTTAGTACTATGTATTATATATTCTGTGGTTACTGTAACATTGTTTGACAGCTCGCAGTAAAGATCCAGTTCGGAAAATAATCTAAGCAGTGTTTATGTTTGGTATTGTTTCCACTTACAGGCATTGGCAGTTGCAAATGTAGAAACTGTAAAAGAAAATAATTATTTCATAAATTAATTAAAAAATATAATTCAAATTAAGTAGTTCAAACACTATTTTCCGCTCACGGTTTTGTCCGATAAAATACACGATGTTTTCATTGGGAATGAGACATTTTTCCTGGGTAAAAAGTAGCCTTTATGTTATTCTACCTATGGGCGTTAGTGCACTACACTGAATTTTACCGATCCGGAAAAATACGGATGCTTGTATTTTAATAATTTAATCATTTATAATGGTAAGAATTTATTTTTTTCGTGTAGTTTCAATGTTTTGAATCCTAAACTACACGAAATAAATAAATAATATTATTAATTAATAATTATTAATTATTAAAATACAAGCATCCGTTTTTTTCCGGATCGGTAAAGTCATTATAAAGTTCAGTGCACAAACGACCTAACTCTATGCCAAATTTTACCCTGACCCGTTCAGTCGTTTCGTCGTGATTGAGTTACAAACATCCAAATCCTCGAATTTATAATACTTTACAAGCGGCCGTCCCATTCACCCGATTCTGCCGCGACTGGAGAGCTGACGAAATAAATAGATGTAATAAATTACGTATTTAGTTATATGTATTACAGAATCAGACTAATTTAACAAGGCATTGCCACATAATTACTATTTTAAAACTCGGTTTTTACTCGACATGTTTGCTCGATCGATGCTCTTATCCTGGATTTTCTTCAGCTCCTGGACCAACTTGCCAATTGTGTCAATTATATATTCATTATCCGATTCAGCTTAAAGATAATATTCATTAGTAACGCTTTCTTACAAAATTCCTAACAGTGATTGAAAAGTGAACAACTATCAACATGTTTATGTTCAACTTACCTGTTAATCAAACAATAGGTTGACAGCAATTGACAGTAATGGTTGTGTCGCCATTCGAAATATTTGAATAAATGCCTTGGACTACAATAGCTTGACGGACTCTAGGTCCGATGGGACTCGAACCCACGACCATTCACTATCCGGGCGAATGCTCTAACCACTGAGCTACGGAGTCGCTTATTGCATTCGCCCGGACAGTAAATGGTCGTGGGTTCGAGTCTTATCGGAGCTAGTTGTGAGACGGGTCGACTTTTTCTAATACTTCATTGCCAATTTTTCAATAAGTAAGAAAAATTTGCATTGTGAATGCAAAAAACTAAAAAATAATATGAAGGATGGTTTAGACAATATTAGAATGAAAATATGGATAATGTTTTAGCTTACCACCGCCACCTCTGGAAAATGATACTGTTGCCGATGCTGCAGTATCTGCTGATGAAAAATAAATTGATTAAGATTTAAAATTATTCCTAATTATGCTATTCCGTAAGTAAAAGAAAAACGAATTCCGCTTGAAAGTTCACATACTATTTTAGTGCCAGTAGATGTATAATTTTTCCAATAAAAAAAAGGTTAAGTCCAAGCCTATTTCCGCGTCGGAGAGATTGGCGCTAAGCGTGTTGACCTTCGCGAAAGTTGCTTAAGGGCTCTATCTTATTGTCATGATATCATGGCGGCGCCTAACGCCAAACAAATCCTGCGCACGGACCTATCCTGGAGACGCTAAAATATATTGTTTCGTAAATTCTTGTCGGATATTTTATGTATTGAGATAGTCAGGTCACATCGTACGCATTGACGATAGCAGATTGCCAGAAGCAGTGTTCTACTCGGAACTCTCATAATGAAATCGTAAGCGGGGCAGCCAATACCTCCGCTATAAGGACGTAATAAAACGCAACCTAATAGCAAAGAATACTATAATATTACTTTTCACACTTATGCTCTGAAATGTTAATATTATATTTGAGAAAAGAATGCAGTACGTGGCACTTTTCAATTTGAAAATCACTGCAGTAATGAATTTCAGTACGTACTTACTTACTGCACTGATTCAGTGCAGTAAGTAAGTACTGAAATTCATTACTGCAGTGATTTTCAAATTTAGAATGTTTACCTCGAAAAAGATACTACCCAAAGATATTATTACTAACTTTTTTTCTTTATTTTTTCTTTCGTTATTCCTGTGTATAAAAACATAAAAAGCAAAGGGACATTTGCACCGTACAGCCACATTATTATTATTATTATATAGGTAATTATTATAACATAATTAGGTTAACTTTTTTTTAAATACGGTTCGCACAGAGTTTATTACTTCGTATTGTACCACAAGCGCTATGTACCCTTAGCACGAACATCAATCGAAAAAACAAAATGAGATTTATCATAGACAAAATATCCTTTACGAGCATGGAAGTATTACCTAAATAATACTTCCATGTTTACGAGTAATTTTGTATGGGAAATATGTACAGCGCCATCTACCGCCCAGAAGCGGGTATTGAAGTTGCGCATTTTAGTAGCAAGTAGTAAGTATCAATAGGCTGTATGACCGTTCCACATGGCCTCACAAACCAATATTAAAAAAAACGGCGGGTATGATTTTTGCGTTTGATTTGATATCAATACAGTTTATATTGTGTAATAAATTATCAAAATGAGTTCTGCCAATGAAACATATACAGACATCGTATGTACCTACTCCACCAAATATGAGAGCAGAAGCAAAATTAATTACAGAAAACTTAGGTACTGCCAGCAAAATCAAAAGAAAGATATATGAAAACCTACGATCTGATTTGGAAAAGTGAAAAAAAGGCGAATACGCTTTCGGAATCTGTGTTGTTGGCGTATTTTAATGATACAACATTAAAATAATATTATTATGGGCGATTTATACATAAGTGTGCCCGGGAAAACAATAACATTTACATTTAATAATTGCCCGAAAATGTGTGATATAAATTTTAATAAATATTATTTAGTTGAACAGTTTTTTTTTATTTCCTCGCATTTCTTGAGAAAAGCACTATACAAGCCTTGTACGGTAAGCAAATTACCTTGCCTCGAATGATTAAAGCCCTCGCCTGCGGCTCGTACTTCAAACCATCCTCGACAATGTAATTTCTTACTTACCTGTCCTCGGCTGTAATGTACTATAACGTACTAATAGCATGCGTCATGCGTCAACTGATGGCTGGGAAGAACACGCACGTCTCAGAACGGAATGGCGCCGTACTGTTCACATGAACGTAGACTGATTTGAGGAAATGCGTTTAGAACACATTGACGCAAAACGCCAAATACGGAAGACACAAGCGAAGCCTTCCTATACCTATAGTTTTAACTCAGACGGCCAACACTTCTGTGCTCCATGTAGCCGAATCTTCAAGACGAAGTTCGGGTTTGTTAGCCACATTAACATTGCCGGATATGGCGTGGATAATTTGATGATGATGTATGTATAATCAAATCACTATAATGTTGTAAAAAATGGTAATTTTTTGTTGCAAATGGAACAATTTATCATCTACATACGACCACAGATAATATAATACTATACGACCGATTTGGCGCAGGGGTAAACTACCTGCCTTCTGCGCCAGAGGTCTCGGTTCGATTCCCGAACAAGACAAATATTTGTGAGCATGAACATGGCTATTTGTCTTGGTCTGGGTGTTTTCTATGTATAATAAGTATGTATTTACAAACAAAAAAAAAGTATTTAAGTATATATTTTTCCGTTATCGAGTTCACATAGACACAGTTTCTTAAGAAATTTACTATGGGCTTAGATAATTGGTGTGATTGTAAGAAAATATTTATTTATTTACATACCTTGTACAGTGCTGCTGCTCGAGACTGCTGTAAAACATTGATATTAATGACTGTATAATCACTATAATGTTGTAAAAATGGTAAATTTTTGTTGCAAACGCAACTATTTAACACCTACCTTGTACATTGCCGGTGCTCGCAACTGCTGTATAATATTGATAATAATGACTTAGTATGTATAATTGTATAATGACTATAATGTTGTAAAAATGGTAAATTTTTGTTGCAAACGGAACTATTTAACACCTACCTTGTACATTGTTGGTGTTCGCAACTGCTGTAAAAGATTGATAGTAATGACTATGTATTATCACTATATGTTGTAAAAAATGGTACATTTTTGTAGCAAACGGAACTATTTAACACCTACCTTGTACATTGTTGGTGCTCGCAACTGCTGTAAAATATTGATAATAATGACTTAGTATGTATAATCATTATAATGTAGTAAAAATGGTAAATTTTTGTTGCAAACGGACTTATTTAACACCTACCTTGTACATTGTTGGTGCTCGCAACTGCTGTAAAATATTGATAATAATGACTATTACTGACTATGACTAGCTTGTTTTAATTTAGTTAAAGAAGTTACTGAAAGCATTAATGATAAAATTCCCGTTGTGGCAGTTTTCTTGGACATGAGCAAGGCATTTGATTTTGTAGACCACTCAATTCTTCTGCACAAGCTTAATAAATATGGTATCAGGGGAGTAGCACACGATTGGATTAATGCTTATCACAAAAATAGGAAGCAATGTGTAGAAGTAACAAAAATAATACAGCACCACAACAAAGCCACAAAAAATAATTATCAATCGGATTATAAGATAAACAGTTGTGGCGTACCACAGGGTAGTATACTCGGCCCCCTACTATTTTTGACTTATATTAATGACATTATCGAAGTGACATCTGAGAATTGCATTTTATTTGCTGACGATACCACACTTATTATTAAGGACAAAAACAAGCATACATTGCAAGATAAAATAAATAAATGCTTAACGGATATAATTAATTGGTTAAATGACAACAATCTGAATATTAATGTACAGAAAACTAAAATGATACAATTTGGGACATACAAACAAACTGACATTACACTAGACATAACTTACAATAACGAAATTATTGAAACCGTACATTCAAATGACTTCTTAGGTATAACAATTGACAAACACTGTAATTGGAAGGCGCATATCAATAAAGTATGCTCTAAATTAAATAGATTCGTATATGCACTCAGGCGCCTAAGGCAAACAGTTTCCATAGAAGCAGCTACTACTGCTTATCACGGTTATGTCTCATCAGTACTAAGCTACGGATTACTGCTATGGGGTAACTCAGTAGATATATTATTTGCTTTTAGGTTACAAAAAAAATGTGTCAGAGCTTTATGTAACGCTTGGAATACTGACAGCTGTAAGCCACTATTCAAGCAACTAAAAATACTTCCACTCGCATGCATGTACATAAAAGCTATCTGTATATTTGTAAAACAAAACCCTGTTTATTTTCCAAAGCATTCAGATATGCTAATACGACATACTCGACATAAAGAAAGATTATATATACCAAAATGTAAACTTGATATGTTTAAAAGAAATGTCTATGTACAAGCAATTATGATTTACAATAAAATACCGCATGACATAAAACAATTGCCATTTAATATGTTTAAAAAGAAATTGACAGGCTGGTTACTAGACCATTGTTTTTACAGCGTAAATGATTTTTTTAATCATTGACATATTATTAGGTAGTAATAAGTAGTGACATTTAATAGATTTTATATATTTTTTTTATTATTCTTGGCATAAAATTGACATTTTATTTGATTTGGTTTAACTGACATTGTATTTGATTTTGGTATAAAATTGACAATGTATTTTATTTTGAAATTATTAGAAATATTGAAATAATTATTGTACCTATATTAAGTAAACTTTTCTATGCCGTTTTGACGGTCGAATATGAGCTCAACTATCACAAATTGACATCAACAAACTTTTGTACCATGTTCTATGAAATAAATCATTATCTTATCTTATCTTATCTTATCTTATCTTATCTTATGTATTATCACTAAAATGTTGAAAAATGGATTGATCACTCTTGAATTATGTTTGTAAGGAGTCTTGGGCCTGTTATGATCATGGAAAATGATCTTGTAGTCGGTTCCAAGGTAAGATATATAATAGGAAATGAACTTAAGTAAAACAACATTTGCTAATGCTGTTACAAGATGACTAGGGCCAACGATGCCATTATGCAAGCCCACATAGATTTTAAAAAATAAAAAAGGCGTTTCAGGATAAGTTTTTTTTTAAATAAAAGTATTAGGTCAAGAATGATTTTTTCATTCAAACAAACATAAATGCATCAAAACAGATAGAGAAATATAACACCATTTGGTAATACCATACAACGTCAAGTCAATATACCTACGACACGCGAGACAACGGCGACGAACGTTGTGAATTTTGGGCGCTATTTCAGCAATAGATTAGTACTTCAACCGTCGTGTAGAAAATGTTGAAATTATATACTGTGACCTATTAGATATTTCTAATTAAGGCGAGGAATCCCGACCGAAATAGGCACGCTAACGCTTGCTCGGCCGCGCTCTATACACTTCGCGCGGACCCAGCGGCAGCCGGCAGTGAACTGTGAACTCGCGAGCGCCCCGCGAATCGAAAATCACTCATAAAAAATTAAATAATGAAAAAATAAAATTTATGACAGCCGGAATCCCTCGGCTATTCAAAGACAATTATTTTCATATGTTATTCATTAACTAAAACGAAATACTGCAACTAATATGCAAATAATACTGCAAGTAATATGATATTTGAATTATTATTAGACGGATGTTTGGGATTTTATTTGACACAGTAAAATTTCACCAATCGAAAAAAAACGGCCGGAAGCACTAGATAAATAACTGAAAAATAACATATATTTTTTTACAAATTTTAAGTGCTTGTGATTTGCGAGTAATCCATAATTTAAAATACCCTATTTTGGGGAATCGGCGCCTTAATGTTTTTTTATTGTCAAGGCCGCGGGAAACCGTTGGATGCAGGCAGCACAGGACTGATCACTGTGGAGATCCTTGGTCCCGAGTCCTATGCCCAGCAGTGGGCGTCGTACGGCTGATGATGATGATGTTTTTTATGCAAACTGGGAGCGCTAGCAGATAAACGACATTTAATTTATTGTCGCATTATGGTCTCCACGCCGTATTTCTTAGCAACCAGTATTTTGATTCAAGCAAATTAATTCCTTTGGCATATTAAGCGCCTCATTTTTGTAGCTTTATACCTGATTCATGTATCTTACCAATGGTAGGTACTTACCACCACTACTGGAACCTGTGAATATGTAATCAAATAATTTATATCATCAATATTTTCGGTAAAGAATCAAAAAGCACAATTTATTCACCGAACTATTATATTAGGCCTTTACATATAAAATTGCCGTTTTCTATGGTGAAATTGTAGGAAGTTGGAATAATCATTCAAGATGTTTGGGGAATTCTTGGATGCGTGAACTCCGAATTCAACGAAACTTTAGAGATATTATGATCAGATAACATCACTCTAACTACCTATCGCCTATTATCTCATTTAAAAACTGAATTAGATTAAAAAATTATCTGTTCGAAGCAGCCAAATTGACGACAACCAAAGAGAAAAATGGCAATTTCATAGATAAAGATCTAATATTAACTGACATTTTATCAATTTATTTTGAAATTAATAGCAACATAACATACTAAGGTATTTATTCTAAAATATCTTTCAAATTAGACAAGGAGAGCGCTACAGTATTGTGACCTCACGTGCTAGTAGTCTCAAACTCTCGTTATATAAAATTTGGTTTTAGAAATACAGCTAGAGTTAATTTCTTTTTTCACATGTGTTATTGTTAAGCGTTCTATAAATTTTTGTGGGTTATCTTAGGTGTGCCTAATGTTCTAAAAAATGGTAACTTCATGAAAATCAAAAGCGGTATTTTAGTTGGAAATGGAACTATTTAGCACCTACCTTCTGTACTGCCACTCTCAACTTCTGTAAAATGTTAAAATGATGGTATTTCAATAAAATTGAACAATAAATACCCCAACACACCTAACAATATATAATTGTCATTATTACTTGTTAAAAACTTGTTAAACATACTTACTTATCTAAAACTAAGCAATTTGGATTTACAAGGGCTGGTGTCAAAACCAAAGAAATCGCATTGTTTTTCACTTATAATGACCATTAAATGTAATCCTAGATATTTCTAATTAATGTTTTTTTATTGTCAAGGCCGCGGGAAGCCCTTGGATGCAGGCAGCACAGGACTGATCACTGTGGAGATCCTTGGGGGAGGTCCTATGCCCAGCAGTGGGCGTCGTACGGCTGATGATGATGATGTTTTTTATGCAAACTGGGAGCGCTAGCAGATAAACGACATTTAATTTAATGTCGCATTGTCGTCTCCACGGTGTATTTCTAAGTAATCGTATTTTGATTCAAGCGAATTATTCCTATGGCATAGGTATAATTGAAAAAAAGCCGTGGAAGCGTTTTAAAGCCTCATTTTGTAGCACATACCTGGATTAATGAATCTTTCCAATGGTACTTACCACCACTACAGGAACTTGCAGAATGTGAGTTATCAAATATTTTATATCGTCAATGTTTTCGGTAAAGAACCAAAAGGCACAATTTGTTGGCTAACCTTATAAATACTATCTGACATTTAAAAAAATTTACTTAAAATCTTTTTTGAAATTATTATCAACACAACATACTTTAAGGTATTTATTTTGAAATATCTTTTATATTTCAAAGATGAAAAGCATCAACATTTCTAATTAGAAATCGCTGTCTTGTGACGTCACGTGCCAGTAGTGTCTCTCTCGCCATAGAAAGGACATCAGGCATATATTGCCAAAAACTGTATAAGCTTCGTTATATTTTATTTAGGCACTATACGCCACTGTGAACTTGCTACGTGTACCAAAATAACTTTAAAGTCTTTCATTGTTAAATAATTAATTTGTGTAAAACCACAAAAATGACTATGAATTTATCACGAAACGAACATCTCTAGCCATTAAAAAAAACAAAGAATGTCAACCTCTATTAAAAAGTTAAAAAAAACCTTTGTTTAAATGTCAAAGTTGACAACAGTTGACAGTGTCAATTGTCAAACAAAAGAGACGTTCCGACGCACGCACGCTCGTATTTTATTTTTTTAGTAGATCATGTGAATCATGGCACAAAAACTGATGTAGGTAATTAAAATAATGGTATATAAAAGAAGAATTTAAAAAGGATTAAATGAGTTAATACATAAATCAAGTCAAATTGCTCCAATTTCAATATTATGGAAACACAATATTCTCTAGGTCAAAATAACGCAAGTAACGGAACGTTTTGTTCGTGTTGCTGTTTCAGTATCAGTGTTACCAAAAGCAAAATATTTTAAACCTAAATAACTCGAACAAAAAAACACATAATAAAATTATAGGTACTTTTCGTGTTTGCTTTTGATAAACTTTAGTCATTCACTTCAATAGAATAGCTATACATTTTTAGGTTTTTTGTAAAGGGAATGTGCCTGATGTCATTTGGTTTTAGAAAGACTGGTAGATACAATATATTTTTCACATGTGTTATTGTTAAGCATTCTATAATTTTTAATAGGATATCTTATATGTGTGCGTGTTATATGTTCTAAAAATGGTATATGAAAATCAAAAATCTTATTTTAGTTGCAAACGGAACTATTTAATACCTACCTTCGATAGTGCTGCCGCTCTCAACTTCTGTAAAATTTTGAAAGTTATGATTATTGCTCCTGTCAGCCCGATGATTTTTGAAGTGAAAACTTTTTTAGCGGCGTTTTACACTTTTTGTGATGGGTAAAAAATCTTAAACTCGCAGCAGGATCTGAGGATCACGTGACCGTCAGATCGAAAATTAGTTAGACGGACACGTGACCTAGAAAAACTGTTACAATGTCATTAGAATACGAAGGCAAATTTCGCCACCGTTTCCAAAGTTGTGATAGCTCAAGTTAGAAAACGGGCGGCATTGAAGACAGAAGACCTCGGTTCAAATCTAGTCCGTATTGTTTTTCCTTTTTTTGTTTCATTACAAATTCCATTACAAATACATTAGAAATGGTTGTGGCGTGTGTGTGGCGTGTAGAAATGGTTCAAATTATAAATTATACTTTGACCTAACTATCCAGATGTCTTAAATGATGTTTTTTCATACAGACTGGGAGTGCTAGCGCTAGTAAAAGTTCAGTTATGTTAGTAGTATTACGTGGAGACGAAAATGCGTCAGTAAATGAATACATTAGTGATATTGGAGCGTGTAGAAATGGTTCAAATTATAAATTACTAGCTGACCAGCGCGACTTCGTTCCCGTGGCCCTACCACCTTCTCCACCCTACCCTACCCGTACTCTAACCCTACCCTACCCTACCCTACCTTTACCCTACCCTACTTCTACTCTACCCCTACTTACCCCTCCTTCCCCTATTTTCTCACCGTTAAAACCTTCCTTGGACTTCCACGAACATTTAAAAAAAATTGCCAAATTGGTCCAGGCGTTGTTGAGTTATGCGCTTACCAACACATTTTGCGATTCATTTTTATATTTAAGATACTTTGACCCAACTATTAGATGTCTTAGCCCGCGTGCCCGCGGTACACTGCGTAGGAACTGGAAGGGCTCGTCGTCTGCAAGCAACGAGTATTTTATTTTTGTTTTATTGATGTTTTTTCATACAGACTGGGAGTGCTAGCGCAAGCTAAATTAATTAATTGTCGCATTCTCGATATGATCGAAGCATTCTCGTCTCCACGCCGTATTTCTAAAATCTAAATTATATTAGTCTCTTGATACGTATATAATTAAAAAAATACCAAAACCAAAAACCTTGGAAGCGTTTCAAAGCCTCGTTTTTGTGGCACATAGTACCTTATTGAATCACCAATAATGGTAATAGGTACTTACCACCACTACTGGAACCTGTGAATATGTAATCAAATAATTTATTAATATAATATAATTATTTATTATTAATTTATATCGTTATTGTTTTAGGTACTTAAAACATCAAAGGCACTTTTATTCGCCCACTTTATAATAATCATAATATCATTTTTATTTAAAATACATTTTGAAATTATTAGCGACTAAGCATACTTATTTTAAAATAAGTATTTTTAATATTTTCAGAGATATAGAGCTCTAATTATACAATGCGACCGCTACAGTCTTGTGACGTCACTAGCCAGTAGAGCTTACTCGCGCCATAATGATTATTTGGTGAAACAAAGGTCTAAACTTAAATAACAGTAATTTAATATGCCGGGCATCCGTGCGATCAAAGCTGAGCCACTGAAGTTTTTTAAATGAACAACAAAAAAAGGCGGATTTATTTTTAATCCACTACAAAAATATTAAGTTTTGGCCTTTGACAGTAGTTCCGTCTATCTGGTCGGAGCTTTCAGCTTGATACTTTACTTTTCTATTCTGTCTGACCAACCATCACACAATCCTTCAGCAAATTTTTTTTTTTTTTATCATATATTTTTTTTTGTTAAATCTATTTTATTACTAGTTCAACAAAAATTCAACACAATATCTTATCTTTGAAAATGAATAAATTTCATGCAGTTTGTTTCTTGATTAGTACGGTCGCCAGCACGTCGGGTTACCTACTACAAACAAATGTCAAAATTTATTAATTGAAACTGAACTCTACCTGTTGGACATAAATTTGAATTTTATTTAAAGAAATTTGACAGTTTCTAGTAACCTGACGTGCTGGCGACTGTACATTTCAGTTTTAGTTTGTTAACTGTATCGGATCCTTATTTTGGTTATGTTCTGAGTACTAACCTTCCTTTTCTGTAAAATAATGTTCAAACAGTAAATTATTAAATTAGTAAAAATTTGTGTTAAAAGATGAATTTGTTGTTAAAGTTAAATTAATAATATATAAAAAATTTTCAACTCCTTATTTCATTAATATTTAAGAAAGACTTTATTGAACTGGAATATCAGTTTATTCTTGATTTGTACATTTCAGTTTTAGATAGTAAACTGTATGTAACCCCTTAATTTGGTAAGGTTGCTTTCCTACATACATATCCGGGTCGGCATCGGAATTGTGCATTCATTGCGCGCCATGAAGCTCGACTTAATACTGAGGTAACTGGAGTTCTCACCCTGCATAAAAAAGTGTCCCCAGCAAATATGACATTTATGTATGTAGTGGCTGTCAGTTGTCTCATATGACCATACGTATTTTTTTAAAGTGTAGGTGAGACGGAAGACAGCCACTGTGTAATTTGTGGTGGACAAAAAATTGTTCGTACTCAATGATGTTTTATTGCACTCTCCAGTTACCTCAGTATTAAGTCGAGCTTCATGTTGCGCGCTCGTGACAGACGTCTAATCAAATAAATTAAGTCAATGTGAGTGACGTACAAACTGATGCACAATTTATTCCGATGCCGACGCGAATATCTGTTTAACAGTGTGCAACCCTAACGTATCTGAGTACTAACCTTCCTTTTCTGTAAACAAATGTATAATACTTAATAAGTTATGGTTTTTAATATAAAAAAAAACACTTTTTCTTATTTTGGTAACGTAACTGAGTACTCACTTTCTTTTTCTGCTTCTGTAAAATAATGTTTAATAAATAAATAATGGTTATTAATATTAGGGGTTAAAGTATGAAATTGCCGTTTTATTGTAACAGGTTCTTTGAATTGACATAGAATCTTCATGGTTTGAGGTTTTCGAATGAAACTTTTTTCACATGGTTTCTATGATGTTCTTCTTTTAAAAAATGTGAAACATTTGAATATCGACTTTCAATTGTTTTTGTTATTCAACTTAGACAAGAAAGATGGATACTGCGAAAATTCGAGTGATTTTTGAATACGAGTTCCGACGCGGAAGTAACGCGGCAGAAACAGCCCGCAACATCAATGTTGCGTTTGGAGAGGGGTCTGCTAATGAACGCACCGTGCGATTTTGGTTTAAACGCTTTCGTGATGGAAACTTCGACTTGCAGAACGAGCCACGAGGAAGACCGCCCACACAGGTGAATAACGATGAATTAAGAGAGATGGTGGAAGCCGATCCTAGTCAAACTACCCAAGAATTAGCGGCATGGTTTATTACCTTACCCACAATATTGACTAATTTGCGTCAAATCAATAAAATAAAAAAATACGAAAAATGGGTGCCTCATGATTTGACTGATCTGCAGAAAGAAACCCGTGTTGAAACTTGTGTTGCCTTGTTGAATCGGTACAGAAATGAATGAATATTGGATCGAATTGTGACATGTGATGAAAAGTGGATTCTTTATGATAACCGTAAAAGAAAAATGCAATGGCTGACCCCAGGTCAAAGACCACAACAGTGTCCTAAAGCAAAACTTACCAATAAAAAGGTAATGGTAACTGTTTGGTGGTCTCAGCATGGTGTTATTCACTATAGTTTTCTCCGATCTGGTCAAGCAATAACGGCAGATGTCTATTGTGCCGAACTCCGAACAATGTTGGCAAAACTAGCAGTAAAACAGCCCCGACTCATGAATCGATCTTCACCATTATTGCTCCATGACAACGCGAGACCTCATACAGCACGAGAAACCGTTTTGACCATTCAGGAACTGCAGTTAGAAACCATTCGTCATCCTCCGTATTCGCCAGACCTTGCTCCAACGGACTACCATTTTTTTCTTGATTTGGACAATTATCTACGTGACAAGAAGTTTACCTCCCAGGAGGCAGTACAAAATGCTTTTACACAGTTTGTGCAGTCTAGATCCTCAGAGTTCTATCGCAAAGGCATAAATGACCTTCCTATTAGATGGCAACAATGTATAGATAATAATGGTAACTATTTTGATTAAATAAATTTGTTAAAAATTAAAAAATAAAGAATTTTGATTTTCAGTACAAATCGGCAATTTCATACTTTAACCCCTATTATTAAACACATTATATATCTTACAAAGACGATGCGATGATCATTGGACCCAATATAGGTAAATATGTTTGTTTTCTGTTCACTCCTATGCGGGGTGCGTACGAATTCTGTATGTTTATCTTTCTGTATCTTTATGTTTTGAATCTTGAATATTTGCCATAGAGTCTGCATGCGGGGAACCGTTTCCATGAGTTGGTGATGCCCGCATGCGTTATGCTGGAGATTTCTGAATCGCATGAATTTTCATATTATTGGCCGGATTTCATATGGTACCTACTTAATTTTAAATATTTTCAATGTACTTTAATTATATTACAGTTTAATTTTAGTTAACTGTCGTAGTTTAGTAGATATAAATAAGTATTTGTATATTTTTCAGAAAGTTCATTAAATATTGTCATACTTTAAAACACAAATAAATACAAACCTTTGATCTCGCAAATAAACTCGTATATTTGGTACACCTGCAAACAAAACAGTTCAAAATATTTTATTTTATTTATTTCCACATAAATGATTGACCCTGATTCTTTTGATTTTCAAAACTCCAGAAGCTTTTAAGGAAGGAACAAGATGAGCATATGCACACCGCGACTTTTTGTAGCGCCTTCTACGCGCGTTTGTATCGATAGAGACGTACGATACAAAAAGACGCGCGTCGGCGCGTGTATATATCGATACAAAACAAGAGATGCCATGATGTTTGAGACGCTCCCAAAGATGATTTGCGTACGAGAATTCGGGCGTAAAAGCCTCACACTGCTCACACCCAACACAGATGGATCGCCTGGCCGGAAAGAATTTTGCCTTCCAACAGAGGTGACCTCTGAACTCAAACCATAGGTACTAAAGTTCGATTTAAACAATAAATCTTTTGTGCATTTCGATAGTGACGGTGAAAATTTATTTCAAAAAAAAGCGGACAGATGACTGCGCCCATGGGTTCAGTAAAAAGAGGGAACATTTTGAAAGAGAAAAATAGTTCAGGTACCATTTTTAACAGCCTCTGTGGTCTAGTAGTTCACACCACCAATTTCAAACCAAGAGATCCCGGGTTCGATTCCCAGTAGGGGTACATATTGTTTTCAGTTTGGTTGGTGGTAAGACTTGTTCTTAGTCCGCCTGGCTAGCTACCACCATCTTATATAAGTCTGACGCCATAACTCAGATGTTTTCAGCATTATTTTGTTCCGGCAGTAGAGATAAGATAGCCAGTTCCTCAGTGATTGAGGATTCCGGGTGTAGTGCGCTTCCACCTTCAGCCTTATCACCACTTAACATCAGGTGTGATGAAGGCTAAGTGCTACCCCGTTGTGGATAAAAAAAAAATACAAATTGAACCGGTATTGATGAAATTTTTCAAAGAAACAGATATAAGTAACTGAATTCCACATCAACGAAGTCGTAGGCAGCCACTAGTAATCTATAGATTTTGATTGTTTTGTTGCAATAAATATTTTTATTCCCCAGCACCCTGATTCACAAACCGTCGGAAACGCTTCCGACAGCGGAATGTATGCACAGTCTCGTGTCAGTCACTACAAAATAGACCAAAGCAAAACACATAATTGGGTATTTGACTATTGTGGAAATGTAGATATTTAATTATGATATTCAGAAATATAACATTATTGAATAACAAATGTGAAAAAAGAAATTCAATCTGTATTATAACAAGCGAATTATGAGCTCACTTAATTGTGACTCTAGCTATCTCTTTCTATAACGAAATTTACTATGGCGAGAGTATGGCGTTATAGAAATGTGACGTCACATTTCCATAGCGCTCTCCTTGTCTAATTAGAAAGTCTGATGCTCTATATCGCTGAAAATATGCAAGATATTTGAAAATAAATACTTATGTTGTGTTGCTACTAGGTTAATAAACATTTTAAGTCAATAAACAAATTTCAGTCAAATACCCAATTCGAATACGGTTCTGTTTCCGACGGTAAGTGAATCAGGGAGCAGAATTCTTGACGGAATCATTTCCTAAAACTTCTACTACGAGAGAACTACAAAATAAGAAAAATTGCATTTTAGTTGCAAATGACAAACTGCGACTTGTTTATTAGGAGAATCCTTATCAAAAACAAACAAATATAATAATATGTAATTTAAAACCACACTGTAGGATATATTTACCCACTCGTAGAGACACTGAAAAGAAGAAATTAAATTTTAATTTTATGTAAGTACGTCTCGTCGGTCGATCTTTTTTTTTACAATTTACTGTTTGAGTTTTAATTTAATTAATTGTTGTAATATTTTAAAATTAAATAATCGTAGCCTATGCCGTGTTTATATATGAAAGTTATAAAATATGTTATTATAAAAAAATTCTAACAATAATTCTGTACATTTTGTTATGTGATGCATGTCATAATGTCAATTAAAATAATATATGATAATTACCTGAAGCACGTCTTCTGAAATACCTATAAAGTTTTAAACAGTTCAGTTAAATGGTAAATTAGTGGTATTGGTTGCATTTATTTAGCATTTTAATAAGAATACTCTCCATTTTTAGGGTTCCGTAGCCAAATGGCAAAAAACGGAACCCTTATAGATTCGTAATGTCTGTCTGTCTGTCCGTCTGTCTGTCCGTCCGTCCGTCCGTCCGTCCGTATGTCACAGCCACTTTATGCCAAAACTATAACGACTACAGACTTGAAACTTGGTAGGTAGATATATTTTGAGAACCGCTTTAGGATTTTTTATAGAAATATAAAAAAATAAAAAAATAAGTGGGGCTCCCCATACATGGAACTGAAACTGAAAAAAAATATTTTCATAATACATATTAGTGTGGGGTGTCTTTAGATAGGTATTTAAAAATGATATTTAAATTTCTTTTGTCATTTTTTATCAAAGTCAATATTTTAAAAGATATACACTTCCAAAGTGGAAAAATGTGTGTCCCCCTTCTAACTTTTAAAATTAGAGAGTGAAAAATCTAGAAAAAATATATATTTTGTAGATCTTAATAAAAACTTTCAACGAAAATTGGTTTGAACGAGATATAATATGTACTTTTTGAGATATAATACTTTTTCAAAAACCGCAAATGTAACTTGGTCATTCATACAAACTCTATGAAAAACAAAGTTATATTTTGCTGATGACAAATTATAGTTGAATTTTGGCTAAGTTTTAGCAATAGGTCCTGGGTTTGATTACTGTCTACTGTTTCACGAACAATCGGAAACGCTTCCAACAGCGAAATGTATGCACTGTCTCCATTACTCACTGTAGCATAGACAAAGACAAAGCACAGAATTCGAATCCGATTCCGTTTTCATTAACTTAAAATGGTTTGAAATCTTTATCACGTACCTTCGACTTTCGCTGCAAAGTGATAAAATATGTTTAATCGTTCGGTATTATGTATTATATTAAATATTTGTCAGATTTATTGCCAACACTACTTTCTAGAGAAAAACTAGGTTTATATGGACAGAGGAATTTGTGGTCAAGCCTTATAAATATCAAAAAAAAGGACAAAACATTTGGGAATACTTACATATTTCAGCCTGTATGTAAAAACAACCATGGAATTATAAGAAATTATTTCGTGAGAATAAAACAAAACAAATGTATAAGTTTCCCACTGGTTACTTTTTGACCATTATTTTTGTTTTATACATTAGCAATATTTACTTTGCCAGCTAAAATTTTTCAAAGTTCACTATTTTAAAACATTCAAAACTGAAATGATAATTTATTATTTAAAAACTTAACCGGCTCTTACCGAAGATGTTAACGTAACTTGTATAACTGATGCACTAACTACGATTGAGGCAACAACAACGAACACTCTGAGATCCATTTTTTTAATGTTAAAATAGTAATGGGTACCTACTATTAAAACAACGATATGTTAAATGACTGCTTTTTATAAATGGTGTGGACATTTGAAAGCCATGTTTTATTAACTAAATGAATTTAGGGTTCACATGTCTGTACAGTCATGACACGATATCGTCGTTCGGCATTCAATACCGCGAACGTGACATTTTTACGAATTTTTTTTTTTTTTGTTTTATTTGATTCTAATCGTACAAATACGCGATCCTACATTCAAATTTTGGCTGAAACTTACTCCAATCCTGTTATATTTAAGTCGGTCAAAACCGCGAACCTAATTTCCCGCCAACAAAACCGCGAACGTGCCAGTTTCTCATTGCCGCCCCATAGCAATCGCGAGTGCAAGACTCTTCCGTAGTTTTTCCTGTTTGAAGCATTATAATATAACACAAGTATTTCACATGAATGTTTGCAATTGCATATTATGATAATTTGCTACATAAAGATTAATTAACTTATATAAAAATAATAAGATATATAAAATAATAAACGTATTAAAAAAAACTACCCCTCTCACAACTAGCTCCGATGGGCTCGAACCCATGACCTTTCACTGTCCGGGCGAATGCTCTAACCATTGAGCTACGGAGTCGTCGTCGTCAGTGTTTAGAGCATTCGCCCGGACAGTGAAAGGTCGTGGGTCGTGTCCCATCGGAGCTAGTTGTGAGACAGGTCGTTTTTTTCTAATACCTTCATTTTCAATAACTTGGTTAGTACCAAACCATCTACAAATTATATTAATATCGTAAGATTTTCATAATTTTTCAATTTTACTGTTGATTGCTTTCATTAGATCTTACTATAAGGATATTGCTGCAGTCTCTATAGATAGTCTCTATAGACTACAGGTACATCGAGGTGCTAAGGTACTTATACCAAAACGCCACCATGTAGGTCCGATTACAGAACCAGAGCTCTAATCCTATCCAACTACAGCGAGTGAGAGACAGGGAGATGTCATCTCTCCCAAACTGTTCACAGCTGCGTTGGAGGATATTTTTAAGCTGCTGGACTGGAAAGGATGCGGCATCAACATCAATGGCGAGTACCTAACACACCTACGGTTTGCCGATGATGTAGTTCTTAAGGCTGAGATCTTGGAAGACCTGAACACAATGCTCGAAGATCTCGGTAATGCTTCGCAAAGAGTGGGTCTTAAGATGAACATGGACAAGACGAAAATCATGTTCAATGCCCATGTTGCACCCGCTCCAGTTAATGTTGGGAACATTACACTCGAAGTTTTGACCACTATGTTTACCTAAGACAGACGGTCCAGTTAGGTAAGTCCAACTTTGAGAAAGAGATCTCTCGTCGAATCCAGCTCGGATGGGTAGCGTTTGGGAAGCTCCGGCATATATTCGCGTCCGAAATACCTCAATGTCTCAAGACGAAAGTCTTTGACCTGTGTGTGTTGCCAGTAATGACCTATGGAAGTGAGACGTGGTCTTTTACTATGGGACTCACTCATAAGAAGGCTCAAAGTCTCCTTGTGAGTAATATTATTCTATGGCTCAAAGTCACCCAGCGAGCAATGGAGAGAGCAATGCTTGGTATTTCCCTGCTCGATCGAATCAGAAATGATGAGATCCGCAGGAGAACTAAAACGACCGACATCGCTCGAAGGATTGCATCATTAAAGTGGCAGTGGGCGGGACACAAAGCGCGGAGAACTGATGGCCGTTGGGGCGGAAAGGTTCTCGAATGGCGACCGCGTACCGGACGACGTTCCGTGGGCAGGCCGCCCCCTACAAGGTGGACCGACGATCTGGTCAAGGTCGCGGGAAGCCCCTGGATGCGGGCGGCGCAGGACCGATCGTTGTGGAGATCCTTGGGGGAGGCATATGCCCAGCAGTGGGCGTCGTTCGGCTGACATGATGATGATGATGATTAAAATTAAATAGATACTTCCCAAAATTGTTCACAAAAAATTAAATCTGTTGTGTTTTCTATAAATCATATATAACATAACCGCGAATGTGATAGGAATATGACCAAAAGTAATTGAATAAAACCGCGAATGTGACTTACACTTGCAAATACTAGCTTAAAACGAAAAAAATGTGTTGCACCCAATGATAAGATATAATTTTAGTTCAAATAACATAATTTTAAATTTATAGTAGGTGTACAGTACAATTTACGAAGTTTTTTTTGTCTCCTGTAAAATTTGACTAATGTTGTATTCGCGGTATTGAATGCCGAACGACGATATGTAAGCAAAATATTTTTACATTTAGGGCCTGTTTCACAATGTCTAAGTAAGTTCTCATTAGCTGTTACTTGACAGATAGTCCGTACAAATCTATCAATTAAACTGGAAAGTATCTCCTAATCGGACATTGTGAAACAGGCACTAAATGACTTTTTGGACAAGTAATTTTTTTTAAATCCACAACGGGGTAGCACTTAGCCTTCATCACACCTGACTGATGATAAGTGGTGATAAGGCTGAAGGTGGAAGCGCACTACTCCCGGAATCCTCAATCACTGAGGAACTGGCTATCTTATCTGTAACTCCCGGAACACAATAATGCTGAAAACATCATTGTTATGGCGTCAGACTTAGATAAGATGGTGGTAGCTAGCCAGGCGGACTAAGAACAAGTCCTACCACCAACCAAAAACGTATGTTATACGTAGCGTATCCTATAATACACGTTTAGGAACGGTTTAATGTGACAAAGTTCTATGTAGAAAAAATCAACCAGTCTCACTCCCATCGGAGCGGTTGTGCGATGGGTTGTGATCACGCACAATTGTGATGACCACATCTACTGTGTTCCACAGTTTATTGAAACGAAGGTTTCTCATGCAAAATTAAGTAAATTAAGCTAGTCCTACCTTACTAGAAAATAGTGTCCGTAATCCAGGGGGGCTGAACGTTGTCTCGCCGGCGCGCGCCTGGCAAAACGATCTCCACACAACCCCCGATGGGATACTCTTACAGCTAACACTCTTATACTACACAATGCCCTAATAGGCAGCTAAAACTTTCCCGGCGCTTTTCAAAGCGAACACACACGGGTCACAAGTCCGTACCCGGACCGGGCGCTCCTAGGTGCAAAAACGCTCGAGATCTCGGTCACGATACGGGTAGGTAACTGCCGCGGCACGTCGCTACAGAAACACACAAACTTGCCTCACGGCTGCTTACGGCCAACTGAGCGCGAGTTGCGCGGACGGTGGTTGGCGGCGCACCCACGAATGAACGTGAATGAATGAATCACGCGCGGCGTGAACATCCCCCCGTCCCGGACAGTAGCAAACTGTCCGCCAACTCAATCTAAGGGCAGGCGAGAGAGGGTAGCGATCGCTCGCTTCAAAACAGAGTCCCCCACCAGGACCTCGGCAAACCTGGGCACACCATCCGACCCCGGATGAAGCTGAACAATGCGTCCTAAACGCCAGCGGAGGGGCGGCAGGTTTGGATCCTTTACCAACACGAGGTCTCCAGTCTTGGGTGGGGTCGTCCTATCCGACCACTTAACGCGTTGCTGCAAAATGTGCAAATACTCCAGATGCCAACGGCGCCAAAAACTCTGCGTAAGCTGCTGGAGCAATTCAAATCGCGAGAGCCGTCCGGAGGCCACTTCGGAATAAGGATATTCCGGCAAGGCGTTAAGCGGTCTGCCAATCAAAAAATGGCCCGGCGTAAGGGCCTCTAAATCATTCGCGTCCGAAGACAACGGACACAACGGACGCGAGTTGAGGACCGCCTCAACCTTACAAAATACGGTCGCGAGTTCCTCAAACGTGAGGACCGTCTCCCCAATAACGCGACGAAGGTGAGTTTTAGCGGCCTTTACAGTTGCTTCAAAAATCCCTCCCCAGTGGGGGCAGGATGGCGGGGAGTACTGCCATCGTACCCCTCTGCGAGAGAGTGTGGATCCGATCTCAAAATTATTCCTATCCAAAAATTCACAAACTTCCTTTAAATACCTATCGGTGCCCTTGAAATTGGTTCCACAATCGGACCTGATTAACGACGGCATTCCACGGCGAGACACAAAACGATTCAACGTGGCTACAAAGGCTTCTGTGGTGAGGGCACTAACCACCTCCAGGTGGACCGCTTTAGTGGCCAAACAAACAAATACACACAAGTAAGCCTTTTCCGTTCTAGCATTACGAAGCCGCGATGTCTTAACGGTAAATGGCCCCGCAAAATCCGTTCCAACTCCTGAGAAGGGCATCGATTCGTTCACTCGATCGGCAGGCAAATCACCCATCTGGGGCTGCATCGTATCGGCGCGCAAACGATAACACGGGAGACAACGAAAAATAACGGATCGGATTATTCTCCGCGCTGACAAAATCCAGAACTCTCGTTGGAGGAGCGCGGTCAAAGCATTACAACCGGCATGAGCATTCTTTACATGTCGGTCTGTAATCAACAGTCTAACTAACGGTCCATCCTTGGGGAGCAACAAAGGGTGGCGTGATCCGTACGGCAGGTTGGCATGTCTGAGCCTACCTCCGACACGCAGCAATCCGGTACTGTCCAAGAAGGGATTCAACCGCACCAAGGGTCCCTTCAACTTGGACTTACTTGAGCGCAGGGCTTTCAGCTCCGGTTCAAACTCTCGCTGTTGCGTCACTCGCAACCAATGCAACAGAGCGTCTTGCCGCTCTTGTGGGGCGAGGACCGGAGACAACGATTTCTCCTGAGGCTGGCGACAATTTCGCACAAAGCGCCTCATCCAAGCAGTCACGCCGAGCAACTTATCAAGAGAACTGTAGCGGTCTAACAAAAACTCCATCTGCGGAGCCGCCACCGTCTCCACGGCGTGAACACGCATGCCTAGGTCTGGGACTCTGGCCACAGCCGGGGTGGCAGGCCATGAGCGCTCAGGCCGTAACAACCATGATGGACTCCACCATAGGTGGTGGTCCACTAACTCAGGCGCCTCGCAGCCGCGGGAGGCACAATCTGCGGGGTTCAATTCGCCCGGTACGTGGCGCCAAATCAACGGGGCCTTTGAAGTCTGAATTTGTGAGACCCGGTTGGCCACAAAAACCTCAAGGGTGTGGACTGAACTCTTCAGCCAACAAAGGACGACCTGGCTGTCAGACCACGCAAATATCGACCCCAAGTCGACACCGTTTCCCAAGGTGTCGGCAACATGATTGAGTAGCCGTACTAAGAGAGTGGCGCCGGACAACTCCAACTTCGGAATGGTTAGCCTAGTCCGAAGGGGGGCGACCTTACTCTTGGCCGTAACTAAGTGTACGGCGACAACGCCTGCTGCATCCACCGTTCGGATGTAAACGGCTGCCGCGTATCCGCTTTCGGACGCGTCACAAAAGCCGTGCAGGGAGGCTTTAAACTTTCCCGAAGGCAGCATTTGCCTCGGTATACAAACCCGATTGACGTCGGGTAGGGATGACACGAACCTCACCCACTCTCGTAGGAGGCTACCAGAGAGGGGCTCATCCCATGACAATTCCGCAGCCCAGAGCTCCTGTAGGAAGCACTTCATCGAAAACACTACAGGGCTGAGCCAACCGTTCGGATCAAAGGTACGGGCTACAGTAGACAGCACCGTGCGTTTAGTCCAGACCTTTGGGTCTGGCAGTTCCAATCTATATGTGAACAAATCCGGGACTGGTCGATACTGGACTCCCAAAACAGACAGCATGTCTGGAGTCTCCGGATTTTCAAAGAGGAGCGGCTCTTGCTGGTGGTCCTTAGGCAAATCTGCCAATAGGTCCGGTGAGTTAGACAGCCACTTCCGCAACTCATAGCCACCAGCCCTCAAGAGCGCAATCAGCTCATCACGTAAGACGAGAGCCTCATCTAAGCTCGAGGCCCCCGTGCAGATATCGTCGACAAATAAGGCCCCCCCATCAATAAGAGCAGATGCCCGGGGATAGCGTAGCCGTTCGCGCTCTGCGAGCTCCAAAAGCGAACGGATCGCCACAAAGGGGCTCGACCGCAAACCATAAGTGTTGGTGTTCAGCTCGTAAGCCAACATCGGATCCTGGGGATCCTCACGCCAAAGGATGAGCTGGTATCGTCTATCCTCCGGGTGAATCACGGTCTGTCTGAACATCATGCGGATATCGGCCACAAAGACGACAGCGTGCCGGCGGAAGTTGGTCAAAACATCACAGACATCGTGATGCAACTTCGGCCCCGCATGCAGACACTGATTCAACGACACTCCGGTTGACGTGGGCGCTGAACCATCAAAGACCACGCGGATCTTCCCATTGGAAGTCTTCAAAACAGCGTGGTGTGGCAGGAAGTAATGTTCCACATTACGCCAGTCCAACTGCGAGATGGACATGTGCCCAAGGTCCAAATACTCCCGCATGAAGTCTATATACTTCTCCTTGAATGCGGGATCCCTGGCCATCCTACGCTCCATGGACAACAATCTCTTCTCGGCCATCGGTCGGGAGCTCCCTAAAGGAGGGCGAACCGCCAAGAAGGGCAAGCGGGTAATCAAGCGACCCGAGAGGAGGCGCCCAGTGTTGTTCTGGTAGAACAATTCGCACTCCTCCGCTAACGGATCCAACCGCTTGGCAGTGGGAGGTTCCTCCACCTCCCAAAACTTTTGGAGAACGTCGGACAAAGTAGAACCGACAATGGTCTGGCGGTCTACCGACGGGGTCTCTGGTGTCTGTGGTACCTTTCCCATCACCACATGACCCAGCGACGAGGACAAGGCGACAAGATCGGCTGTCTGCAAAACTCGCTTGCTTCCACACAGTACACGACCGAGGACATCCGCACCAATCAACAAGTGTATTGGGCCCGGTCGGTGGAAGGAAGGATCAGCCAAAGCCAGTCCAGACGTCAGCTCAATCGTGGATGGCGGCACTCGCACTTGCGGGAGTGGTCCAACCACCTTATCAAATTCTATCGCCGAAGCACCGATCTTCGGCCTTGGCGCGAAGTGGGGGGAGAAGGAGAACTCAACTCGACCAATCGGATCAGGGATCCGCGAGTCTCCCACCCCCCGTACCGCTTCGTGATGCGGCACAAGCAAAAGACCCAGCTGTCGGACAAGCCACCTGGACATTATGCACCCCTGGGCACCTGAGTCCAAAAGGGCACGCACCGTGACAACATTGCCCTTAGGTCCCCAAACATTCACGGGGGCTGTTGGCAACAGCACAAGCTCCGGAGGGGTGGTTGGGTCCGACAGGGGCGCCATTAAAAATTTTGGGGGGGTACTTGTCCCCCTCGCGCCTGAGTCGGCGCGCCAAATGTGGGACGCTCGTACCGGGCGAGCGGGTCCCAATCGGGTACATACTGGCCCCGACCAACAGCACTCCTAGGTGCAGGGTAATACCCGTGTGGGGCGTGCCTCGGTACATAGTACCCCAATCGAGGCCTCTCCATTAGGGGGGGGGAGTAGCAAATCGGGCCCGTGCCCATCGCCACCGTGGCGTACTCTTGTGGTACCCCCCTACCCCCGCCCGTGGCGGGGGCGTCTCTCCTATAGTTCCCCCTCTCCGGGGGGGACTGAACGGGGGGGCTAAGCCCCGCCGAATCTCTAGGGGACCGGTTCCGGGCTGCCGGGCCCCCGCCCGTGCGCGAGGAATTCGAACCCCGGTCGCTCCCGGCGTCCTTGCGGTCCAAACAAAGGAGGGGGTGATGCCTCCCTCCGCAAAGACGACAATCCTCGGTCTGGGGACACGCCGACTGCATGTGTCCCCCCAAACACCTATAGCACCATTGGCGCTGTCTAGCAACGGCCCTCCGTCCCTCTGGGCGGAGGCCTCTAAATTTGGCACATTCGTGCACCACGTGTCTATCTCCCCTGCAATACCTGCACCGCTCACTCGGTGCGGGGGGAGGGGACTGCTGGAAGGCAGCATACCGGTTGGTCGGGCGACGGGGCTGTTCCCTCGCCGCCACCATACGACCAACACCTGGAACCGGGGCGGGCTCCAGGTGGTCCGTCACCCTACATTCGTCCTCCAAAAAACGAAGGAGGTCCGCGAAGGGCGGGAGATACGAGGCGCTGTCGCCTCCGTACCTCTGCTCGAAACGCCCCTTCATTTCAGCGGGCAATTTGGCGAGGACTATGTGCAGCAGTACAAAGGACCACTGATCCACCGGCAGGTCCAATCGCCTTAGGGAGTTGACCGCTGACAGTAGCGGGTTCAGCAACTCCCTCCGTAACAGGTGTACCCGCGTGATTCGCGGGAGGGCCAAAATCGTGGCCACGTGGGTGTCCGCCAGTAACCGGACATTCTGGTACCTGCTAACCAGAAGCTGGCGAGCCACCTGGTAGTTGTCGTCGCTGATGAGCAGGTGCTGGATTACCGAGCTGGCCTCTCCTCGCAGGGAGGAGCGCAAATAGGCCAACTTCTCACTAGGGGATAAGTCCCGTCGTGAATCCACCAAACTGTCAAACAATGAAGCCCATCCAGGCTGACAGATCCCCATTAAAAGTGGGAATCTCCAAGGTAGGCAATCGGCCTAGCAACGCCGTCGGGGTAGGTTTGACCTCCCCGCTCAAAACCGGCTCCCCCTTCCGAACAGCCAGGGCCCTCTCAGCCGCCTCCGTGAACTGGTCAGCCAGCTCATAGGCCTGGGCTACATCCTGCTCCAGCTGTTCCGACACGGCATCATCAGCTGGGGGGTTTTCCATATAATACGCGCGACACTCCATGGCGTGGCGCTCCAGGTCTTGCAGCCGAGCTGCCAGCCCGCCATACCGAGCTAGCAACGCGCCTACCCGGTCGGCTCGGTCTATTAATGTGACCGCACAAGCAAGCCAACGCAAAGCTCCTTGGATGCCAGCCCTGGATACGGCGGTCGGATTCGTAGGAGCCATTTATAATCCGTTTAATAAACAAAGCAAACAAAGAAATATAAAAGTGGCAAACATCAACAAAAAAAAAAACAATAGAAATAGGTCGCGTCACGATAATATAAAACACAATTAAAATTCGGACGACATACACGGACCCTACTATTTTCATAAATTATTAGCAACTTACCAATTTCAAGGGCTAACAATATAACGGTATAAACAAAACGTATAGGATTAACGGTATGGCATAACGGCACGGCCAAGTCAACCTCGCAAATCAACTACTAAACCGTTATCAACAAACGAAAACAAAACTATTTTTAATAATAATACTCGTAATTTAATACTACTAATAATTAAAACTAGTTCCACTTTTTTAACTAGGCAAGCGGACTCGGAACAAACATTAGTATGTGGTACTAATAAACAACACTTTCGAACGAAACTATTCGTCAAATAAATCCGGACACACAAAAAACAAATATACACATCTAGGCGAGTAAACTCGTATCAAATCACTAGTATGTGGTACTAATAAACACACTTTCGAACGAACTATTCGTCAAATAAATCCGGACACACAAAAAAAATATACACATCTAGGCGAGTAAACTCGTATCAAAACACTAGTATGTGACAACAATTATATAAGTGTCTATCTATTATCGGATCCACCAAGTGAGAAACATTCGCTTCGAGAATTTACTAGAACAATTTCTTAGTACTTCAAATCGTCTCGGGATCTTCAAATACCCTCGAGATTTCAACAAAAAAAAATAATTTTTAGGTACGCTTTTTAGGTACGCTTTTTATTTTTACTATGAAATTTTATGTAGTTAATTTTAATATGAAAATTAATTATATCAACTAAGCTCTGCTACCAAAAATATGATCACGCACAATTGTGATGACCACATCTACTGTGTTCCACAGTTTATTGAAACGAAGGTTTCTCATGCAAAATTAAGTAAATTAAGCTAGTCCTACCTTACTAGAAAATAGTGTCCGTAATCCAGGGGGGCTGAACGTTGTCTCGCCGGCGCGCGCCTGGCAAAACGATCTCCACACAACCCCCGATGGGATACTCTTACAGCTAACACTCTTATACTACACAATGCCCTAATAGGCAGCTAAAACTTTCCCGGCGCTTTTCAAAGCGAACACACACGGGTCACAAGTCCGTACCCGGACCGGGCGCTCCTAGGTGCAAAAACGCTCGAGATCTCGGTCACGATACGGGTAGGTAACTGGCGCGGCACGTCGCTACAGAAACACACAAACTTGCCTCACGGCTGCTTACGGCCAACTGAGCGCGAGTTGCGCGGACGGTGGTTGGCGGCGCACCCACGAATGAACGTGAATGAATGAATCACGCGCGGCGTGAACAGGTTGATTATTTCTAAATACTTCATTTTCAATTTTTCAATGATAAAAATTGCATTGTGAATGCAAAAAAATCTAAAATTTAAATAACTTAAAAAGTTCTATGTTGTTTAAGAACATGCTTCTTCTTCTTCTCCTTCTTCTTCTTCAACCTATGGTCACCTACTGCTGAGTGTAGGCCTCCTCAAATGATCGATCCTGATCGATTTTGGGCTTTCTGCATCCAATTCTTTCCCGAGATCCTAGTTATGTCATCTGCCCATGTAGCCTTCTGGCGGCCAACGCTTCTGGTGCCGGTACGTGGTCTCCACTCTAGCACCTTCCTGCTCCACCGGCCATCGGTTCTGCGACTTACGTGACCCGCCCATCGCCACTTTCTTTGCGCAATGATACGCCCCACGTCAGTTAATTTAGTGCGACTCCGGATAGCCGAGTTTCTTATTTTGTCGCTTAGAGTGATACCCAACATGGCGCTTTCCATTTTTCTTTGGGCTATTTGGAGCTTTTGGAGGTGTTGTTGTGTAAGTAAGGGTCCAAGTTTCTGCCCTATAGACCATGACCGGCTGAATGCACTGCTCGTACGCCCTTCGTTTAAGAGAGGGGCACCTCCTTACACCTGAAAATTTCGGGCAGCTTACCGAACGCCCCCCAACTGAGTCCAATGCGGCGTTGTATTTCTTTAGCCTAGCCGTCCTTTTCAAGAGTAATAAGTTGCCCTAAGTAGATGTAATCATCAACCCGCTCTATCCCTTTACCGTTCACCACGATGTTGTCTACGATAGGATCATTGCTCATGATTTTTGTTTTTTTGGTGTTCATGCGCAGACCAACATTTATTGAGGCTAGGTAAAGATCTTCCATCATACTTTGGAGTTCTTCAGTAGTTTGGGCGAAAACAATGATTTCGTCGGCGAAGCGGAGGTGGGTTAGGTGTTCACCATTTATATTTATACCCCTATCAGCCCAGTCGAGGAGGTAAACATGCTTGGTCTTGTCGAATTATGTTGATTTATATTTTGTCAATAAATTTTTTCCTTTTGAAATTGACATATTTAATAAAATATTTTTAATGTTTACTAAACTAAATGGTAAGTAAGTAAATTGTTTGCTTAAACTCGCTAATGTCTGCAACTGACAATCGGGCTGTAATGAATTTTGGCTCGAGAAATATTGGATAAAAAAAGGATATTTATTTTTATCCTGCCGTAGGATGGCGTAGCTTTATCGACGTTCATAAAGTGTTGGCTTAACTTATTTGCATAAATGAAACTGATTTTGATCTCTGGAAACGTGAAAAAAAATCATAATATGCCAGATATTTTGACGGAATCAAAAATTATTTCTAGCATTCTCTTTTGTTATCGTTACTGCTTTCGAATTGGATTTTATTAAAGTTAATTGTTTTTTTATAGCCGTGTAATGTTATTATTATTATCTAATGTAAATAATTATATTTACGGAAGTCACGATTTGTATTTACTCAAGAGTTATAAAAACTGAAGAACTCGTGTAAAAGTCGTCATAGTCATAGCCTTCCGCCCGTGGCTTTGCCCACGTGGACTACACGACGTTATTCCGCGGGAATGTGATGTTTTCCGGGATAAAAGTACCCTATGTAACTTTCAAGCTCACAAACTATCCCCATACCAAAATTCACGTCGATCCGTGGCTCCGTTTTGAAATGAAAGACGGACAAACAAACACACAAACTCACTTTCACATTTAATAAATAAACAATTCGTCTATAATTACCAAGACTGATGGGTAAAAACGGTAACCTTTTGCTTTTGGGTTAATTTCTAACGTGGGACCATTACATTTAACGCTGATTTATTTATTAATCTGGCCAGACAGACCATATAATATCATGATGGGGGCAGCAGATATTTTACTTATTATAATGAAATATAAGTACGAGTAACTCACTGAAATTAACAATTTCAATTATACTTTACTTAAATAGCTCCGAAACTTTTCTTAAAGTTACATACCGATTGACGACCGATTTTGCGCAGGGGTAAACCTACCTTTTGCGCCAGAGGTCTCGGGTTCGATTCCCGAACAAGGCAAATATTTGTGTGCATGAACATGTCTATTGGTCTGGTATGGGTGTTTTCTAATTAAAATAAATATTCTCTTTTGACAATTGATCAGTCATTGGTCCTTGTTTTTGACAGCTGAGCAGTCATTGGCAACATTATGTCGCAGTAAAATAGATAAAGCCGTAAAATAGCTATATCCATACGTAGGGATATAATATAATTATATATAATTATAAGTATACCATGAGATAGTTATATGAAAGCGATTTATTACTATCTTACTAGTAATATAATTTTTAGTGATATAAGTAGTTATATTACTAAGTTTTTTTAACGAAATAATTGTAGGAGCGTAGTCCTGTAGAACACGTGATAGGTTAGAAATATATTTCGTGGTTATTTTTTTTACACCACAGAACTCTTGTGTCTTTCGTTTAACTATCTTACAGTAAATAATTACATCCCTAGGGATATAGCTACATTACGGCTTTATCTATCTTACTGCGACACATACACTAAACAATTCCACCAATGATGATAAGGTGACTTTCTTTCTAAAACTGTACAGCGTGTCGTAGTTATAGATATGTATAGTGTGTATAGTGACGACCGATTTGGCGCAGGGGAAGGCTACCCACCTTCTGCGCCAGTGGTCTCGGGTTCGATTCCCGAACAAGACAAATATTTATGTGCATGAACATGTCTATTTGTCTTGGTCTGGGTGTTTACTATGTATATTAAGTATGTATTTACAAACAAAAAGTATTTAAGTATATATTTATCCGTTATCAAGTTTTCCATGAGACAGTTTCTTAATGAAATTAAAATGGGCTTAGATAATTGGTGTGAATGTAAGAAGTTATTTATTTATTTATTATTTATAGTGTATGCCTTGATGTGCTGCTGTGTGTACGACTAGATAACCTGTGAGAGTGTCAGAAACGGCCGAGGGAATATGTACCGTATATATCATTATGCATGTAATAAAATTGGTTATTTTAATGTTACAAATAGACACTCCAATTTTATTTATTTGTACCTAGTAGGTATGTAGTACGTGTATGTAGAGGTACAGATTAAGTAGGGTCGATTCCTGCCATTTATGATGAAATATCCGTTACATTCGTAACCATTTTTCCCGTTTATAGAAAGTCAGTCGGTGCCATAAACTAGTATAAATAAGTTTATGGTCGGTGCGGTGCATATTTGAGTTTTGTTTTACTTCCTGAGGCGTTATTTAGTGGTATTATTTGATCGAAAACCTATTATGTCAAGATTTGAATCAAACCACTTTTTTACTGATTCAATCAAACATATAATTGGGAATTTTTAGTTGTGTTTTTAAAGGATTTTAAAAAGAGCCGCAGTCACGGAAACTGTAAAAAATGGTTTTATTTCAATAATCAGTCGCGCAGAAATCTAAGATGTGCTTAGATAAAGATTTAACTAAACATGAACAACTCGAATCGACTATATTGCCTCGAAACTTTTCACATAATATTATATTATATTGCTAAGGCCATTGTCGCCCCTTATGAATGCAGACATCTTGGTTTTATGGTCTCCATTTCAATATCGAAACCAATTTGCAGCCTACGTGCCAATATTGCATTGTATGCTCAGATTGTAGGTATGTTACTTTGCAACTTTTTAAATATTTGAACATAGGAGGGAAATGTCTATTGTATAAATGTCTATAATGAAAGAATTTTTAAAACCATTATCTTTATTAAAAAAAACGAGATGAATAAAAATTTAAACATTGTGAGTATTTAGTACTTATAATAAAATTAGAAAGAGGTTTCCTTTTTATACACGACTACAAAGACCATTAGTACAAAAAATTTAGGGGATCATAGTGATCATCAATATAACTCTTAGAAAAGTTCGTCTCGACTAAAATAGCTGTTTTTTTTTCGCGATTTCGTGGTTGGCATTATAGTAAAAGTTGTTCATTTTTGATAGTCACTAGGTCACTATCTCATTATCATCCCCTAAAATCTATGTACTAATTTAAAAAAGGGGTGTCATAGATCATTATACATACTCCACTAACTGTTTTTTAATCGAATCCAATTTGTCTTAGGAGATTTATTTCTTTTTAAAAATAATTTGGTTGGTGGTAAGACTTGTTCTTAGTCCGCCTGTCTAGCTACCACCATCTTATCCAAGTCTGACGCCATAACAATGATGCTTTCAGCATTATTGTGTTCCGGCAGTTGGAAATAAGAAAGCTACTTCTTCAGTGATTGAGGATTCCGGGAGTAGTGCGCTTCCACCTTCAGCCTTATCACCACTTAACATCTCAGGTGTGATGAAGGCTAAGTGCAACCCCGTTGTGGACAAAAAATAGGAGATAAATAAAAGAGCTTTCAGTATCATCATCTTTATTTTAAAAAATGTAGAATGTAATTACTAAAAAAATTAACTGTGATCACAATATTTGATTACGCATTGAAAATAAAGTTTAAATTACGTAGAAAAGCTTTTTAAATTTAGTTTTGAAGAAACATGGCGTGTTTAGTAAAACTGTGATAACTACTAAATTCTAGTTCTAAAAACGATTTCTTTGTTTTTTTTACATATCTATGGTAAGATAGCAAGACACAATTATTATGAGTAAACTGTGCGCAGTAAGTTGAAAAAGTTGTATGAAAACTTGCAGATCTGTAAAAAGAACAGCCAATGTTAATGATGCGGCTCAAAGATATTTTCAATAACATCGTGAAATCAATCACTACAAGAAATTATCGTTCACATCATAAATTTATTACTAGCTGCTTTCCTCGGTTTTACCCGGGTGGTATATGTTCCCATGCCGTCACAGGAGTTATGGAGCTGTCTACTGGTGAAAGAAATGTCAAAATTAGTTCAATATTGTTTCATAGATTATTTACAGTCTCGGAATTTAATTTACAACCCATCTAGTTATAAGGTGACAGTTTGCTGTACGATATTGAACGGTCAATATCGTCGTGTTATCGTACAGAAAACTAATATCGGACTAAGATCACGACACGACTTTGCGTTGACATTTCACATGCATTGTTTTAGTTCAGCAACTTAGGCAACAGTAAATCTGTTGCCTCGTAACGTAACTAAAAACGTTAGAGTAGGTACGCGCCACATAACTTATCGCGTGTAGGCGCGTATCATTATCTGGAACTAAAATTATGACATGAGAATAAGGACCACGACGATCAGCGCCCTCTGACAAAATGCCAAGTTATGTAGCGCGGACTCTAACAATCATATTCCAAAAAGATTAATTTAATTTTTGTTAAATAACAACGACTTTTGACAAATAATACGTTTGACATTTCAATAATATTACTGAAATAGAATTTTTAACCTTATTGCATTGCGAATGTCTATTAACGTTTTTACGAAATGGGTAGGATATAAAATCCTTGACTGTACTTCAATCATCGAAACCTCTTTCTAATATTAGTGTAGCTAAGCTAAGTAAAGCTACTTACTAAGCTGAAACTTTTTAAGTCCATAGCCGTGTAACCCTTCGCCGTGAATATGAGCGGTTTTTGAGCTCTCGTCATCAACATCAGCAGCATACTTTTGGTGTACCTGTCAGCAAACGTCCAGTCTGCCGAATACACAGCTGTTGATAGCTCTAAACTCTGGAATGGATGTTTTTTGAGCGATTAAATTTAAAAAATACATTAACTTTTTAAGTCCGTTAATAAAAAGGAGGTTATCAGTTTGACCAATATGTATGTGATAATTTTAGAATTGGATTCTATTTGTGTAAAGTGTTCTATTTAGGCTTCCAAGCATGTGAGCTAAATTTCGTAAGTGTATGTTTGAATGTATGTCCATGATGATTTAAATCAGGGTTAAACCCACTTAGGCAACAGTCTGAGTTTCATCAAAATCGGTTCAGTAGTTTTTGAGATATGGGTATTTTATGGTACCTACTTACCTACAATCTACACAAAAAATAAAGAAATTAAAAGTAATTTAAAAAATTAAACCGACTTCAAAAAGTACTTGTCCACTGAAAAGGAAACAAAATATTATCATACACGCTCGGAGATTTGATGCAACTTGACACCCGTCAGTCTCGAACTTCTGGTGGCAGAATATGTAACAGCATTTTTCGAGTGGTTGGCTGGGTACACATGTATGCCAAATCCGAGTAATATGAAGATATAATGTTTAGGACGTCTGTGTTCCTAATCCGACCTTATAGATTCAAGATTCAAATTTATTTATTCAATTTAGATTGTTATTTACAATACTTGTGAACGTCATAGAAGCTACGCCATCGGTTCGCAAACCCTACAGCGGGAGGCCTTGGAGAAGAACCGGCAAGAAACTCCAAGGGTTGTTTTTTCTCCCTGTCTTATTTCATACAGAGTCGTCAAATTGAAAAATGACCTTAACATGGTATGACTAAGGTCAGTTTCCATCACAATTACACAATGGGTTATGATAAATACAGTTAAGTATAGGCGAACTAATGATCATAGCGGTGAACAATTTTCAGTTACTTAGGAACTCTACTTATATATATAGGTTAAAGTACCTACATTTTTGACGTACGGTCGGTGCCAGCCGACCGAACCGACCCCAAAAAGGTAGGTAATTACTATAAAGATATTATGTTTTATAACTTCCTCCTGTTTATCTCATTTAAATCTATTATCTCATTTATATCACAATTCACATGTATAAAATCTGTGATAAAACTCTTTGAAAATACATACATGATCATGAAGCACTTGACCATTGAAGCATTGTAAAAACACTTCTCCATACAGATATAAACACATGAAAAAATATCGAAGCGTCTTGTACAAATCATTTTCAGCCTGTAATAAAAAAAATTATATAAGATTTACCTATTTACAAAGTTATATAGACATCACAGTATAGACTCGTATTTCACAAAAACTTTTTTCAGTATCGGTAATTGAGAAATGTCGTAACTATTCTCTTAACCCTGTGTTTGCAAAATCCCTAGGATTTTAACGAAATTTCGATTAATCAAATTATCTTGTGACTTAAAAACATTATAGATACTCAGTAATCAGTACACTAAAAATTATGTAATGCCTAATTAAAGTAAAGGCTAGGCTAAAATAGATTTTTCACTTCTCATGCTCGTAAAGTTCGTGTTTATGTTGGGTATAGGCTGCATAAAATCGCATTTCATGCTCTAGTGCATAAAGTAAAATCTTCGTCTAAGTCTCAGACTCTAAGACAAAGGTCGTCAGGTAAACAGTCACACACACAATTAAACTTCGTTAAATAAACTTGTTATTTCATTCTGTTTCTTTAATTTTGTACACAATCCATTTTAAATTACTTACTAAACTAATAAAACTAGGCAACATTTATGAGTTTTGTAAGAAATAAGTATTTCAAGAGCATTATGGACTACGATCTATGCTAAAGTCACTGTGCTGCCACTGCCACGTATAAAAAAAAAGAAAGTCTTCCCGCCAATATGGCGAAGTCTTTATTTTTTCTTTTTTGCAATATTGTTATTTATTTTCCTCACACTCGAAGTGAAAAGCAGAGTGTATAACTCGTAGATAAAACCCATTTTACCCTCGAATTGACTATCCACCTTCGCCTACGGCTCGGATGGATATATACGTCTCGGGTAAAATGGTACGTTTTATGCACTTGTTGTACAATCTACTATTTTTAAACATATTTTGTTATAAGTACATTTTTTTTGTAAGACGAAACTTCTTTTTTGTGCAACTGAAAGATGAATCTCACTTTTATATGCAGGTACTTTTAAAGATTTGATTTTTTCACGAAAGTTCTTTAAGAATAGAAAACATAAGGAAATAAATAATTAACATTTGAATTTTTATTTTTATTTAAGGAGCTTGTTCAAATTATAAATATGTCATGTCAAGTGGAATTTCTTAGCCATATCTTTTGCTAGGAAACCATCTAGTTTGGATCGAAATTCAGCTGCGCAAAATGCAGTATAATGTGCATCCAACAGTTTGAAATTATTATTTAATCTGGGTAGTGTAATAAAACAAATTGTTATGAGCTGGGCGCGGTATGTAACAAGTTTTATTTATCTAATTTGAGAATGTTTTCTTCAATTAAATAAAAATAACATTATAGAATTATAGAACTTACCACAGCTGTGAACAATGTTAGGCAGATAATAAAGGCACCACAAACGTAATAGGCGAGTGTAACATCGCCTAAAGCTCTATCTAAGTCGTTAGTAAGCCTGAAAAAAAAAACGAATCCAGTGACGTTTCTCATTAATTTGGGTTACAATTTAATACTCTTTTCTCTCAAACTATATTACACTTATCCTAGTTAGGATCCTAAATAAGCATACATTGCTTCTTTGACCTCATTTTTAGCAAGTGATGTCATCAAAACAAGCATTGTATGCTAAATTAGGATCCTAACTAGGATAAGTGTAATAAGCCCTTAAGTTTGTTAAAACTATTTCTCTTATTTCGTTGTGACACTACATCATCATCAGCCGTTATAAGTCCCCACTGCTGGGGCACAGGTCTTCCTTATGGATGGATAAGGAGAATGGGCCATGACACATCACGCGGGCTCAATGCGGATTGTTGAGTATTAACGACTGGTAACGCAGCCGAGACCAACGGCTCAAAGTGCCTTTCGAAGCAAGGAGAGGTCGAGATTATACATTTTTGGTCACCCACATTGCAAAAGTTGGTTCAACGATTGCAGGCCTAGCGCGCTAACCAATACGCCACGGACTCCTCGTTACTTACCTTGCTATAAATTGATATCGAACTATAATGGTCCTCAAATTATTTTTAATTTTAGTGTGAGTTTCTTTTACATTACGTTTACGTATGACACTGTCAACATCATCAGTAGTAATTAAATGAATTAAACTGTCGCCGAGCATTTTCAACTCCATACAAATAAAAATTGTGTATGCAACATGTATGATGTTACAGATACCATAAATGCAGACTACTACAAAGGTTATGAAACCTTCCCAGAAATAAACGATGTTGTACCAAACAACTTTATCGAAAGGGTACCAACCATCATATGGATATAGATATATTAAGCTATCACCAAGAACATTATGTTGGTAGTACATGATCAATCTAGGAAAAGAATTAACAACAATGAGAAGCGGAATAGAATAATAGGTCAAAAATCTTGTAGCCTTTTTATTAATAGTGGTATATCTTTTAAGTATCTTTCTATGACTTTCACTATCAGAAACGACATCAAAAAAGTCGGTACGGAAATGACAACAAATCTTATCGTAAAGATTTCGATTGACATGGATTTTCGAGAGTTTTAAAATTGCCATAACGGTGACGCCAAGATTCGGTGTAATGTTGAAGACTTCGAGAAAATTGGTGCTGCCATTTAAAACCATGGTGGTCATAAGCTGAGCTACGGTCACATGTAGAAGAAATAGAATGAGACCGAAATAAATGAATTCTCCTTTAGTTTTTCCTACAAAAGGGTAGACTCTTGCAACTTTACGACCAACACGACTCAGAAACTTCAATTCACTTAAAAAATTGTCTCTTAATTCTTTACTCGACTGTTGATGCATTATAAATGATTTCAACGCTGATGTAGAAAAATTGCAAAGACTGCCGGTCGTAATAGAACTTCATTAGCTTAAATACTAAACTGATAATGATATCTGTAAATATTTAAAGTCAAAATCAATAGAAATAACAGGTTTCGACTTGATTTGATTAAGGGGAACTGAAGATAAAGAAAATATGTACAAGTAATCGGTAATAATGTCATGTTGCAACATCAAGGACAAAGTTTCTTAGGAAAAGTAGTATTAACCTGTGCCTATACTGACATCTAATGTAGGCATTTCGTCTCATCATAAATTTCAAGAATTGAAAAATAATTAGATGCTTAGTTTTTTATTTTGATTGGTTATTATTTTAACTTGAAAATTACCGAAATTAAAAAATATATATATCTTAAAGGATTCCTAATACTTATTTATTTATTTTTTGGCACAGTCACTACAATAATAAATAAAAATAAAAACCATTTATAAGGAGCCCATAGGTACATTTTATAGCGAACAACATATTATTTTACCATTCTTCTTCTTTGCGTGTCAGTGGTTAAAATTAAATTAAAATAAATTTAATAATTAACAAACTAAATACCTCTTTACTTCTGTTTAATTAAACCATTATTTGATGTTTGGAGTTTATAGTTTGTTTTCTTACAACATAATTGGAACATTTTAACTGTTTTGGTAATGTAATTTTTTCTTATGTTTGTTTTTAGTTAAAAGTAACTTATTCTATTTCTAACAATAAAAATAAAGAAATAAAAAGTAAGAAACAAAAGATTTTTATACCTTTAGTTTCGATTGCACAGTCATAATCACTAAGCCTAGTCATTCAAATAACCTATTTGGTTGCATTAAATTGTCATTCACTGCTAATACTCTTTACTTACTACTTATCAATAGATAATGACTCAACCTTAATTTAAAGGCAGACGGTTGATATTCAAATGTATTTGGAATCAATTTAATATAGATGTTAATGGAAATAAATAAAATCGGCCCTCTTATTAAAATCCTAAGCTAAGTGAAAAATTCATTAAATCAACAGGAAGTTTACGGTTATTACCATATTTCCTAAGGTATCTATCTAATTTTGGGACTATATTATATATAAGTGCTTGTTTGGTCTCAGTTTCTTTTGTTTGTTTACAGCGCCTCTAAATTTTGTATAATGCTGGTTGCTGCATGTTTAGCATATTGGGCCTTACTTTTGTTATCTACAGCTTGTCTATTACGAGATTTACGAGCTGATTATATTTGACATTCAATATCGACAAAGTTTGTCAGCAAAAGGGCGTGTTACTTAAAAGCAGAGGAACATCAAATTAGTATTCGGAAATGTATGAAAGAAAGAAATAAGGACTATTTAAATATCTTGTTAAAATAGTGATGGTATACCCAGAAACACACTAACGAAATTTACAAATAAATTTAAAGTTTAGTCTATTGTACAGAGTCGGTTCAGGTGCTTTGCTGCAGCACTCTCGCCGCGCTTGCTCGGCTCGCGCGGTTGGTTCATGTTAACCTAACTAACATGCTCGTCTCGTTTGCTCCTCGCACCTATGGGTTTTAACATAAAAATGAATTAAGTAATTTCGGTATTCTATGGAAATCCTAGGATATGTATACATTTCCTCGGATATGTGTATTTAATACAATTTATTTTACTCATATCTTGAAGAGGTTCAGAAATGTATACCTTTCCTAGGAAGCTTATGTATTGCCAAGACTTCATACATTTCCTGCGACATGGACATAAATGGGTCAAGTTGAGATTCTCTTAACGTAGCGAATGCCTATTATTTGCTCTTATTGTTCGGTTTAAATCACATAGAGGGCACTTGACAATGCCGTTTAGAGTCCTTTGTTGCATGACTAATATGGAAATTAATCCGATGGTGTATGCCAACCACTCAAAGGTAATGCTATGGGGATGCTCCTACGGCTTTGCCATTTGCCCTGTTTGTTGGGGGTTCGATATATAGACGAGCGTAGTGTCTATGGTAAGACTAAGGTAGATAAGTACTTAGAATTTAGCAATGGTTCCTCAGTAATAAAATCTAATAAGTTCTAAATGACGATGAGTACCAATACAAGAGGAGTTAGTTGGTTGTATGTAATCATGAAGGCATGAGAAAAATATACACTATCATTTTTAGTACCCCAACATTCATTTCCCAGTACAAAATATTATGCTATTACGATTGAATCGTGCGCACCAAATGCTTGTTCAAATTGCCATCCGAGAATCGCATTCGTCTTTAAATTGTGTTCATTTGCAAAATGATTTCGAAATCTATATAAATGAGGACTTTAAGTTTGATCGTCTAATAAAACGGCCAGATTGGTCTGAGCTTTCTGTACCTGTTTGTTGCCCGACAAAAGAGGAAGAAAGAGGTCTTAATAAATTGGATGTGTAGAATGTGGTTCGTGTTTGAGCCCTTTATGTGTATTCTTATTCACTGTTATAGATTGTTTATGAATAACACAGAGTTGTTACTTACTTATTTCTCTGTAACAATTAAATCCACCCAATTTTTTAAATTATTTTTCTTCCTTGTCAACAATTTAAAGTTTCTTCCAACTTCATGTGGAAAAAGTTCGTTAAAATAACTTCTCTATATTCTTGAACTAAAATTACCTATACTTACTAATTACACATATTGAAAAGTGTCACGTGTTAAAAAGTTACATTTTTCTTTTCCCTCGTTTGTGTTCTATAGCATCCCTTAACTTTTTATTTCGCCAAAGTACCTGCAAAAATAAATCGAAATCTAAGCCCTAAATAAAATCAAAATCATCTCATAATCACCCTCTAGTGTAGGAGCGGCTGTGCCGCAATCTGCTCTAGTTCAGCGTCCACCTCGTAGATAAACAAAACATCTACCAAATGAGAAATTTGGTATTTTTTCCACAATTCCGTCAAATGAAGATGTCACAAAGTAAAATAAATTAGTTTCGACGATAGCCACACAATAGGGTGCGATCCACAGTGACGGTGCCAGTCATTCGCCTCGAACGGTGTTCACACGTCAAACACTTTCTTAACAGCGTTCACCATGCGAAATCTTGATAAATAGTTTTATAAAGTGTATCACTCTACGACTAGCTAAAGTACCAGCAAAACTGCATCGAAATAGCCCAAAAAATAGATTCAAGATTCAAATTTGTTTATTCAATTTAGATTGTTATTTACAAAACTTGTGAACGTCATAGAAGCTACGCCATCGGTTCGCAAACCCTACAGCGGGAGGCCTTGGAGAAGAACCGGCAAGAAACTCCAAGGGTTGTTTTTTTCTACCTGTTTTATTTCATACAGATTCGTCAAATTGAAAAATGACCTTAACATGGTATGACTAAGGTCAGTTTCCATCACAATTACACAATGGGTTATGATAAATACAGTTAAGTATATGCGAAATAATGATCATAGCGGTAAACAATTTTCAGTTACTTAGGAACTCTACTTAAAGCTTTAATATTAGTTTAAAACAAAAGACAATTCTACTATATACTGCAAGTTGCGCCATACATGTTTCAAATGTAATCACTACATAGTATAAAACAAAGTCGCTTTCTCTTTCCCTATGTCCCTTTGTATGCTTAAATCTTTGAAACTACGCAACGGATTTTGATGCGTTTTTTTTTTAATAGATAGAGTGATTCAAGAGGAAGGTTTATATGTACTTTTTATCCCGATATTCCCACGGGAACGGGAACCACGCGGGTGAAACCGCGGGCGGCCGCTAGTTCTTAATAAAATGAATAAAAACAAAAGAAAACACATTTTAAGGCAAGCAGATAAGAGCAGACCCATTCCCACTGGCAGCACCCGTTCACGAGCATGACGCATGAACCAGCCATCGCTTCGCTCAACCATATTTTAAGGAACGTAACGACGTAAACTGTAACATCTACTAAATCAAAATCGAAAGGGGGTATCCACAGCTCTATGTCAATAAAAACATTTTTCCGTCAAATGAAGACGTCACAAAGAATAATAAAGGAGATTCGACGATAGCCCCACAATGGGGTGCGATCAACGGCGGCTCCATTCGCCTCGAACGGGGTCTCACACGTCAAATTTCACTTCCTGAATAGCGTTCACCCCACGGAATCTTTATAAATAGTTGTGCGAAGACGATGCTTAATTCGTCGGAAACCTATTGGGACTCTCAATGCATACCAGGAACTCAACGGATTGTGCGAACTTTGTCGATCGAGAACCTGATTTAATTGAGTTCGCTTTCTAATTTGATGGGGATTAGCAGGAATCCGTTCTCTCATATGAATGAAAGGTATGGAGGTTAATCATGTTATGCCAGATAGTGTATTGTGTTGATGATCTTTTATATTACATTTGCTGTGGTGACTTGATTTACGTAGGTATCATTCATCTTATTTTCTCTTTTACAAGCCGCCCCGTAAGGCTTTGCGACATTCACAAGTGCTTGAAACAGCCTTAAATAGTCTGCAAAAATAATTTAAATCTAATAATATTTAAGTGTTAAATGTATAATGTAGGTACAGTCAAGGAATTTAATTTCCTTCCCGTTTAGCTAAAATGTTATTGGACATTCACAATGCAATAGGGTTGAAAATTCTCTTTCAGTAATAGTATTGAAAACAAGAGTAACGGGACTCAACGGGACATTATATTATGTAGTACATTATGTACTTACAGCAACAACAACAATTTGAGGGTGGCCGAAGATCTCCAAGCCCGCCCGAACAGACGACGCCGCGCACCGCCAGTCTGCTTGTGACCACGGCTATAGCAACATAGCCGAAACGTCAAGCTGTAAGTACATAATGTACTACATAATAAAATGTCACGTTGAGTCCCGTTACTCTTGTTTATAATAATCATACTAAAAGTCAATAAGTATTCTCGTAAGTAATCTCGTTGTTATTTGTCAGAAATTTAATGAATCTTTTTGAAATCTGGTTGAAAACATTTGTTATTTTGTCATAAATTGAATTAATCTTTTTGAAATCTGATTGTAAACGTAGTTAGTTACTATGCATTAGATTAACTTAACTAGACAACAGACTAACTTAGTTGATCAGGGGACTTATTTTTGAATTTCACCACCACTTTCATGTCCAATATGAGTAAAATATGTCAAATATGAGTACCAAGCGAACGCTCAACACGAGTGGCGAAATTAAAAAATAGACTCCCAGTTGCTTAATTACCGACATAAAACAATGCAGGCGACATGTCAAAGCAACATCGTGATCGAGATAGCTCTAAGGTGACAGTATGCTGTAAGATATTGAACTAGATTTGCTTCTACAGATATTTTGTTTGAGTAATATTCATGTTTCTCTCAAAACATCTTGTTTCAAAGTAAAAAAGCGTACTTAACACGACTACATTCGTCTCACAAGCGCTTTCGTCAAAGTTTGTTTGCATTTAAAAGGGAAACAAAGAACGTCAGAGCCATCTTCAATTGTAACAAGCACTCGGCACTCCAGCGAATGATAAGTACATACTTATTGTACTAATTAAAACAAAAGCTCTGCAAGGTAACATTACACTTGGAGATGTGGCAGTAGGGAATATTTAGAATAGTCTAAATGTAACGAAGATTTCAATTGTACGATACCTGTCTGTGTAGTCATTTTGTTTGATTAATTTTATAAGAAACGCTACTCGTATTTATATAGCGTTTTTTAAATATTGAGATAGGTACTGACTATCTGTCAAGCACTTTAAATTTCCAGTTTCTTCCCAATCAATCAGTACTTCCCAATTCTAAATACAGTTGTTTACGTAATTCTTTTGTCTTTTACTCACGCGTAAGTGTATATATTCTTTGGTAATGGTTAATTTAAACTCATTTGGTCCAGTAGTATGGGAGCAAATTGAAGAAAGGGAAACGGTAAATTTTCGACTTCTTGAATAACTTAAAAAAACGACATAAGGTCTTTAAAACAACTTTAAAATCCCTACAACAAGACTTTTCTTTTGAAAGGCCACATAATAAAAGAATAAAAACTTTTTTTTTATTTGACTCTCCAAAAGTCACCTCCCAATTCAAACTTCAGTTGTTCACGTTACAGCCTCGTCTTTGGGTCACAGAAAAGCACACGAGTTTTCAACGTATTTGTTTCAGTGGTTTTAGAGTAAATTGGCTGTCGCACGAGTGATCCTACATAATATGAGGGTTTCGTCTTTTGTTTTTGTCGAAACCCTAAAAATTTCTCAATGCTCCTGTGTAATGCACAACATAAAGCAGAAACACGGTTACTTCTGCAGCAAATAAGTAGAAAATTTGTTGCATGTTCCTTTGAGGGTCATTAGTTACTAAACCAGTACGCTGTCAGCGTCTGCCTGTTAAAGAGGTACACTTGGGTGCAATAAAATGGAGCCATTGGACTTTTTCCATACAAACATGCTCACTTTCGCGTTTCATAGATAGGAAACTATTTGCATTTGTGCAATGATTTTTACGTCGATGAAGAGGCAAAACGCCCAATTGTCGAATCACGCTTTCAAAAATCTTCAATCTGTCTTCAATTTTGCGATAAAGAAAAAAGAATAAACCGAACTCATCGCTACATATAACGTTATATGGGAGATAACGTTTGACTTATTAATTTTTTCTGTTTTGTGAAAACTCAGCGCTTTTTTGTATTTTTTAAAACTGTGATTCGATAATGGTGTTTTGGCTCTTCATCGACGTAAAAATCATTGCACAGATGCAAATAGTTTCCTATCTATGAAACGCTAAAGTGAGCATGTTTGTATGGAAAAAATCCAATGGCTCCATTTTATTGCACCCACGTGTATTTAATTAAGAAGGAACCTTATCTGGATGGCACATTAGGAATGACGAGACGGGAAAATAAAAAAGCGGAGATTACTAAACAGAGTACTTACCTACATATCGCATCGTTATTAGGTGACACCACAACATGTCATACATACCTAAATAACTCCATGCGACATACAGGCTCAAAGGAGAAAAAGGTGAAAAATCCTTAAAATTACATATTGATTCTTGGCCAGCCACGGTAGGACTGTTTTAAGAGCATTAGCCCATAGTGTTGCAGGATCGGGTCTCGTCTGAGCATGTTATTTCGGTTTTCTAGTGATCAAATAATGGCGTGATTGTGATAAAAGGTATTAGTCACATACCATAGAATTTTCATGTCAAATATGTCAAATATGAGTAGGTACCAAGCGAGCGCTCGACACGAGTGGCGAAATTCAAAAATAGGCTCGTTGGGCATAAGGTAGTCACTATTAGTGTTTGGGGTTCGGGTCCCGTCTGAGCATGTTATTTCAATTTTCTGGCGTTAAGATAATTGGCGTGATTAATAAAAGCGAATAATGATAGCTTTTATAAAGGTATTAGCTACAGCACATAAAAAGAGGTTTTTTAGTATTCCAAGTGAGTCTCATTCAATATTCTTTTACTGTGACAACAAAAGCAGAAACACTGTTACTTCTGCAGTAAATAAAGTTGAAAATTAGTTACAGGTTCCTTTGAGGGTCCTTAGTTAATGAACCGGTACGCTGTCAGCGTCTGCCTGTTAAAGAGATATTGAATTAAAAAGGGATTGAACGCTAACTGGATGGCATGTAGGAATGAAGAGAAGAAAAATAAGAGGAGCGGATACTAATAAACACAGAACTGCATTAAAGTTTTAATGCTAAGTACTTTGAGAAATATGTTTCTAAGATAAAATTTGTAAGTTAATGAATATAATGAATGACTAGGTACTTCTATTCGACTCATCATCATCATCATCATCATGTTAGCCAAATGTCACCCACTGCTGGGCATAGGTCTCCCCCAAGGATCTCCACAACGATCGGTAATGCGCTGCCCACATCCAGCGGCTTCCCGCGTCCTTGACCAGATCGTCGGTCCACCTTGTAGGGGGCCTGCCCATGGAACGTCGTCGTCCGGTACGCGGTCGCCATTTCGTTCAACAAATACTTCAAAATAAAAAATAAAAAAACTGTTTAAAACATTAAAGTTTCGATGCATTCTTAACACCTGCTTATTATTTTTTAAGCAAATAATAAAACACGATGTTACTTTCCCCTAGGTAAGTAATTAACGTTATATGTAAAAACAAAAATAAAAAACTAATTTATACCTCACTTTTTATAACACAAACAATTACCACTACTTTACGACCACGACTTAAGATAAAAACCAATTTACAACATTCACGACAAATTAATTGAACATGTACTCGGTTTATCACCAACAACATTTAACGTGGAGTCGCACGGAAAACACGAAATATAGTTTCATTACTTATTTTAATGGCCAATAAAGTTCACTCAATTTATTGCAACGCTTACGTGTGGAGAATCAGGCGGAGCCCATGAATTATGGTTGCAGACCTTTAAACTTTAATAAGGTCCCTGTGTAACCCGCGGTATGAGTAACGCGGCCAATTTTACGATTTTCTCTCGTATATACAGGGGCGATTTCAAGACGTTTCTTTTTTCGAATTGTTTAGGGAATAAAGAATAAACTGAATACCTACTTAATCTCTTGATAGGTATAGTGGTAATTATATTTTTTTTTTACATCAATTTAGGTATAGTAGTATTATCCCACGAGCGCGGTCCGCCTTTTGTTGTGTGCATGTCGCAGGCGGATGGTTGAATCCGGCGGATAGTTAAGTATGGCAACATATACCCCTCGGAAGTCCTGTAGAACACGTGATAGGTTAGAAATTTTAAATTTCGTGGTTTTTTTTTGTGACTCCGTCAACTTATAGGAAGATAAAATAGCTTACGTAAAAAATCATCGGCCTAGGCGTTTAATTGAATGGCGGATTCAACCAGTTGGCTGCGACATGCATACATGGTTTGCAGGCAGTTTGTATGACAAAAGGAGGCTGCGGTCACTGCGGTCCACACACACAAGCGTGGCTCACCCGCGCTCGTGAGGTAAAACATCTATATAAACTCTTTCGTTTCTGATTGGCTGACTACCATTATTCCTGAATTACTAAGGCTTTATATATTTTATTTTTTATTTTACTTGGAGAGGTTACATCATTTACAATGGATCTGATTAAGAAGATACTTATAAGCTAATTATAAGCTACCGAATATAAAAAGCAGACTGAAAAATACAAAAAAAAAAGATATTCCTTCGGGAACAGTTACCATGCGGGTAAAACCGAGTGGAGCCCCTATATTGGATAAACTCTAAAATTATTGGACTGAAATTGAAAATTCTTTCATTTAATTAATTAAATCGCAATGTGCAAAAATAATTAATAGTTATTTTAATAATTTTTTTAGTAAGTCGCGTGAATATCTAAATTCCACGTGTGCAAAGTCGCAAAGAGAGAGAGAGCAAGTGCCACTACACCAAACAAATAAGTTATTTTTCTGATTTTAACTACCATAATAAGTTGCAATTTAATAACACAAATAAAAGGAAATTATGTAAAACACACTATTGGATATTCCTTCGCAGTAATTCGGTAACGTTTATCAGGCTGCTGATTACTGTTTCTAAAAAGCAGACTATTTTTTTTTAACATGATAAAATCTTAGGCCGGCTCTGTACTAGGATGTCTGTAGAGTTGGCTAAAGCGCAAATAAAGTAGTTTTTAAGTTACATATCGCCAAAATCAATATAAAGTAACAGCATAGCTTTCAAGTTGTTATAACGACGCTTCAGGCTAGCAGTACCCCTAGCTCGAACGATCGTTATTGTAATCGTTATTTTGTATGAAAACCAGAGCAGCGCCTCTAAAAAACCAGAAATAGTAAACGCCGAAATAGTTTTATTTGAATTATTTGTAAAATAAACATTACTTTTGCAAATCGTTAATAGGGTAGCTAGAGAATATAATATTATGTATTAAAATATTGGCTCAGTAATATGCGCCATAATGAAAATAAATTGATTATAGCTGAAAATTAGACCAGAACTTTGTATTTTTTTTATCGACAAAATGTTATTATTTTATGCTTTCACTTAGTCCAGTCCCTTTCAAGTATGTTTTAATAACTATAAACTTTTTTCCAAATAATTCGTGGTTTAATTTGTATTGTAAAAATTAATCTACTGGCGATTTGCCCTTATACCCCCTGTTAAGGCTAGTGAACGCTATACGCAATGCAAAAGGTTGAAATTAGGTTGTTTTCCAGCATAGTAGGTAAATATCTCGGGGATTTTGCGCCGCTTGTGAGAATGGAAGTGAGACAGGCCTGGTTTAGGTACGTACGTACTTGCAACTTTAAGTATGCCAATGAGTTAGTCGTGGGCCACACTGGAGCGACCGCGGGACGCGGAGGCGACCTGCGGATCCGCAAGACGCGCGAACACGTACCCGGTCGCGGCAACCGCCCGGACGCGCCAGTGTGGCCCCTCCCGTCCGTCTCAATATATTTGGTTTTCCCGCTCAACGCGGACGCAAGACGCGCCGCTCCAGTGTGGCCCACGACTTACGTTTGTGGTAGGAGGCAGTGAAGTTACATAGATACTGTGTAGCCTAAACATTCAACTAACTTAGTCCTACGATAGGTAGGTGTGGTAGGAGGCAGTGAAGTTACATAGATACTGTGTATCCTAAACATTCAACTAACTTAGTCATTTAATACGATAGGTAGGTACAGGTACTACTGTTAGTTGAGCGCGGGATTTTGTAGGTGATGTTGTTTTACTCTAATAATGAAGAACTTGAATGGTTTTTTTATAATTTCTTATTTATAATTCGTTTGAGATATGTTTCGAAACTTGGAAAAGTATGTGAAGAAATGTAAAATTATAAAGGAGTTATTATTTTTAGATATATTTTTGATACAAAAGTGCATTCCATTTTAGCCATCATCTGAATATAAGTAAATAGGTACCTACCAGATTTGATTCTATATAACCAAAACACTGAATGTAAATGAAGCTGAATACCTATTTTGTTCTAGGGTATCTCCGGAAACATCAATAGAAAAAGGTATATTAGCGTTTGATAGCCCAATTTTGGAGAAAGGCCTTTCTTCTTTTTAACCGACTTCTAAATCAAAAAGGAGGAGGTTCTCTATTCGTCTGTATGTATGTTTTTTTTTTTTTTTTTTTGTGTATGCCCACCGATTACTCGAAGACGGCTGAACCGATTGAAATGGTTCAAACGTTATTACATCAGGTTGGTTTCCAAGTTGGTCCTATTTTTTGAAATTTTGAAATCGGTTCAGAAGTTTTCTGGAAATCTTGAAAATACTGTCGTTTTCATTACCACTTTATGTGAATTTAATACGTATCTTTAGGCATAACTTCTTTGTTTATAAACCGATTTAGATGATTCTTGTTTTGTTAAAAAGAGGATACCTCAAGGTATTTTAACCGACTTCGAAAAAGGAGGTTTTCAGTTTGATCACATATCTATTTACCAGAAAACACGTAAATTGCCTGCACGATGCACTAAAAAGAGTGAAATAAAAATTATTTTTATAAAAAAATAAAACCGCCTTCAAAAAAACCACATCAAAAAAGTAAGAAATAATTCCTCACCAAATAAATAACGTAAGTACTTTGAAGTCGGGCGGGTTTTAACAAAAACAACAAAAATTTTACATGTTTCACGCCCGACTTCAAAGTACTTACGTTATTTATTTGGTGAGGAATTATTTCTTACTTTTTTGATGTGGTTTTTTTGAAGGCGGTTTTATTTTTTAACTACGCGAAAGATAACGCAGGTGCTTGCTACTACCTAATTTTTACACTTGCTTATACAATTTATAGACGAGAACTCGTTTAGCTTATCAGTTACAAAACGAAGACCACTTTTATTATAACGAATAAATTTATTACTTTTATTATCAATATTGTAATAGTTATAAAACTGCTAATATCGTTACCGTATATACCCATGCGGATACCATTCATTTTCCGTAGCCATCCTTAGATCAAATAATGCTTTATTTTAGCCTTATTGCAATGATAAAAAATGAACGGAAATTAACAATGATATAATTATATTATTATGTTTATCCCGAAATTTCCACGGGAAGCGCTCCCGTACCCACCACAACGACGTACTACGCGGGTGACACCACTCCATTATTGTCCAAGCGTTCATCCACTTCTTGGCTATAGTAATTCGTTATTATAATGACAATATTGGTTATTTAGCATTTCGTAAGAATTATAAAAATGACGGTACTGTTTCTTTTCCGTAGCAATCCGTAGTCAACATTTTGCTTCATTTTCGTCTTATTAGCTTAGAAAATAGCTAAAACGGAGATTATAATATAAAGATATGGCGCTTCCCAAATTTCAGAGAGTTCAACCACCTTGTGTCTACGATAATTCATTATAGTAATGTCATTTTATCGATACTTAGCATTTATCCTTCAAACGTTCATTTCCCGTAGCCATGCTACAGTTATCCGTAGTCGCTATAATTTTTCATGCTTGCCTAAATTAGCTTTGAAAATTATTGTAAGTGTAGTAGGTACAATGTATATTATTATGAAACGTTATTGTCTGAAGATTCATTGCGTAATGTCTACGGAAATTTATTTTTATAATATTATTATTTTGATACATATTTTTGTAAAATAACAAATCTGCTTAAAACAATCATTTTCCGTAGCTGTTACCAAATATCCGTATATCCGAAGTCAATATTTTTTACGCCTGTCTAAATTAGCTTTGAAAATGGCTAAAGCGGACATTGTATGTAGTAACATTATTGTCCCAGGGTTCATCCGCCTAGCGTCTACGACAATTCGTTATTGTGATTACCGCAATTATTGTGATTAGCCATTATGTAAATAATACAAAATTTCCAATTTCTAGTATATGAAGCCAAGAGTATGATGGTGCATTACTGGCCGTTCATCCTACCTATAACGTCTACGGAAAAGCTTTACAACAATTCTAAACATGCTTAAAACATTCATTTTCCGTAGCTGCTACTGAATTCCCGTATATCCGAAGACGAATGAATTTTTCACTCCCGTCTAAATTAGTTTTGAAATTACTAAAACGGACATTGTGTATGAGACATTATTGTCCGAGGGTTCATCCACCTAGCGTCTACGGCAATTCGTTATTGTAATGTCGGCAATCTGTCGCCGGCCGCCGTTATAACTCAGGCACACCGAGCACGGGCGACTAAGTCGCAGATATATCAAATAAGGCATTTTCACGAGAAAATTAACGCATGTCATGTGAAATATACGTTTTCTAGGCACTGGTGAAGATTTGCCAAATTATAAGGATAAGGATTTATATTTGAAAAATAATCAACCATCGACACAGCTACGAGATGTTTTTTTTGTGAATGTCCGCACGGATTTAACAATTGCATTTCGTAAAACTGTAAGTAAGTGCTTACCAGCACAATCGGTTGGGTAAATAAATTTCACACCGCATCTAAATTCCACGTTGTTTCATTATATTTCACAAGAAAAACCTTCTAAACTTGTTTCTTAGCATAGTGTAAACCCAGCCTACACGGCGACAAAACGACTTCAAAGATAAATAGCAGTAGTTTCCGAGATTATTATATTTCCGTATCCGATATATTTCTGTGATTGATAATGTATTGTAGATTATTAGATTGATTTCAATTTTATATAAAACAAGCTGATCCGGCAGACGTAGTCTGTCTTAACTATTAAATTTAAATTTAATTACATTTGAAGTAGGGAAATAAGGATTCATTTTATATTTATAGATTATTTATTTGACGGTACGGAAGGAAGGAAAAGTTAAATAAAATGAAGTTAGAAAAAGGGCGTACGTATAACTTTTCAAAATAAAGAAATAACAATTTTTTCTTTCTTACTTTTGTTTTAATTTCTCTACGATGTATGAGTAAACCTCGAACTAGAAAAAAAACTTTTAAGAAGTGTACATACCTACTTATACGTTTAAATATTTATATTCTTGTTCAGATAAATTGTGTATCGATTTCTAATTATTAAAAATAAAAATTACTTACAATATAATATACCTACATAGTTTGGTTTCAATTGATAACTTGTTAAACTATTTTAAACAAAGTTATTGTACAAGTTTTTGCGCACGAGTTCACTTTACAACATATCCTCCTAATTAAATTAATTATACTGAATATCTACAACAATGTGTTGTCCAATTCAACGGACAGACAGACAACAAGACCGTGGTCATCCTTTTGGGAGATTCAATAATTTCGGTTAGGGATGGGGCTCTGTTGGCGAAAAGGAAAACGGGGTTGAGGACTTTTGGTGTATTGTGTATTTGAAGTTGGGGAAATTATAAATCACGATTTTCTCTGATTTAAAGTAACATTAAATTTATAGTTGTTCTTCGAAAGGAAGAACAGTAAGTAACTTTCGTTTTCATGGCACTTAAAAAGTATCCAGAGGTACATAATTTATCCAATATGCAGTATTTCATGTATCATTACTTACCATATTAAAATACACTAACTGTAACTTTTTATGCTTTACTTAAATAAATATTGGGAGCATGAAAGTTTGTTTGGGGCAGGAAACTGGAAAAGATTACGTTGATAAAGTGACGAGCAGGTGGCTACTAACATCTTCATCTTCTGCCTATTTTAGTATCGAATTCATTGACCTCAAGCAAAAACCAAAATATTTTTTATATGCATTTAATTCTTTTTTTGTTGTTATATTTTTTGTTTTGACAACTGCCACGTTCTCCCCTTGACCAACCAACATCAACATCGGCCTGTCATGTGGAAACTTTTGAGTCGCCGTCAGCGTCCATTGCCGAGTAGTGGCCAGAGGAGGGGGCGTCCTTTTGTCCACGAAATTGCCTCATTTTGTGGGTCTCCAACTATCAATTTGAAAATTGTAATTGAGTCTTTGTACTCTTTGATGTCTGCATATTGAAATGTTTGGTTGCTTTCTTTGATATTGTGATAGATTTTTAAAATATCATTTGGTTTCGTGGTTTATTTTGTCATATGAACTGGAAAATGAAATAAAAATAACAGCGAAACTGTTATACTTATTTACATCAAAGTTTAGAGCTTAAAATGCACTCCGAAGCTTATGTATCTTGATTTTAAGTTCAACGAATAGTTAAAAGGTTTTTCAGTTGCTCTCGTCAGTTCTGTACCCTTAGCACGAAAAACTTTCGCTATCGTAATCGTTATCGTGGCCGTATTACTTACTTTGTATGAAAACCAGAGTGGCGCCTTTTTCGGTCGTATAAGGAACAAAAATTCAATAGATATTTGCACGGAGCTTTGATGGATAATTATAGTTTACTATTATTCTGGTAAACTAGACATATCATAAAAACACATATGCAATTGTTTGTTTTTATTTTAAAAACAGATGAACTAATCTAATAGACCGTCCTACTTTAAAGAATGTAAACAAAAGCGATGTTAATGGGTTTATAGTCCAAGCTTTAATACAAATTGCGATCCTCTAGAGACCAACAGCAATAAGCTAATACCTACTATAGTTCCGAATCAAATATTGAGAACAGGGCAATATTATGCAAATCTGAGCCCATTGGAATATTTATTGAGCGCATCGAATTTCTAATTAGATATCTCTGGATCTCCCGTGGGAAATCGTATCTGCTCAGATTGACAACGTGACTTGCAATGAATTACTCATGAGTATAAGGTATTATAGATGTGTTATTACAATGCGAATATTGTGGGATTGGGTATTAATCAGTACTTTTCCGAGAGAATGCTTTCGTTGGTGATTATTTTTTATTATTGTTCTGTATGTTGGTGTTACTTTGTATTAAGTTTACAAAGGTATGTTCTGTCTGTGACACTAAACAACAATTCACAAGAAACATGCTTTGAAATAAGTTTTTTTTTGTTTCCCTACCATTAGGTACTATCATCGTTAAGAGGGATTGTAGTAAGAAGATAACCCTATTTTTAGTAAATATTTTTAAAGTATAGTTTTCTTTACAATTTCTAATTTATTTAATAAAGAAGCCATTATTTTTTGTAAAATTATGCTTAAAATCTTATTGTTGTGAGGCTACTCTATTTCTACGAGTATACATATTTTGATAAAATCTACATGACAAGTGAACATCGCTTATTAAGGTAACTATTAGAAATTTTGATTTAATTGGGTCGGTTGGTGAGGTCCTAATTAGGGATCGCCATATTGGCTTCACCGGAGGCGATTGTTTGGCAACTGACCAGTGTCTATTATGATACATACTGACATCGCGAGTGGAGAGTCAGGTTAAAATTGACTGGTTATTTGCTTCTAAAGACCTATAAACTTCAACCAATTGCTCACTACAAAATTATCTTTATCTTGGTCCTGAAAATGATAACTATGTTACAGCTTGGTCTTTACAGAATCTGTTAAAGTACATCAGGTAAACTACACTAGACCTTACCTTTAATTAAGTATAGGAAATGATTATAACAGATTTTTATCTTGTAGGTAAGTACTTCTTGCTTCTGCGTTTTATTTGTAGGTATAAATATTTAAAAGTAACAGAAGCAATTTTAAAGTGTCGTAATTATTAACACTTGTGTATAACGCCGGAAAATTTTGAAACGAGCATCGTCGAGAGGAGATGTAATAAATGCCCCTTGTTGCGCCAGAGTCGGACCTTGGATGTAATCTCCTCGGATATAATCTGAAATGAGAGGGCCTTTACGACGTCAAATCCACTGTTAAAGAGTGGGGCAAGTTCTGATAAAGCGTCGCTCTGGGTTAAGTTAATCATCATCTAACGATGTTGTTTTATTCATAAAATGCAAGGACATTTTTAATACTCGTATGTCTCTCAGCAGAAAATTGCGAAACGAGCATCGGCTGGCAAAGGTGGGATAAGTGCTCATATTGATACTCCAATGTCAGACCTGATAATCTGAGGCGGGCTTTCACGCAGTCAAATGCACTGGTTATGAGGGGGGCAAGTTCTGATGAAGCGTTGCTGGATTAAGCGTCTACATCATCTAACGGTGTACTATTATTTATTAAATGCAAGGTTACTGTTGTAGTACTAAAAATACTATGTTGTTTGAAATTTTTAATACCTGTGTGTCTCTCAGCAGAAAATTGCGAAATGAGCATCGTCCAGCGAAGGTGGGGTAAGTGCCCCTATTGTTGCCCCCGAGTCGGACCTGATATAATCTGAGATGAGTGGGCCTTCACGCCGTCAAATCCGCTGGTAATGAGTGGGGCAAGTTTTGATGACGCGTGTCTAGGTACAGCGTCAATATCATCTTACGGTTTAGATTTCGTTCATATGATTTTATTTTTTTATTAGTAAAATAATCTTATATTTACTCTTGTCTCTTTTGAGTTGTTGCAAAAGGCATGAAGAGGAAAAAAATGTTTTCCTGTTACTAATAGAGCGAATTAAAATTTATTTTAGAGCAAATTCTAGTAGCAAGGAATTTATCACTTCTCTATCGCGGTACCAAAATTTATCAGAAATTGGATCTATTATTTGTATATTTGCTGTAACAATTTGACAAGGTGTTTTGTACTTTGTGTTTATTTTACGAGGCTAGCTCATTGATGCAAAATGAGACACACTACATTGTTTCACAACTTACCAAGTGGAGTGAAACTTTGCGGAAGTAAGGACAAGTTTTTTTTAATATTCATAATTACAATATCACCTTTAAAACTATATAAACCTGAGATATAGACCTAAAACATATTGTTGGTAAATGAAAAATGAAACCACCAGCTAATCTTTATTCCGGCGCGGTCAATCCGGCAAGCGGGGTTATTTATCACCCCCCTCGTTTGTAGGATATTCGTAAATATTTCAAACGTTATTGCCGCCATCAACATAATGTTATGGGGCGAAATTTTACAAACGGAAACAAAAGATATAAAGCCACGACGTGGAGCTGAATATCGTCTATAGTCTTCGGTGTTAATGCCGCGGAGAGAACAGCATTATTTACAATTGGTTCACTGTATGAAATATCTTCGGGGTTCGGTGAAACTGTAAATAAGGTAAAATTCTGTAGTTTAGATAACTGTTCGTGTATTGGCATTAAAATACCCAATTGCGATGGTTTTTAACAATAAAATACTAGACGGAATGTTGTTATTGTCATTATGTTTGTGAAAACAACAACTTTGATTTACCCATATAACGTCTTTGCGTACGTTTTACCCATGATTATGATACACTCTCTTGACCTAATTTTCAACGATATAAAGTTAAAGCAAGTATATTTGATAACAATATAAAAACTTGATGCACTTACCTAGAATATTTTGTATTAGACATTGACGTATATATGAAAACATACCTACATATGTATAAGTGCTGACTAGCAGAGTTCTTTATTTTTCAGTTGTTAAACAAACTATTTTTATTCGCTTTACAGAAAATAAAAAATAAAAAAGAGAACACGCAGCGAACTGAGAGAGATAGACGCATATCGACAAATGACAGTCGCTGCAAATCGAGCGAGCTTATTGATGCTTCATGTGAAATGAGAAACAAAGGAATACTTATAAACGATACTTTGCATCGTTAGAAGACTGATAGCGCTATTTGGCGGCAAATAATGTAAAAAAAATGCATTTTCGTCTAGCTACATTTGGTTTCCTTGCTACTTGACAGTTTTATATTTAAGGTCATGATATGGTCAATAATTATTTGTATTAACAATTATATAGTAAATAATTCTACTTCCTACTTCCTACTTCCTACTAATATTATAAATGTGAAAGTTTAGATGTTTGGATGTTTAGATGTTTGGATGTTTGGATGTTTGTTACTCAATCACGCCAAAACGGCTGAACGGATTAAGCTGAAATTTGGAACACAGATACTTTGTAGCCTGGAGAGGAACATAGGCTACTTTTTATCCCGGAAAATCACTTTCCCTCGGGATAACGTCGTGTAGTCCACGCGGGCGAAGCCGCGGGCGGAAAACTAGTATATTATAAATGTGAAAGTTTAGATGTTTGGATGTTTATATGTTTGTTACTCAATCACGCCAAAACGGATGAACGGATATGGCTGAAATTTGAGACACAGATACTTTGTAACCTGGAGATGAACATAGGCTACTTTTTATCCCGGAAAAATATCACAATCCCGCGGGATAACGTCATGTAGTCCATGCGGGCGAAGCCGCGGGCGGAAAGCTAGTCTTACATAATTATTTGTGTGTCAGCTGATCGAAGGTCAGCTGGATACAGTAGTAAGTGTGTGGTCTAGATACAAAATCCGAACTGACGCTACACTAGTACGAGTAGGTAGATTTAAAGTGGTCGCCTAATGATCCAAATTAAACTTTAACAATTTCAAATCTCAAACAGGTAATGTGTTAAAACAGAGGTGAAGACGTCAGCAACCGCCTCTGTGGTCTAGTGGTTCACACCACCGATTTCCGACCAAGAGGTCCCGGGTTCAATTCCCAGTGGGGGAACATATTGTATTCAGTTTGGTTGGTGGTAGGACTTGTTCTTAGTCCGCCTGGCTAGCTACCATCATCTTATCCAAGTATGGCGCCATAACAATGATGTTTTCAGCATTATTGTGTTCCGGCAGTTAGAGATAAGATAACCAGTTCCTCAGTGACTGAGGATTCAGGAAGTAGTGCGCTTCCACCTTTAGCCTTAACACCACTTAACATCAGGTGTGGTGTGATGAAGGCTAAGTGGTACCCCGTAGTGGATAAAAAAAAGTATTGTTTTATCTATTTTCTTTAATTTTACCCTTGATAATTTTTAACTTAATTAAAAATACTAAATTAGTCAATCAATTTATCTTTACTAATATTATAAAGAGGAAGACTTGAGAGTATGTTTGTAATGGATGAATTCTGAAACTACTGCGCCGATTTTAAAAATTCTTTCACCAGTGGAAAGCAGCGTTCTTCCCGAGAAACATAAGCTATAATTATTTTATCACGCTATTTCTATGGGAACGGGGAACACGTGATTAAAGCCGCTGGGAGCCACGAGTCTATTATATAAGGTCCTTCTCAAATAATGCACATAATTTTAACAGGTCAATGTACTCACGCATACAAACAACTTTTACTATGGTACCAACATAAAAAACGCGAAAAAAAAATCAGCTGTTCCATAGAAAATTTTAAATCGAATAGATCAAAATGTATGGAACAGCTGATTTTTTTTTTCGCGATTTCAATGTTGGTACATAGTTGTTTGTATGCATAAGTACATTGACCTCTTATAATTATGTGCACTATTTAAGAAGGACCTTATATACCTACTCGTAACAAAATGATTGTTATTTCAACTACACATACCAGTTTCACAAAGTTATCTAATTGAATATCTTGAATTGAATAACTCCGATGGGACTCGAACCCAGGACCTTTCATTGTCCGTACGATGCTATAACCACTGAGCTACGGAGTCGTTAGTGGACACGTCGAATTTAACCAACACTTCTTATGCGCTGTTAGTAATAAAAATTGCATTATGAATGCAAAAAAGTATAATTAATAATCTGAAAAAGTTATCTTAGGATTTTATATTACTTTTATGCATTCACAATGCAATTTTGTAAGTATAGGAAAAATGTGAGCTCTATAAGTAAAATCCCGCCTGAAGGCTCGTGGTTTTTTACTATCACATTTTTCCTATAAAGTTATCTTAATTTATGTTCTTCAGTTATTCATAGTACTATGTAAGAATTTTATTCTGTCCTTGTTTTCGTAAAGAAAAACAACAGTCTGCATCAGCTACAGACAAGGGCACAAATTGCATTGTGAATGAAGTGACTAGATTGTGAACGACAGACTGCCGCACCTGCGTCGGTGATTCCGTTGACGAGGACAATACTAGACTAGACATTGTCTGAGTGAGCTATACATGAAAACAATTGAAGTCGATAAACTGTGCAAGACTGATGTATTTCGAAAGAATACTAGTTTTGAGCGAAATCTCGTGAATCGTATTACTCGTGTGGTATTGTAGGTATTATGATTCTTTAAATATTTGAGATAAATAAAGGTACAAAGCCATGCTGCTCAGACACATGTCCCCACTGCTGCTCAGACACTGGCCTTCCTTATGGATGGATAAAGAGAATGGGCCATGGCCCACCACGCGGGCTCAATTCGGGTTGGTGGGTAATGCATACTGTCAGGTAATATTATACTTCTAAGCGACCACTACTATGAAAATGAATGAAAGTGGGAAGCACGCGTTGGCCCGCGTTGCAGACGCTACCGCGTTGCAGACGCCTAGGTTTGGCCGAAGATTTGATGAGACACCGATCATAGCCAAAAAATCTGCTATTTTATACAAACTGTCAATAAGAATGTATGGAACAGCTGATTTTTTTGTTGCGTTGCAGAGTTGGCCCCATAGTAAAAGTTGTTCATATTCATGAGCACAATCACCACCAAAGAGGTTTTGCGCTTATTCATTAACACGTTTTATACTTTGGGGCCAGCTCCATAATAGGTAAGTATATAACGGGTGTCCCAAAAGTAGATATAAATAAATAAATAAATAAATAACTTCTTACATTCACACCAATTATCTAAGCCCATTTTAATTTCATTAAGAAACTGTATCATGGAAAACTTGATAACGGATAAATATATACTTAAATACTTTTTGTTTGTAAATACAAACTTAATATACATAGTAAACACCCAGACCAAGACAAATAGACATGTTCATGCACACAAATATTTGTCTTGTTCGGGAATCGAACCCGAGACCACTGGCGCAGAAGGTGGGTAGCCTACCCCTGCGCCAAATCGGTAGTCAAGATATAGGATGATATGTCTCAATAAAACGCGAATGGATTGGAATTTCGTCGTAGTTTTATTTTATTTTAAAGAAGAGACTTGTACAATTTTATCTGAATAGAATATCTGCTAAATGGCCGCCACGGGCATTTTTGCTGTGTGCAAGTTTTTCATGACACTTTCACACATTTCGCTGCTAATTTCACTCATTTCGCTACTTATTTCACCAATAAATCGGCGAATATTTTGTGTATATTGTCTATGTTTTGTGGATAGTTGGCGTAGACTTTATCTTTCACGTAGCCCCAAAGAAAGAAATCCAGTGGCATCAGATGGCAAGATCACGGTGGCTATTTGACATCACCTCTTCTTGAAATTACGAGATTTTTCGTCCTTTCTACGAGTGTTTGTAATTGATCGTGAATTTTCGTTAAATATTGGTATTACTTCTATGCGCTGTTTTATTGTAAAACGCTCCACGATTAATTTTACATGTGTCAAGATGACGTATGTCAAATTTCAACCCGCCATCTTGAATATTTCGGAAATAGCGCGAAATTCAAAACCTATACCTACTTTTGAGACACCCTATATAAATGATTCGATTCAATACCAGAACTTAATCAGTAACCAAAACTTTATGAAAATCCATTCTAGTTAAATTGGTTGATGAAAAAATCTAAAACCTATCATTTTCAAAATTCAGTGTTTCTCTTCAAATTTAATCAGAAACAGACTCTTACTTCAAGAAACACGAAACCGCTTAGAGTGTTATAATCATAATACTGTAATTCAGGATCACAATAAACATTGGGTCCGTCCTGGCCCAACCGCCCAAACCGACATTCCCCGCGCGCCGCCCGCCCAAATTAGACAATATTGACTGAGTTATTTGATACACTGGTCCACGTGCATTTTTGGGCTTATTATTATTGGGGTTGGTGTGTTCCCAACTACCAGGAAGGATGTTGGTATTGTGACAGTTGTAGGGATATATAGAAAAAAAGTTCATTGTTCTTAAGAGTTTTGACTGGAGTAATAAATTTATATTGATAAAAAAAAGTTTTATTATTAGGTATTAATGCTTTAATTAATAGGTACTTATAAAAATTACGTTAACTCAAAAGCCTTACATTGGTTTTGCCTATATATTTCTGCATTAATGTAAGTAGTTAATACAATTAGTCAGCTGGAAAAGATTACTGTACCTTGCCGTTTTTGTTTGTCAGTTGGACGGTAACTGTCTCAAAATATGTTTTTTTTTCGTTAATTTAATTAAGATCGTAATTAATAATATTTTTTGATAGTTCATTTCTTCTACTTACTTATAATTATTTATTGAAACGTATTTCATGTGATACTTTTGTAATGTAAATAACAAAACCTTTTACACTTTTCAAACTTTCTTAAATCGAATAGAACACATATAACTGTTTTTTCCTTATCAAAAGTGTCTACAGTCTACCGGGCAAGCGGTAATAACCCCTAATGGAGGCTATATAAGCCCCATAATCCAATGAGGGCTCATTACTGTACGTTTTAGTCCTAGTTTATTTGATCTCGGCTTTGCGTTGAACCACTTCATACAGATAATAGCACGCCCGAATATAACCACTTTGGGGAAGCAATGTAATTATTAAAAATTGCTTTCAATAATAACGCAAATGTTTTTTCATTACCTGCCTTGGAAAGATTTATGAGGTCAATTTGGAGCTTTTTTACAATCAAATGAGTTTACGAACTTTTTGAGTAATTTGATTCAGATATTCATTTTGAGGCTGAAGGCAAAACAAAAAAAAGTAAGTATAAAAGCTTGTTATTTATTTTTCACTTCTCATGCTCGTAAAGTTCGTCTTTATGTTGGGTATAGGCTGCATAAAATCGCTTTTTATGCTCTAGTGCATAAAGTAAAATCCTTGTCTAAGTCTCAGACTCTAAAGGTAGACTTCCGAGCATCGCGGCCGATCGCAGCCGCGCGCTTTCGATCGCGTGCGACTGACGCGTGCGGCTGATGCGACAATAGTCAGTGTATGAAAATGTATGGCGCCACTTTCGAGGTTCGTAAAAAAAACGGACCGCCGCGCCGGACGGCAAAATTCAGTGTAGTGCGCAAACGCCCTTTCTGTAACACGCTAACTGCGGCACTGAATTAGCTATTCTTTCTATTGGTGCGGTACGCGGCGTTTTAGACCTCATAGTAAACCAGACATTGTGGCGGTACGAAGCGTTTTCGACCCCACCGAGATTTAAGAGACTGAAAATTTCTTTTTCATCCCATCGATTCGAAAAGCGATGATTGTTTATCTAATAACAGGGTCCAAAACGATTCTTTGTTTACCTGTTATGACAAGAGGGTATAAATGAGATTTGAATTTTGAACACCTTCATAACAGGGTCCAAAACGATGAGATTTGAATTTAGAACATAATTAAAGAAGCATTGGTTGGAGTGTAGCAAAGGGTGTGCAGTACTTACAAAAAAAAATCTACTGATTTTGTATGGGGCCGGGACTTTTTTCGGGATCGAGAAATTTTCAAAAACGGAATTTTATAAAATTGAGAATATCTCGTAATCCGTGAGTCGTAGCTAAAATCTAACAAAATTTTCAACCCCCCTACGACATCCCTGGAGATACTTATAAGGAATCTGATGGACATATATTTTTTTTATTTCAAAGCTCATTTTTTTTTTCTTGCCCGACTAGCGCTATGATGTATCCGGACGACAAAGAAAGGTAGGTAGTTAGAGTTGTCTTTCTGATTTTCTTATAGAGGGGGATGAAAAGCAGAGTGTATTACTCGGCCGCAAAATTATTTTCACCTCGCTGCGTTCAGGATTCTACTTTAGAATACCTCACTGCGCTCGAGATTCTACTCTAGAATCCTTCACTGTGCCCTGGATTCAAAATAGCGCCCTCGCCGTAAATATGCTATTTTGCTCCCTTGTAATACAATCTACTATAATATTTTTAAGCGTGAAGTCAGAAACAATATGGATTTTAGTCTTGATAAGTGAGTATCTATACAATACAAAGAAGTTTTCATTATAGTTACGGCCGCGTGCGGCCGACGACAGACGTCGTCGTCTGTCGCATACCTCGGAAGCGGCGCCATACATTTTCATACACTGACTATTGTCGCATCAGCCGCGCGCGTCAGTCGCACGCGATCGATCGCGCGCGGCTGCGATCGGCCGCGATGCTCGGAAGTCAACCTTAAGACAAAGGTCGTCAGGTAAACAGTCACACACGCAATTGAACTTCGTTACTTAAATAAACTTGTTATTTCATTCGGTTTCTTTGATTTGTATACAATTCATGTTAAATTACTAATTTAATAAAACTAGGCAAAATTAATGAGTTTTGTAAGAAATAAGTATTTCAAGAGCATTATGGACTACGATCTATGCTAAGTCACTGTGCTGCCACTTCCACGTATAAAAAAAAAGAAAAAGAAAGTTTTCCCGCCAATATGGCAGTCTTTATTTTTTCTTTTTTGCAATATTGTTATTTATTTTTCTCACACTCGAAGTAAAAAGCAGAGTGTATAACTTGTACATAAAACCCATTTTACCCTCGAATTGACTACCCATCCTCGCCTACGGCTCGGGTGGATATACAGGACGTCCCAAAATTAACTCACATGGAGGGAAAGTACCTTAAATACTGAAGATATAAAATTTTACTGAAAGGAGACTTCATTTTTATTTTAAAAAGAAAACGAACTGCATTCAAAGAATTTTAAGTAATCAACTGTCTGAACTGGGAATCGAACCCGCCGAATGTAAAAAAAAATATTTCACTAATTTAATTGTACCGATTGAAAGGCTCGATCATACCTTATCATTTTTTCTTAATAACATAGCATCTTAAATAAAAGGAAGACTACGAAATTTAACATTTAATGTTGAATAACAAGTTTGTGCAGCGTTATGGATAGCCTTTCCTGTGACTGTCGTGCTCAAAACTTTAACATTTCAATGTATTACTAATGAGTGAAGATTGGAGCAATTATCATAAAGTGTTTGATAAAGTTATAATGTGTTAAGTAACACCAGCTCGATTGGTTTAAAAATGTTTAAATAGTTACTTTGGTGCGGTCTATTCCAACATATGGCATAGTCGTGGGACGCCCCCAGGGCTTCCAATGACTATGTCACATGGTGGCATAGACCACACCAAATACTGTAGATAGAAAGTTTTATTGAAATAGGACTTTATTTTTATTTAAATAACAATAGAACTGCATTCAATTTTTTTTTAATAATAGCATGTCAAACCGATAATCGAACCCGCACGAAATTATTCAAACTTTTTAAAACCAATCGAGGTGGTGTTACTTATCACATTATCAAACACTTATGATAGGGAATTAGGTATAATTGCTCCAATCTTCACTCATTAGTAATACCTACATTGAAATGTTAAAGTCTGTATTGAGCACGACAGTCACAGAAAAGGCTATTCATAACGCTGCACAAACTTGTTATTCAACATTAAATGTTAAATTTCGTAGTCTTCCTTTTATTTAAGATGCTATGTTATTTAGAAGAAATGCTTAGGTATAATCGAGTCTTTGGATCGGTACAATTAAATTAGAGAAATATTTTTTTTACATTCAGCGGGTTCGATTCCCAGTTCAGACAAGTGATTATTCAAAATTCGGTGAATGCAGTTCGTTTTCTTTTTTAAATAAAAATGAAGTCTCCTTTCAGTAAAATTTTATAGCTTCAGTATTTAAGGTACTTTTCCTCCATGTGAGTTAATTTTGGGACGCCCTGTATATACGTCTCGAGGAAAAATGGTATGTTTTATGCACTTGTTGTACAATCTACTATTATTTTGTGCAGCAATGTGGTCTACATTGTGAGCGAAGTATAACAGAGATGTTAGTTCCGCGTTCCGCGTAATAATATCAGTTTACATCGAGAACTAAATATAAGCCGCACACGGGCCACCGACTACGACCACAAAACGCCCGCCTAGGTTGACGCGCGTAGACGTCACTTGTTTTTTCTTCTAGCTTAGAGTGCTTGTACACGGTCGGTGCTAGTAGCTTGAGCATGTTGAGGCACTTGCGCGGGTTATATGCATCGCAAACTTTATCGTTCAAAAACATGTGCGGGTCTAGCGACTCGAGCATGTACCCTAATCCGATCCTAATTGAGCAGGTTCCACTCATAAAGCTACCGCCCGAATAGCATGCACATGTAGCTCTTGACCACGAGCAAATAACTTGTGCGTACTGCTTGCGCAAGTAGCCCGTGTCTTTACTTGCTTTAGTTATTTGCACCGTGTAAAAGTACAAGTGAGTAACTTGAACAAGTAGCTTGCGTATATTACTCACGCATGTAATCCGCATCTTTACTAGCTCCAGCTAAATGCACCGTGTAAAAGCGACGCAAATGTAAAAGATTTTAACTGTGAATTTGCTATCAAAAGCTCTTGAAGAATTTAACATATTATGCACATATAATTCTCAAACTCTGCAGATGTTGATAGCAATTAAGAAAATCAAGGTTTTTTTTTGTTTCGAGGCAAATGCTTCAGGCGCTCGTTTCAAAGATAAATTCGCCGTTAAAAATTAAAACTCTAATTTAAACCGGTTAATGGACAGGGAAACCCAACATTTTCCCGACTAAAGTAAAGGCTGAAATAAAATTGAGCTTTCAGTGTACTGAAACTGAAACTTCAGTATAAGAACTGAAAAGATTTAGGGCTGCCTTAATTTTTATGTTGACTTGACTCAACATCTTTTTTAATTATTTATTTTATGATACCTTAAAACTACCTTCTCATGGAATTGGAAAAAAACTTAAAACTATTTCAAAATTTCAAAACATATTAATATGAGTAAGAGATAAGATAGCCAGCTCCTAAGTGATTGAAGATTCCGGAAGTAGTGCGCTTCTACCTTCAGCCACCACTTATCATCAGGGGTGATGAAGGCTAAGTACTACCCCATAGTGGATAAAAAACCACGGGTTGCACTCCGGGAGTGCCGGCATGCAGAAGTGAAAAGGGCTCCCTAGACTATTTCACAAAAAAAAAGGACTTTGACAAAAAAAGGAAAAATATACGGACTAGATTTGAGCCGTGGTCTTCTGGCTGCAATGCCGCCCGTTTTCTAACTTGAGCTATCACAACTTTGGAAACGGTGGCGAAATTTGCGTTCGGATACTAATGACATTGTTAGTTTTTCGATCAGGTCACGTCTTACGAATTTTAGATCTGACGGTCACATGATCCTGACGCGAGTTCAAAATTTTTTACTAATCACAAAAAGTGCACAACACCGCAAAAGAAGTTTTCACTTAAAAAAAAAAATATTTAAACAAAAGTAACGCTGTAATTGTTAACTACAGCCAGCACAGATGTTACGAATTCAAAATGAGCAAAGAAATAAATTATCGAAGAAACTTTTAGGTAAGTACTCTATATTCAAAAAAATAATTATTATTATTATTTGATATTTCGGGTTTTTAATCTCTCATTTCTGAGGCTAAAATCATGTCCATGCGGGCTTTTGACCAAGCATGTCATGTTTCAATGCTTTTTAATATATAAACTTACACATATATATTAATATATATATATGTGTAAATTTATATATGGGTTGATAATGAAAGTTATCCTTTATTATTATTATTCAATTCATTTCCTTTTATTAAAAAATAAGATCCTCAAAGCAAGAATGAAAAAATATCACTCTCGAGTTCTACAGTCACCTTATTTTCATAGCCTATTACTAGTACCATTTTCACTGTTTGCCAACCCTAAAAAGTAAAATAACAGTCCGACCAGTCACTAACCGTCGTGTTTATGACTTCTATAGGGAAATACAATGTGCCCTCCAAATGGAAAAAGTTTCACACATGTAAGTAAGAGAGCGTCGCTTTCATTTTTTTTCTGACGGTACCTACCGATGAGTTTTTTATGCTTACACCCTCGTAAAGTGCACTCGTTATAGTTTACGCGACAGTGTTGTTATGTGTTTACGCTACGAATATCAAATTTTTCAATGTAACGATAGATGGTTGGAATTTTATTGAGGGCACATGATGTCAGGCTGATAAAACATACACATAACATTTTACATTATACAATATTGGACACTGAGTTTTGACATTTTAAAATCAAATTATTTTATCTTTTTTGCATTTACAATGCTGAAAATATTGAAAATGAAGTAAGTACCTACTTATTAGAAAAAAAGTGTGAGGGTAGTAGTAGTAATATCTTCACATTGATGAAATAAATGCTGGCTAAACAGTGCGCGTAAGAGGTATTGGATAAATTCGACGCTTCTCATAGCGACACCGTAGCTCAGTGGTTAAAGCATTTGCTCGGACAGTGAAGGTCGTGGGTTCGAGTCCCATCGGAGCTAGTTGCGAGGCGGGTCGATTTTTTCTAATACTTTATTTTCAATATTTTAAAAATCATTTTGGTTTGAGTTACAAAGATAGGTCGCTCTTGTGGAATAATTTAAATAGATTTTTAAAATTAGCGGTCCCTAATGTCACTTGATTCTATTTAAAGTTAAATCTTTGACGAAAAATCTTTTTTGCAAGCTTTTTACAAGCTTTTTATTAACTTACCATGTTAGTCATTTAGTGAGTATGATACTTAGGTAGTTAGTGGGGAATAAATCTTGCAAGCTTAATTTGACCCACTTCCCAGTGTCCGATGGATCTGAAATTTTGTATACAGGTTTGGTTCAGATGACAATACAATATTAAAGTACAGTCAGCAAAAAAGCTTGTCATAAACAGGAAATTTTTAGTAAAAACTTATTGTAATTTTAATTTTTATCTTATGAGAATTCATAGCAATCCGACCGGGTATTTCTAGAGATTAAACGTTTAAATTAACAGACTTCACTGATTTACTGCATTGAGACCATGGCGTCTACAAAATTTATCTTCGTATATTTTGATCGTAATATCTATTTCAAACATAGATAAACCACAAACCAGATATGTCAATGCGCTTAAATTTAAGATACAGGGTTATTTTGAAACAACTGGCCAAATTTTTAAGTTTGACTCAGAATCGGTAAGTGAACAACTTTCTCCTAGAAATATGGGTCGAAATATGAAATTTTTTTTCGACTTTTCGTACAAATCATACTGATCACGTGATCGATTTAGTCCAAAAAATTTTGTCGTATTTCGTTCGACCCATGTTTCTAGGAGAAAGTTGTTCACTTACCGATCGAACTAAAAAATTTGGCCAGTGGTTTCAAAATAACCCTGTATAAAGCAATACCATTAAAACACCCCCGATTAAATTAAGCTATTGATCACAGAACCAATATTCACCGTTCAACAAACGTGTTTTCAATACCATAATTCATAACACAACAGGCACACGACCACAGCGATATTTATAACGCTACCCTGAAACCCCGTGGGATTACTTTAGTATTGACATTACAACCGCCGCTGATGGCACTTGGAAACAAACAGGAGTTTAATCAATACTTCAAACAGAAGTTTGGCCATTGCAATAATAATTAAAAGCGGATGATTATATGGAATATTTGCGGAGGACCAAGGGGTCGGGCCGCGGGCGATGCCTCTATTGCAAAGTGAGAGATAGTTGGACGGTGCTGTAGAGTAGTTAAGAACTGCAGTATATCAAATGCAGTATCCGTAAAGTTTGAATGGGCAGTTAAAGTTATTGTTTAAAGTTATTCTGGGCAAAAGAATTTGAACTTTTTCTGTTCGTTTTGGCATGGTTGTTTTTAAATTGCAAGAAGAACATACAAGATTTAATTAAAAATATGATGGTTGATTGTGTTAGTTATTCATTGGTTATGAAATCAAGACTTCAAACAGTAGAAGAAAATTATTTTTTACTATCGACACTGAAAATCATTATTACTACTACCATTCATCGTAGCCTAGTTAAGAATAATGTTTAAATGAACACAAATACGATTTTTCGTAATTTTTAATACGATCATATCGTTAGAAATTCTAGTCTATACAAATCTTAAAAAATAATAGTTATGTGTTACTTTGAATTTCTTATGATAATAAAAGGAACATCTTGTATAACAAAAAATAACTGAATGGGTGTACTTAAAATATTCTGCACTATGTCCATAATCCTTTACTCTGATGTAATCCTGGTCCACAAGATGATGATTGCGACCCATTTTAGTTTACAAAAGGTAATCCTTTAAGGAGGAACTATTTGAGGAATCCCCTTTTGATAGAGGCGTAGTGTTTACGATGTAAATTTTGTCTATAATATCATAAACCTCTTTGATTGGACGGACGCTAGTTTGAAGGGGCACTTTGTACTTGTTACGATGGAAGCTCTACAAAAGACATGTAGGTATGTGTAGAATTAATATTAGGTTTAAGACCGCTGTACACATTGGGCCAAGCATTGGGCCAAGCATCGTACATTGACAGTTTTGAAAGAACCTAATTAAACTTGTTCGATCAAAAGTGTCAATGTACGATGTATTGGCCAATGGTTGGGCCAACGTGTACAGCTAGCATTACATATGTTAAGCTACTACGGCTAATACTTGTTAATTTTTAATTTTCGTTCACGTCTCATAGGAAAAAAATGTTGATGGACACTACACCAATTACCACATCGATATACTTGGCAAGTACGTATATAGAGTGAGGTTTTTCTAAGGAAGTCTACATTTTTATTAGTAAAAAGTAAGCCGCCTATTTAAATTACATGTATACACTATGAACCTATTAGTTTACCTATAAGTAATTATAAAAGGAAATAGCGCTAAATCTTTAACGAACTAAACGAGTTTAGTCCACTTCTAAAACTCTGTTGCAATAAATTGACGCATGAAATAATCTCATGATTTGGTTTAACAATTTTCTGACACGTTTTTCGGGAAATCAAAACATTGGAATATACTGCAACATACATACAAAAATTTCCGTCGAAAGTACTATTCACTCAACTTTTACCTGCCATTCCGCATCCTCAAAGGCACTCAAAAACGCTCAAAAGAGTTTCAGCACACAAGACTTAAAAAGTACTCTCAATTGTATGGAACCCTCATCAAAAAGCGTTATATTATCAAAACATGCATTGTTTGAGCGAGTATCTGGTTTTGCAGGGTTCCGCATGTTTCAGACGGCATTATACGAACATCCTTTGCTTACACAAAAGAGCAGTGGTTTCTGTAGGGTTGGGTACAAAAACGTTTTTATATTATACTTTTGGTAATGAACCCTTCTGTTTTTAATATGCATTGGTAGAGTGTTTTATTAGGCACTTTTGGATTTAATTTTGTGTAGTATTTGGGTCGTGCATGTCTTTATCTACGCGGTTACAGAAATGGGTTTCTAATTAAAACATCTTTTGTTGAGCATCTTTCTTTTGTTAATGGTTGTCAAAGGAGATTTATGAGCATTATTTTGATTTTAGATAACCAAACGAGCATCATTGGTAATTGTTTTAATACAGAAATCGGTAACTATATTCTTTTTGAATTTTATTCTCTACAACATTGTGAAGACTCTTCTCTGTCTCGAATGCACCTAAACGAAGATTTAAGCGAAAACCTGAAGAAATTGCCGATTCTTTCAATATGGCGGCGGGGGCGAATGGCGGGGCATTGTGCATTTTGCATTTTAAATACTCACTAACCATCCTAGACAACATATAAAAATTCAAAACTACCGGACCACTTGTAAGCTAAAAACCCTCTATTCTCTGGACTATGTTGCGTGTGTCATACTCATACTTTGACAGTAGGTTCGGTTACTATAGGGTTATTAATACTGGAATAGGTAAACAACTTGATATGATTAGTAACATTATTATTTCATAAATTGACCCCCAAAAACCGAGAATGGAAAATTCGAGATGTAGTCACCTTCATGACCTTGCTGTCAGTCTTTTAAAATGGTCTCTGTGATCTAGTGGTACACCCAACCAGTATCAGACCAAGAGTTCGCGGGTTCGATTCCCACTGGGGGTACCTACATATTGTATTCGGTTTGGTTGGTGGTAGGACTTGTTATAAGTCCACCTGACTAGCTACCACCATCTTATCTAAGTCTGGCGCCATAACAACGATGTTTTTAGCATTGTTTTGTTCCGGCAGTTAGAGATAAGATAGCCAGTTCCTCAGTGTTGATGATTCCGGTAGTAGTGCGCTTCCATCTTCAGCCTTATTTTCACATAACATCAGATGAGATGAAGGCTAAGTTATACTTACCTCGTTTGTGGATAAAAAATATGCGAAATAGTGGACTATGCTATGATGCACACATTAAACAGATTTGATTTAATAATAAGAATCTCATACCACGTTTTGTAATAGAACCACCACTCTTATTATAAACGAAGAACGTTAATTACGAGCCAACCAAACACAGTTTAATTTTCACACACGCTCCGACATTAACCCTAACTGATATTGATAGATCGCGGGAGCAAAACCCTAGGGAAGAGTCTGTACCAACTTCCAGCCACCAATTTATCACTAGAAAGTAATTAATAGTCTTTAGTACTACGACTGAGAGTAACGTCTTAATTTACAGGAAAAGAACTACATTCCAATACCTTTGAAAACAACAGAAAGTTTTTACCTTTAGCAAAAAATATATACACTAATGCCTTTAGGGTAGAGGAATATTTCAAGAGGAATATATGAATTTTAACCGCCTCTGTGGTTTAGTGGTTCACACCACTGATTTCAGACCAAGAGGTCCGGGGTTCAATTCCCAGTGAGGGTACATATTGTATTTGGTTTGGTTGGTGTTAGGGCTTGTTCTCAGTCCGCCTGGTAGCTACCACCATCTTATCTAAGTCTGACGCCATAACAATGATGTTTTCAGCATTATTGAGTTCCGGCAGTTAGAGATAAGATTGCCAGTTCCTCAGTGATTAAGGATTCCGGGAATAGTGCGCTTCCATCTTCAGCCTTATCACCACTTAACATCAGGTGTGATGAAAGCTAACTGCTACCCCGTAGTCGAAAAAAAATATCAAATCTATGGGTTATTTCTATCAAGAAAATAAGCAATTGACGGATCAATCACTACCGTTCTCAAATGTATACCGGGTGTCCCAAAATTATTGGACATGGAGGGAAAGTACTCTAAATAATGGAGACAGTAAATTTTACTGAAAGGAAACATTCCTTTATTTTTGGCAAGAAATAAAACTGCATTGGAAAACCATGAAATACGTCATGGATTTGATGTCACGTCGAGTACTTTTCTATGGAAAAGGTGCTTTTTTTACACAATATCAGTGAATGCAGTTTTGTTTCTTGACAAAAATAAAGAAATGTTTTATTTGAGAGAAATTTGTTGTCTCCATTGTTTTGGGCACTTTCCACTCATGTTCCGTAACTTTCGGACACCCGGTATAGTTTTGCATTTGAAAGCTCGATTTTTGACAATACAGTACAATGATGCGTCGCTGTTTTAGAAAGGCTGTTTTTAAACACGAGGATATAGAGTAACGGAAAACTGTTAGACATTTCTTAAGCTTCTATTCTACGGGAAAATGTAATGAAAGCCACATAAATAGTTGAGAGTAATTAAGCTTTCGTTTAGACCAGTCTTTCCAAAAGTGACCGATAACGCCCCCCTTGTGGGTGCTGCATGCCTAAAGAGGGGCGGTAAGAGACCCAGTAAGAAATGGGGGCGTTGCAGAGGCTACCCGTGCTGAGCGCCTTTGTGTACTACCTAACTGTGCTCAGGGTGCCTACCATCAACAATAAGAAAACGATTCAAAACTGGTGCGTTTCAGAATAGGTACCTAAAATGAATTGCTTTATTTCGTACCATGACCTTCTTAAAACTGAATCGCAAATGAATTGCTGAATGCGAATGAACGAAAGATTTGTGTACTTATTTCTTCCGGAGAGTGAGAGGGATGGGTATAGCTTGGAGGTGTCATGTTAAGGCGCTACTCGGAAAAAGTATGGACTCTTTGATATAAAACTATAGGACGGTTAGAGTTGTTATAAATCTGGTAATATATATATATCTTCATACCTTTATCTAGAATCGTATAGTTTCAGAAACACGATTTTATGATTTTGGCTCGACACTTTTTATTTTCGAAAATACCTCTAAAAAATAAGAAATATCAAGATTATTCTTAAATGGGGATACATATACTATTGAAAATTGCTTTAATTAGTGGACACCAATAATATTTAGGATCGTATAGAAGCATTTTTTTAAAATCACTATAGTTTTTGAATACGAAGTGATTTTGTGTTTTTTTTGCGTAATCGGCAAAATCGGTCTCGCTCCCGTGCGCGTCGTTTTCTCATTGCTATCTCGCTGTAGCATATTTTTTCCGAGTATCGCCTTAAGTGACCGAGCTATAAATCAAATAAGAGTTTATGACAGCTAAGCGGCTGTGACATGTCGCTGAATCGCTTGTCATTGACGCAAGAGAATCTCGATCGCAATTAAGCTGTCGTGGTACGAATAAGGTCTCAAACTCAAGTTAACTCTTGCGGGTTATAATAAATAATAATAATGTTTAATCTCCGCCGATATAGCTCGCAATAATTATTTCATTTGAAGTTATAGTAGTTTTAAGTAAGTAAAAAGGGGGGGCGCTGAAAATAATTTATTTTCAAAGTGGGCATTAGGCAAAATAAGTTTGGGAACCTCTGGTTTAGACTGAAACTAATATCTATTAAAACTAAAGCAATAAGCGCTACAGGAAAGCTGCTTGCCAGTCTATCTCAAAACCAAACTTTAGCATTAAATTGTTATGACGGCATTTTACCGTAAAGTGCTCCTTAAGCTCGTAGACAAAAAGTCGATCAGTATAATGTCTTAAAATGTGTATTGAGTAAGGCATTTCAGTTGGTATTTTTGTAGCTTTTAAGTAGCTTTTAGAGTCGATAGCATTTAGTTGTTAGTCTTTTTCGTTTGCAACGTGTTACCATATTCTATCCCGATATGCCCACGGGAACGAACACCACGCGAACAAAACCATGGGCAGCCGCTAGTTGTGTATAAATTACATTCTGAACGAAATCTAGAATTTCTGCTCATACTTTAACGCCCTACATCGCAAAATGTATTCCTAGACTGTGTATGTATGTATGTATGTATCCTTAGAGAACCATATTTAAACTGGCGCGAGAATACTCCAACTTACCATACTCGCTACCTTATCCACTATGCTTAAGTATAAGGCATCTTTATTATAATAGTCTGTTTATAATATTTTTGTTTGCATAGCCCGCTGTCTGGAATAGCAGCTTATTCCTGAGGGATATTAAGCCACCCGCCGAGTCTTGTTCTGGGAGGAAACGAGTTTCTTCCTGTTTATCGAAAAGCTCCTATATTGTATGTAAATGTATGTGAGCTTATGTCAAGGATGGTGAAGTACAGTCTCCAGCATAAAGAGCTTTTCAGTTTCGAAAGGCGTACGGCCTTAATACGTAGCCCATAAGGGTGCATCAGCGCCCTAGAGAGTCTAGAATAAACTTTTTCTTTTGTGATTTCTTTGATTGACCTGAAGTGGACAAAAATTACCTATATGAAAACTGGGCACAAGAATCTCTATATTGACTTTTTGCTTTCCATTAGGTGTTTTCCGGAAGTTGTTGAATCATCCACCCCCCCACCCTATTCAACCTATAAAAATTATATAACGATATAGCATCAGCAACAAAACAAAAATACCACATCGTTCCTACGGGGATTACACACTACACAATAGCCCGCCGCGCGGCGTCATCCGCGTCTCATCAAAATATCGCGTTACGAATCACAAATTCATTCCGAGCCCAATTATCCGAGCGCTCATTTTCCGACTCATTCGCCGGTGTAATGATCACGTGGTGATTTTGACAGTTGCCCTGCGTTTCACGAGTCGGTGTAGTGGGGCTTTTACATGCACTGTGATGATGCTCGCGTTTATAACATAAGCCAAATTTAGAATTGTTACTTCATTGTGTCGATCTAGGAATTATCAGTGCATTATCGTAAGGCACTAGAATTGAATTCTGTCATTCGTACTTTTAAATCAGTTTTTTTGCCATTAATAAAGTATTTTGTATTGAGGGCGACTTTGGTTAAGGGTATGTTATTTGTTTGGCTAAGTGTTTATTGATAAATTTGTAAAGAGTGGTATTGTAATGTGCGTTCGTATATACAATAAGGTTCCGAATGAACTAAAATCACTTAATGAAGTACAATTTAAAAACAAACTCTTTATATGGTTGAGCACAATGAATTTTTATAATGTAAAAGAATTCTTTGACTTGAAATAGTTTTATTAATATAACAAGATTTAGTTTGTAGGTACCTTAAATTCCATTTTAATTGTGTAATTTATATTTGTATGCTGTCTGGCACGGCAAAACATGAGCACTGTAATATATTATATATTTTTTAAGACCTTTATGTAAATAATACCATGTTTTTGACAAATAAAGAGATTGATTGATTGATGTTCCAAATATAAATTTTTCGTTTGTGATAAAGAGTACTATTTTTTGGTTCATGCATTGTACTTAAACAGTAAAAAAATATAAATTTATTAGTATTAATGATGTTCTTATAAATTCAAAGGCGTTTCCCCTTCCAGTCTGCAGCGTCCCTTCCTAAGATCGGGTGAACAAATGCAAATGTCAGTTGTTAGCATGCATTGCGCGAAGTCACCCGTCTAATTAGTGGGTACCTTGTCACGAGCGGGTATCATTTCAGAGGCTGAACATTTTGATTTCAGTGCTTATGACGGGTGTTAACTGTGAGGTTAATGGGGCTTCGGTGCGAATGAGCGGACGTAAAATATAATTATTATGGCTACAGTCAACGATTTGAATGGAAAATTTACCGTTTGTATGCAAACAATTAATAACTGGTAAACCTGTATATACGTTGTCGTTTCTAAACAACCCATAGGGCTTGTTCAAAGTCCGCCTGGCTAGCTACCACCAACTTATCTAAGTCTGCCGCCATAACAATAATGTGTTTAGCATTGTTATGTTAAAGCAGTTAGAGATAAGATAGCCAGTTCCTCAGTAATTGAGGATTCCGGGACTACTCTGGGTTGTAGTGCGCTTCCGCCTTCAGCCTTATCATCACTTAACATCAGGCGTGATAAAGGCTAAGTGCTACGACTTTTTTTGATAAAATAAAGATAAACCACAAACTCTATTGCTTTCTCGTTTGTTAGTATGGAATGAATCTTGGAACTAAATTTTATTTAATTTCACATTGTTTAGAAACACAACAAATCAAGAAATATTAGTTGTCACAGCTGTATATCTTATGCCAAAAACTAGCATTTTAAACTTTTTCTATTCACAAAATGAAGTGCAAATAAACAAGTATTATTATACCAGTTTAGAATTTATTGAAGTAGCAGTTAGGGGACGCAGTTAAATTAGTTCTTCAAGCTTCTGGAATCGACGGACCAAGTTTCTCCCCCTTTTACCCCTACTATCGCCAACACCCACAGCATTCACTGGGAAACGAGTATGCATTAAAAGTTTACTTGCAAAATATCAACATATTCTGCGACTACCAAACGAGAGTACGCCGAGCCGGCCATGTTTCTAAGGCGCTTGTGTTTTGTTATTTTTGTTACGAATGTGATATTTTTGTAAAATGTTTGCATTTGGAAAGTACTTAGCTCTTTCAGTCTCTTTCTTTCTCATGTCTGACTGAGAGAGAAAAGTGTATGTAACCTTAGAAGAGCTGTCCTTTTCGTGAAAACTAATCATGAAATGGGTGAAACGAGGTAAGAAAGTTCGATATGAATATATAATAAAAGTTGAGGAACGTTAGTTGTTAGTTAGCGTTGGTCTATTAAACTAAAGTATTTATGTGTAAGACATAAATAAAAGTAGGTTAACGAATGTAATTTTTTTTTATGAATAAACGTTATCCGGATATGAATTTTTAGATCAGAAACATTTTTACCAAAGCTTCGTTAGTATAAAATAATTATTTTGAAGGGTAATCATCATTTTGCCTGACTTTCCTATAGCAAGAAAAAGCATGCGGCTTGTACGAATTCAAATAAGCTTTCGGTCTAATGGGAAACATGATCACCTACTTCAGATGAAAATTGAATTCTCTCAATAATCTCCATTGAGGTAACACACGCATATTCCGACTATCGCACACACAATGAATTTCAGACCCCATTGCAGGCGGCAATAGCTAATCTACATTTTCAAACACGTATAATAGCAACCAACTTACCAGCAAATATAACAAGGCCCCTTTTCCTTATCTTAAAGTTTTGTCATTTGCCTGACTCAGGTGACTGTGTAAGGTCAACTTAAGCTGGTTATGTTTGCTGTACTCGTTTGTCAGTATAAGTAATTAAGTTACGAAGCAGAAATGAAGGGATCCCGTACTATCAAGAACAGGTAATTAGTTTATGTAGCTATTGCTTTTCTCATTGTTGCATGTAATGAATTGTGAGGCATATTAATTATTTTACGAGGATTGTTCCGATCATACATGCGTAACAAACTATAAGCGGTATTTGATATAGTGATTGAGTGCTCAAGTAATTAATTTCGGAATAGCTATGAGTTATGTGGTAAATTTCCAACATCCAATCCAGTTTATCCGATTACCCCGTACAGACTTTATGGTCTCTGCTATTTTACTGGGTCTTTTTTTAAAACCAAAACGGGGTTACACTTAACCTTTATCACACCTGATGTTAAGTGAAGATAAGGCAAGAAGGTGGAAGCGCACTACTCTCGGTGGAATCCTCAACCACTGAGGAGCTGGTTAACTTATTTTCGTCGCAAATTTAGTTAAGTTGGTGGAAGCTAGCCCAGCGGACTTAAAACCACCGCCTGCTAAACTCTAATTAAGACATCCTGTGGTGTGCATAACCAGACCACGAAGGTAGTTACAATTTAGAAGAAATCCCAGGAAACTTTGATAAAAGCATATAAAAGCTTATTATCAATGTAATTTTTATTATTGAAAATATTGAAAATTAAGTATAAGAAAATGCTCTTCGCATTCGCCAGGACTGTGAAAGGTCGTGGGTTTGAGTCCCATTGGAGCTAGATGTGAGACGGATCGACTTTTTCTTTTACTTCATTTTCAATATTTCTAGCATAATAAAGCGATATTCATCTCTACAAGTTTGTAAGCTTGATACGGCCATTTTGTATCGCCGGTCCCATTTACCAATTATTATAATTAAGTGTGGAGGAAGTGACCTGCTGGGATAAGAGGGGTACCTTAGTTTTAAAGCGCGGACATTCAATGACATGATTACTAGTGTCCATCATTCTATTTGTTTTCATTGAAATCGTATAAGTGGTTAAGGTTTGGAGAGGTAACAGTAAAGTATTACTATAAAATTCATAATATTATTTAAGAAGGCCCCACCTAACTTAGATAAAAACAAGAGGATGACTGAAGGATGACTGAAGATGAATCTGGTATCAGAGGGGTAAGTTTTGAAGCGTGGTCATTCAATGAAATTGATAGCGAAATGACAACTCAACTTATGTCTTTAGTCCTTTTGTTCTCATCAGAATCGTATAAGCGGTTCAGGCATTCAAATAAACAGACATTCAGATTTACTTACGTATTCATAATATCTGTAAAACTTAGATGTTCTAACAACAAACTTCGCTTAAAAGCATAATAAAAATCGTGAGCATAATAAAGCGATTATAATAAAACGCTATCACCACACAATGTTGTAAACTTGAAACGGCCATTTTGTATCGCCGGGCCTTTCAGCCAATTATTATAATTAAGTGTGGAGGAAGTGACCTGCTGGGATCAGAGGGGTAAGTTTTGAAGCGCGGTCATTCAAGGAGATTGATAGCAACATGACAACTAACTTAAGTCAATATTGCGTTGTTAAGGAGTTTGCATGAAGGCACAAATGGCCATTTGTTATTAGATTTAGGAAGGCATTTGGAAGGGTAGTTAAGTTAGTTAGTTATTTTGATTAATAGCACGGCGAGTGACTTATATTAATTAAAATGTTGTACGAATCTCATTTAGTTTATAGACAAAGTTTGTATCTGATCTGATTGCTAACATTTCGAATAAATTCCAGTTTAATTTTTATTACGCCACAAATATTTATTGATGTATCAGCTAATTTATCATTTATTAGCAAAGTCAATAAGTATATGAAAAATTGCTAACAGTAAATTATATTTTCAGACGTAGTCAATAAAGAGCGAATAGCTTACGTTGCTTATTTAGTCCTTTGATCCAGACGAATTTCTCATTTGATACAACCGCAGTAAAACGTGAGTAAATAAAGAAATAATAAAATTCTAACAGAGAATTAGCCGGTAAATCGTAACTTGTGGAAAGTTTTCGCAAACCTTGGAGTCATTATTTCGACTTTGTTTGGGAAGAGCAAATATTTGCAAGATGAAGTTGCCTCATTATAGTTTTTAAGCTATTGCATAGCTTTTATCGCGGGCTTTGAGCGCGGCGACCGAACCAAGAAAATCCGTAACGAAAAAACCTAACACCCTAGGAGGTTAACAAAACATTGTTTATCTCTTTTTGACAATAGGGGTTTACATATATTTTGTCTCTTACTAACATTGTTTTGGTAAAAAGAGGTAAATATACAAAAATCCTGTTGTTAAAAAGAGCTAAACGTATTTTTCTCTTTTTGATTACATGTGTTTATTTTTATATACTTAGGTCAAATTCGAATACTAATCTTTTCCATAAGTTTTTGAACAAAAAATGTACTGTAACTAGCGCCTAAAACGTGAAACACTGGCTGAAACAGAAATAATAATAAAAAGAAGAAAAAGCAGTAATCTCAAAATTATGTCAAATTAATGTCACCTTGTCAATCTCGGATTTTTATGAAAAAGTCATAAAGTTAATATACCTTAGCGGAATAGAGAAACAAAGGGCTGAGCGAGCGGGATGTCACTAGCAACAACACTGTGAGATAAAAGGAGATGCGTGATGCAACGTAACAGAACCGTTTTTGGCTACTGTTTGACAGTTCGTCAGCACTTATCAGCACGCTGAGAATTTAGGTATTTTATTTTTTTCGGATTTTACGTGCAATCTTAGATATTTTTAGCCAATATTGGTATGGAAACACGGTGACTTGCTCAGTTATTGATTGTTGTACAACACAATGAAATAATCCCGCAAAATGTTCAGTTCACAGGTAAATTATTCCAAACCGACACCTCCCTTCCTAAGGTTTATTTTTGCCAATGCGCTTCGAATTTAAAGCAAGAACTGTGATAATGCTCTTCAACAAACATTTATTTATGTAACAAGCAAATATTGATTACACATAATGTAGAATTTACGAATATTTTGTGTAAAGAAATAATTTTCGTTTTACACTAGGGCTGCATCAAGTTATCGATATTTCGTGTCCACTGTCTATCACGCGGTAAAAAATGAATATGTATTAGGTACTGTAATTAAAGTACCTGTAAGACGTTTAGATATGAATTACCTGGGAATGTAATTCCATTTAAGATACTTAACTGATCCATAGGTATCAGTTTTTGACTGTTAGAATAGGTACCTACATATACTATCATTAGTAATATAATTATCTTTCAGATTACATACTAACTTGGATACCAGAAACTAACTGGACTAAATTGATTATTATGCAGTAAGCATTTTGATGAAAAATATTTCCAAACGCGACAAGTGAAACGTACTATCACTGTGGAAGCACCAACAAATTGTTCAAAGGATTGTGCGAAGCATGGCCGGGTCGCTAGTGTATAATAAATAATTTAAAACTCTTCGGAGTTTTTCTTAAATATGCATACTTCACCGCAGAATCGTAGTTTTAGCCATGCAAAATTCCTTCCCAAGATGGGAATTTTAGTTATATTAATAATATTACTATATATTAATATATTATTATTAGACGACCTCCGTGGCCGAGTGGTGTACGCACCGGTTTCAAGGTGCCGCTATCTCTAGAGGTTCCGGGTTCGATCCCTGGGGGGTACCGCGTAACTTTATGGATATGAACTTCATACGTTTTTTGAAATTTTAAGTCAATATTATAAAGAAAATAGCTACTATCAGTTCCTTGTTTTGTGACGTCGCTCGGGTATAACGATAGCTAGCTAGCAACGTTCAACAGAACAAAGCCGCAAAAATCTATCAAAATAAGGAATTCAAGTGACAGTTGAAGCCGATACCCATACCCATATTTTTTAGCCGGTAGGCCCCGCAGGTCGGGTAAATGTTGAAAACTATTTTTTCAATATTGCCTCGGGTCTGGGTGTATGTGGTAATTACCCGTCGTTGTTTCTAATTTCCATAATACTAGTGCTTAAGCTACTATACCTTGGTATTGGAACAATGAATGTGATCGTGTCCAATATATATTTATTTATTACTGTAACTATTTAATATTGTCGATATCGATATTAATCTGAAAAGCGACATGACGTACATCACTGACACGCATACATAAACAATTTTACACATACAAATGCGATCCAATTTCGGTTTCGTTTGACAGCTCGTGGTTGTTCCTCTATTCCGATAGGTATATTAACTTTATGGAAAAAGTATGGAAACAGTTAGCTGCTAAAATAATATATTTTTGTAAAAGCAGTGCGATAATATGTTGAAAACATTGTTAAGGCAAGAGTGTGTTGGTGAATCCGTGTAATAATTAAGTACCTACAATAGTGACACATATTAACAGATGACGATGATTTAAAATCACAAATTCTGGAAGTTGCACAGACCTGGGTGTTATTGTTGATCTCAAAAGACGAGCTGGCCTAACCTAACCAGATCAGCCTTTGAAAAGCTTACGAAGATAAATATGGAAAGATCGCCGCATAATCAATAACACGAAAAGCTTACTATTTCCTATCTTCTTATATGGAGCTGAAACATGGACGCTCCAACAAAAGTACCACAAGAAGATTGAGATGTGGTGTATGATGATCAAACGGACTGCTCGTCACACAAATGGAAAAGGAGCTTCGGATCAAACAAAGGCTTTCGACGATTGTGCAAGTGTGAATTCTAAGAATGTCTGGACTTATCATCCATAATGCAAGCTCCTTGGAACGATTCGATTGAAGAAACAAGGAAGAGTCAATGTTTTCGCGGCTGATAACCCACAAGATGATCAAGTCCACAACCAAGTGTGCCCTTACAGAATGCACACGCAGTGCCACAAATAGAGAGATATAGAGGAGCATCGCCGCAAAAGCCGCTACCAACTTAGCGGACCATGACCACAACCACTTCGTCAACCTTAGTCTTAGAAAGAAGATGTATATAATAAATACAAACATATATAATTATATATAGGTACAATAGGTAATAAAAATCCAAATCAAAACAGGGTGTTTTATTTTTATCGCCAACTTCTTAAAATCAGTAGAACTACGATGACTGTCTTTTCGCTAACTCAAATGAAAGTGGAAATTACATCCACTTTTCATTTGAGCTAGCGAATAGGGCCATAGGGCCAGCTGGCAGCTAGGTGGCTTTAGTACAGTCTATTATTATGTCACCAATTTACAGAGAGCAGCACTGTCGACAAGATGGCGGACATTCAAAAATTCGATTTCATAAAAATTTTGCAACTAATCGGGACGTTTTGTATGGAGAGGCGAAATATTTTTTTCATTTCCTGATAGCCTGAGCCATGTTTAAAGTTTTTGCAACGGTGCCCCTAACACCTTGTATACCTATATAATATATTCACTAGCTGACCCGGCAAACGTTGCTTTGCCATATAAATTACTAGCTTTCCGCCCGCGGCTTCGCCCGCGTGGACTACACCACGTTATCCCGCGGGAATTATATAATTTGCCGGGATAAAAAGAACCCTTGATCCTCTCCAAGCTATAAAGTATCTGTGTCCCAAGTTTCAGCCAAATCCTTTCAACCGTTTTGCGTAATTGAGTAACAAACATCCAAACATCTAAACATCCAAACATCTTAACTTTCACATTTATAATATTAGTAGGACAGAGTACTTCGTATCACCATTATTAGACAGATGAAAATAAATAATCACGAAGTGAGTAAAGTACTTACATAGAATTACGTGACAGATAAGTCTGCGCGCATGTGCGTCTGGGGCATTTTTGGCGCTAGTTACAGTACATTTTTTGTTCTAATCTTATGGAAAAGATTAGTACCTATTCGATTTTGACCGCGCGCAGACGCGGAGGCGGCCATGGAATAAATGACAGTTTGGTATCGTACGACAGTCAAAACTATTATCCATACAAAATAACCATTTTTATTTTATAATTTTCCGTAATAAAAAGTAGCCTCTGTTACTCTTCAGCTTCCAAACTATCCCCCTACCAAAAATCACGTCGATCAGTTGGTCAATTTTGGCGTGAAAGATGGAGAAACAAACAAACAAACAAACACACTTTCACATTTGTAATATTATTATGGATTCTTCATCTATACTAAGAGGAAAGATTTGATTGTTTGTTTGTTTGCATCGAAACTACTAGACCGATTTAAAAAATTCTTTCACCATTAGAAAGCTACATTCTTCCCAAATGACATAGGCTATATTTTATCCCGATATTCCCACGGGAACGGGTGCCACGCGGGTGAAACCGCGAGGATCCGCTAGTTATGTATATAATAGAAACCATTAAACCAAGCACGTGTACTATTTAGTGTACCCTTCGATCAACAATAACACCTAAAATACATAGTTGGAGTGACAGACATGGCCAAGCGTCGAACGCTCACTTGAGAGTATAACTAATTATTATAAGTAGATTATTTTGACAGTGTCAATAATACTAAGGTATTTCAAACTTGGAACGCTTCTTGTCATTTATAATGTAAGATCGTAACATTGGTAACCTTTTTTCCCCGTTTAACAAAATGTCAGTCTGGCCATATAAAGTTTTCATTTAGTTCGTGAGCCTTCATCTAGTACTATTGTTGATCGAAGTAGGTTTTTTGTGTTTTTTGTGTATAGGCACATAATATATAATAGTGGTATAGGTATAGGTAATACACATTAATGCCGCGCAGAGAAAGTATCTATATCTGATATTATATCTATATATAAATGTTCATCGCGCGAAATTCGATGATCAAGCTCTTAATATCGTTCTTTCTGTTCAAATTTTTTTGAATGAATAATTGTTTTGGTGTATAATTACACTATTTACTTGCAATAGCTTTACCGCGGCAGTCCCCGAGTGCCACACGTGTTTTTTTCTTTTCCGTTTTAGGGATCGTTGGTTGCAATATGAGAAGTAAACATTGAGTCCAAATAATAAATATTTGTACAACTACCACTAATATTACAAATAGATGAATTTTGTTTGGATGGTTGAGCTAATCTCTGGGACAACTGAAGCGATAAAAAATATCTGTATTGATGAAAAACTTAATTCCGGATAGTAATAGCCTTAATTTACTATAGATAGATAATAGTTACAGATGTTACCGCAAAGGAAGTTTTCTTTCAAAATCAAGGTTCCGTATTTATAAAAAGGTTCGCTCTTGGCGCATTTTTATTCTCAGTTTTATTATGTCGGAATGTGATTGAGTCTAAACAAGAGGAATGAATTCGCCGAGCAAGCCAACTCGAACAACCATCTATAAAACGTTTGCCATCTATGGCTTCCAAAGTGGAAAACTTAGTACCAATTGGTGGAAGCAAAAATCGCTCGCGAACGTTCGGTCTAGACGGGTCATTAAAAATTTATTCCCATAGAATTTTGGTAATGCATTCGCTATATTTGATGTGAGTCGAGTCGACTATTCAGACGGCGCATATATTTTTAGCTTTTTTAATCCTTATTAGGATGCTGAGTGCGAGGGCTTGAGAAGTTTTCTCTGAATAACCGGCGGTCGCTCTTCTAAGGATTGATTGAGAGTTTGCTTTGTTTAATACCTACTTCTAAATAAGCATTTGCTTTAAATATTTACATGTATTTTAAGTTCATAAAAACAATAGGTTTATTCTTGAAAATTCGCTTCGTTGTTTACTTACACTATGTTTGATTTGTTTTGACATAAAAATCCTTACAGAACGACACTTCAGATATAAACATAAAACAAAGTGAATTATTTACATCAACTAACTTGTTATGGATAATAATATCAAATCGACATAATATACTTCATTATCATCATCATCATCATTTCAGCCGTACGACGCCCACTGCTGTGCATAGGCCTCCCCCAAGGATCTCCACAACGATCGGTCCTGCGCTGCCCGCATCTATCGCCATTCGAGAACCTTTCCGCCCCAACGGCCATCGGTTCTCCGCGCTATGTGTCCCGCCCACTGCCACTTCAACTGAGCAATCCTTCGAGCGATGTCGGTCGTTTTAGTTCCCCTGCGGATCTCATCATTTCTGATTCGATCGAGCAGGGAAATACCAAGCATCGCTCTCTCCATTGCTCGCTGGGTGACCTTGAGCCTTCTTATGAGACCCATAGTAAAAGACCACGTCTCGCTTCCATAAGTCATAACTGGCAACACACACTGGTCAAAGACCTTAGTCTTGAGACATTGAGGAATTTTGGACGCAAATATATGCCGGAGCTTCCCAAATGCTGCCCATCCGAGCTGGATTCGGCGAGATAATATACTTAACAGCTACCAAATAGCGGGATTTCCGGAAAAATAAACTTAAAAAACATAATTATCAAAATTTTTATTTTTATACCTTCTTAACTTGTTTATTTTGTTAGAACCTTAATTGATTTCCCACCAATTAATACGAAATACTAGTTTAATTTATGTGGAAATGTATAAAATAATACAACAGAAATAATAATAGTCCTTTTGTTCTGTTTTGGAAATTGTTTTTTGAAAACATGCAATAAATAACTTTTATTCGCAGTAGGTGACAAAGATATACTTTCAGAGTTCCACAGAAATATGATATAGAGGTCATCTGTGCAATAAAAAAATTAGGTCTGTCTCTAATTGGTCGGTAAATCAAATGTTTTCATCTGCACAAATACGAAGTAAAGCGATAAATTTATTTTTATGGTCCAGTAAATTGTTATACAATTCATACTTTATGCCAAAATGTACCAAATACATTTCGAGATTGAAATATAATTATTCGGTTATATTGTTCGATTTTGTAATTTTTGATCGTTGAAAATGTCTGTTAAAAATAGTGAAGCGTTTGAATTGAAATGAATAAGTCGCAAATTAATATTAAAAAACAGAAGTAACTATTCCTTTTTGTTACTTTTAGAACGCCTCATAGAGGTAGTGCTCTACTCTCAACATGTCATTTCAGGGTCAAGCATTTTTCTGGAACTTTGACCGTGCCGGTTTTCAAGGTGCCACCATCTCGGAGGTCCCAGGTTTGATTCCCGGTCGGATAAATGTAGGAAAATAACTTTTCAATATTTTCTCGCGTCTGGGTGTATATGATAATTTATCTACTAGATCTGGGATTGCAGCAATGTATTTTTTATGTAGTCCAATTTAAGAAAAACACATTCTTTATCATAATAATTATGAATGAACTTGTAACCCGCGTGGACTACACGACGTTATCCGGCGATAATGTGATATTTTTCAGGGATAAAAAGTAGCCTATGCCACTCTCCAGCTCCCAAACTATCCCCATAAACTGCTGAGTTCAACAGCAGTTGTTCCTGGGTGCCTACCATCAACTTTAAGACAGCGATTCAAAAATAGCGCGATGCAGAATAGGTTCCTAAAATGAATTGCTTTCTTTCGTACTATAACCTTCTAAAAACTGGATCGCAAATGAATTGCTAAATGTGAATGACCGAACGTTTTGTGTAATTGTGTCCTAATTTCTTCTACCCGTCTCTTTCACTCGATTTTGTCGTGCCCGGAGAGTGAAAGGGACGGGTATAACCTGCAAGTGTCATGTTAGCTTGGCCGAGTTATAAGTCAAATAAGAGCTCAGCGGCTGTGAAATGTCATTGAATGATAACTGAATCGCTGACATTGATATTAAGCTGTCGTGGTACGAATAAGCGAAGCAGATCAGTTTAGGTCCTAAACAAAACCGCAATAAGAGTTGATGGTAGGAACCCTGGTAGGGGATCTTGGTGGACGATATGTAAAACGTAGCCTATGACACTCTCCAGCTTTCAAACTATCCCCATACCAAAATCGTTTATCATCATACCAAGACGGACAAACAAATACACTTTCACATTTATAATAAGTATTAGTATGGATAGTCTGGAATTAGTCTTATTAGTCAGTCTGATGCGTAACGATTATGAATGGTGACGTGGCTCGTGATTTACAGGTCTACTTGGCTAGGTTTCTCTAAGCTTTTTTCTTTTAGCTTTAGTTTCGTTGATGCCCGAAGGATTTGAATAAGATAAGATGGTAAAAGTTATTTTTGTTAAAGCAATTAAAAAATGAAGTTGGTTAGTTATTAAGCTTCACGTGAATATTCTATTAAATATTATTTTTCACGGAATATTGGCTAAATGGCATTAATTATACATTATGTAGGATTTATCGGTACTACATATTCATTTTTTATCGCAATAATTTTATGTCATTCCAACACTAATTTTTTGCTTAAAATATAAACTTTTAGTCAGAGGATTGATGCGTGATTATTTTTTCTAAAATGTTGAACTGTATTTGGAAGTAGGTAACGTACGAGAACGTTAAAAAAAGCTTAAAAAGTCTTTGCTTAAAACCTTTTTGGGGAAATACATCAAAAGTTTTAGTCTGGAAAAAAAAGTATGAAGAAACAAAACATTCGAAGAGCAACTTATTGAATAATCTCTTATTCGTTCACGTGAGTTTTCTGCTTTGTTTTCCTCCGGAGTTGTCGCGAATCAAAGGAAATTCGATTTATCGGGTTCGTACGTCAACTTGAAACAAACAAAGCACGCTCGAATTTAGTTTCGAAAAGTTGGCGTATTATACCATAGACAATACTTGGACTACAGTATCTTAAAAAACAAATAAAAAAATATTTTAGCTTAATATGCGAAGCGTTTTGTTTATTTGATCAATTTTTAACCATTTTCAAGATTAGTAGGAGGTTCTACATATTTTATAGTAGAGACACCAAAGAGTACGCGCTACTAAAGAGTACGCAGTGTGTTTAGTAGTTTTAATGTGCGACAAGGATCTTTTGACACGCGGTCGAAATGGGAACTACTTATACCTTCTCTAGCTATTCAATCAGTCAACTAGCGCTCTTGTCAATGTTATCCAAGTGCCAAATTATCCTTGTCGGATATGACCAAGGAGTTTGTACAAGGAAACTGGAGTTTTCAGCCTGTATAAAAAAGTGTACCCTGCAAATTTGACATTTATTACGTAGTGGCTGTCAGTTGTCTCATAATGACCATACGTTTTGTCTCAAAGTGTAGGTGAGACGGAAGACAGCCACAGTGCCACAAAAAAGTGTTACTACTGCTCTCTCCAGTTACCTCACTATTTAGTCTAAGCTCTTTGACTCTACTACTTTGAAAAGGTTGATTTTTAAGATGGAGGATATAGGTAATATTATTTTAACCAATATCCGATATTTGAATCTCCCTTCTAAGAGCGTCTGAAATCATAAAAATACCAACATGTAAGTAAGTAATGAATAACAAAATAATATTTAAGGCATTATCTGCATTACATTTTAGCAGAGATTGCATAAACTATTTTTTTTTAATAAAATATCTTTTGTTTATCTCGCGACAGTGTTTTAGACAGCTAAAAGTTGTCATTCTCATTCCTGTTCCAACGTTTCAGTGCAAGTAACATATGCAGTGCAGGTTTGGGCCGCCCTAACGAAGAGTGCACGCCGTCCGAATACCTGATGCGTCATCTGAAAATAGTTTGTTTTTGGACGAACCTCGGGCATCACTATGTAAATTTTTAACATACCTACGAGCGTGGTTCGCTTGTCAAGTTGCGAACATAGCAAAACAAACGACGGTTTTTTGTTTCTTTCAACTTTTAAAATTATGTCCGCATTTTAGTGACGTTTTGTGACGTCGCATCGCAAAAATATGCGGCGTGTCATGCTAATAGAAACCTTATTGCATGTCAAATACTTGATACGCGTCGCATATTTTTGCCATGCGATGCGAATTCGCATGTTTTGTGTAGGTGCCATATGCTGTGTACAGGCCGGCCTACTTCAAATAATTAATACTATACTATAACTAAATGATGTTTCTATCTATCATGTGCACTTGAGATGAGAGGGGGCGGCCAGGCTATTTTTTTATATTAACGGTTTTAACAGTAAAACCATCATGCGTCCGCCCGTAATCACACACAGGAAGCACTAGAGTATGCTTCCCAACGAACTCCGGATTATTACATTCATCATTTTTAATTCGCTCTTTTTTTGTGGAAATAATTGAGTTCACATAAGACTTTCAGCACATCGGTAAAAGAGTTCCTAGATAAACGATTAAAAAAATTTGTAGCTCTGCTATGGCAAATGTCAACTACCTTATCTAATGATCCATATTTGAACAAAGCAAGCGCATTTTATTTTTTTATTAAGGCGCTACTTGGAAAAAGTATAGACTTTTTGATTAAAAACTATAGGACGGTTACAGTTGTTACAAATCTGGTCATAAGATAATAAATAATTATAATTAATAATATTATTATTATTAATATTATTATAATTTCTTCATACCTTTTATCTAGATTTGTATAGTTTCAAAAATACGATATTATGATTCTGCCTCGACAATTTTTCATTTCGAAAAAACCTCTAAAAATACGAAAATTCAAGATTATTCTTAAATGGAGTTACTTACACTATTGGAAATTGGTTTAATTAGTGGACACCAATAATATTTAGGATCGTGTAGAAGCATTTTTTTAAATCGCTATAGTTTTTTAATACGAAGTGATTTTGTGGTTTTCTTGCCTAATCTGCAAAATCGGTCTCGCTCCCGCGCACGTCGTTTTCTCATTGCTATCTCGCTTCAGCATAATTTTTTTGAGTATCGCCTTAAATTTTATTGATTTTGGTAGGTGCCTAGTCCTAGAAGCTTGAAAACAAATCAAGGGGTAGGGGTAGCTTTGTACCGTTTTGTTTAAATGTATCTCATCGTCCTTACAAAAGATCCGTATCCCGGCCGTCATCAAACAAAGTCAGCATAAGAGCGGGTGCTCCAACGAGCCCGGGATTACCATACAATTATCATTTTTGATTCGCTCTTCTTTTGTGTAAATACTCTTAAAGTAACGCCGTAAATGACATAATGCGGCGAAAGATATGCTGAATTATTTATACGGTAATACTCTCTTAGACTCGGTCAGGGACGGATTTGGAAAATTGGACAATCTAATAGATAATGGGAAAATAGCTTGTAACTTTTTCACTTATGCATATGCACATATTTTACTTATGCCTTTGGCTTTGTTCTATGAAAAATACCAAATAAATTTATTTTGGTTAAGTGTGAGCGCTTGTTTAAGCATGCATGCTTTTAAAAGAATTAGTATCCATGTAGTTAGAAACTAATTTATAAATAAAAGTACTATGTCTGTTACATAATAAATATCAATAAGATTGAGTTCAGAATCATTTCAATCGTCACATCACAATTTGATATAGTCATTAATTCTCTCTTGCACAAATTTAACTCAATTCAAAAGGGATATCCGTGTTTTTAGTTAGTCCGCGTGTTCTTAGTTTACATATATTGTAAACTAAGAATGTTTAGAAAAAATATTTTTTATTTCGTTGGCATAAAAATTAAGTTTTCTTTTTATTACTAATTTTCTATTATATTATTATTCTACAAAAATTCAATGTTTATCATAACAAAACGAATTTTAAAAAAAGTAGCTTGCCCTTAATACAGTTCTGTACTCGTTTCGCGTCAACGTTTAAATGTTAAATACGCTTCAATGGATATTACTTTTGGGATTTTTGTTGCTTAAATAAATTATTACATTTGACTAAGACCACGTTTTAATGAATTTGAAGCGGTGGAAAGTAATACGACTTCCCCTTAGCGTTTTGTTGGTTTAACGATCAAAGAGAATTCGATAAATGTATGTCGGTCCGTTTACATAATAGACGGTATTTATATTTATTAATCAACATGCTTTTGTTATTATAATAAGGAAATTAGCCGCCATATTATAAAAGTATTACTTAATGTTATTTTGATCTAAAACATCTTATTAGGTAGGTATATGAGAAAGTAACAAACTATCTTATTTTGTAGCATGTAAATATAAAATAAACTTCTAATGTAATTATGATTGGAATAATTACCCTAAACTCAATGAACTTTAAATTGTTACGGGTTTATTTCTTCGTGAACGTCGACAATATTTTTGCATGTTTTATGACCAAAAATAAAAGGTATATTTTTATAATCAGTTATCATAGTCATAATATGTAGGTACAGTACGGAAAAAGTGTCATAGTCAAAATCCTCATAAGTGTCTTTTCTTACTTCAGTACCTAGTGTAGTGGATAATATGCTTATAAAATAAATAAGTAAATGTCTAAGATGTGTTTAAGATGTGTTTAAGTAAATGTCTCACAACATCGCATACTTAATCTGATTCCGAAATAATAGTAGCTTAGGCACTTTGTGTTTGTCAGAAGCAACGGGGGTATTGCAAATATATACATAATACCTATATATATATATGTACCATAATACCTATATGTTTTTTTTTTTTTTGTAAATGTCGTTACCTAACTAAGAAACGCTGGCAAGTTTCTTGCACCCATTCTTCTTGTCAGTTAAAAAAGTCTTGAATGGGTGGTAGGAAAATATTGACGATTCATAAGTACATATTTATTATGTCTAAGTGAATAAAGAATATTTTTATCTTTATAACGCCCAGACACGAAAGAAACACAAATTCTCATCACATAAATGTTTGTCCCGGGTGGGGATCGAACCCCCACCCCTGGCTCAGGAGGTATGATCAGTACCATTGCACCAACGGGCCCACGTGTTATGTAGTATAAGTAGGGCAGGCGTACCGGTTTTGGTCACTTTTCACTTTAAAGTTATATAAATAGGAATTAAATAATAATTGCTTATATTTATGAATGGCGAATAAAAGATTGGACTTTTAGTTAATAATTACAGCACTTAGCTTTTTTTATGTAGTACGATATTTTAGAAATAAACACGTGTTATGTTTCAAAGTTAACATTTTGTAAAATTCTTAAGCAAAATGTTAATGGTAAAGGTTTTGTAAAATCATTTTTTTTCTACAATAAAATTATTTTATGGTTATTTAATATTTTATATCATATTGGAATATGTTTCTTCTAGATGGATTAAGTGTTGTTTTTTCACTGTTCTTACAAAAAGTTGGGAAACAATAAGTGGCCAAAAGTGGGGCTGGAAATTTTAGCATTGTGCCACCTTTGGCCACTTTGGCATTAGTAGAAAGTTTCCAACCTATCATAAAGTTATTTTATTTTAAAAGACTCACAACTCACTTATGTTAGCTAACGTACAAAAAAATTAGCGGATTGAGGCTAGTGTAGGCACTAGCCTATACTAGACTCAATCCGCTAATTTTCTTTTAATCAAGTGATAAAGATATACTTATAAAATTGTAGGAAGGAGCTAGCTGTGATTGAAATACTATTTCATGTAGTGTTTTAGTCCAGAACTCTAATAAGACATCAATTAAGCATAAACTCAACTTATAAATATAGTAATTTTATGAAAGTGGCCAAAACCAATGCAAACGGTGTATTTGGCCCCCTCCGCAGAATTTGTTCTAAATAAAAAAGGTCGATAAATTATCTATAACTCTACATTATAAATTTTCTCTAAAATACTTAAGATCATTAAGCACTAAGCGGTTAAAAGTGAAAAAATCCTTAAAGTGGCCAAAACCGGTACGCCTGCCCTACGTTGTATATAAGTAACAAAGTAATTTCCATCGACATCACAAAATTTTCTTTTCAAAACGGTTGTGACGATTCCACGCCAGACGTTACGCTGCTGTAACATTGTATTTGACACGAAAATTACTCGTTCGAAACGGTTGCGCGTCCCTGAAATCCATTGGAAATTGATTTCGGGTGAAATATGAGACTGGTTCTGATGGGTTTAAAATAAGTACCGAATCATTTAAGAATGGGATTGGAAAATAAAAAAAATGTCATCGTAGGTATTAAAGCCATGAGTTGCGAAAAGTAATGTCTGGTATGCGATTCAAGAATGAGTAATATTTTGTAAAAAAAATATGTTTGTTTAAGTCTATTGTTTTGTTTGCATGTAAATAAATCTAATATTTAATAAACATATTTTAAACTCGCCAACGGCTATTTAAAAAAATCTAAATTTATCTAGTTAATTCTCTTTTGGTAGCATTTACAAAATTGGCATACTACTTATCTTGAGGCGCCGATTTGAAAATAAACCAATTTTTAAATGTATTATTATACTCTTAGCCAATGACCATTATAATTTACTACATCTATTGGTATTACTACCTACGTAGGCCAATTACACTATCTCTTTATATTCATATACTTGCACTTTTTTTTGGTGATACTATTAAGTTTATCACATTATCACACATATCATCATAACAAAATATTTTCGAAATACATACACTTCTTTCTACGTAGGTATATTATATCAAACAGCAGATTTCAAATTCTTCCTGCCACATATAAAATCTGCGATGCAAACAGCCGTCCATACCGTCGAAAAGAAAAACTTATTTTACGATTTCCTTTCTGCAAATACAGCACCATCGAACCGGTGCGGTGGTCCGTATGAAATCTATTATTTACGGCTCTTGTTACGAGTTTTAGAACGTTCACGATAAATTACAGTGACATTATCACCTCTGGGGCTTCGGTAAAATATGGCATCATATTTTATTAATGAATAGCTCGAGATACTTTTTAAGGAGTGTTTTTAATATAATCACTTATTTCGCGTCTAGGTACTATGTGTCGATATTTGATTATTTATTTACTGTGTTAAGTTAAGATTTTAAGACTGTGTATTATTTAGTTTAAACACCTCTACAGATCTTGCTTTCACGATAAATAACAGTGACATTATCACCTCTGGGGCTTCGGTAAAATATGGCATCATATTTTATTAATGAATAGCTATATAATCACATATTTCATGTGTACTATGTTATGTGTCGATATTTGATTATTAATTTACTGTGATATTTTTAGATTTTAAGACTGTATTATTTAGTTTGACACCTCTGCAGATCTTGCAGTCTACCTTTGGATAGTCAGCAAACTTTCGCAAGTAAGCTAAGTTGCATCAAACTGAAATATACAAAATGTTAAAATTAAAGTGTATGATTATTAAAACTCCTTGTTATACTAAAATATGTTCTATTTTAGCATTTTAATACTTGGACTTTTTCTTCAATCGTTTAGGTACCCTTTGACACCGGCCCGGCCGAATGGGGCCAAACTGAAAGGCTGCCTTATTTCCTATAGAAATATGGCAGCACTTACTATACAACTCTTCTTTCTCCTGCGTTCTCAGGTGTAGATTGACATGATTTGTCAATCTAACCTCATGCAAATTGTAATAGAGTTCCTAAGTAATTGAAAATTGTTCACCGCTATGATCATTAGTTCGCCTATACTTAACTGTATTTATCATAACTCATTATGTAATTGTGATGGAAACTGACCTTAGTCATACCATGTTAAGGTCATTTTTCAATTCGACGACTCTGTATGAAATAAAACAGGGTGAAAAAAACAACCCTTGGAGTTTCTTGCCGGTTCTTCTCCAAGGCCTCCCCCCGCTGTAGGGTTTGCGAACCGATGGCGTAGCTTCTATGACGTTCACAAGTATTGTAAATAACAATCTAAATTGAATAAACAAATTTGAATCTTGAATCTTGAATAAAAGTCATGATACTTCCAAAAAAATACCTAAACACTATTATAATGAGCTGCGGCAAATTTCGAGGTTATTTTTATTATTAAACTTGATGTTGCATACTAGCATCATTATTATATTTGGTTGGTGGTAGGACTTGTTCGGGAGTCCGCCTAGCTACCACCATCTTATCTAAGTCTGACGCCATAACAACGATTGAGATAAGATAGCCAATTCCTCAGTGGTTGAAGATTCCGGGAGAAGAATGTCTGTGTTCCACCTTCAGCCTTATCTTCACTTAACATCAGATGCGATAATGGCCAAGTGCTACCCCGTTGTCTATAAAAAACATAATCTAAGATTTTTTTTTTAAATGTCATTTTTATGACAAGCTTTTTTGCTGACTGTACTTTAATATTGTATTGTCGTCTAAACCAAACCTGTATACAAAATTTCAGCACCATCGGACACTGGAAGTGGGTCAAATTAAGCTTGCAAGATTTGTCCCCCACTAACTAACTAACTAACTAACATGCTAAGTTAATAAAAAGCTTGTAATAAAAAATAGGTATAAGTACCAACATTATTGCAAATAAAGAACTGATACTTATATTTTCCACCAAGTAAAAGAAAATATATTAAAATAATAAAAAGTCATCTTCATTTTGTCTGAGTTGTCTGCACTCTATCATATTTTGTTTTACTTTTCATATCACAATATTAAACGAGCATGTGTGACAGTTATATTAATCTTTGCACTTATTAAGAAAGCTTGAAAATGTATAAAAATAATTCGTAAAAAGATGAAAATTTTAGTGGCGTTAGGAAATTGAAACAAGCTTTACACAAAAAGTGTAAACAAAACCTCGTTTAAAAAAAAAGTATTCTCATTTATTCCGTCACTCAATTTCGCACGCAAAAATCAGGAAAATCCGTGCAGATAAGAAAAAATTCACACCCGATACCGCCCTCGTTGTCACACAACCAACGTGTTACTTTTAACAAAGGGCCAATCCACCAAATGACATGGGCCGACAGTTTCGAGCGATTCCAACATTATCGCGAAACGCCCTTTAACTCAATGCCTTCATATAATATTCATGACGTGGTACAATCTTTCAAAAATTGACACCTTTTTGGCGGGGTCCCGACCCTCGGAGGGACGAACAAGTTTTTTGTATTTGCCGATGAATAAATTACTTGGACACAATGGTCTCCGGCCTAATTTATCTGATGCTGCCGAGAAGTGGTGAAGGAATATTGACACGACGTGATATTGAATGTCCTATTACTTTTGAACGTTGGGTACTTATGGCTGGGGTTAGGAAATTGACACATCGACGCAATTCTCTTAAAATTTTTGAGGATATTATTAAACCTCTTGGATGTTGGAACTGTTTCATTTTTATTAAATTAATTTTGATGGTTGCCTTATATATATTTTTTTTGTAACAAAGGCTTTTACTTACTTAACATGTAAATAAAGATATTGTAATATTAGAATGAAAATCGCGACAGCAAAAAGTGCGAGACAGTATATTTCAAACAAAAAATAAGCTTGGAAACTTTTGATGCTACAAATTAATCATTTTAATTCACTGTTTTTGCGTAACTGAAACATAACTAAATATTCTCGGCAAAGAATTATCTTTATGAATGAAGATAAATTGACGTGTGTTGCTGAGTTGCTGTTAACATGTTGTTTCTAGCAATATAATTGTTCGCCAACAATGTTTGCCTTCAGTTTACAACTTACTTACATATACTTCTTAATTCACATCTTCGAGTCACTTTGCAGATATAACATTTTCAAAGCAGCCATTTTTCTTTAAATATACTGCTAGCGAAAATTAATGAAAACCTACACATTTGCATTCACTTAGCTCCCATTTATTTATTCAATGGTACCTTGACAGTTGTGTGAAAAGCGATACTCACAATCGAATTAAAACAAGCCGAAACGTACATTAGGGGTGCCTACATTAGAGATATTGGTCAACACGGACCCAGTAAATTTTTAGAGGGTTGACCTATGCACACATTACTTAGTAATAAAGCTTTAAAACAAATACTGCTCCCCAAGGAGACTCTCGAGAGATCAAATACGAGATGGGACGAGGGCTGTCGATTTTATTGCTGTTTTGTTATGGACTCTTTAAAAGTTGTTTTAACTCAAATTACTTGCTTGAATCTGATAACTTCTTTTCATTGGCTTATGTTTTAAATAGTCTGATGAATATATCATCATCATCATCATCATTTCAGCCGTACGACGCCCACTGCTGGGCATAGGCCTCCCCCCAGGATCTCCAAAACGATCGGTCCTGCGCTGCCCGCAATGAATATATAATTTAACTAAAATCATGAATATTGTATCTGAAACTATCTGAAAACTTATTCAATAGTAGTAATCAGACTAAGTCAATTTCGGCTACTGTACCAGACCAATTAAAACCGACCAGCTATAAATATAACGTGTTAAATGGGATAAAATGAAACCGATAGCTATATTTCGATTAGTGCTGTTCACAAAAAAATTATATAATTTATTGAACATTTATTTTTTTTGTTTATCTAACCTTTATTTTATCACTTTAAGGAAAATAGAAACAAAATAAGCTTTTCCATGAGTCGATAACCCTAAGTTAAGATAGTCCCGCGTCACTCCAGACCACGTAACTCGAGTTGATTGTTTGTACAACGGACTTGGATTTTTCCACTTGATTGTCTGATTTGATTTATTTTCTGGTACTTCGTATACCGATCTACAGATAAATTGGAAAAAACACTCGCCGGTTTTAGAAAGATCCAAACTAAATTTGTATCGGAACTGAAAATAAAACAAAGTGTTGAGTAATGAATGAGTGATGTCAACTAGGATAGGTCCTAAAACTATCTAAATACAAAATAACTGTAGTACAGTGCCACAAACTTTTCTGTTCCGGTGGCCAAAATGTGAAACTAACGTGATTTTTTAATGTCATTTTGCTGTGAAGTTGATGTTCAACCATAGCGCTGCTGCTGCTGCATGGTCTAGAAGTCAGGGCCGGTTAAATTGCTACATAGTAAGCTGGCACCCTGATAAGCGCAGTGACGGCAGAATCTGGACTGACAAGTAACTCATTACATACATATTTATATGACATGTTCTTTCCTTTATTCTGTTATCTTACTTAACTTGCGATTTATTTGAGATAAATAAAAGGCGACCTCTCTAATACTTAGGGCACACCCTGACAGGCGCAGCGACGACAACCGTTTCGAATCTACGTCAGTGTCCACTTGTCATTAAGTTTTTGTCTCCCTTCTTAGATTGTTGCGGTTATGAGACACACGACTTCGAAGAATGAGAAGAAAATTGTTCCACTTCATTGTTATTGCAGTTTTTCAGTTTTTTATAATTTGTACCAGAGAAAATCAAACTCGCGGTCAGAAACTTATTTTTGTCTTATCTTTTATCTTTTGTTACAAATCATTACTACTAGGTAAGTTGATTTTAACTAACTGATAGTAAATGATTCGTAACAAAAGATCGGATATAATATCTGATTGATGATGATCAATTGCCATTTTAATCTCCGCACTGCTTGGGGTACAGGTTGCCAAACGTCCGGATTCAACCGGACATGTTTGGTTTTTTAATGTCCGGGTTTTTACCATCTGTTCTACGGTTTGTTCTACCAATATTAGAACGTAAAGGATGGAAAATTCCCATTTGTTCTACCAATCGAATAGTGCACTTCACCCTACTAAATTAGTGTAGTGGCGGAAGCGCGCGATAGCCACCGATGGTAGTGGTAGATCGCACGTTTACGCCGAGCGTTCGAGCAGAGTAAAATATCCTGTGGTTAAAGTGATGTTTGTTTCAAAATTCCTATACTTTTTTATAGAATGCCAATTCAGCTACGCGGCCGTGAGTCACGGCATTTTAACGACGACGCCGTGCACGACAAATGGGCGAAGATTGACGTCACATTTATATTGCTGTCCTCCATTATCGTGCAGATTTATTTGTTTCCGACGCACACCGGAAATTTTGTTACAATCACGTTGTGACAGGATTTATTTGTGGCGGGGATAGTTGAAAATATTAAAGTTAGGTTGCATAAAATTGAGCAGAAATTAAAATTAATAAGGTATGAGTCTACTTCAACGAAAATGACATTATAATCATTTTCTAAGTAAATAAAAAATTGCTTTCGTTTACAAGTAATAAAAATATGATTACTAGTAAAATTGTATCAATCAATTAATTGATAATGATATTGAAAAATGGAAAATGAAGTATTTAGAAAAAATCGACCCGTCTCACAATCAGCTCCGATGGGACTCGAACCCACGACCTTTCGCTTTCCGGGCGACTGCTCTAACCACTGAGCTACGGAGTCGTTACGAGAAGCGTCGAATTTATCCAATACTTCTTACTCGCTGTATAGTCAGCGTTATACATTTTGACGGGACGATTTCTTCTAAATACTTCATTTTCCATTTTTCAGTAATAAAAATTTAATTGTGAATGCAGAAAACTAAAAATTAAAATAGCTTAATAATGAGATTACATTTTTGATAAGCTTTGTGATCCGTGTTCAGTCCTAAAGGACAATGGCCAAATTCCATAGTACTTGGACCTGATTTTAAATTTCCATGGGCATCATAAATTTTGTATTAATGATAGACCTGATAATATCTGAATCACTTTTGTAGCTCAAGATATAATTTAAAACTTCAGGAAAGAGAGATATTCCACTTTTTATATTTTGAGGTTAGGAACAAATGATTTTACATTTTAAATCTTCTTAAATGAATTTTAATGAACTAGGTAAGTACTTATCTAATGTTTTAACAACTATTAGAAAATATATTCAGAGTATTTCAAATGAAATAATGAGGATGTTTATTAATAAATCACTTTGTTAAGTACTGTAAGTAGGTATACATTTATTCTGTCTTCTCTTATAACTACACTATCAAGAAAACCTGCGGGTGCTGTTATTATATTGTTTTGGTGCCTAGCTCATCCAAGGTGTCCAACAGTCATGCATGACATGACATGGGCACAGCAAACTACAATAATAGTCAAGAATTGGCAGTTTGACTAAATGTCTTCGCCTGTCTACAAAAGAGGAATTTTTCTACTACTCAATGATTGACATCTGTCATTTGATTGATTATGTCAGTGACATTCCTTTACACGCAAATAAAAAAATCTTTCGCTTGAAACATACTTTGATTGCTTGTTATTTTCCGTTTCAGTAAAGTAAAAATACTTTTTGTAAAGTAACATAAAAATCACTATGATTTAAGACTTTTTTTATGAAAAAATATATTTTTCGTTATATTCGACGCGGGAATGTTACATGGAAGAACGTGAAATGGAATTTGCCATGGTCTTCAAAGTCTGTTGTCTATAGTGAGGACTGTTCAAAAGCTATAATTATAATTACCTATTCACGTTTTTTATTGTTACACATCCCTTAATTTCTCTGGAACTAGAAGTTCTTGGGGCTTAACAATTGTAGTTCCAAACTTAACTAATAATGACTGAATTAATGAAATGAAATAATCCATAGCCGATTTTTGCCCATAGTCAGGTACCATTTGACCATTGTTCTTTCGTATTCACAATTTATGTAGCAAACGCCCGAATTCTCGAACGCAAATCATCTTTGAGAGCGTCTCAAACATCATGGCATCTCTTTCATACGTTTGACATTTAAAGTGACAGGGCGATGTTTGAGACGCTCCCAAAGATAAGTAGCGTACGAGTATTCGGGCAAAAGACTTTCAAAACGTTAAAGGAGTTCCTAATTTGATACCGGTGTAAGAATATTTAACATTATTCATGTTTATCTGATTCTATTGGATGATGCGTTAGTACAAATAGCTATTATAATAATAGGCTTGAAATATTTATAACAAAATATTAAAGAATATTATTTTACGATCAAAAACTTTTACCAAATAGACTCGTCCAAACTAACGAAAACATGAACTAGACATATAAATAACGAAACTTTTTAATTAAAAAAAGGAAAACAAAGTATAAACAAAAACAGTTTGTTCAGTCTGTGGATTCTGTTGGGGCTCTATGCAAATAATTTACGTGCAGTGTTTGTGCACAAGTTTATTTTATGTTTACTAATGCAAATTGCCTGCCTGAAACCGAAAAACCTGGAACTGAGGTATAAAACATTTAATAACGTAAAATGAGCTTTTTATTATTCTGTCAAATGTATTTTAAGGCGCGACAATGATTTTTTATCACCTATTTTAAAATAATCAAAATAGGGACATCGATTTTGACGCATTCACCTATCTATAAGTATTTACATAGTTAAACATAGAAAATGAATAAGTATTAGAAAAAATCTACCCGTCTCACAACTAGCTCCAATGGGACTCGAACCCACGACCTTTCACTTTCCGGGCGAATGCTCTTCACAGTGAAAGTTTTCTAATACTTCAAAGAATCTGCAAAAAAATAATACTACTATTCACATCCTAAATTAGTCTAGTTTCTTATTAATTCACTTCACATTTTTAGAACATAGTACCTCTTACTCCAAGTTATAAAAACTGCAGAAATATTAAACAAAAACAGAGATTGACAACAATATACAGATTTTTATTGTACAAAACCTTTCAGCGCTTTTAACAATGTCTTAGAAGTTATATCCGCAAGCCATATACTAACAAAAAGGGTTCGACACATAAAAGCATACCATAAAAAAGAACACATCACGTGTCAAATTAATTTTAAATAATCGCTTATCCGAAATACTTCGGATTACGACATCCGAAACGACCGGATGCCATCTCACAAAGTATCTTTTGATGGTAGTAAAAACATCCCTTAACGAGCGTCCGTTCTCGCAAGCCACGCCCACCTCTGTACTTCTAGTTTTATGTGTTGCCATCTTAACCCCAATAATAAAATGGAGGTTGTAAATACATAATAAGGGGCGCAACAGACGCATTTCAGGCGCCGCGGTACTTAAGAAGACGCTAATCGTAGACGCGATTTAATATCGCATTTAGTAGCCGTAACGATTTGGCATTTCTTTTTCATTTGGAACGAGGAAATTGTTTAATATTTTGTTGTTAGATCAAAGAGGATATATATCAAAGAGGATACTCATTATCCTTACAAACAATTTATAGGTTTTTTTTAATAACTTTAGAAAGAATAATAATTATTATGCGAAACCTTCCTACATTTTATTTTAATTACTGTTTAGTTTATTTTCACTTATACTACTATTATAAAGTTTAAAAGAAAAATAATGGTTTTTTTTTGGTTTTCTTTTATTTCAGAAAGGTGTCAGACGCAGTGTGTGCTATATTTTTAAGATAAGGCTTAGTTTCTGTATGTCATAGCCTGTCGACCTCAGTGTCGACCAGTCTACAAAGAATAGGTTTGCGAGATTGCATCATATGTATTTCCAAGCACTAGAATGAAAGGAGGAGCCCGTGGCTCAGTGTTTGCCGCGTCCGGGCTGCGATCGTTGAGGTTAAGCAACTTTCACAATGGTCGGTCACGGAATGGGTGATCAAAAACTTTTCATCTCGAGCTCCTCCCTGCTTCGAAATGCATGTTAAGCCATTGGTCCCGGCTGCATTTGCAAACGTTAATACCCACCACCAACCCGCACTGGGCCCGTGTGGTAGCCCAGTCTCCTTATCTATATAAATAAAATTCAAAGTCCTGACTGACTGACTGACTGACTGACTGAGATATCAACGCACAGCCCAAACCGCTGAACCTAGAGACTTCAAATTTTGCACATAGTTACGTTATACAGTGTAGGCATCCACTAAGAAAGGATTTTTGGAAATTCCACCCCTAAGGGGGTGAAATAGGGGATTAATGTTTGTATGAAAGTCCGTCAGTTTTGAAGTTAGGATCTTCAAATTTTGTAAATAGGCTGGCATTTGAAAATTAATATTTACCTGTGTCAGCGTTTTTGACAATTCCACCCCGAAGGGGTGAAAAGGGGGATGAAATGTTGTATCTGGAAAGTCCTTCATTTAATTTATTATTTAGGCTTATGGTCGGAAAGTAAAACAAATAAGCAAAAACATATTTCGTATTTTTTTGAAAATCAACCCCTTAGAGGTTAAATGGGATAAATAAACCTAAAATCGATATGGATGTCGTTATTGAGGTTTTATGGGATGACGATTGCAAAAATGGCATATATTTTGATGTTATAACACGCTGAACATGATTCAACCCCTAAAAGGTTGCAAGAGGGGTGAAATAATGAATGAAAAATCAGGGGTAAAATAGAAATTTCAACTTGAAACTTGGTAGGCTTACTTCTTAAGACAAATAGGCAACCCATTTCGTAATTTTCCCAAAATCAAACCCAGGGGGTAAAATAGGGGATGAATATGTGTATGAAAGTCCGTCAGTTTTGAAGTTAGGATCTTCAAATTTTGTATTTAGGCTGGCAATTGAAAATTAATATTTCTCTGTGTTAGCGTTTTGACAATTCCAACCCCGAAGAGGTGAAAAGGGGGATGAAATGTGGTATCTGGAAAGTCCTTCATTTAACTCATTATTTAGGCTTATGGTCGGAAAGTAAAACAAATAAGCAAACACATATTTCGTATTTTTTTTCGAAAATCAACCCCTTAGAGGTTAAATAAATGGGATAAATAAACCTAAAAATAGATATGGATGTCGTTATTGAGGTTTTATGGTATGACGATTGCAAAAATGGCATTTATTTTGATATTTAACACGCTGAACATGATTCAACCCCTCAAAGGTTGAAATAGGGGTGAAATTTTGAATGAAAAATCAGGGGGTAAAATAGACATTTCAATTTGAAACTTTGTAGGCTTACTTCTTAAAACAAATAGGCAACCCATTTCGTAGTTTTCCGAAAATCAAACCCAGGGGGTAAATAGGGTATAGAAACCTAAATCATCTTAAGTAAGTACCCTAAAAGTTCTTGGTACCTAAACTACTCAGAACTAACTTTTTGATTGTGAAACAGACACTTATTATTTACTAGCTTCCGCCCGCGACTTCGTCCGCGTGGACATTCGAAAAAAAACTTATGGGACCAATAACCAGGATAAAAAGTATTCTATGTTTTAATTTCATAAAAATCCGATCAGCCGTTTTTACGTGATTAGGCGGGTCCTCCCTCACCATGTGAGCAGCCTCGTGCGAGGCCCTCCGCACGTGGCAAACGTTCTGCCTCGCGCGAGGCTGCTCGCTTGGTGAAGGAGGACCCACCTAATCATGTAAAAACGGCTGATCGGATTTTTATGAAATTAAAACATAGAATACTTTTTATCCTGGTTATTGGTCCCCTAAGTATTTTCTCGAATGTCCACGCGGACGAAGTCGCGGGCGGAAGCTAGTCCATTTATAAGGAAGGCCAGTGCCCCAGCAGTGGAGACATTAAATGGCTGATGTTGATGAGGTAGATGAAAATGAATGAGATTTTTATTTTCATATTTCGAATGGTTATTAGTTATAGAATCTTAAGAATACCTTTTTCGAATAAAAAACTTTCTAAATCACCAACACAGTCTGGTAGCACTAATCCTGTTACAGCGCCTTTTAGCGGTGATAGCGCAACGCTGGGCGACATCTAATAACGCGGACAAAATAGTGTCTGTCCGTTTACAATGCGAGTCTCGTGGCAGGTAATCGAGTTAGTACGGGCCGCTCGCCGATCATTACTGTGGGCCACGTACGGGGACGAAGAGTTACAACACAAGAAGGGGCTGAATGAATAAGATATCAAAGGGCATCATAATATCGTATTGAGTATAAGATTTTGAACTTTTGCGTTCCATTATAATTATAAACAGACACACTGCCTGCTTGTGACCACGGCTGTAGCAACACAGTCGAAACGTCAAGCTGTAAGTACATATGTACTACATAATTAATGTCGCGTTGAGTCCCGTTACTAATGTTTATAATTATCGTATTGAGTATCCGAAATAGGTACTTAAGAAGCTGAGGTAGAAATGTTTGGCGGGTTGAGATAAAAACTACTAGTCCTGCCTGCCTAGCATGACCATCATTATATCACGCGATATGATATGATACGTCATGCTGTCTTGCTTACCCCACTAAGGTGTAAGCAAGATATAGGCTCTTTATCATTCGTCAATAGTCGATAAAAGCCGCTGATGCTTGGCCGGCTGATGCAGTATACAGGTTAACTACCTCAAACAGGACAATACCTTATTCACAATACTTTATATACATAAATATCACAGTACCATTTTTATAATACATAGAAGTACTGTACTGTTGGCTTAGAATATTATCTCCCTCTTGGTCCAGTAAGAAAGTTTTCCTCTCTTTGATTGTCACAAAATTTAATGTAAGTTTTAACTACCTACATGTGATTTTGCACCAATCAAAGCGAGAGAGGGAGCGTAAGCACATAGGTACATTGGTAAAATTATGTGAAAAATTAAGTTGTTTATCATCATCATCACGATAGGTACTCAAATATCATCACGAAACTCAAATATCAAATATCGAACTTCAACTTAGGAAAGAGTAAGATTCCAATACCACATCTATAACTTTAATTCCACGCCGATCGCTTATCGCAATGATGCGTCAGCACTTTTGTGCAGAGTGAGATAATTCCAACCATTTTCAGAATACATAGGATCTTCCTACAAGATTGTTAGAGAAATTGTGCTGTAATACAAGTACCTAGATCGTGATAAATACTTAAAAGGATAAGTAATTATTGAATTAGCAGATGTTAAAAGCCTTCTTTGTTTTCAGTGCCTATTTTGTTTACTTTGTTTAATTTATTTTCATTTTCATGATGATAAAAATAAAATAAGATTAGTATTAATAAATAAAGACTTAGCTGGTCGTTTAGTCTAGATCATTATTTCTTTTCTAATCATTTTGTTTATAAATGTGGTTTCGTGGTAAAGATTGCTTACATATTATGATTTTAACATTTTCAGAGGAAAAAAACACACTAAAGATTTCGGACGGGATACGAACCCGCGCCGGGGGACGCGTTCTACTCCCATCCGAAATCCTCCTTGCAGGGCTGGTAGTTTTTTTTTTAATTTTTCCTATATATTGATTTATTGATTAATTTTTAAGAAAGCACTTACGTTGAAACCAGTTTTGATAGAGTTGTTGAAGGTCTTTAACAGTAATAACAGTTACAGTAGAAGACAAGACTAGCCCCCAACTGTTGCCCTAATTAAAACCTCCAACTCAGCTCTGTATAAAATATTGTTTAAGAAAATTTCTCACGTAAATTTCCCAGTATTTCGAGAAGACACATTGAAATGTTTAAAGTGAGCTCCTTGACTGCACTCGCGCCCGGGTGCGCTCGCAAATCCTGAGTGTACGTGCTCAAGAGTCTCCATAGTAATTAACGTTAATGAACAACTTTGTCCGCGACAGTTATGTTTAACTGCCTTTGTTTAGCTGTGGCAATTTCCCTTTTCGGCCATTTAGTTTTTATGTTTCATTTTTTGGTTTAAAAATGTGGTGAGTATCAACAATTCGGTATTCGGTTATTTTTAAAACAAACATTGTAAACTCTCGAATAGGTAAGGAGCCTAATCACCTGTGTTATGGAAATCGGAAACAACGATTAGACATTTACCCGACTGGGAATCGAATCTTGAAAACCGCACCTGCTTCTAACACCATTCGACCACGGAGGACATTCTATTCTAGATCTTATTTATTTACAATTAGGTACAATCTATCTATCTGTCAATGTTTCTCTCAAACGTGATCATGCTAATTTACTAACTCAGCGCTCTGGAGAGAAATAAGTCTTTCTCAAAGTGTCCCAAATGGCTTGTAAGACGAATCTTTTGTTCAACAGTAAAAAATTACAATGCAATGTGAAAAACATTTTTCACGGGTTTGTCATGCTACACCTTCAGGGTTATTGCTACTTGTGGTTTTAGTATTTTACCATACAATTTTACTTTAAGTTTAGAGCGGCTGTATCATTGTCGCAATTAAAATACTAAACTTTTAACTATTTCGTTATAAGTAGGTATTATAGGTATATTAGATCTGTAATTAATTTAGAATTTGTATATTCCTTTGATACTAAAACATGTTAATGACTAGGAGATTTTCTAAAAATATAAATTTGAAGGTTGGCGGCCGTGGAATGAGCTTTTCCAGAATATCAAGAAGACAGCAACTCTCCACTAATAGGTAACGTTATCCTTTTCTGGATTATAACATTGTTTTAATCATACGGTTAATTTTAAACGCACATTTTCCCTTCTAAAACATAATAATAAAGGTACAGTTAATTTACCGAAGTCACACAAGGTTTAAAATATTTCACTTCAAACAAATAAATTTCGAATTCCATTCTACGCTTTTCTAACGAATAGTAAATAACGCTTCGCAAATACAACACGAAACATAAAAATACCATTTTTTCTGTGTAAACATTTATTCATTGTTAATTTTCGGCGTTCATTTTAGTTTCTCGCTATAACTCAATAGAGGTTATAAATTTTGCGTAGAGTACTTTTGGACGGTACAATAGAAAGGGAAATTAATTTGTTTTTCTTACAATGGCACGTCTAGACAATCGCGTATATTTCAACTTACGCTAAGTGCTCAGTAGACACTAATGGCCACAATCCGAGCCGAATATAAACAAAATGACCTGTTTATCATTTTTAAAAGGCAGTCATAAAACAAAAAATTGCGTAAAAATAGCTTAAATGTTGAGATCACCGGCAGAAAACTATACAGAAGTAGTTATAATATATAATATTTGACTTAGCCAAAAGCTGTTTGCTACGCTCTTTTTTCGATAATATGATTCATACTGGCTTAAAAATAATTTGTTCTTTTAAACGCACTAAACGTAATGCTATATCTCCATTAATATTATGAAGAGGGGACAGATTTTAAAAATTCTTTCACTTGTAGAAATCTACATGACTTATTCTAAATCACAATCAAATAAATTGCATTAGGAATGCAAAAAAGTAATTATAGGTAATTTTAAATACTTCGCAAATAATTATTTCATCTTTATCGATTGCCAAATATCTGGAAAGGTATTACTTTCGAGTGTCGAGGATAGTAATATCTTCACATTTATGAAATTAAACGCTGGCTAATAGTAAGAAGTATTAGTAGTGAGTAAATTCGACGCATCTCCTAACTACTCCGTAACTCAGTGGTTAGAGCATGCGCTCGGACAGTGAAAAGTCGTGGGCTCGAGTCCCATCGGAGCTAGTTGTGAGATGGGTCGATTTTTTCGAATACTTCATTTTCAATAAAAGAAAATGATAAAGCCTTATCTTTTGTGTAAAATATTTTACAGCAACTTTAATATGATGTGTTTATTACATCAAAGTAATTAAATGAATATGTTTTCGCTTTCAGTAGGAATTTTTATTACAGTCTACGCAGAATTTCCATTTCAGAATAGTTTGTTGGCCATTAAATGTATATTATCTCAGTTTTACACTGTCTCACTCTTATAATGTTTTATCTCTGTCCGGCTGACTGATTTTTACGACGAAAGTTTCGAGATGATTTTCGTAGTGAACACATAAAAGTACTCTTTTACTGTTTTTATTTACACTTTGTATAAATGGCGAGACGATCAGTTAAAAAGTATTTTTTATCGCGTTATATTGTTTGCTAGATTAAAGAAAATTGCTGGAAACTATTTATTTGATTACCTACTCAAATTTTTAGAGGTATTTTTATTGTTCAAATCAAATCTTTCTTTATTATTTACATAATTTCAATTCCCTAAAAAAAGTTACTTCAAATACTTGCATTGTTACAGAACCGCCTCTGTCGTCTAATGGTTCACACCACCGATTTCAGACCAAGAGCTCCCGGGTTCGATTCCCAATGGGGGTACATATTGTATTTGGTTTGGTTGGTGGTAGCAATTGTTGTTAGTCCGCCTGGCTAGCTACCACCATCCTACTTCCTACTAATATTATAAATGTGAAAGTTTGGATGTTTGGATGTTTGGATGTTTGGATGTTTGGATGTTTGTTACTCAATCACGCCAAAACGTCTGAACGGATTTGGCTGAAATTTGGAACACAGATACTTTGTAGCCTGGAGAGGAACATAGGCTACTTTTTATCCCGGAAAAATGTCACATTCCTGCGGGATAACGTCGTGTAGTCCACGCGGGCGAAGCCGCGGGCGGAAAACTAGTATATTATAAATGTGAAAGTTTGGATGTTTGGATGTTTAGATGTTTGGATGTTTGTTACTCAATCACGCCAAAACCGCTGAACGGATTTGGCTGAAATTTGGGACATAGCTACTTTGTAGTCTGGAGAGGAACATAGGCTACCTTTTATCCCGGAAAAGTATCACATTCCCGCGGGATAACGTTATGTAGTTCACGCGGGCGAAGCCGCGGGTGGAAAGCTAGTGTTAAATAATTGATAAAACCTCACGTCATTCTATAATTGAAACCTCTGTTAAAAGAACAAAAAACTTAAAGTAATGCGGGCAAGCAAAAACTTACAATTAAATTGTAACCTTATTTGTGATGTTATGAATTTCGGACTTTTTAAGTGACGTCAACTTTATTTTAGCACATTGTATTGATAACCAAAAATTCCCTCATAGACATTCGTAGAAGTAGATAGCAAATGTGTCAAAAACGGTCAAAAACCTTAAGCAGTTTTGCTATCTACTTCTAGCAGTGACTACGAAGGAATGTCATGATATCGTCTAAAAATACTAGACTATGGGCTTTCGATCAACAATAACACCTAGTCTTATATAAGTCTGACGCCATAACAATGATGTCTTCAGCATTATTGTATTCCGGCAGTTATAGGTAAGATAGCCAGTTCCTCAATGATTGAAGATTTCGGGAGTAGTGCGCTTCCACCTTTAGCCTTATCACCACTTAACATCAGGTGTGATGAAGGCTAAGTACTACCCCGTCGTAGACAAAAAAACGGCTGGAATGTTTGAATTACTTTTGTTTGATTTCCAATGTCTTAATTTTGGACTGCAGGATAGGAGGACATAATAATATTATTTACCAACATTATAAAAATAAAAGGTTGGCACCTAATTAATAAATTAATTATGTAATTTATTAAAACGTCTTAAACACGATCCTTTGCAATCACAAGGATTTGCTTAAGGCGTTAAATTAGGCGAAAGTGGCGCCCTTAGAGGTTTTTATTTAATAAGTGGCTAATAGAAAAGGATTTTCATAAAACTCTACATGGAATTTTTAGGGCCAATAGTCTAGTATAGAAGGTACTTACCGCTACATTCCCTTATAGTAATTCGTAGAAGTATAGATAGCCAATTAATGTGTCAATATTTTTTTAGTAAAATTTCATTTTTATGACATGCTTTTTTGCTGACTGTACTTTAATATTGTATTGTCATCTAAACCAAACTTGCATACAAAATTTCAGCTCAATCGGACACTGGGAAGTGGGTCAAATTAAGCTTGCAAGATTTGATCCGAACGGACATACATGCATACATACATACATACACTGCAAGTTAAAAATAAAATAATAAAAAAAGCTTGTAAAAACGGCCAACTTTAGCAGTTTTGCTATCTACTTCTTGACTACGAAGGAACGTAATAATTATGATACCGTCTAAAAATACTAGACTATAGGACCTAAAATTCCATGTTGAGCTTTATTAAAATTATGTTTTAGAATTAAAATCTATACTAATGTTATAAAGAGGAAAGGTTTGATTGTTTGTTTGTTTGTATGCATCGAATAGGCTCCGGAATTACTGGAAAGATTAAAAAAATCTTTGACCATTAGCAAGCTACATTCTTCCCGTGTGACATACGCTATATTTTATCCCGATATTCCCACGGGAACCGGGTATCACGCCGGTAAAACCGCGAGGAACCGCTAGTATTAAATAAAGTTTACCGCGGCGGCGCCACTTTTGCCTAAACCTATCGCCTAAGGCGATACTCGGAAAAATTATGCTAAAGGGAGATAGCAATGAGAAAACGACGCGCGCGGGAGCGAGACCGTTTTTTCCGATTACGCAAAAAAAACACGAAATCACTTCGTATTTAAAAACTATAGCGATTTAAAAAAAATGCTTCTATACGATCCTAAATATTATTGGTGTCCACTAATTAAACCAAATTTTCAATAGTATATGTATCCCTATTTAAGAATAATCTTCATATTTCTTATTTTTTAGAGGTATTTTCGAAAATAAAAAGTGTCGAGCCAAAATCATAAAATCGTGTTTCTGAAACTATACGATTCTAGATAAAGGTATGAAGAAATATATATCTTATTACCAGATTTATAACAACTCTAACCGTCCTATAGTTTTATATCAAAGAGTCCATACTTTTTCCGAGTAGCGCCTTAGCAGCCTTTCAGTTGCAGCAACATTCAACCCACTAATAGCACAGCTAATAGATATTCAGAGGAGTCAAAACACCGTACAACGTTAATTGCATTCATCAATTTATTACGTACATCAAGACAGATGGATTATAAAGCGATTTCATATTAAAATGAAGTATTGCGGCTACCATAATCATTACTATTCTCCGTAAGGAGCGCACTTAAACAGCAGTTTTACGTCTTATTAAAGGGTTATAAAATTTTATGTCTCGTCTGAGTTGCCTCGACTTGTTTTAATTAAAAACGCCTTCTGAATAATCTGGATGCCTCTAATATGTTTATGGGGACGTCATTGTTGAACTTATGAATGAGCTGTTATTAGTTTCTATGTGAATTTAATAGTAATGTAGTGATACTGTGTACTTTTTTATATTCTGAGAATCAGACGACTTTAACGGAATAAAAGCGCCATTGTTGATCAAAAACCAATTTTGAATAGGTAGACAAAAAATGTTAAAGAATGATATTTCTATAAAGTTGATTTATGAATAGTAGGAATGTTGGGATAAAACATAGCCCATTTCACTCAAGAATAATGCTACTTTCTACTAGTGAAAGAATTTAAAAAATCGGTTATGTTATTCCAAATATTACTTCCTACAAACAAACTATTAAACAAACAACTAGTAAACCACTAAACAAGAAGCATTACCTTTTAATAATATTAAACTTAGTTTCCTGTTAAACACAACCTGCGATCTTCATCACTTCAACTTTTCACTGACAGATTTACAGATATCGTAATATCAAGTTGGTTTATTAATTCAACGATCTCTGAATATACGACGTTTTATGAATCAAAACATTTCTTCCCTAGAAATATGAGTTTGAGACCTTCACCATAAATCAACAGTAATGGACTCTTCATGAAATATATTTTTGTTTAAACAGTTAGCTTATTAACTTTATCTTCCTGAAAAAGCTTAAGAACTATGACAACACCTACAGTTCCACCCCAAGCACGGAAAACGTTTTTTCTCGTAATAAATGTATCATAAACGTACCTATCGTAAAATGTGTCCGTCAAAATGCTGTCAGTTTCCACACTCTAACTAGTCTTTTCGTATATTGAATTTTAGTTCCGTAATTCATCGTAGCGGCGCTGCTCTGGCTTTCATAGAAAATAATAAGGTTACGAGGTACGGTCATATCAGAATCCGTTTTGCCTACATTCTCTTGTTGACCTGCCATAAAACTGTCATTTACTCTTCCATTCAATTCTAATCCACTTAGTACGAGTACTCCAGTGATTGACGATTTTACGATCGTTCTCTCCCCAAATTCGGGGGGCGTCGACCACTACTCTCTCAGGACCCCCTAACAGCATAGTAAATATCACAGACACTCGAAAAGGTTGGCTTTGTAATTGAAAGTTGAAAATAGTTACGCCATCAGCGAACTTGTTAAAAGGTTTTAGTGAAGAACTAGCAACAAGGCAGGGTGCGCACGGGTGCCATGTAGGTAGGTGTATTATGCATAGGTATAAACCTTCCTTCTGAATAGTTCTATTTGTTGATTGCGTAGTTTGAAAAATCTAGCCCTGACCGCATACGGGCCACCGAACACAGCCAGAAAGCGCCGCCATCAACCTCTTTCCTTTAGTTTTCATACATAAAAAAAAAATGTTTTTTGAACTCGCCGCACACGGTGCCGCGGGTGTCGCCACATTACAAATGGTCGCCACTCGCTTGTTGTGGCGGCCACCGGCCGCTAAAACTGACATAAAATAATGCAAGTTTTTAGTAAAATTTCATTTTTATGACAAGCTTTTTTGCTGACTGTACTTAAATATTGTATTGTCATCTAAACCAAACCTGTGTACAAAATTTCAGCTCCATCGGACAGTGGGAAGTGGGTCAAATTAAGCTTGCAAGATTTGTCCCCCACTAACTAACTAGCAAGTTAATAAAAAGCTTGGAAAATAAGTTTTTAGTAAAATTTAATTTTTATGACAAGCTTTTTTGCTGACTGTACTTTAATATTGTATTGTCATCTAAACCAAACCTGTATACAAAATTTCAGCTCCATTGGACACTGGGAAGTGGGTCAAATTAAGCTTGCAAGATTTGTCCCTCACTAACTAACTAACTAACATGGCAAGTTAGATAGATAGATGATAGATAGATAGATAAAACGTTTATTTTTTGCCACACACATACACACATTAAATTAAAAAGAAAATATACAAAGATGAATACAGATTATAATTAACTAACAAGGCAGAATTAAAATAAAATAAACCTAAGTATGCCGGTATGGAGATGTGCCTGTGTGCAGCAGCAAAAAGGTCTAGGCTCGGCAAATTATATCCACCAAAAGGTGAATTGCCGATTTTCAGCCATCACCCTATGCGACGTGCGGGGGGTTGACGCGTTTACCAGTCACAGTTGATTAGAATATGCATAAACATAATTGCAACTAATTTGAGTGAAAGGGAAAATAAGACTGGGGGTCAAAAGGGGTCAAAGTTAATAAAAAGCTTGTAATAAAAAGTAGCGGCCACCGACCGCAAGTGTCTAATACCAGCCACAAGTGTCTGTCGCGCGCTTCAGCTACCTTTGTAGCCGTTTCTAGCTTCAAGTGAGTGGCTCGTGTGCGGCGACGCTAAGCATACAGGCAAAGGGTGGGAAGTGACTTGTTTCATACTATGTAGAGATGATACAAGTAGAAGAGACTTGGATATCTGCAATCATGGTTTTTAATCTTTAATAAAGGAAATCAAAGTCATCTATAATTAAAATCGATTGGAGATATAATAAATAAATAAATTTATTACAACCACACCAACTTCAGCCCATGGTAAGTTCAATATGAACTCGTGTTATGGATTCTAGACAACATATAAACATACTTATACACCGTGAAATTTTAGCGGTTGACTTCCCGAAAATTACTCGAGGTACTCATCATTAGAAACTACTTTTACTATGGGAACAAATCTGAAACCGTGAAAAAAAAATCTGCTATCCCATACATTTCAATCGAGTCGATTTGAAAATTAGTATGGAACAGCAATTTTTTTTTCTCGATTTCAGGGTTGTTCCCATAGTAAAAGTTGTTTGTATTGATGAGTACCTCAAGTAATTTTCGGGAAATCAACCACTAAAATGTCACGGTGTATATTTGTTGTGAATTTTAGAAAACACCCAGATGACCAAATATACATGTTTGCTTATGTAACAAAATATTTGTCTTGTGCGGGGACCAAACCCGTGACCTCTGCGAAGAGGCAAGTGTACAAACCTATGCGCCATGTACGTCTTATGAGTCCAAATACTACCATAGTACGGTTCAATTAAGTAGTTGGTCCGATGGGAAGAAAACCACGTAATGAGTTCCAATCGGAACAACTAGTTGATCCGTTTAGTTGGTCGGATTGGAATAATAGGTCATGGCATGTCAGTTGTGTACATCCTCGTTCGTTTAAGCAGCTAAAATGCTGACTTAGATTAAGTTGATGAGGTAAGAATAGTTGAAGTTTGTATTAGTTTTGAAAGAATACTACTGTATGTTCTGAAGTAGATTCAAAAAACATTGTACACAAGATTGTCTGGTAACAGTCCTCACAAGTTTACCGTAAAGGCCATGTAATTGAGCCCCTTAAATGCGAAACTAATATTTCACACACTCTTCGAGCTCCACTTATGTCCACCGTTCCCAAAATGGGTTTCTGTTTTATTTATCGAACGAACGGAAAACCCTTTTGAGCACTCCGCATTCACTCTTAATGGTCGTGTTTTGGTCTGCGAATGGTGGACGCACGATTTTAATTATTTTCGTTCAATTTACGAGTCGACATTAAAGGCCCTGGCCCTTTGGGGACCATTAGAGTTCCGCTTATTTGTGTGGACCTCCTCGATAAGTTTACACCGCTGTATTTCAGAGCTAGTGTTAATCAGCGGGATAGCGATGCGTCGCCGGAATATTTAATGCTGGAAGCATGTGTTAAATTGGTCGGTTTTAGGATTAATAAGGGTGGTTGCGCCGAAATATGGAGCGCTTTATTTTGAGCTTCGCTATTGCTATTTTGTAGCAGAAAGCGAGTTAATTTACTTTTTAACTGGAATAAATTTTAAGTAACTAAAGCCTAAGGAAAGAATGGTAGCCAAGAAGACAAGCTTAACTGAGCTCATAAACCTAGGTATAAATAGGCTAGGCAGTCAGCAGTGGTCGTCTGGTCTCTCATGATTAGGTATTTTATGGCCGATTTACATTGGTTAGAGCAAGGACAGTTACTCGTCGATCAGTTTACACTACCGTGCTTAGTCATTATCTACTTCGCTAAGAACTAAACCAACGTAAATCTAACTATAAGACTCACGCCCGAATTCTCGTACGCAAATCATCTTTGGGAGCGTCTCAAACATCATGGCATCTCTTTCATACGTTTGAAATTTAAAATGACAGGGCGATGTGTGAGACGCTCCCAAAGATAAGTAGCGTACGAGTATTCGGGCATCAACAAGCAAACTTTTTCTAAATCCTAGCTAGCGTTTCTTAGTTTATACTAGAAACAAAATTCTGAACATTAAAATGAGTACAATAAAACGACCCTCATTAATTTCGGTTTATTAATCCATAATTCTTTTTATTGGACCCTGCCGACTGATCCAATAATAACGAAGGTATTAAAAACTTCAAAATACTCGTTTCTTTTTGTTGCACAATTTTCGATTCGACAAACGAGGGTTGCTAATCTTTCTTTCATATCGGAAAGAGAATCAGAAGATTATCTGTCGAACACGGGTCGACAGGTAAATAGCTATTACTCGCTCCGTTGGCCCAGCCAAGATAAGATTTGACAGCCCTACTTGATTGATGGTTTCTCGACCATGATACGGGAGTATGACGGGATCATTTCATGGTTTTCGCTATAAAGTCATGCGTGACGACTGTATGGAGATTGGCGAATGATGGATGGTGTTTCTATAATGTAGTAGTTTGTAGTCATAGTGTTATCGCGGATAATAACGTTGTCAGGAACACAGTTTTATAAAAGAGAGAGCTTTTGCAAAAAAAAAATAGTATCAGCGTGTGGGACGAAGTTTAAAAGTAGAAGAGCTGATGTTACAATAAATTCGTTTGTAAGCAGATGTTGTAAGGTTTTGAAAAATGGAAAATGAATTATTTTAGAACAAATCGACCCGTTTTCTAAAAATACTTAATTTTCCATTTTTAAAAAATAAAAATTGCATTGTGAATGCAAAAAAGTAAAAATTTAAATAACTTGGAAGGTTTTGTTAAAAATCTAATAAATGTTACAATGAAGACTATTTCGTTCCGCAAAAACTTGTGATATATTAAGGCTCTATGTATCTCTTCACACAGTCAATTCATTCTAGCTAGATTCCAGAAAGAGCTAGAAACATTGTGGATTTCACAGCAATGAATCAAGTCACCAATTTGTGGTATACGCCTAAAAACAACTCTCTTCAAAATCGATCAAATACATCTAATTGGTATTTTTTACCCATCAACATTATGAAGTTGGACACAAAATTGTAATTTTGACGAGGAAATAAGTAGGAAGTGACGCAAATCACATTAAACCACTGGAAATTGCAGCGAAAGGGAAATGAGTGGCAGAACAAGATACAGTCTTATTAAATCGCTTTTTGCGACGTCACCTAGTACAAGATACATTCAAATTGTAAAGCCCTACAGAATTCTCCGATGCGAAATAATTTAACTTCGCGACGAGACTAAAAAATAAAATTAAAAATACGATTTCGCTTTTTGATTATTCCTCCTCCCGGGACCGGTGACTCGCAAAACTCTTTTGAAAACGGGACATTATTCATCAGAATGATACTTTAAACAACTCGTTACAGAGACTTATTCGACGAACTTTCACTCACAATTGGTAAATAATTATAATTATCACTTGAGTCCCTTTGCTGGACCCACAAAACGGCAAAGGTATAGAAACTTTTTGGTACACCCTCTTGGTTATTAAAATTTTCTATTCACAAAATCGTCTAATCAGAAGATTGTAATCGAAATTGGGCTGTAAGTCTTTAGTGGTAAGGCCGATATTAATGGCGATATATTCCTAAATAACGATCAAAGGGAAGTTTGATTTTGCGGTGATAATTGTGGTGAATCCTTAATTATTTTGAGGGTAAACTTTTGCAGAAGTTAATTTGAGGCCGGTTGTTAGATTCCTTTTAATGGACACACTTTTAGGTGACTCCTAATTTATTTGGTTGACTGGATTATTCATTAAATTCTTCGGAAAAGTGCTTTTGGCTAGTATCTTTTTAACGACCTTTGAAAACGGTTTGATAAATTCGATTCATTATGAGTACGGACAGGATAGCAGAAGCGTGCCAGATTTAAGAATTAAGCGTTTCTATATAACCAAGTATTTTTACTTTTTTGCATTCTTAACACATTAGAGAAATTATTAGAGAAAGTAGACCCATCTCACAACTCGACTTTTTCTAATAGGTACCTCATTTTCAGTAATCAAAATTGCATTGTGAATGTAAAAAGTAAACTTATTTTGAAATAGCATTTATTTCATCTTTTTCGATTATCAATTTATCTGGAAACGTTTTCTTTCGAGTGTGAGGGTATAGTAATATCTTATCACACTTTTGAAGTAAACGCTGCGCGCTGGTTAAACGTAAAGAAGTATTGGATTTTGATGCTAACGACTCGGTAGCTCAGAAGTTAGAGCATTCGCCCAGACAGTGAAAGGTCGGGGGTACGTGTCCCATTTGGAGGTAGTTGTAAGACGGGTCGATTTTTTATAATACTTATACACGGTGACTTTGAAACCACTGGCCAAATTTTTAAGTTTGACTTGTAAACTTGTGAGTGAACAACTTTCTCCTAAAAACAACAAAATACGACAAAAATGTTTGGACTTTCCATACTAAATCGATAACGTGATCAGTATGATTTGATGAAAAGAAAAAAAATTACATGTTTCGGCCCATGTTTCTAGGAGAAAGTTTACCGATTCTGAGTCGAACTTAAAAATATGGCCAGTGGTTTCAAAATAACCCTGTAATATTGATTTGCCCCTCCAGATATCCACAGACACGTGGCGAGTTGTGCTGAATGCAGTAAAATGAAGTGTGAAAGGAATCCTCTGCTTGACTGCCCCCCCATTGGTTACCGTGGCCAACCTGGAAGTCTCTAAATAGACTTAGAACCCAGGTAGGCCGATGCAAATTTAATCTTTGCCGGTGGGGTTATTCCTCAGATGAAGGATGTGAATGTGGTGCCTCTTCCCAGACCATGTCACACCTTTTGTCCTGCTCAGCGTGCCCTTCATCTTGCACACGCGAGGACCTCTATAACGCCACTGAAAACGCTATACGTGTGGCGCAATTTTGGTCTAACAAGATCTAAAGCCGAACGATCGACACGCCAAGAAGAAGAAGATATTGATTTGTATATTTATATATTTTGATTTGTCGTCGAGTCTCCGATATAAGCGTTTCTAGCGTATTGTAGCTATGTAAAATGCAAAGCCCTTTGGTAAAGGCGAGCCCATAGCTGCGACGAGAAACCCTTTTAGCAGTCCCCCTTGCAAATCCCTTGCAGTGCGTACGCGTAGCTATGCCTAGGTTTAGATAGGACCTAGGCATTACAGTTAGGGTGAGGGTGAGGGGAAGTAATTATGGAGGGGAAACATCAAGTGTGTCACAGGGAGAGTGTGTTGTAAGGACAAAAATGCTGGGGCAGAACGTGTTTGAGGTAACTGTGCCGACACACGCTGGTTCACTGTGTCACTTCTGATCTTTACGTGTCCTCCTGGTGGAGGTCAACAGCTTTGAATTGGCTATGTTAAGGTGTGAGTGTTAGGGTAGTTTTTTTGCTAAGAAACAATGGCAAATGGTACAAAGTTTTGTTTTGATCTTTTTTGCATTCAGAATGCAAATTTTTATTATTGAAGAAAATGAAGCATTACAAAAGCTAGTTGTTAAACGGGGCGATTTTTTCTAATAAGTAAGTACGTTTTCTAGTAAGTAAGTAGTAAGTACGTACGTATGTACATTTGTAGCAAGTATTAGGCTACAGATAGCGCCGTGAGAGTGGCACAGTTTTATGGGCCAATAACATATAATTTGGTACTTGTCATTGACACGTTGAAGAAGTAAGTATTTACTTACATCTAAAATTATAATCAATCTTTAGAATCAATCTTTTGTTTGTCTTTTTCTGCAAACCTTGTATGTTATGAGGTTTAAGCTATATTGGCATTAATATTTCTTCATATTTTTTTATTAGTTGTTTAATTACAAAAATCCTTAACACCCAATGAACTTTGTACAAAAGTTAAAAAGAATGATGTGTGAAAATCGTGTTTATTTTTAGTGGATCTATTTGTATTTGAACCAAATATTTGCGAACGCTACGTTACGCTTGGATTCTGCGTGATTCTTTACCATTTTCGGGGATTAAATCGCACAAATCTTTGTTATTTTAGCGAGTTTCATTGACAAAATCGTAAAGGTAACCCTCAAATTCAGAATCTAAAATCGTATTTCTTTATTCACATTACAAATTTATAAAATGTATAAGTAAGTAATTTAATTCAATTAACTGAACATCAAACATTTTACCAAAGAAATTAGAACATTGAATTACGTCGTATTTTACACTTCTAAACTCAAAGTGTACTATAGAGGGGAGAAGGAATACCTCAACATTTGAGATTTTAAAAAATGATCAATGATTATATTTTCTCAAGCATTATTTTTTTAGTGCCAGCACACACTAGCAACGTTTGTCTCCGCAATTAAATTGTCTCTTACATCAATTTTATTGATTTATATGAAAACGTGTGCATGTGGCCACCCGACAGCCGGAAAACTACACATAGAAACCAATGGACTTGATGTGAGAGCCAAAGTAGTGTAGTAGAGACAAAAGCTGTCGTGCGCTAGCTCATAGACAATGTTATTACCCTAAAACCTAACTTATTTCTGTTTCTCGTAAAATGACTCCCGAATACTGTACAGTGCCACAATCTTTTCTGTTCCGGTGGCCAAAATGTGAAACTAACGTGTTTTTTTTTATGTCACTTGCTGTCAAGTTGATGTCCAACCATTGCGCTGCTGGCGGCTGAAGGTCTTAGAAGTCAGGGCCGGTTAAATTGCTACAAAAAAAAGAAAAAAGTACACATAGCGCCGCTGTCGCCGGAACAGAAAAGTTTGTGCAACTGTAGAGCGTCTTTTTGTTGTTTTGAATGTCAAAGTAAAAAAAGATGTTGATGATGATGTTTCGTGTCGATGGAAGGATGAAAATATATCTTTCGTGCCCAGAAGTTGGCTTATCGAACCACAGGCTCAGTCGCGGACCACAGGTCGTCGACTGGGCAGCTCTACCACAAGTTTTTTTTTCCTCTGTGGCTCTACGGACACCCGGGGCAACGTAGAAGATAGGGCATAGATTGTGGAGTAACACCGAACTCGCACTGGGTGCTTACCATCAACTCTTATTGCGGTTTTGTTGAGGACCTAAACTGGTCTGCTTATTTTATTCGTACCACAACAGCTTAATATCAATGACAGCGATTCAGTGATCGATCAATGACATTTCACAGCCGCTAAGCTGTCAGGAACTCTTATTTGACTTATAACCCGGTCGATTTAACATGTCACCTGCAGGTAATACCCGTCCCTCTCACTCTCCGGGCATGACAGAATCGAGTGAAAGAGACGGGTAGAAGAAAAAGGACACAAATCGTTCGGTCATTAACATTTAGCAATTCATTTGCGAACCAGTTTTTAGGTCAGAGTACGAAAGAAAGCAATTCATTTTAGGAACCTATTCTGCATCGCGCTATTTTTGAATCGCTGTCTTAAAGTTGATGGTAGGCACCCTGGTCATTAATGTAGTAGCCCCAGCGGCACATGTTTTCCTTGCAGCGGCCGAATATTTAAAGACCCTGTCACATTAAATGTCAAAAGTATGAAGGAGATGTCATGTTGTTTACTAAGTATGCGGCCTAAAGCTGAGTAGTTCGAGTATGAGGGTTCAAATGCCATTTGAAGCTTAGTAAATAACGAACGAAAATAATTCCTTAAAAAATTTTTTTCTCCTCACATGAACTCTGATATCCACAACAGCGTATGGCCTATACGTAGGTATGCAGATGTTTCAATCAAATTGTCCAGGGGTATTTTCAATATTATCCAGGGGTAATTTCAATAATATCTGAGAAAGTAGCGTTAAAATGCATACATTACTACATAGAGTATTTTACTGATATTTTTTTATTTGTTTTTGGAAATATAAATATTAGCTACACAAAACAAGTTTTTATTTTGAATTATCTTGAATATTTTTAAAGCTATAGGACATCAAACTTTCCAGTTAGAGAAAGAGAGAACGAATATCTTTGTGACGTCACTAAATCAGTAGCATAATCTCACTCTAGAAGATTTCGTTTTGGAAAGAGACAGCTATAGTAAAAAGCTTATAAATAGCTTCTTAAAAAACAGATTCAAATTATTTTTTCACAGTTGGTATTCTTAAATGTTATATTTTTTAACTTCATCATTAAATATTTACATTACCTATTTTAATATCTTCTTAATCATCTTTCTATCGATTTAAACAAAAAATGTCTAAGAGCCGTCTTATTTCTATAGATCCCCTTAACTTGCACGAGTACCTAGACAGTAAGATTAGATTATATTATCATCATCATCATCATCAGCCTATTAACGTCCACTGCTGGACATAGGCCTCTCCAAGAGTACGCCATCGAGAGAACATTATATGGGAGTTAAAATGATTCATCGATTCTGGTAACTTTGTTTTTACTCTCGTAAATACTCCGATCTTCGTAACTGCGTAGCGCGTATACATATCCAGATGTATCCATCAGATTGTGCAGGGGTTGTGGGTGACGCAATCCTGTTGCCAAGGGGCTGGAGTTTGAGGATCACCTACGCGCCGCCAGTTATGGATATGACATCATGAAACGTGTAAAGATCATACCTACTTGTGATTAAGATTGTAGTTTACGGCTAAGCGGCAGATAGAGACATGAGTTTCTTTGAATTCGATTCGAATTACATACTAAAATATCAAATCAAATCATTTTTTTTTATCCACAACGGGTTAGCACTTAGCCTTCATCACACCTGATGTTAAGTGGTGATAAGGCTGAAGGTGGAAGCGCACTACTCCCGGAATCCTCAATCACTGAGAAACTGGAAACAAATCATTTATGGTTTTAAAACTATTACCTTATTAATAAACTAACGAGAAGGTTTCCACTCAGCATAACTTTTGCAGTATTTGCAACGCTGATCTTCCGTAGAGCCAAAATTGAAATAAAGATAAAGATAAATACCAATATGATTGTATTAAAAAAATGTAGAAGTAACGAATTATTTAACGTTTAATTTAAGAAAGGTTGTTCTGGGTGCTCACCATCAACTCTTATTACGGTTTTGTTTAGGAACCTAAACTGATCTGCTTCGCTTATTCGTACCACGACAGCTTAATATCAATGACAGCGATTCAGTGATCGATCAATGACATTTCACAGCCGCTAAGCTGTCAGAAACTCTTATTTGACTTATAACCCGGTCGATTTAACATGTCACCTGCAGGTTATACCCGTCCCTCTCACTCTCCGGGCATGACAGAATCGAGTGAAAGAGACGGGTAGAAGAAAAAGGACACAAATCGTTCGGTCATTAACATTTAGCAATTCATTTGCGATCCAGTTTTTAGAAGGTCAGAGTACGAAAGAAAGCGATTCATTTTAGGAACCTATTCTGAATCGCGCTATTTTTGAATCGCTGTCATAAAGTTGATGGTAGGCACCCAGTTCTCTTGTTAAGAACGCAAATACCTACATACCTACATTACATTTTCTTTTTTATTTAAAAACATGTTTAATCATATTGAATGTAATGTGATGAAGAAGATCATATTTTATAAGCTTATAATGAGAATTTGGTACTTACACTATTAATTATTCGTAAAGTTTTTTTTATTAAATTATTAGTACATTATGGTAACAGGCTTTAACATTTGTCCTACAAAACTAAATTTCTAGTTTAACTGTAAGTACAGAGTCTTCGTTAAAATTAGACTAATTAACTTAAGTTAATTTCCTTATCCATCCACAAGGAAGGCCAGTGCCCCAACAGTGGGGACATTAAATGGCTGATAATGATGTAGTTTTTAAACTGTGGCGTTAGGATAAATCAGTAGATGTGAACTTTTATTTTTCACTTACATGCTAAATCTCGTTATTGTAAATTGTATTACGTACTTAGTACAGTAAAGACAAAAGCCTACTATAACTATACACCCAGTCTCTTGTACTCTCTTTTAAAGTTTTCATTAGAAAACAAAATATTTTAAATTGAACGTCCGCGTTTAAATCTAGATTTCTAACTTCACAATCCATCCTCTGTAGATGCCCTATAGGTATGCTTATCTGCAGATTAGAACGGCTAGGGGATCTGGGTACAATGCTGTTGCTAGGCTACCAGCCCATCCCCAAGGTCAAAATGTTTTATATGGAAGATCCAGTTATACGAGGCAGGGGTCGCAAGTACTATGCCTGTACGCAGAAGTTCCATAAACAGACCTTATTGACACGACTTAGGTCTTATTTTTCATAGCTAACATTGTTTTAATAGAGTGTATGTTGTACTTATAGTACTTTTAATCGATTTATGCAAACGGTGGGGTAGATATGAATGTAGAATTGATGAGGGTCTATAGGTTTGTGTTTAATTTGGTCGATGGTCAGTTGTTTTTTTCTCGGTGTTCTGCCACTGTTTTTAATTTGTGCGTTCTCTTTGTGATTTGTGTAAAAATCAATGAAAAAGGTAATAGTGATTGTTTGAGGTAAAATATTTCTTATTTTAAGCATAAACATCTTATTAAATTATATTGATTTGGATTGACTTAGGTTTTGACTCTTGTAGACGTCTATCTTGCAACAAGTGCTCCGCAGTGATTACAATTGAGACATTTGCGAATTATAAGGTTATAGCCAAATACAATAAGTTATTTTCAATATCAAACAGTATTTATCTCTTTATTGTAAATAATAGTATTTGGGACTTCATTGCGCACATCGTGATTAACAATTTTATTCGAAAACACAACATCGCAATTAAATAATAGAAATGAAATGGGTTCTCACATCAGTCGCACTTCGTTTTTTTTTTAAACTGATAAACTTTTGTAGTTTTTCGACACTACACCATTGCGACTCTTAAGGTCCCTAAGGGTGGTGTTGACTTCACTATGTCTTTCTAGCGATCGCCTCTCCAAATCTTAAGTGCGTTAAAGCATAAACTAAGAAATATTTTAGCACATCGCAACAACATAAAACAAAAGCATTTTGTTTTTTATTCACGCTAAAAACAAAAGGTACAAATCCACATCATTCAAATCTGCGCATTAGGATATATTGATGGCGATTTCGTGCTCCGTCGAATGCAATCGTCGGCCACGGCCACCGTTTTCGCCCCATAGGGTGGCTCTGATTTCATTATGGCTTTTTAGGGATCGCCTCTCCAAATTATAGTGGACGCGGAGACCATTCAATCAATCATTCGGCATTTATTCAACAGTTGCCAAGGGAATGGAGTGGAGTGCGATCGAAGGATTATGCAGCTGGCTGTTTCAATGGATGGTTATTGTTCGACAGATGGAAATGAAGTCAACTTCATAATGACAATTTTTTATACCTTTTTTACTCTAATAAATGGAAATCTACTTTGACTGACATGACGACTTTGATGACAATCTCGTAAGATATTATTTATGTTACTAGATTTGGTTCAATCAAGTTTTCTGAATAATGGTTGGATACAAAACATTGGTTCAGGCACCATTTTGAAGGTCTTGCAGTTGGACACTGGAAAAAATTATGACTGAACCAGTTTTGATGAAATTTGCCATTGGCATAGATAAAGCTGAATTTTAGGTGTACAAAGTCGTTAACGGTCGCTAGTTTTTGCTGTATTACTATAACTGCTATACAGGTATAGGACATCAGGATTCACAATATAATAAATAGAGCTGTCAGATCAAAACACAAAGCTATTGACACACAAACACTAGCTATATGAGTCAAGTTCTGGTCCAAAATATAAATTATTCTACATATATTTAACGTTATTTATTTTTAAATATTCAATATAAGGCAAAAAGCCTTTATTAAAAAAGTTATTTATTAATCTTGCTGCTATGCTTTTTTCAATATTCCATAGTTTATAACATACTAGATAGTATTTAATTTATTCAAGATACGGAACCGTCTCTAGAGTCAATCAATCGTTTTTCTATTTGAAACATACAACATTCCAAACACAGATATACAGACAAAAATATAAGATTGTACAAACATCAGTGAAGTTTCAGCAAAAGCAGATATAAATAACAGAAATAACAAACTTAAGCAAATAAATCAAATGAAAGTGCAGTGATAATAAAAATTGAAGCTAATCAAACAATAATTCTACTATTTGTTTCTTAAAGCATTGTCTTGGTCTATAATAAAGTGAATGACAGTGACAATGCAATGGATTCTGTAGGTTTCGAGAGCGTTTTTGAATATTTCTAACAAATTTGTGAATAGCCCAACACATCTGAAAAAAAAGAAACACTTAATTTACTCGATATACGGAACCGTCTCTCGCCATTCAGCCGTTTTTCCATTTCCCTCACAATCGAATAAACCCCAACGCGGCGTTTGAGTTAATTAATAATTTAAGGGCCCGATTGCGGTCCGAACGCGCAGTAATCGAATACGTATTAAGAGAATTCGATAAACCAAACGATTTTTTTCTGTAATTGTTTGGCGATCGAATTATCTAAGGGCGTTTAGTTTATTTATTTTTATAAAGTAATTTTTATTTGATCTTCAAAGAGGTACTTTATATTTATGAGGCTATACAATATTATAATAAAATTTATTGAACAAATGTATCAGTAGGATGTTGAAAAAAAGTGAACATTTGCATTATGAAAAATTTATTTGTTGTTCCCAATTTATATTTTCAAAGATAACATACCCTTTGAAATATAAATTGGTAACAACAAATAAATTTTTCGGTCTTTAAGTATTTGATTAAGGATTTACATTTTATTTTACTTTCGAATTACCGTAATTCTATTAAGTAGTTATTTAGGATTTAACATCAAGTGGCCTGATTGAGCTATAAAAAAACTTTTTCAATAATGAATTGGATCACCAATTTAAAGGGTCACAATTAAAAATGGCCGTAAAAGTTCGCTTCAGAATGAGCGATATAGCGTTTTTTTATCCAAATTGCTTCTGTGACAGTGCAGTTGTACGTGTAATTTACGACTTCAATAAAGTGAACCTTAAAATTGTTAATGAAAAGGTATTAAAACTGGCGGACCCCTCGTAAATAACTCGGTGACAGTGCACACAAAGAAAAATGCTGCTTGGATTTGAACAAATTATGGCCGCCGACCGGACGTAGCCTAATTGTCTCGCTGTTTTGTTGTCCAAACACCTATTTATATACTTCACTCTTGCCCTGGTGATTTACTTTTACATATAGACATATGATTACTAATAGCATCGCTTAAATCATCATCATCATGTCAGCCGAACGACGCCCACTGCTGGGCATAGGCCTCCCCCAAGGATCTCCACAACGATCGGTCTTGCGCTGCCCGCATCCAGCGGCTTCCCGCGATCTTGACCAGATCGTCGGTCCACCTTGTAAGGGGCCTGCTCACGGAACGTCGTCCGGTACGCGGTCGCCATTCGAGAACCTTTCCGCCCCAACGGCCATCGGTTCTCCGCGCTATGTGTCCCGCCCACTGCCACTTCAATGATGCAATCCTTCGAGCTATGTCGGTTGTTTTAGTTCTCCTGCGGATCTCATCATTTCTGATTCGATCGAGCAGGGAAATACCAAGCATCGCTCTCTCCATTGCTCGCTGGGTGAGTTTGAGCCTTCTTATGAGACCCATAGTAAAAGACCACGTCTTTTTTCGGGGGGGTGCCGTGTAGTGCCGGCACAGTGCCGTGTAGTGCCGGCACATAAATAGAATAGCACTACCCCCTCTCTTCCCGTGGGTGTCGTAAGAGGCGACAAAGGGAAAAATGCCATCAGGAGATGGGCAGCAGCGTCTCCAGGTTACAACCGGCCATACTGCGATCGCCAACCCGCTTGCCAAGCGTGGCGATTATGGCAAACCCCCCCCGAAAAATCGCTTAAATATTATTATATTATTATTAAGACATATTTTATACTATTGACATAATCAATTGTTTAACATTTATAGCGAATCATGCATTGCAGTCTTTCAAATAATTGTTTACTTTTCAGTAATTTTTCGAGTCAGTTTTATAACCATTAAAAGCTGTAGAACTTTATCATAAAAGGCTACGCTACCAAAAATGGATGTCTGAATTTGTAGCTTAGGTATAAACTTTGTAACGGCAATATTGATTTTTTTTATATGTTTTCACAATTAGTTCACATGCCAATATATGCACTTAAACACATCTACTAATTCGACTTACTTACTTTAATTTAACGCCTCTGTAGTCTAGTGGTACACACCACCTCCAGTATCAGACCAAGAGGTCCCGGGTTCGATTCCCAGTGGGGGTTACATATTGTATTCGGTTTGGTTGGTGGTAGGGTTTGTTTAAAGCCCTTCTGGATAGCTACCACCATCTTCTGACGCAATAACAACGAGGTTTTCAGCATTCTTGTGTTCCAGCAGTTACAGATAAGAAAGCCAGTTCTTCAGTGGTGAGGATTCCGGGAGGAGGTTTCGCGCTTCCATCTCTAGCCTTATCTTCACTGAATATCAGGTGAGATGAAGGCTAAGTGCTACCCCGTTGTGAACAAAAAAATTAGATGGCAAAATGGAAAAAAAACGCATGAAATGAAATCACGCTAAGACGCGACATACAGTTGTTGATAAAGTGTAGCTGTAGGTACTGGCGACGAGAAAGAAAAGAAAAAATAAACCACAAGTGTGCCTAATCTTTTTAATGTATTTACCTCTCCAATTTGCTGATCGAAAGAAAATAGCCACTAATCTAACCCAAGTTAATTCAGCTCACATATCGCTAAAGTTATTATGAGTGTGGACGGCGATAGTAATTGGAGATAAGCAGCCAATTGCAGCTGAGGAAATGCCCTGAAGGAACACGCCTCTGAATACTAAACGAGTCTATCGAAATATTTACCGATTTTTCTTAGTTATTAATTAACTAGAGACCGCCTTCGACTTTCCCGTGTTCTAAGAGTCGTAGCAAGATTATAAGTAGCCATAATAATATAAATATTTATTGGCCTAACTGCAAGAAGAATACTGCCAGAAGTCTATAAATGAACAAAAATTTTACTCTCCAAATTTCATTTGATTCAAAAGGGACTTACTGATAATCTGTTAGTATAAAAAAATCTAAGTATTTAATTTTTGTACTCATAACAAACGCCATTCTTTTTAATCATGAGAACTTGAGAAGAAAAGTTACAAACGAATCGTGTACATAATTAATCAAATTGCTAATTCAGTAAAATAAACACATTAATCAAAAGATGACGAAAAATGAGGAAAATGTTCCTGAAAAATAGTTAGGTACATAATGTGTAATTTTTTTGAGTACCGATATTTGTTAGAATGAGATACGGCTAACAAAATCTATAAACTTAAATTGCAATATAAGAATAATGCCCAAGGAAGAATGGCGGTAGAATTAGATTTATATTCCGGTCAAGCCTCCAAGCGGACGTTAATCGAAATCTTATTTCATACTGCAAATGTACCGTGAATAGTGCGGAGCTTGTCTCTATATCACGAAAGATTTTGGGCCTAGACGATGCCCCAGAGCACGAGAGTGCAGTACGCCTAGTAGTTTCGTGTTAAGGTGGTTCGATTAGCTCAGTAGCGCCACCAATGGAAATAAATCATTTACGATTTATCAAGGGCTTAGAATAAAAGTTTTGGTTATTTTGCGCAAATAGAAGAGTAAAATGCAATTTTTAATTGTTTTTCATGGCCTCAAATATGAGCATTAAGTTATGAATCTCGATATTGCTAAATGTGGCCACTTTTGACACTATTGAGATTCACGACTTATTGCGTAAGTTTGAGTTCTTAAAAGTATATTTATAAAATGCATTTTACTCTTTTATTTGCGCGAAATAACCGAAACTTTTAATCTAAGCCTTTAATAAAATGTAATTGATTTATTTCCATTGGTGGCGCTACTGAGCTCATCGAACCACCTTAAGTATACTTATCATAAATAATATTTTTCTTACAATCACACCAATTATCTAAGCCCATATAAAATTTCATTAAGAAACTATGTCAACGTGAACTTGATAACGAATACATTATATAATACTTAAATACTTTTTGTTTGTAAATCCATACTTAATATAAATAGAAGACACCTAGACCAAGACAAAAAGACATGTTCATGCACACAAAAATTTGTGTTGTTCGGGAATCGAACCCGAGATCTCTGGCGTAGAAGGCAGGCACCCCTGCGCCAAATCGGTTGTCTTGTCTTGTAGGTACTTATTGTATGAAACCCAGAGCAGCGCCTCTTTCGGACCTATAAGGCCAAAAATTCAATAGGTATTTGACAACTAGCCCTAGCACAAAAATCGAAAAATCGGTCAATATGGTAATAGAAGATTTAAAAAAATAAAGTAATAATTCTGGCCGTAGACCGAATCAAATAGTAATATATATCCTAAAAGCTGTCAAAGTGCTGTTGTTAAAAATCTATTGAATTTTTAGGCGATACTCGGAAAAATCGTGCTGAAGCGAGATAGCAATGAGAAAACGACGCGCGCGGGAGCGAGACCGATTTTGCAGATTAGGCAAAAAAAACACAAAACCACTTCGTATTAAAAAACTATAGCGATTTTTTTTAAATGCTTCTATACGATCCTTAATATTATTAGTGTCCACTAATTAAACCAATTTCCAATAGTATTTGTAACCCCATTTAAGAATAATCTATGAATTTTCGTATTTTTTAGAGGTCTTTTCGAAAATAAAAAATGTCGAGGCAAAATCATAAAATCGTGTTTCTGAAACTATACGAATCTAGATAAAGGTATGAAGAAATATATATCTTATTACCATATTTCTAACAACTCTAAACGTCCTATACTTTTATAATTATCAAAACGTCCATATTTTCCGAGTAGCTCCTTAATTCCTAATTCGGCCGAAAGAGGCACTGCTCTGGTTTTCGTACAAAATTATACGATCACGATAACCATTACGATAGGTAACGATATTTTTTTATGCAAAATACTTTGACAGCTTTTGACGGATAGAATAGTTTACTATTACGACTACCAGTTTTTGTGCGATGACTACAGGATACTAACTTTAGCAAAGTTATCATTTTGGGGACACTTTGTAACATTTATGATAGTGCGTTAGTTTATGTTCTCCCTGTACTTAGGCCTCCCCCACGATGCGCTACACTTCACGAGTTTCAGTTATTAGAACTAATATTGTTTGTTTGTGATTGTTGAGAAAAAGTTTAAAATAAATTATGAAAAACATTTAATGAAAGTTTTTTTAATGAAAAGTTGAAAAGTTAAATGCAAGCCCGAGACAATGCAAAGTTTAACTTTGTTAGGTCACTCTAAGTATACTGAAAATGCGTAGGCTACGTACAGTTTTAAAAGCTCGCACGACCGCTCCAAAGTCGATTTACTTTTCAATAATATACAGACTGTCGAATTTAGGGATAGCTTTAATATTTAACGCTTTAAAGATGCGGTAATTTTTGTAACCAATACCACGAATTACACTAGCCTTGCGATAAAAAATAAAACTTTCTTATGCAGTAGGTACCGCCTCTGTGGTCTAGTGGTTCATACTACCGATTTCAGACCCAGAGGTCCCGGGTTCGATTCCTAGTGGGGGTACATATTGTATTCGGTTTGGCTGGTGGTAGGACTTGTTCTTAGTCCGCCTGGCTAGCTACCACTATCTTATCTAAGTCTGAAGCCATAACAATGATGTTTTCAGCATTATTGTGTTCCGGCAGTTAGAGATAAGATAGCCAGTTCCTCAGTGATTGAGGATTCCGGGAGTAGTGCGCTTCCACCTTCAGCCTTATCATCACTTACGCTAACTACTGCGCCACAGGGTCATTAAGTAGGTTTTTGGATTGGTGTTAAAGTAAATTAAATTTACTAGTGTAAAATTGTGCTGGAAAAAAGAAATTTACATACTTAATGACCCTGTGGCGCAGTAGTTAGCGCGCTCGGCCTGCGATCGTTGAAGTTAAGCTTTCTTTCGCAATCGTCGTTCACGGGATGCCCAAAAATTTATTATTTCGAGCCCCACCGTGCTTCGGAAAGCTCGTTAAGCCGTTGGTCCGGGCTGCGGGCCCAGAGCGGATTGGCCGCACTGCTGGGGTAGCCATTATAAGTCCCACTGCGTAACCTGCGTGTCCCACATGTGGGCTCAATGGGGATTGGTAGGTATTAACGACTGCAAAGACAGCCGGGACAAACGACTTAACGTGCCTTCCGAAGCACGAAGGAGCTTGAGATGAAAAGGTTTTGATCACCCGAGCTTGCTAGCCACGTTTGATTTTTTTTTATCCACAACGGGGTAGCACTTAGCCTTCATCACACCTGATGTTAAGTGGTGATAAGGCTGAAGGTGGAGCGCACTTCTCCCGGAATCCTCAATCACTGATAAACTGGCTATCTTACCTCTAAATGTAATAGTATAAAAATTAAACTGCCTATTTGCTTCTGTAGTCAGACAGACCAAATTACCTACTAATAAGATAAGAAGTCCAAGCCACTTCAGCATTCTAAAATCAATTTCCCGACCCCCTAATTTAAGAAATTCGAAAAATCCGAAATATTTTGAAATGTTGAACTGTGAACTTACCAACTGCGAAGCAATCTTCGTCGGACCGCTCGCCGCCGGACTGTTTACCTGCATTCCGGATCTTATTCTGGATGTCTTCACTGCTTAGTTTAAACATTAAAATAATTGACAAGTTCTTCAAAAATTAGTACCTACCTACACAGTTTTTGGGAATTTTCGTAATAAATAACTTATTTATTCTCATATTAAATAATATGAATCAGCGTATCGTGAAAGCAGCCCCTGCAAAAGGTGCCAAAACGGAGTCGTTTTTTTATTTATATTTTAAATTGACAAGTATGTATGAAAGAAAGTTAGCTATTTTGTTTCCATTGATCATTATTATCCACATCCATTTTAATACATTTAAGAAGACAATTTTATGTTAAGAAACTTAAATGCTTTAAAATATTTGTCTGTGAACTCTTGGCCAGAAACTGAAAAGTAATCTCCGAGCCAATGCAAAGCGCCGCAATGTTTACCTGCATTCCGGATCTCATTCTGTCTTCGACTCCTTTAAATAGGGCCAGACTAACATGTCACTCGTTTATGTTATAGAAGGTATATTTTAAGTACTGGGTGCCTACCATCAACTTTCAGACAGCGATTCAAAAATAGCGCGATGCAGAATAGGTTCCTAAAATGAATTGCTTTTTTTCGTACTATGACCTTCTAAAAACTGGATCGCAAATGAATTGCTAAATGTGAATGACCGAACGATTTGTATCCTTATTACTTCTAACCGTCTCTTTCACTCGATTCTGTCATGCCCAGAGAGTGAGAGGGACGGGTATAACCTGCAGATGTCATGTTAGCTTGGCCGATTTATAAGTCAAATAAGACTACATGACAGCTTAGCGGCTGTGAAATGTCATTGAATGATCACTGAATCGCTGTCATTGATATTAAGCTGTCGTGTTACGAATAAGCGAAGCAGATCAGTTTAGGTCCTAAACAAAACCGCAATAAGAGTTGATGGTAGGCACCCTGTTGCTCTCATAATTTAACATTTGTGTGACATCCATTATAGTACAGTGTAAACAAGTACAGTAACTTGTAGTTGAAGACAGCTGAAAAAAGTATTTATTAAAAAAAATGTGTAAATATAGTTCATTTACTTATTTATTTATTTACTGTAGTAATCCTTTACAAAAAAATGCTATGTTTAAGCAGCAGAATCTACCCCTTAAATCTTATCGGGCATATTTGTTACAGTTACATTTCTCACAGCACTAAAACTTTCAGTGGTTCCAACTTAGCTTTGTCTGTACGACCAACTTTAATATATTCTGTGTCCATCCGTCGGTCCGTCTGTGTTCTGCCATTCTGGTCACGAGCACTTTTTTAACACAACCCGAATGCGCCGGTGAAATTACAATCTTTTCGGCGACGTGCAAGCTATTCTGATTCACCTACCTTGTTGGTTTGTTAGTGGAATTGTTAGCTTTTTTTCTGACGTTTAACGATACGTCACAATTTGGTATGCGTACTATGTTGTTAAGGTAAGTACAGGTTGTACCTACTAGGGTGCGTGAATGGTTCTTGGAATGATGTACTAGCGCCTGTTCGGGAATGGTAAAGAAATACCTAAGTATATAGATTTGACTCTGTACCTGTAAATAGCAACAAAATACACTTATAAATATATGTTGTCTTATTGAAAGATGATTACTCCGTACTCCGTAAGGACTAAACCTGAAAAGATGCAGAAATAATGTCAATAAAAATATCAAATATACGGAGTATGCTGGAAATATTTTTTTAACTTTTAGTGTGAAAACACACCATGACCGAAAAAACGTAATCGAAGTTCGGTGTAGTTACGCTTACAAAGCTTTTGAATTAAGTACCTACTGACAGTCTATGTCCATAAAAGCGTCGCGTTGTTTGCATACAGCGACGTGACGTAAAATTCAGCCGCACAATTTTGGTCGCATATTTACAACATAGTGTGTTTCTTATTTCAAAAGTTTACGTTTAACAATATGTTCAAAGAGTAGTTTTACGTCTCCAACTCTTGAACAGCCAAAGTTCATTTCGCTATTCATTTTGAAATTCGATTTTAAACCCGTCTCCAAGTGCACACAAACAAATCGTAAAGTTTTGACTCATAAACGCGAAGAACACCTTAGTTTATTTATGCCATAGACTAAGGAAAATGACTGAATAGACACGAAATTAATAATCAATGTCATTAAACAATTAACAAATATTAACAAAATAAATACCGTCCTTGCCAATAACTTTTTCTAACTGAAGTACCTACCTACTTAAAAATTATGTCAAAAAGTATAAAAATATCAATGTCACTAGTATTTCTCTGATATACGGTATTTTTCATTTGACAGAATTACATGAGGTAACATAACATAACAGCTAAGATTTTCAAAATGTGCTAAGCTCAGTGTGATCCTTTAAAGTACTTACCACTAGAAATTATTTAAAAGATTCATAAAACTGCTGTATTTTAATTATGATTTCATATTAGTATTAAATTAATGGATTAAGTATTTAATGAAACTTTTAGTGATCAATTAATAATATTAGAAAAACATAATTAATTTTGAGACACATATGAGTACAAACAATTCACAAGCGGAATAAACACCACAAAAACTACTACTACTAGTGATATTTTTAAATGTCACTTACATGATGGTGTAAGTCTATGTCATTTATACAAAGGAGATTGCTTATTTTACGTCTGTGGGGTGTTACATCGCTCCTTATTATCCGTTTGAAGAAATAAACACTTTTATGATTCAGCACGTGTATGCAGATATAGCACTAAATTCAGTTAGCTTACCTAGTAAATAGATAAACCCTAAGATAATTAAGTCTTGGTTGTACACGTAATTAAACTAAGGTAGTTGGAAACTGGAGGCGTTAGTTGTTATACATAACTATTGATCATGGTTTATTACTAAATAATAAAGAAACATTTCATTAAAAATTATTCACATAATGTATAATTTTATCAGTAAAGGTACGTATTGGCATATAGTATTTTTCAAATAAATGGTTGTCTGTGTATGTTTCTTTGATGTTTAATACTCTGTAGATAATCATTGGAAGCTATTCTACTTCAAAGAAAATCTATAAAGTAATTTGTTTTAAAAAAATCACAAAGATGTGGATATACGAAACCAACGTTGCATTATGTAGCAGGCAAAATTAAGGACAAAAGAAGATTTTCTTTTTCCTGGTACTCCTCACAAAGCTACGTTTCCGAGCTTAAAATAACTTTATTAAGTCTTTATTTACCTCTTATTTTTTTAACAATAGCTGCTTCATTATTTCACCGCTCGACACGGCGCTGTGGAACTTATAAATCATTTATTCTTTCCTCCAACGACGAGCAGATTAAGAAAACAATGGATGACAATCTATCAACAGGACTCCATTTAGGAAGACAAAAGCCAGCCGACGATTCAGGAGAAGTGGAGCGTTTTATATCATATTTATCTTTAATTACTACACGACGTCGTACGATGGAAAACTGAAAAAAAGTATGCGGATCGGATATAATGACGTCATTCGTCGGGAGAAACAAAACAGCGATTTTCTTTTGTTGGCTTATTATACCCTAGGGAATTCATTATTGGTACCTGCGTTCGTTTTGAACGCTCTTTGCTTTGAGAGGGAGCTTGGCAAACAGTAAGTAAAACGATTTGTGTATTTGTAAGAAGTGTTTGTGTTACGGCTTTCTGTTATTAGCTGGTGTAGCAATTTTATTTTGTAAAGTTTCAGCTGCTGGTGACTTTAGAAGTTTATGAAAGCTTGGCATTGAAGGATGGTGTAAGTTCAAATAAAACGATTAATAATTCCTTGATTATGTTAAATTAAAATTCTTGATAAAATTAAAGTTCAACAGTGCAGGCGACCGTGATCTATGTCGGCTGAGTTGATTGACTTAGGTTAAAATTATTTTTACTTTTTGCAATTACAATGCAATTTTTATGATTGAAAATGAAGTATCTATTAGAAAAAAATCTACCCGTCTCACAACTAGCTCTGATTTTTCTAATAGGTACTTCATTTTCAATCATAAAAATAAGTAAAATAATTTGAAATAGCAAATTATTTCATGTTTATCGATTGTCAAATATCTGGAAAGGTATTTCTTACGAGTTAATATCTTCATATTGATGAAATAAATGCTGGCTAAACAGCGTGTAGATGTGGTGCTGTTTCTCAAACGATGGAACATTTGATATCATGCCCTGCGTGTCCTACCAGCTACACGGAGGAATACCTTATGGAGGCTATCAATGCTGCGATGCGATGTGTTTTTTTTTGGTCCGACACTGTTTAGATTTAAGTTTGCTATCGGCTCGATATGAAGAAGAAGTATTGAATAAATTCGACGCTTCTCCTAACGACTCCGTAGCTCAGTGGTTAAAGCATTCGCCCGGACAGTGAAAGGTTGTGGGTTCGTGTCTCATAGGAGCTAGTTGTGAGACGGGTCGATTTTTTCTAGTAGATACTTAATTTTCAATGACTAGGTTTACTTACTTAACTTGGGACTCTTTACAGCCACTCTTTGTGGCGCTCAAAGGAGGACTATTATGTTTAGCAGTGGACTCTGAACGGCTGATGTCGATGATTAACTTAATCGTATAAAAAAAGAAGATTATTTTTTAAGATATGTGTGATTTTAACATGTTTACGAGCAACGCAAGAAGAATTATTAATCTTCTTTATATTTTTTAATTATTTCTAATACTTAACAAGCTTTTGAAAACCTATTAAAATACTCTGTTTCTTTTGTTAAACTGTGTATATTGGAACGGTACTACCGAAAAATTATGGTTCTGACGTTAGGCATTCAGCAATCGGCAATCGTATTGGCATCGAAAAATTCAACCCACAAATACATAGGGCGGTATCGAAACGACCTCCCTGACAATAAAGAGGCAATAACATTGCTCTGATGAAAACTGAAGGGTTGTTAAATTTTACGAGCAGTCAGTCTCTAGCGTGAAATTTAATTAGAAACGTGTCAGAACAGTCGTGATGCGGTATTTAATAATGTCCCGTGTCCCCCGTGGCGATTTATGACTCTTAAGTCGGGACTTTAAAGGACTATAGTTAAAACATGAATGCGAATTAAAGTTTTAATTCGTATCTGACGGGTCTGTTGGACCGTGTTTTGGGTTCGTTGGTCATTCGTATCATCTGCAGTGTTTGAAAATTTATGGTTTAATGGCTGTGTAGTAAATTATAATGGTCTTAGTTCATGTCTTTCTAGTTCTAAGATTACCTTAGGTTCGCTCTGAGCGCACTGCATTAGGTACCCAATGGCTCTTGTCATTAAATTTATGATATACATCAAAAATAATTCTGCTATTCATGGCTTTGATGTCATATTCTTACGCCTTTTTGTCTGAAGGGTAAATAGAGCCTACTTGTTTTGTTTCACATGTTACGGTCCTTACATACCTCTTGCTTCTTCTACTTGTGACGACTTACAAGGCCTGGGTTGGACGTTGAGCTACGTTTGGGCGGGACGTCGCTCCGTCCCATTATGAGGGGTTTAGTACAATATTTAAAACTAAATAACAATCTTTAAGTTGTGACGACTTAAAAGACCTAGGTTGGACGTTGAGTCACATACTCTTCATACATTATTTATATAATTAACTATGCAAATGTTGTCTAACACTCACCAGTAACAAGTACCTACCTAACTTATGTATAAAAATAGATTGAACGATAAAAATGATTATTTATTAGAAGCAGAGAGTCAGATGGCATGAAAATAGTTTTCCAAAATTCGTTTATCGCTTTTCTTACACAATGCATGGCGAACTGATCGCACGACCGATATTCTGATTTCGTCACGCGCACGACACGTCACATCTTAGCTCGGGACCTGTCACGCACAATATCTCGACTTTTAGGGTTGGCAGTTGCGGGTTAACATAAATAACTTAAGTATTAGAAATAATAATACGGAACGAAGTTTTAAGCGACCCCAGCGGTCGCTTAAAACTTTGTTTCGATAAATTTATGATAGCTGTAAACATTATTATATATGTTTTGCCAGATTTTACCATACTAATCAGTATGTCAGTAATAAGCAATTTTTATACCGGATACGTAAGAAAACTCGAATGTCAGACGTATCCGTCATTTTTCACGATTCGTGATCGTGTGAACACGGCATAATAATAACATAACCGCCCGCCCCGGCGCCGGCGCCGCCGCGCCGCCGGCGCCGCGTCGTCAAAAAGAGACGAATCGTAAAAAAGGTGATACTTACGTCAAACATCATCGTGTGAACGAGCCTTAAAAGAATAACCGACAGGCAAGGCAACACAATCGCATTCAGATATTAGGAATTTTTGTAAAAGTAAAACAGGCTTCCCTTCGTTCGAAGGATGTAAATTGTAATTTGTATTCCCAAATGAATGAAGTCTCCGATTTTGAACATTTCGAAGTGTTTTTAGATTATTTAAATGTTTACTTTTTTGCATTCACAATACAATTTTTATGGTTGAAAAATGGAAAATGAAGTATTTAGAAAAAATCGACCCGTCTCACAACCAGCTCCGATGAGACACGATGTTTTTAGATTGCTCATTGACCTACCCGAACTTTACCCGAAGCACGAAAAACTATTGTTATGATTATCGTTTATTAAGCGATAGGTACCACCCGTCAAAAATATCTATTGAATTTTAGTTATATAAATGACGACAACAGGTACCTACTAGTCTGGTTTTTATTTATCTATTAATAAATAAAAACTCTTGCGTCACTGAGTGACTGACAGACAACGCAAGCCGAAACTACTGGGCGCAAGAAGCTGAAATTTGGCATGTATGTTCCTTGGGGAGTACAAGGGAGCACTAAAAAAGGATTTTTGTAAATTACCTCTTTAAGGGGGTAAAATGGGGGTCTATGAAGACGAAGTCGCGAGCGGAGCGCTAGTATTAAATAATATGTACAACTAACGTTAACCATTACAAGAAAAAGTGTTTTTGTGCTAGGGACAAAAAAACTTACCTACTAGCTGTCTAAAGAAATGTTATAAAGAAAATCTTCATATGTTCGGCAGCCCTACCCCGAAACTAACATTCCTGCCAGATTATTGGGCTTGATACGCTGTACCGATTTTTCACGCAACGCGACATCTTTCTGAATGGAGGCGAAATGTGCGCCATTTTCGGGGCATTTACCATTTTCAAAGGCTTCATGAAAGGGAGAGGGCCTTTCAAAATGTTTATTACATTCGTACTTGTACGTGTTCTTCATATTTTTATAACTATGCATGTGACTTGCATATAGTGATAGACATTAATGATATTAAATACTACTGCTTACATGTAACAATTTTTTCCAACGTGAGTAGTCCCTGACAAATATAATGCACTTTAAAAAACATTCCACGACCTTCGTCGTCGAGTAGTGTACGCCGTTTTTCCACTTTTTCTCGCATCTGGGTGTATGTGGCAACAATATTACCTGATGTGTGGTTTATCAAAACCGACATATTTTTTAAGAGAACTTTATAATTATCTACTTCGATAGATAGATAGATCATTTATTTGCACCAAACATGCACACATAACAAAAATAATCAAAAACAATAGAAAACTATTATAAAAAATTATTGAAGAAAAATTCAATTAAGTAAGTAGGAAAGTAATTAATTAAATTCTAGAAAATATAATGAATTTAAATTAATGTTATAAATATCATTTTGTGTGCCGTAGCAATGCAAAAAGGCGAAAACTGTATAATTACTGAAGTTTATACATAAATATTTGTGGCCTTTCTAAATTTTCATCGGCAAAGCATAATAATTATAAGATGGTCGTATTAATTGAAAATGGGAAACGGACCTCAGACCATTCTCATATCAAGCGATGGAATTCCAATATATTCAACATTGCTGGTGGAAAACTATGTACAGAATTTATTTCAGTTCGAATTTAATCAATTAATGAATGTTCGGCTAAATGACGTTAAATTTTTATTAAAAAAAATTTAAAAGTTCAACACTTTTAACCTCATATATAATTACCGTTTAGTTTTAAAAATATCTTTACTAGTCATGTATTACTTGATTCAGGCAATTCCATTTATCAATCATAATCATCTAAAAATATAAAATAATACCAAAAGAAAATTAAAATAAAATTAATATTAAAAATTATTAGTTGTTAATACAATTGAGTAATGTATATATAGATCTGAGTAGCGACGTTGAGAGATAGAGATAGCTACATTTCTCTTGAGCGACATAGTAAATTCTTTATCCCGATATTTTACGGGAATGGGAACTGCTTGGGTAAAACTGCAGGGAGCCACTAGTTAACTTATAAATCAACATAAAGATGACGATAAAGTTTTATTCTACATTATTGTCTACCTTCCTAGAAAAATCCACTAACAAAATAAAAATATATTAAAAAATAATTAATTTCTTCAAGCGTCCACAAAGTGCTTTCAGCATTATAGTTTTCTCTAAAACCCCTGCATTCTAGAGACCCGCGTCCCGGGTGCAAATTCCAGCTCTATAATAACGTTACACGATACGTTATGACGCGGTTTCATTAAAGCCATAGGAAAATGTCTGGCTAGACGGCATCCGACCGTAATCTAACTAGCGTTAGCGCGTTATTTGATGTTAGCGGGCTTTTTAATTTTCGTAATACCTTGTACATTTTCATTACTGAAATAAAAGCTAATGCGATTTTAATCTAAAGGAAAACGTTTTTTTATTCACTACGGTGTAGCACTTAAACTTCGTCACACCAGATGTTAAGTGGTGTTATAAGGCTGAAGGTGAAAGCGCACTACTCCCGGAATCCTTATTCACTGAAGAACTGGCTATCTTATCTCAACTGCTGGAACACAATAATGATGAAAACATCATTTTTAAGGCGTCACACTTAGGTAAAATGGAGGTAGCTAGCCATTCGGACTGAGAACAAGTCCTACCACCAACCAAATAAGGAAGGAAATGGAGGTCAAAAGAGAGCCCATTTCATCGTCATCAGCCATAAGTCATAAGTGCTCTCACACAAAACTGCAAATTCGCATCGCATCGCAAAAATCTGCGAGCTCGCAGGACTCATCTCAATATTACCTACCGATTGTTATGTATTTCACACCACTCCGCGCATGAGATATTGTGTATTATTGTTTCACTAAATATTTTGTTCTTGTTACTTTCGGCTTGACACCGACTTCAATCAGATCAGGGTGCCTACCATCAACTTTAAGACAGCGATTCAAAAATAGCGCGATGCAGAATAGGTTCCTAAAATGAATTGCTTTCTTTCGTACTCTGACCTTCTAAAAACTGGATCGCAAATGAATCGCTAAATGTGAATGACCGAACGATTTGTGTCCTTATTTCTTCTACCTGTCTCTTTCACTCGATTCTGTCATGCCCAGAGAGTGAAAGGGACGGGTATAACCTGCAGGTGTCATGTGAACTTGGCCGAGTTATAAGTCAAATAAGAGTTGATGACAGCTCAGCGGCTGTGAAATGTCATTGAATGATCACTGAATCGCTCTCATTGATATTAAGCTGTCGTGGTACGAATAAGCGAAGCAGATCAGTTTAGGTTCCTAAACAAAACCGCAATAAGAGTTGATGGTAGGCACCCAGTAAGTTCCAAGATTAATTAGATAAAGTCCCGATCTTTCGTCCTGTGAATTGAATGATTTAATTTATTTTTTATTTTTACGTTTTTTTTTTGCGAAGTGAGTTTTTGTTTGAAGGCTGTTTAATTTTTATAAAAAAAATTATTATTTTTTAAATTTTTAGTGTAAGCATTCTAATGAGCAAGCGTCGCACAATGTGCAACGTTTAAAACTGTGGCCCATATCTAAATTAGAACACTCAGACAAGCATCAACCTCCAACTTTTAACTGTTATGCAGTTTTTTAACCTTCCACCATCAGCTAACCTAAATAACTTAAAAAAATACAGCTAAAGGTCTATTCGTGCATAAGGAACTTAAAAAAAATGCTTTAACTCCTAAGCGTTAAGGCGTTTTACCTTCCATCATCAGCTCACCTAAGTAACCTGAAAAAATTCAACTAAAAATCTTTACGTATCAACGATATTTAAAGAATTATCCTCTTACTCCTAACCATTGAGGAGTTGTACCTTCCATCACTAGCTCATCAGCATGAGATGATGACTACCAGATGCAAATACTAAAAAAACTTTAGAAAATCTATAAAACAGGTAAACTACCTATAAAATTTGCGGATTTTCCTCGATTTCCCCAGGATTCCACCATCAGCTCCTAAATTGGTAACAATGTAACCACCTCAGGAGTTTACTCTTTCGAATAAAAAAAGAATCATTGAAATTGGACGTGTAAAGCAGGAACTACCAGTCTAAAACTATTAGTTTTTTCAGGATTGTGAAAAAACTACTGAACTGACTACTTTAAATTTTTCATGGGACCACACATGAACTATTTTCTTTCAGATAAAAATAATTTCAATTTCAATCAATTATTAAAATCGGGTAACAACTGGCGAAGTTATGGTAAAACATACATAAAAAAAAAATACAGAAGACTTGAGAACCTCCTCCTTTTTTGAAGTCGGTTAAAAACACTTACCTATTACATTCTTAGCTGGAATTCTAATAAGCTACGACCCATCAGAAACTTATTACTTTATCAGAATGTTATTAACTCTTATCTTTGACTGCTATTTAATTATTCTGTATTTAATTAAAACCGATTCTCTTTATTCATGCACGTTAGTAAGAATATCTTTTTTTGACAGCACCGTCTAAAGAGATCTTAATTACAAATAAATATTTCATATTCGCCAAGTAATTGCGAAGAAAGGGAATTTTCGAGCGTCGAAAGTAGTTTCGAATATTATTTCTTACAACAATAGTCAAGGAGCTAGGAGTCTTGAAATTAATATGTAAGGAGCGGTTCTTGTTAAATGTGGGCAGTATTAAAACGGAGTACTAATGGGAGGGGAGGGGTTTCACCGCAGACTTTATGTCCTCAGACTGGTCTAGAATTATTAATTAACCGAATGCTGATTGCATTCCTGCCTGCGGTCGGGACGGATACTCACTCCGCTTAAGTTATCACACTTATTTACGGTCGGAAGCTGGTTAGTAACTATTTGGAATTGTAGAGGTCCGAGTGGGTCTGTTTTCATTGATAGGGGTTATTTTGTGAGTTAGAATGAGTGAGACTAAAATATTTGGGATGTTATGTTAAATTATTGTTCCAAATATCTGTGCGTTTTGACGGTTTCAATATTTTTTTATTATTACTTATAGGTTTATATAAAAGATTTTACATTTTTGTTACAGACCATGAACTTATCTGTTGTTAAGTGACGCGCCGCTTTAAAGTTTGGGCGTAGTAACCTTACTTTACGTAGTAACACAACACATTATAAAATAATATAAAATTACCAACTCAAAATTAATATGAAGCGTTAAATAGTAGTAGTTAAACTCAAGATAAACTTAAGTTCAATTCAAGATACTTATGTCAGCACTGTAAAATTATACAATTCATTTTCACTTTTCTGTGTACCTAAGTAGTTGCTAAATTACTTAATTATACTTATCCAATTAAGCTCCTGGACTATTCTGTGTAAAGTGGCCTCACTTAACCGCGGCTTAGACGCCTCAAGCAACTACGGCCTAACTATTCAAAGTAACTTGTATTTACAAGTTACTCCAATTAAAAATGATTAACCTCTTCTGTAAAGTTTAATCATTGCTGTTGTATGTAAGTACATTTTAAAGGTATTATATTTTCTTTTCTTATATTGCAAGAACTGAAATTTTTCTGAAAACATTGTTATTAAATTTCAGCCAAAATTGTTATAAAAGCCAAATAATTATCAATCAAAATACTCTTACCTGCCTAATGCACAAAAGCTTTTACCTCCAGACAAAATAAGATTAATCCTACGTCCAGCCCGACCTCAGAATAATATCCAGGTGATTATTTATATCGGACCAAACTTGAGTCTGCGAGGATTATTAAAACCGCTGGTGGGGTACCCAATTAACTTCGCCTCATGTGGATCGAGCAGCTGTTGGCAACTAATGCCTTCTGCATACTCATGCGGTCCTGGTACTTTGGACTTCGTCTCGTATGGATTTTGGCAAATTTATTTTTCAATGAACGAACACAAACTGGGGTTCGGCAAGGTTTTTTATACTGACGAATATAAAATGTTTTAAAATAGGTAGTTGGTTCGGATTTTGTAAGTGGTATTTATTTTTATTTGGTTTAAAACAAGATTACTACCAGCCCCTGCCATAGCGCAAGTTTTACCAATTTTGTGTACGGAATATTAAAAAACCCTTTTGTTGGTAATGAGATATTATTTGAAATTTCTATTGAAACAATATATCCGGATTTATGTCTTACACTCTTTAATTTTTTAAATCGATCCTTATTGCTTAATCCTCAAAAGTTAAAATTTCGTAAATCTCTTTAAATGTTTCTCCATGTAGCTATGTAAAAAATATTCATTACCCAGAGCTAACACCGCAGAGCGATATTTTTCAATAACGATTTGTGATGCATGGAAAATACTGGTACCTACATGAGTAAGTACATGAAAAGCGATTACAAAAGTACGCATGATTACAAATCATGCGGGTATGCCATATGGCTACGTGTATAAGTTCAGATTAATACCATTCAGTTAGAAGTCTGATTTAGATATTTACGTAATAATAAAGTATTTAAACAGGCTGTAAAGATTTTAGTAAATTTTACATACTAAAGGATTTCCTTCGTCTCATATGATTAAACCGATTCTGAGTTTGCCGTAATGCAGATTGTTAAATTACTATCTGGGTAATCCCTATGTTATCCATACTAATATTATAAATGTGAAAGTGTGTTTGTTTGTTTGTTTATTTGTTTATTTGTTTGTTTGTTTGTTTGTTTGTTTGTCCGTCTTTCACGTCAAAACGGAGCAACGGATCGACGAGATTTTCGGTATGGAGATAATTTGAGAGCTGGGGAGTAACATAGGCTACTTTTTATCCAGGAAAACTATAAAATAAACATGGTAATTTTGTATAGAAAACCGTTAAACTGTCATACTTCACACAACTGTCATTTCTTAGCCGCTTCCCGCTTCCAAAAGAAGGTATGTCAAAGAGTATGTAATCTAATCACTGACATTTTTACCGCTTAGGATTTTTTTTATAAGTGACATTGTGTCAGGCAGGTGATACGAAGTTCGTGTCCAATAAAATTTATATGGCAAAACAACGTTTGCCGGGTCAGCTAGTATTGTTAATAATTATGTAAATCTCCTCAAACTGAAGTCTGGTAACTTTAGTTTATTAAAACAGCCGGTGCGGTACCCATACCCAATTAAGTTCTCATGTGGATACAGCAGCTGTCGGCAACCAATGCCTCCTATACAGACATGCAAGCCTGGTACCTCTAAGTCTTAATCTTGAGATTTTGACTAATTAATTTCTATAAACTTGACTTTAGGCACCGGGGCATCGTAGTGTTCGTGATCTTAGAAATCCTGAGTTTGATTTCCATACATTATGTCATTGTGTTAGAAGCTAGTGTACATTCATAACACATTAAATATTATGTCACAAGCACTGATAATATGATACTATGTCACAAGTAAAATATAGTTAATAGACATCTAATTAGAGATAGAGTCATCATCAGGATGTAGGCTAGTTGCAGTTTGCTAGTGGCATAGATTTTAAGGGTCATTGGTCCACCAGTGGGCGGGCAGACATGGTCATTTTAAATGACTTTCCTCTTCCATCTTGGTCGTGTTCATATTAAGAACCTCTTGTCGAGAGAGTACAGAGGTCGCTGATTCGTTGCAGAGCGTGGCATCAGGCTTAGAGTAACGTTAGTAATATTTTTACTCTTGTTTATAATATGAATATTAATCACGTTGCTCGTAAGTGATGATAGCTTTAAATGTTGGTATTACTGTTCGAAATAAATTTAACAGCTATAGGTACAGTACCACTTCCGGCCCTAGAATATTTTTTGATGAAATTGTTCAGAGATTTCGTTTTGCATAAACAAACGAGCTCTTGAAAGCGAATCCCTTTGTTTTTGCAAATTGTCATCGAATCTTTTGTCGTCGGCAGCAATTAAAAACGAATAAAGGGGCACTGACTTTCAGGATTCGGTATTGTTTTAATTTGTATAAAAAGTGTTGGCTTTCGAACGATTGTGACTTAAATGCTCAATTAATAAATCTATCGTTGGTGTCCGTTCACGTGAGATCGTAAATTTATTTTATAGATCTGTATAATGTTTCTATCCTTAAATTAATATTATAAATGTGAAAGTGTGTTTGTCTACTTGTTTGTTTGTCCGTCTTTCACGTCTAAACGGAGCAACGAACGCGTCGACGTGATTTTTGGGATGGAGATAGTTTTGGAGCTAGAGAGTGACATAGTTTACTTTTTATCCTGGAAATATATCAAATCCCCGAGAGATAGCGTCGTGTATTCCACGCGGGCGAAGCAGCAGGTGAAGCCGCGGGTGAAGAAGGCTAGTAGTTATATAAATGCGTCCAGTTCTGTAGGATAGGTAGGACTAATAGGCACATCTTAGATTTCTCCGCGCACTGCTTGAAAGAAAACAACTTTTACAGAAAACTACTCGCGTTTTATTATCACTTTTGTATGTATTTAGGTGCTAGGTACATATAGGTATTTTGGCTTTTCCGTTTTTTTCCCGTTCGACGTTTCGACGCCTTTTTAGGGGCAAGGTAAAATAATTAAGCAACAACATTTGAAGTTGAGTCAACACATTTTCACTATAAACCAAGTAAAATCAATTTAAGTCTGACGTCATAACAACGATGTTTTCAGCATTATTGTGTTTCGGCAGTTGGCCAGTTCCTCAGTGGTTGAGGACTCCGGGAGTAATGCGCTTCCACCTTCAGCCATATTTCACTTAACATTAGGTGTAAGTGAGATAAAGGCTGTAACATAAAAAGGGGTATTAAAAATACGCCGTATTTAACTTACTTTTGACTGCTTCTGCCGTAGTTGAATAATATGCGCTGAGTAAATAAAGAGTATTTTACATTTTAACCCATCTGCGAATAGAAAAACCGTCACGTATTTTTTGCGTCTTCATTTATTTTTCATTTTAACTTTTGTATCTTAACTGAGTATACTCAGTATTTTGTATCGTGGTACGATAAAAGTCATAAATGTACAGGGTCTCTCATGTAAAATTTCTGCGTAACAACACCACTATATTCTTGATACTTGAAATTCAGAGCACGTTAGGGTCAAGTCCCTAGCTCTACAACAAGCCTAAATTATAGGACGGGACAAATTGTCTCCTGACTTACATAGTTTATATCGAATTTGTATTTGGTTGGTGCTAAAGTGAATTTCATAAATAAATAACCTAAGTAATAGAAATTGGTTTGAACTTTTTTCTAAATGCACTTTCTCTTTCACTTTCGGATATCTTGTTTCGTATCGGAGTTTGAAAAAGTATACACTATAATTTGAACATACGCTTGAATTCTTTTAAAACTTTACGTCACCCATCGACGTAAAGTGGCTTGCTTGTCGGTATTTTACAGGCTGTACTTCGGAGAGTGTGCTTCTGAGCTGCATGAGCTCATTCCGCCATCCCCGTTCTACCACCGAGAATCTAGGCGCACAGCAGGCTATCATCCTTACTTGGTTAACATACCGCGGATGCGTACCAAGCGCTTTTCTTCTTCCTTTGTGATGCGCACCGCCAAGGAATGAAATACCCTGCCTGCGTCTGTTTTCCCGAATGACTACAACCCTGTTATTTTTAAAGCTTAGAGTGAATAGGCTGCTTCTGGGTAAGCTCGCCCCATCTTAGGCTTCTTGTCAACCCTAAAGTTCAGTGTGAAGCCAAGAGCAAGCCCATACAATATTAAAATAAAATTAGTTTCCTACAAAAAATTAGAAAAAAGGGTTTATGCAAAGTTACGTGACAATGTTTGCACTAACAGCAAAATTTGGCCACCATTTTGGAAGTTTGACATATCCGCCATTTTGTCAAAAAGCTCTAGGAAACACAAGAGTTAAATATGTTAAAAACAAATACATATTGCAATATTTTTTGTTTACAGGAAATATCCCTTAATATAGCGTCATTCCTAGTTTAGCAAACACAAGAGGCTTGTGTATTAAATATGGTAAAAACAATAAATATTGCAATATTTTTTGTTTAAAGGAAATATCCCTTAAATAGTGTCATTCCTAGTTTAGCCGCTGAGTGAGTGTCCTACTAATATTATAAAATGTGTTAAAGTTTAGATGTTTGGATGTTTGTTACTCAATCACGCCAAAACGGCTGAACGGATTTGGCTGAAAAAGGGACACAGTTACTTTGTAGCCTGGAGAGGAACATAGGCTACTTTTTATACCGGAAAAATATCATAGTCCCGCGGGATAATGTCGTGTTTTCCACTAAATAAATAATTGTCCTTCTTTTGTTCACTACTTTTTTTACATTCCATATTGTATACAGCCAGGTTCAATGATTTCTATCCCCTGCCGCAAGAAATATTAAAATTTGTTAGCACTGTGTCTAGGTGTAATATAATTCCAAAATTTTACTCAATTATATAAAGAATTTGTAACTTTGCTTCAATCCCAAGGTTGTCGCGGGTTTCGTCGCTTAGAAATGACAAGCTTGTTAGACGCACTCGACGGGGCTCCGGCCCGCGTTCGCGAGGGTACTCCAAAAGTTAATAATTTGAAACCAGAGGCGAATCGGAGACCGGGCGAAGTGAATAATCTTTGAAGAAGTTCGAAAAATACTTTTTAATACAGTTGCTCAAAAAGTGGCGTATTGCAGGGACGTATAGCGTTCGGGATGTGGGCTATTACACACTAGAACTTTTTCTTTACCTTTCCCGAACTCGTGCGTTTTCTTTCCCAACTGTCAAAATATTGTCTATTAAAAAGAAAAAACCAACCACGAAGTTTTTACTAAAATAAAATTCATAGAAGTTTTTATGACTCATGAAAATATTTCTAAAAAGAAGCTACTAATTTGTTTCAATATCAGATTTAAAAGTACTTAATTTTAATTATATATTAAATTAATATTAGTATCGGCCAAATTAAATTTATGAATATAAAAAATACATAAAATTGGCTGTATGACCACAGATTACTAAATATGGTATGACGTGCACTATTTACCATAGTATCTGCTTATAGGAGTTTGCGCAAGTGAAAAGAAAATGAGGGACCTAATTTCTTAATTTTCTAAATTAGTTTTTTCTGGTTTTTATTGTGGTAGGTACTTAGTATGGTGGAATTAGTGCAATAATGTGGCTTTAATGGAAAACGATGTGGTAAAGAGAGAAATAAGGAAAGGCGCTCCTGTAGCATTCGGATTGCTTTTGTTAGGTTTCATTTAATTTCATCTCATTTAATTTTATTTTCATTTCATATCAATAAAAAAATTCTACTGAAGCCTTGGCTGCATGATCATAGTTACCTTTGCCAACCCAGAATGGGTAAAGAAAACAAAAAAAAAGTCTCTGCCTATATTCTTTTACGATTAGTTAGTTGAGTTTATTGTGTTTTATTATTTTATTAAATTGCTTAATTTTTTCGCAACTGTATTAAAAATAGTTGTTCAGTACACGTGCGGAACCGTCATTGCAACTTGTTCCGACTGTCAACCCTCACCTTCGGCTGCGCCTCGGCTCGGGTAGACATTTGTCGGAACTCTTTGCAATGACAGGCTTTCCGCACTTGTAATGAAATCTACTATTTGATGTTTTATTAGTTCTTGGATTGATTTCACCGCCTTTGTGGTCTAGTGGTTCACACCACCAATTTCAGACCAAGAGATCCCGGGTTCGATTCCCAGGTATGACTTGTTCTTAGTCCGCCTGGCTAGCTACCACCGTCTTTTCTAAGTGTGACGCCATAACAATGATGTTTTCAGCATTATTGAGATAAGATAGCTAGTTCCTCAGTTATTGAGGATTCTGGGAGAAGTGCGCTTCCACCTTCAGCCTTATCACCACATCCCTTATCAACCACATCCTTATCAAGCGCTTTCCCGTTGTGAATAAAAAAAATCAATAGCTTTTATTTTTGGGGAGCTTTTAAACCCACTGTAATGAAGGTATAATTAATAAAATATGTAACTATTTAACCCGTATCCTTCTTATCCATTCATAAAGAAGGCCAGTGCTCCAGCAGTGGGGAACCTTAAATGGCTGGTGATAATAATGATAGATATTTTACTAGTTCTTGGATCGATTCTAGTATGTGTTAGATTCTTTTTTTATAACCATTGATGTTTGAAGTGGGAGTTTTTATAACTATTGAATTACATATCGGTTTAAGTAAAAACAAAAATATGATTTGGTACTCCAAAAGTTAACCAGAGGCAAATTGGAGACGGGGCGAAGCGAATAAACTTCGAAGAAGTAGACGTTCGTTAGGTGATCAAAATACTTTAGATGTTTTATTAGTTCTTGTGTTGATTTTACTTGGTGTTAATTCTGAAAGCTACTGAAAGAAATAGGGTTTAATTAATAAATAGTATAACAATTCAATCCAAATGTAAGTAATATAAAATAAAACCAAAGGCGAATCGGATCTTTTTCTTCCTCTCACCCACAGTAAGCTCAACTTGTCCATCTTTAATTCACCCTAACTGCAACCCTGTCTGAACCCGTTCGCGTACTCGTCTGATCCACCATTCATATTCATATTTATTTCGTTTCACCTATTCGCTCCGGGGTTTCTCAAATTTAAATTTAAATTCTTGACTTTAACAAGGCACGCGGCATAACTTACCACTCCTCAATGAAGATTGGTCGTTCGAGCGGAAGTAAAGCCGCATTGTGCGTAACGCGATTTCGAATGAACAACATTTAAAGTATTAAGCGAATCTCATATTAATGTAAATTAGAAGGAAGATGAATAGCATTGTTTGCTTCTTTTGTTCGCGAAGTATTCGTGTTCACTTATACTTTCACGTGTATTTTCATCTGTTTAAGTCGCGATGTCTGTTTTGAAGGAGATCAAACTGGGGCAAAACGTGTTGTGTTTTAACTTAATAATTTGGTTGATAAATATATTCCATGAAACATATCGGCTGCCCAAAACCAAAACACAGTAAGACACATTGGGCAAATTTTACAGGACGAGCAGAAATGTGTTTTTGCCCTGCCATAAGCCTATTATAGGTAGTGTAATAAAGTGTTATACATCAATCGAAGCGTTATTTTTCGCCGAATTTTTTGGTATTTTTATTTTGTCATAATAACTCTGCTGAACGCTTCAACGTTAAAAAGAATAAGAAAATTGTAAATTTTCGACCTAGTAAGGAACAAGTCCTTGTTTTTGCTGACTAGCCACGGATTGAAAACAAACACAAAATACAGTACTTATCTCTTGTTCTCGTTTAGAATTTCATCAATTAGAATTAAAAGTTAGTGTTACTTCTGAAAAGGTAAATCATTGTCGTTGACTGATCAGAGATCACTGACCTAAGGTTTCGGCAAGGCTATCCCTTACATAAAAACACCCTGTATTCTGACTAAACATTTAATTCTTATTTGACTACTGTACAATTTACCAACGTAATAAAAACAATTAAATCTACGGAAAGAAACATAACGTCGTCCTAAAACCAATAAGAAGGTACTCTATGTGGCAAACTAAGCACGCTGGGGCTCGCATCTTCGACGATCCTGAACTTCTGCAAGGTCTTACTTTTGCGGCACCTTTGGAACTACCTCGCTCATCGAGATTTAACATCCTTACAGAGCGTCGGAGCTATTCCAACCTCGGGATTAATGCACCACTAACCCGTCTAGTGCATTGTGCAACTTGAATTGTTCGCGGGTGGCATTCGCAGCTATAAAAAGACACTTCTAAACTAGTTATTTTACATCATCATTCTTATTAATTCCTACAAATTTAATGTAATATTTTAGTATTTTCATAACGTGATAATATATAACTATATTTTTGTGTTATTTTAATTTTCAATTCCTTCGTATGCGTATTTTTTTATTTTAATCTTCTTTACTAGCGCTCTGCTCGCGACTTCGTCTGGATGGCCCCATTTTTACCCCCTTACAGGGGGAATTTCTTAAAATCTTCTCTTAGTGCTTCACTACACTCCCCAAGGAACATACATGCCAAATTTCAGCTTCTTGCGCCCAATAGTTTCGGCAGTACGTTGTATTTCAGTCAGTCAGTAACGCAAGAGTTTCAAATATATAGTATTTTTTTATTTCTTTAACGCAGCAGTCTTTCTGCACCTATAACTGTAATAACATTAAGAGGCTACACCTTATACTTTTCGTCTCCATTGTTAATGTTGGTGTTCAAATAAATAAAATAAAATAAATGTGTGCGTGTTGTTACTATTGTAACGATCGCGGCAATTCAGCGGTAAAAGTAAACCAAAACCAAGTATGTCACAGAAACAAAATCAAAACCTGGTAAGACCCCGTAACACCGACGTCTCATACTGTGTTTTGATTTTGTTTCTGAGACATACTGTGCTTTGATGTGGTTTTGTTCTTGAAATAATTCAGGCTCTAGACAACGTGGCGCTACGAGGATCAAACCATTTTGTAGAGCGTTACTAGGCAAATCAGGGAACGAAATTAAAAAAAATATATTGAAAATGTGCCTTACTGTGTTTTGGTTTTGGGCAGCCGTTATTTATTAAATGATAAACGACAACCCAAAGCTTTATCTATTTTCTATGTAAAACATTAATATGATTAGGTGTTTCGTTTTAGCTAACGTTTACTATGTGTTATTAGAGATATTTTATTTAATGATAGCTCCCATTACTTATTACTTTCTGGGAATGTCAGATAAACTCTTAAAATAAAGGTTATTTTGAGAAATGATAGGTATAAATAATAAAAAGATCTACTGTTTCTCAATGTTAGACGATTGCAAATGAAACGCGTAGTGTAAATTTTGTTCGAGTATTTAATAACAAACAATGCAAAGACATTTTCTATACCAACATAAAACAAAAGAATAACCGCTGCTTCATTTTGTGAATCGCTTAATAATTCCTAGCTGCCAGTGTCAAACTTTGCCAGGCTATTAACCAGACCGTCAGTTTCTAATTACTCGATACGACTTTCACCTGGTGCTGACGTTTTTGGCGATGTCGCCATTATAAGAAGAACCATTTATTTGCACCCTTCAGCTTTAAGTTATGGAAGGGAGGAGGAACTGTAGGGGTCTTTTGAAACTGGTCGGTATGTAAGGAGAGAAGCGACTTGCGAAATGTTTAAATGACAGTTCTATTATAGTAATGCGTCAAACTTGTGTATTAGGTGTCTGATTGGGTGATACGAAATTATTTGGGCGCGAATGGAGCACATGCTTTTCATATATTTATATGGATTTGAGATGAGATTTCTATATTGAAGACATCTTGACTAGAGCCTTCAATTCGCCAATTTAATACCGAGCGTATTAAAGAAGCCATTGAGCGGAACAAAGGCTAAAAAGTGTTCGCGAGAGATCGGTCTATCGGGCAAAGCCAATTGACGAGGCTGAACACTGAGGAAGGTAGCATCGTTTCCTCAACACCTGGAATCCTGAGGGAGATTGAGAGTTTCTATGGACAGCTATATTCCTCGCAAACACCTGTTGAAAGCAGAAGCGATGTGGTGCTGTTTTTCAAGAAGGGTGATAAAACTCTCTTGAAGAACTATATACCCATCTCGCTTCTGAGCCATATCTATAAGTTGTTTTCGAGAGTCATTACGAATCGTCTCGCTCGTAGGTTCGACGACTTCCAACCTCCCGAACAAGCCGGGTTCCGGAAACGCTACAGTACCATAGACCACATTCATACGCTGCGGCAAGATAAACAGAAGACCGAAGAGTATAACTTGCCACTTTGCTTGGCGTTCGTGGACTATGAGAAATCCTTTGATTCGATCGAGACCTGGGCCGTGCTGCAGTCTCTCCAGAGGTGCCAAATAGACTACAGGTACATCGAGGTGCTGAGGTACCTACACCAAAACGCCGAACCATCATGTCAGCCGAACGACACCAACTGCAAGGCATAAGCCTCCCCCAAGGATCTCCACAACGATCGGTCCTGCGCTGCCCGCATCCAGCGGCTTCCCGCGACCTTGACCAGATCGTTGGTCCACCTTGTAGGCCTGCCCACGGAACGTCGTCCGGTACGCGGTCGCCATTCGAGAACCTTTCCGCCCCAACGGCCATCGGTTCTCCGCGCTATGTGTCCCGCCCACTGCCACTTCAATGATGCAATCCTTCGAGCGATGTCGGTTGTTTTAGTTAAGATGTGCATATTAACATTTCATTGTTCAGTTACTAATTTTATGTGGATACCTATACTTTGGAACTCCTTTACTCCACTACCTGTAAACTAGTTCTAGAATGGAGAACGTATCGGCAATCGTAGTGTAAGACGCCCTCAGACTAGATGAAGCGACGATCTTTGCAGGGTGGCTAAAAAGAGCTGGATGAAGGCAGCTACTGACCGTGTTCGATGGCGTACTCTTGGAGAGGCCTATGTCCAGCAGTGGACGTTAATAGGCTGATGGTGATGATGATGATGAATACGTTGAATTTTTTTGGCAAGCTAACGTTTTTAGATATCCACTGTTGAGTCAAATCAAATTAAATCAAACTCAATGGAATGCAATAGACTATTTGATTTGATTTTGATTTGATTTGAGTCTTCAGAATCATGTAGGCGGTACCCTGACCGAAAGTGGCGCCGTGTTGAATTTTATTTAATATTGTAATTTTTTCTAATATACATTTATAATGAAACTTTACGGGGAAGTTTTAGGGCCCATAGTCTAGTATTTTTAGACGGTATCATTACATTTCCTCTTAGTCACTGCTAGAAGTAGATAGCAAAACTGCTAAAAGTGGCCGTTTTTGACTCATTTGCTATCTTGCTTGCTTGCTTAGGGAATGCAGCGATACCTTCTAAAAATACTAGACTATGGGCCCTAAAAACTCCCCGTAAAGTTTTATAAAATTCCTTTTCTATTAGCGACTTATTAAATAAAAACCTCCGAGGGCGCCACTTACGGTCAGGTTACCGCCTTAAGGGGTACGTATCAACAAACTACGGTTGTTTCAAAATCAAAATAAAAAAAATCAAAATCAAAATTTATTTATTTCGGTAAAAATAAATTGTTACAACAGGTGATTGACTCCCTCTGTTAAGTGCATAGTGCACCTGTGCTAGATGTAGTCGCTGTTCCATAAAAAACTAGTACATATTAATAATGGTACAATGTGCATAGGTTCCAAGTAATTATTGTGACAACTAACTCATAGAAATAACAGAAATAACAATAAATAATTTACTAATAACTAAATAATAGAAATAACAGTAAATGTGTGTGTGTGTGTGTGTGTGTGTGTGTGTGTGTGTGAGTATGTTAGGTTAGGTGTCGTTTACCAGAAGATCCTCGGTCTCTAACTGGCTCTCTCGGTCAACTATAAGTAGTCGAAATAACTACGGCTCTAAAGTCGTTCCCAATAGTTGGTATTTTAAACAATAGGTGTAAACCTATGTTTGAAATGACTAATTAATGAAATCACTACTTGTCATCTCAACTACGGTTTATTCACCTACGGTCGATTGAACTACTGGTAATTTCACCTTAGGAGCAGTCAACTCACCTAGATTTATTAACTTTAAAATATTGACCCACCTACAGCTGATAGGCGCGAGGAGCGAAACGATGTTTACATGAACCGACTTTATACAAAATTTGTATAAAGTCGGTTCATGTAAATTTAATTATTTAAAAACCTCCCCATTTTTCTATAAAGTCGGTTCTGGCGCTTCGCTGGCCGCTACCTCTAAGTAAGTCTTCTTACTAACGAGAAAATGAGATCAACATAATACGTGATGTCTAATAAAATATTTATTATCTACTAGCCTTCCGCCCGCGGCTTGCCTACACGACGTAATCCCGCGGGAATGTAATATTTTTTCGAGTTAAAAAGTAGCCATGATGTTACTCTCCAGCTCCCAAACTATACCCATACCCAAAATCACGTCGCCCCGTTGCCCTATCTAATCATTTAAAAGTGGTATACCTACTAATATGAAAAAAAAAACAACTAAAATGGTTAATCAAGAATCATTCAGCTTTAATATTCTGTTGCTAGATATAAGAAGTTTAAGCAAAATTACATTAACTTAATGCGAATTCAACCAATATTGCTACTTGGAAAATTCACGGCTCTACCAAATCCAATTTCACGGCACTGAATTACGTTTAAGCTCCTATTAATTGTTAATTTCTGTACGGGACCGGCCGTTTATGAGCGGTAGCAGCCCCGGTGTACACAAACTGTGCGGAGACGGAGAGGTTCCGGACGGTGAAGAAAACCACTGGTTGTCGATGCTCGTTCGGGCAGAGTGACTTTATTGTTCTTCTTACAATATCTGGATGCGAATGAATCTTAATGCGAGGGCACGCGATATTTATAGCGACTCTAATTGTTTCCGCGTATTTTCTCACAAAAGAATTCAAGGAATTGGCTTACACGCGCGACGCTAAATCAGTTCTCGGAACTGTGGCAGTCTGCGTGTAAGGGAGTTCCGAGATGTGCCGCTAGAGGCGCGGTTGTGCTAGAAGAGCATATCCCGCGAGTGAGCGAGATAGCGAATCGGACCTTAGGTACGTCGAGGCAATACCGTATCGAGAGCCCTTTGCATTTTACAAATTATTTTAACATTATAAACGATCTATATACAACACAAATAAAACTTATCTAATTTATCTCAACCTAGCAGAGGGAGTAAAATACACACAAAAATATCATTTTATTATACAACGGTCAAATCAAGGAATTTTATATACATCTTATTTCTAAACACAATAAATCATAATAATCTGTCCCGCACATATCTCCCGCCGTACGTAAGCCCGGCGGCTTATGTAGTTCAATCCGGTGCGGGCGCCGTCGGTAGCACGCCGCCTCGGGTACGCACGTCGACCACGCGCGTCACGCCGTCGGGTCCCGGGTGCAGCTCGGTGACTAGGCCTCTGGGCCACAAGTTGCGGGGCAGGTTGCCGTCGGCGATGTGGACCACGTTGTCCACACTGATGGCCGGCCCACGGCCGTGGGGCTCCCGCCGGTGTTGAAGCTCGGGCAGGTACTCGCGCACCCAGCGCGCCCAGAAGTGGTCGGCGAGGCGCTGTGCGCGGCGCCAGGTGGCGCGGCCGCTCAGGTCAGCGTCGGTGCAGGTGCCCGTCGGTGGTGTGCGCGCTGATCCCCCCAACGGGAAGTGGTTAGGGGTCAACGCCTCTTCGTCGGTAGCTTCGACGGACACGTGGGTGAGCGGGCGGCTGTTGACCACGTACTCGGTTTCGGCCAGTAGCGTGTGCAGGCATTCTTCAGTCGGTTGCTGCTCGGTTTCGTCTACGTAAACGGTGAGTTTCTTCAATCTGCCGGTCGGTAACACTTGTTTTCTTCGTAGCGCGGCGATCTCTTTTCCAAACGAATCGTGTTGCGATTGCGTCACCCACAGCTGTTCGGCGCGACGGATAAAATCAGCGCTCAATGTTTTGAACGCGCACTCGTTCGTCAGTGGGCGTGGCTTCTGCTGGGCGGAGCTTATCTTGTTATGAGTCTTGTTAGCTCGCGATTGTAGATCGGCTTCCGCGCGCGGTTTTGTCCGTTTGTGCTGGACGCGTTGTTTTCTGGTTTTCAGCGCTTCGATGTATTGAAGTACTCGTGCGGTCGTGCGGATAAGTCGTTGCCATGAAGAAAAGCGTGTTATGTCGGGTAACGCTTTCGCGACGTCCGACGTTGCTGTGGCGGCGGTGACAGGCGTTGCTATTGTGAACGCGTCAGGCGTTATCTGTCGTCCGTTTGTTCTTTCTTCGCCCGTTGCTTCTGTTTTCGTAAATGTTTCTAGCGGCCATTCTTCTTCGGGTGGGAACGGCGACCCGGTGAATAAACGGTGCGCTTCGTGCGGGTTCTCCCGCCGGTCGTTGCGCCACGGAAACTGTAAGGCGCTTCGGATGTCGATGCGGCGGCGGAAAGTTTCTTCATCGTCGGCGACCGCGGTGGCTTCGTGCTGGCTGAAGCGCACAGGTACCTCCGGTAGCGACTGACGGAGGTCGGGACCGCTGATCAGCTGGTCGTTGAGCGATGTATCGGAGTAACGGGCGGCGGCGTCGGACGCTGGGCGAAGCTCGGCGGGCGATAGGTACCGGGTGCGGCCGGGGTCATTGACCGGCGGGCCCGGTTCGGTTTCGTAGCCTTTTCTCAGGAGCGCTTCTCTCGGTCGTTTTAGTGCGAGTTCTTCGGGCTTCGATGTCGGTTTCTTCGGTTGTATACAGCGCGATTCGGGTGTGAAGACTTGTTTCGTTGCTTCGTCGGTGGCGCGGTCTGTATCTTCGTTTCGAACTTCGTTTCGAACTTCGTTTCGATCTTCGATTCGATTTTCGTTTACGGTGCGGACGTTCACGTGAGCGACGTAGTGTACACGTTGGTCGCGACTTCTGTTGGTGGCGCCGTGTAGAACCCAACCCAGCGGCGTAAGAGATGCCGCCGGTTGGTTTTCGCGCCCTCTTCTCACTTCTTCGGCTAACAATAAGTGCGAGTTGCCTTGGCCAATGAGTAGGGTCGGCGTGGCTCGCTCGTAGTATACGTGGGCTTCGATGTCACGTAGGTGCGGTGCGTTGACTACGTCGGTCTTCATTACGGTTTGTGGCGCCAGTTTCAACTTTTCGATCGTGCGGGCTTGAACGGTGAACACATTGTTGTTCCCTTGCAGCTGTAGAGTGACGCGTCGAGAGTTTCTGTCTTCTTCCCTCCCTGAGACTGTTTCGATGGCGAGTGTGTCGGCGGGTCCGTCGGCTCCAATCTTCGCAGCGATGGTGGCGTCTATCAGTGTGACGGTAGACCCGTCGTCTAGGAGCGCATACGTGTCGATGTACCCGCTCTGCCCGGTGACTCGTACTGGTATGATCTTCAGGTAGGTACTTGTGGCTCGGCGTGACTTCGTGGTTGCAACTATCTCGGGTTCGAAGTCGTCGTCAGCTGGCGGCGGCGACGGCGGCGGTGATGGCGGCGGCGGCGTCGGTGCGTTCTCGGTGCGGCTCTCAAAATGAAGCAATCGGTGATGTGACTTAGCGCAGCCGTTTTCCCCGCATCTTCGCAGTTTGCATCGGTGTGAATACGATCTCGATCCTAGGCAACGGAAACAGAGTCGCTTTTCCCTTGCCAGTCTCCACTTCTCGTCGTTGCTCGCTCTCTTGAATGTTGCGCACGCGTAGGCTGAGTGGTTAGGTTGTGCGCACACAGCGCAGGTTCGTTGTCTCTCCGGCGCGCGTGTTTCGGTTTCTGTTTCTGTTCGGTGCGCCGAGTACGTTCGCTGTGGCTGATGCGTGCGTTGCGGGCGAGTTCGGTGCGTTGGTTGCGGCGGCGGTTGACGCGGAGGCGGGCGTTCGTCGGACGTAATGTTTTCGGGCGGCGCAAACTCTCTGCAGTTCTCGGCTTCGGCGACGATAAACTTGCGGAACATGTCGAGGCTTGCTTTCTTCGCTGTTTTCGTTTTGAAGTCGTACCATCTGTATCGCAGGCTCGGCGTAAGTTTCTCGACTAGCGTCTTGAGTACTTTCGGGTTCTGGCAGTACCCTTCTTCCCCTAACGTGTAGAGCACGGTCACGGCATTTTGGATCTTATTGGCGAAGGCGCAGACGTCTCTCGGTGCGTCGGTCACTCGTTGAATATTTTCGATTTTCTCGAGCTCTAGTTCTGCGATGACTTGCGGTCGGCCGAAACGGTTTTCAAGTGCCTTCATTATGACTTCAGGTTTCGATACGACGGCGAGTAGGTCTTCGACCTCTTCTTTGGCTCTTCCCCGTAGCGCTCGGCGTAGGCGGGCGGTATTTTCTCTCGCGGAGCCGTAGACTGTTAAATCTTCGTAAGCCATCTTGAAGTTCAGCCAGTCGGTGTGTGCGCCGTTGAAGATCGGTAACTCGACGCTCGAACTGTGTCTGATCACTTCAGTCTTCGGTTGAAAGGCTCTGGCTGCTTCCATAATCGCCGCAGTTAGCTCGCTCACTTCTATTGCCGTCTCTTTCTTCGGTGTCGCCCCGGCAGGCGTGGTATGTAGAGACGGTGCTGGCGCCTTCGTGACGTCTTCGGTGGTTGTGAGCGGCTTCGTGGCTTGTATCCATTCTTCTGTTCTGTTTCTGGAATTGGCTTCCGCTTCGTCGTCTTGGCTTAGTTCCGTGGTTTCGGATTCTGCGTCGCTGTCGGCTTCGATTCTTGCTAACCGGGCCTTGGCGAGGTTTAGCTCTTTTTCGGCTATCTCTTCTCTGGCTTCTGCGAGGAGGCGCGCTCGTTCGGACTTCGTGGTGATGGCGCGCGACTCCCTCGTACTCGTCGCTCGGCTGGGCGGTGCGGTGCGACGGTGTGACGGTGGTTTTCGTTGCTCCTGTTCCTTTTTTTGTGTGCTGGACGCGTGGCGTGGCGGTGACTCATAGTGCCGTGCTGGCGACTCGTAGCGGCGTGGTGGCGACTCATGGCGACGCGGAGACGGCGAAGGTTGACGGAGCACCGGTTGGCGCAGCTCTCGGTGAAGCGATGAACTTCTTGAAACGTGGCGCCTCGGCGGCGGGCGTGACGTTGGGCTGTGCTGGCTTCGTCGTTGCGGAGGTTCGTCTGGGCGTGCTTGATGGTTCGGTGATGAGACGCGTCGGTGTGGCTGCGAGACGTCGGGGCGCTGAGGTGAGCCGCGTTGGTTCGGCGATGAAGCGTGGCGACGTGGCGGCGAGGCTTCTTGACGCGGCTCCCTCACGCGTCCTCGTGACGGGGAAACAGGAGGTTCTTCGTGGGTGATTCGCTCGGCGATTCTTCTTTCTTTTTCACTTCTAGTGAGCACCATCTTGACTGTAGTTTTCGATCCGGTAGCGAAGGACCAATATGGTGGTCCAAACTGTCGTCAGTAGGTATCTTCTTATCCGGTTACGAAGGACCAATATGTACGGGACCGGCCGTTTATGAGCGGTAGCAGCCCCGGTGTACACAAACTGTGCGGAGACGGAGAGGTTCCGGACGGTGAAGAAAACCACTGGTTGTCGATGCTCGTTCGGGCAGAGTGACTTTATTGTTCTTCTTACAATATCTGGATGCGAATGAATCTTAATGCGAGGGCACGCGATATTTATAGCGACTCTAATTGTTTCCGCGTATTTTCTCACAAAAGAATTCAAGGAATTGGCTTACACGCGCGACGCTAAATCAGTTCTCGGAACTGTGGCAGTCTGCGTGTAAGGGAGTTCCGAGATGTGCCGCTAGAGGCGCGGTTGTGCTAGAAGAGCATATCCCGCGAGTGAGCGAGATAGCGAATCGGACCTTAGGTACGTCGAGGCAATACCGTATCGAGAGCCCTTTGCATTTTACAAATTATTTTAACATTATAAACGATCTATATACAACACAAATAAAACTTATCTAATTTATCTCAACCTAGCAGAGGGAGTAAAATACACACAAAAATATCATTTTATTATACAACGGTCAAATCAAGGAATTTTATATACATCTTATTTCTAAACACAATAAATCATAATAATCTGTCCCGCACAATTTCTATTATGAAACTTAATACCAGATTACTTACAGCTACAGTAATATAATTTAATAGAAATAGACATTTACCTTTACGAGAATAACAAAGAACGTCTTACTCGTCATGTTGAAAATTATAAAAAGCAGAATATAAATCATATTTCGCGTAATCTGGAATATGAAAATTCTATTACAGTTTTGCTTATTGGAAACATTTTCGTACAAAATATTTCTAATAGCCAATTTACTTTTTACCACGCTAAATCCTTTAAAAATAAATAACCTGCACTTCACTATGAGTAAATAAATTGATATTTTTCTAATGCTATTTAATGCTTAAATAGCAAAAAGTAAAGTTTTGGAAGAGTTTTAAATAAAATTTATCGTATCTAAATGTTTATTAAGTAAATAAAAGTACGCTTCTTAAACAATTTAAATTATTTTGATAAATTGATATACTACCCAATATACCTCATACTAATATGTATCAAGGATGAAGTTATTCTACTGAGCTTAAGTATCAGTTCAGTAAAAAAATATTCGTATAGAACATAGCGCTAAGACATGGCCAAAACCGGATATGGCGAAAAACTTCAATAAGAGGTGGACTATTTTTCTTTTTTATGATAATACCCTACTGATATCCTTCTTTCAAAGATTGTCGTTGACGTCACACTAATTTGTCCCATTAGAGCAAGCATTTTTTTATTCCTACGAAGTATTGTTATCAAGTAAACTTACTACTACACCAGTCTACCAATGCGATGCAGATTTGGTTCCAATCTCCAAACTCCGGCATCGCTCGACCAAACAGCGCATTCCAACGTGTGGCATTGTACAGAAACATTCAAACTTTGCAGACGAGTTCGATCTGCGTAGATTCCGCCATCACACCAACAATCCTCGAGCGATTCTAACCTTTATGGCCGGACCATAAAATATACAATGCTTTGATAATTTTATTGTTTGAGTCTGTCCATTTGGAAACTGAACATAGGTCCCTACCTATGTTCCTTACCTAACCGTACCCTTACAGTTTGTATGTTTGACGTAAATAATACTGCTTTGATTTTACGACAATAAGAACAGCCACGTGCAGCGGTCACGTGACATTTCGATCGGTTATGTCAATCCCATACATTTTCTTTCTATTCGACTGGCGAATTCGATAACAGAAAGCCACTTGTCTAGGGGGGCTGAAATAATATTCTAAAATTACACACACACATATTCTAAATTCACAGAAAAAGAATGGTCTGGAATAGCAAGGCTACCTCTTACCCCGGTAAAATGTCTCATTCCCACGGGAACATACCATGTAGGTAGTTCGCGCTGAGAAGAAAGCTAGTTAAAAATAAATAAAATAAAAATTAAGAGAATATAAATAGGATTATTCTATTTACCTAATAAATTAATACGACACTTCTTTTTAATCAAGGGATATTTCTTTTTTATCAGTTTTTTTGTTGGTTACTGATAGACCTATATACAGTATTTGAACATCAGCAATCTAATATACAATTATAATTATGTAAAACTAAAGTTCCTAACTCAAAAACTTTCAAGCAATTTGCAGAGAAACTGAAATTTGGGACGGAATCTTTTGTCTTACTAATAAATCCACATTTAGACAGATTGAATTTTTTTTTTATATGTATGTAGAAAACTGTCTTTGCAAACAAACTCAATTTGCTCTAAGTAACTCATAAGCTTTAGTAAACAAGAAGTAACAATAAACAATGACCAATAACGTCAAATATCATAAAGGAAAGCCATATTAATACTATAACAAAGAACTTATCACGGCTTACCCACTGAACTGGCAAAGCCTCCCCTAAAATCTCATCGCACGGCTCACTACCTCTCGTCTTAAGAATTTTATTGTTGTTAATTAAGAATCGGTAGGAGCTGATAACGAGATTATTGCACAGCTTTTAATTAATAAATTTTGTGCTTATAACCAGTGGAGTGTGAAAAGAAAGCGTTTTATTAAATTTGTTTTCCTTGAATGTTATGAGAATGAAATTGGCTGCTTTAATAAAAAGTGGAGCATTGTTGTTTTTAGGGTTCCGTAGCCGAATGGCAAAAAACGGAACCCTTATAGAGTCGTCATGTCTGTCTGTCTGTCTGTCTGTCCGTCCGTCCGTATGTCACAGCCACTTTATTCCAATACTATAAAAACTACACAGTTGATACTTGGTAGGTAGATGAATACCGTGAACCGCTTTACGATTTTAATACAAAAATAAAAGATAAAAACAAATTTAGGGGGGCTCCCCATACATAGAACTCAAACTGAAAAATATTTTTTTAATCAAATATATTCGTGTTGGGTGTCTATAGATAGGTCTTTGAAAATAACATAGAGGTTTCTCAAATTATTTTTTCTCAAACTCAATATTTTGAAAGATAGAGCCTTCCAAAGTGGAAAAATGTGTGTGTCCCCCCCCCCCCCTCTAACTTTTGAAATAAAAGAGTGAAAAATCTAGAAAAAATATATGCTGTACATTTTAATAAAAACTTTCAACGAAAATTGGTTTGAACGATACATAGTGAGTACTGATATAACACATTTTCAAAAACCGCAAATGTAACTTTGTCATTCATACAAACACTATGAAAAACAAAGTTATATTTTGCTGACAAAAAATTATGTTGGAATTTTGGCAAGGTATAGGCAATCAGTACGTTAAGTGTGTACGGAACCCTTCATGGGCGAGTCCAACTCGCACTTGGCCGATTTTTTGGGTAGAAATTGGATATAGGTTTTTTTTAATAACGTCGTGTTTTTATAGAGAAAATGTCCCAGCACGTACTTAAATACATCCTAATATCATAAAGAGGAAAGATTTCTTTTTTATGTTTGGTTACATAATTCTTTAATAATTTATACTATCAAATTATTTTCTTCTTACTTTCATAACAGCTGAACCTAAATTAGGCTTAGCTGTTTTTCCTTTAGCTAGCATCTTAGCATCAAGCTTATTCATCTTAACTTCCTCGTGTCCAGCTTGCTAATTACCAGGGCAGCATGAAAGGCAGGAGGTGACAAGAAGAGCCGTATTGATTCACTCTCACTATCAGCTGAGGTCAGATGCGCGCGGCTGCAGTGGGCCACTGGAGCACTGCACAGCACTGCACCATAGTTTACCCCGTGCTATGTACTGCACATCACGTCTCCAAATAAACCAGTGCAAAAAACAAGAGTCAACGTGCAGAATATAACCATTGCGAAAAGACGAAAGACGACGCGTAAGAACATTTCAAACGATTTTCCAAAAAACAAATGACGGAAGGTGACAAAGATGCATGTTCTTCATGTAAAACTAAAGACAACCTGTGGAAAAGTTCAAATACTGATAGTGCCAGTGCTTTATGAAAAAAAAAACAAAAAACAATCCTTGTAATAGCTCAAAATGTGACTTCGACAGTGCTTGAGTACTTGGCTCACGTTTCTAAGAACGCATTAACTAATGGTGAATACCTAACTACATCTTTGAAATGCCAATCAAAGTCTCAAATTGTATTGAATTTTAATAGCAAAGACTTGAAGGTTGCCCAACTATACTCGAGGGAAATTCCAAATTGGTTTACTTTGTCTGTCAGACATAAGCTAATTGATGGCAGATGTGCTTGCTATCTGAAACTTCGAGATGCACTAATGGAAATATCTAAAACAAATTCATATAATGACATCATGTCAAAACATGAAATGATATTTAAATTTCATAGTTAAAAACTTTATCAACAATTCCACTTGCCTAATTTTACTTTGATCACATTTCTAAATTTAAACAGATTTCTTAATAACTTGTAGGTAATTGAATTAATCGCTTTCATATTATGCATTAAACACGTCAATTTCAATCAAGATAATTTGGTGGATATATCTGGAGTTAATGCTTTCTAAGAAACGATAAGAGTTGAAAGTTCAATTCTAATTATGTCTATTGGTGAATTAAAATTTCAAGTGAAGTGTTATGGTGAAATAAAGTGTTATGACAGCTGATAATGGAATAACAAACCTATTCTATGTTAGACTTTGTCCCCACACGAGCCAGAAACGCCGCCACTTGAAGCTAGGCGAAGAAACAAGTGACGACTTCTGACGTCGGCGTTCATATAAAATGTATGAAAATTACAGAAAAGAGGTCGGTGGCGGCGTTTTTGACGACGCTAAGCATTTCTTATACATACTTTAGTGAGAAACAATTGTAAAACTGAGGGCCTGGATATTAGATCAAAGACATAATATAATTTTATACTTATTGAAAAAAATGCGCAATCTTTTATTTTTTCCAAAAAATACTGCATGCGAAAAACAAGTCTGTTAGACGAGCTAACACTTTGTAAAAAAGAAATACAAAAGATTTAACAAACATTGTTATTAAAAACTGAAGTGATTAATTTTATTCCTTCCAAAATGAACGGGTAAACCAAATTTCTGTATTACTCAAGCAATTTGATCAGTCGAATCGTTTGATTTATTGCCGAAGTTTCTCACGAAAACTACAGTTTGTTTCGAAAACAACAGAAGCAATTATTCACTGTAACCTAAACCGAAAATTTTCGTCTGGAGGTTTTTCCAATAGGTACCTACCAGTTTCGATTTAATTCTGACTGATGTGTTTGGAGCCTTATCGGATCGTCTCGCTTGCCGTCACACAATCTTCTAGACGTTTCTTTGAGGCGAAAATACGATTTGCAACACAAAATCCGATAGAGGTACAACAAACGGTGTCGAAAGGGATGCATGCACAAAATTGTCACGTCCGTTTCTGGTAGATTTTCAAAGGGTTTAGAGCTTTTTGTAGCCTACATGGAATGTGAATATCCTTATTAGAATATCAAATGATGTTAGGTATATGAATTTTAATAAAAGTAACTAAAAATTATACCGCCAGATAAATTACTATTACACAAAAAAATTACATTCTTTCTCAATTACTGCTAAACTTAATTTAAGTTGGTCACATCCGATCTTCAATTTTTTTTTAATTGAATTAGATAACATAACATATATTTTTCAAGTCTGAATGCATACGTAATATCATTTGCTAAGTAAAGTCAACACAGCATAATGTAAGTTTTAACCGCCTCTGTGGTCTAGTGGTTCACACCACCGATTTCAGACCAAGAGGTCCTGGGTTCGATTCCCAGCGGTGTTACATATTGTATTCGGTTTGGTTGGTGGTAGGAATGATGTTTTCACCATTATTGTGGTCCGGCAGTAAGAGTTAAGATAGCCAGTTCCTCAGTGATTGAGGATTCCAGGAGAAGTTTCCACCTTCAGCCTTATCACCATTTAACATCAGGTGTGATGAAGGCTAGGTGCTAACCCGTTGTGGATAAAAAAATATTAATAATAAAATAAATAATAAATTTATTAATCTATTGGCATTAGGTGTCAATAAACATCTACCATTTTCATTAAGCATTTGATGCACATAAAGGCCTTAGGCCTCTAGACACAAGTTTCTTAAACATTCCCCAAATAAATCTAAATATTTTCAGTGAAGTAAACACCAACGATTTATATTCGGTATTATCGTTCACCAGCCAGTGGTCAGGTGAATGCCCTGCTCTATCATTTAAGTAAGTTCATAAACAATTAACCAGAAGCCAGATTAGACAGGCCGTCGTAACATTTTACGGTGCCATTAAAATACTTATAAATTCGTTGTCTTCAAGGGTTATTGCTTGTGCATAATCTGGTTGCGACAGCGCAAGCTTCCCTTGGGACTAGCCGCTCAATCTCTGTCGTCTGGCCCTTAGACTATATCCAATAAATACCAGCTTAATATCACGTGACATTATTACCTTTTGATGTCAGCCCTTGAACTTTACCTTTAAAGAAGTGAAACTTTATGAACCGAAACTAATTTAAAGATACAAGTATGTTCTGAAGTTTTTCAAAGGGTTTGCACTTTTAAATGTAAACGCTTACGAGAGAATTCTTTAAATGAAAATTTAAGATACGTTTGTTTGTGGTTTCATTTATACTTTACCTTTGACAGAAATCAAAGATAAAATTGAAGGTCGGTAAACATTAATTTACTTTGAGGTTAGGTTTAGTATTTCTTTCTGATTAAACTTTAAACAGTATTTGATACAAAATATTTCAATCTTGAAATCATGCGTTGCACTTAATATAAACGATGATGTGCTCTTAGGGCCTTTGTGCACTACACTGAATTTTACCGATCCGGAAAAAAACGGATGCTTGTATTTTAATAATTAATCATTTATAATAGTAATTAATTAAATACAAGCATCCGTTTTTTTCCGGATCGGTAAAATTCAGTGGTAGTGCACAAACGGCCTTACTGTATCTTTCCAGTTAATAAAATTTGGTTGATAGTAACTTAACTGATTTGTAAAATGCTATCTATTTTTGTTTGTAAGTAACTTTTATGTATTTTTCGTTAAATATAATATATTATGGAGGGCGGGAGACCCCCATTGTGGCCACTTTAAAGATTTATTTACTTTGAAGCACTAATTGCTAAATGGTTTTAGGTATTTAAGACAAAAATTATATCTTATATTATAAAAGTAAGTACATCGAATTACATTGAATTTAAAAAAATGATTTTTGTCTCTAACAAAAAATGTGAAACATAAATTTTTATAGACTGACTCCTGATAGACTCATAAATCTTAAATATCACGTAAATGAAACGGAATTTAAAGCTTGCAGGCAGGCAACTTGAAGCCACTAAGTCTATCATGCAGTTTAGTAAAAAACTTATCTAGTGTGAATGCAGTTAAGACTTTATAAAAATTTAAATTCTAAGCTCGGACTGATTTAGATACAATAGTAGATTGTACAACAAGTGCATAAAAGGTACCATTTTACCCGAGACGTATATATCCATCCGAGCCGTAGGCGAGGGTGGATAGTCAATTCGAGGGTAAAATGGGTTTTATGTACGAGTTATACACTCTGCTTTTCACTTCGAGTGTGAGGAAAATAAATAACAATATTGCAAAAAAGAAAAAATGAAGACTTCGCCATATTGGCGGGAAGACTTTCTTTTCTTTTTTTTTATACGGGCATTGGCAGCACAGTGACTTTAGCATAGATCGTAGTCCATAATACTCTTGAAATACTTATTCCTTAGAAAACTCATAAATTTTGCCTAGTTTTATTAATTTAATAATTTAACATGGATTATGTACAAAATTTAAGAAACAGAATGAAATACGTTACGTATTAATAAAGTTTATTTAACGAAGTTTAATTGCGTTGTGTGACTGTTTACCTGACGACCTTTGTCTTAAAGTCTGAGACTTAGACGAAGATTTTACTTTATGCACTAGAGCATAAAAAGCGATTTTATGCCGCCTATACCCAACATAAACACGAACTTTACGAGCATGAGAAGTGAAAAGTAGCTTTATAATGAAACGAGCTTTAAATTAAATTGCCTTCGGAAGTAAGGAAAGAAATTGTGATAGTAAAAAAAACACCAACCCTGCGTAACTTTCAGGCGGGATTCGAACCCGCGCACCCTGGATTCTGGCCCGACGCTACGACGACGACTCGACGAGTCTCGTAAGCCGGTATTAACTTTGTTGTTCAAAGGTTTGTAAATCACAATTTTTCCTTACAGGAAAGCATTGTGAATGCATAAAAATAATTTAAAATGTTAGTTTTCGGAATCTTTACAGTGCCTTTAAAATAAAGGAATATAATAAACCGACCGACTAAAAATTACTAAATTTACCGAATAAAATACTAGGTTTGGTTGCAGAAAAATAGGTTTAGGTTAGGTTAGATTGGCGCCTAAGTCGCTCACCTAGTGTCGGTAAGAAAGGAATTTTAGCCGATCGGTTGAGCCCAACTCGAAGCGGGGCCAATAGACTAACGCCCGAATTCTCGAACGCAAATCATCTTTGGGAGCGTCTCAAACATCATGGCATCTCTTTCATACGTTTGACATTTAAAGTGACAGGGCGATGTTTGAGACGCTCCCAAAGATAAGTAAGTAGCGTACGAGTATTCGGGCATAAGGAGCCGATATGTGGCTGTAAATGGTATCATCAATCAATTGACCTATTTTTTACTAGTTGTTCAACTATACAGGGTTAAGCGTACAGCAAGATTTTTTTGTCGGAAATGAAAAAAAAAATCGACTTTTCATACAAATTTAGAAACCTATCGGGACATTTTGTATGGAGAGTCGAAATATTTTTTTAATTTCCGACAAAAATCTTGCTGTGCGTGGTTCAGCATGAAGGCCTGAAGCCATGGTTAAAGTTTTTGCAACGGTGCCCCTAACACCCTGTATGATACTTTTTTTCTCTTTTTTTTATCTACAACGGGGTAGCACTAAACTTAGCCTTCATCACACCTGATGGTAAGCGGTGATAAGGCTGAAGGTGGAACAATCTAACCCGATTGACTGAATAAGTTAATATGGAAAGGAAATAAAAAATGTTTAGCATTAAGAAAAAAGCACAGTATAACAGCTGTAAATAAATACATAAATTAAAAAAAAATCTTCTATACCTACTAAAGCTAAATATAAAAGTCATCGTAGAATAATATTTTCTCTCTACTTCATTTTCGGAACCAAAATGTGTTTATGTTTTTATTTATAACCCTATAAATATTAAAGCGAAGAAGATGACAAATGCTAAAGTGACGTTTCATCGCGTTTTACACTACGCTTCTCAACGGACCACTAAAAAACTACTTTACTCTTTTGCATGTCTGAAATGATACTTATCCCGCACAGAAACGCTGTTATAAATAGAAGTCGAGTGTAAATTGCAAAGTTCCCATCGTAAATCAACAAGGATTATCTCTGGATACGTCTTCTCCAAGAATGTTTTGGTCTGTGCATGAATAATTTATTTTATGTACGAAAGAGGTTTTCTCTACATACACATATGTCTGTGATGGATGTTCCCCGTTTAATGCCCGCGATTTGGTGTGAACTGGTAAATAATCATTTTAACTTTTTCCATTTGAACAACAGTAGGTACGTAGTACGTTACGAAAAAATTTAAGTCTCATGACTTACAATTTTTGCCTTTATTTAACACTAGCTTTTTGCCCGCGACTTCGCCGTTATCCCGCGGGAATGTTATATTTTTACGGAATAAAAAAAAACCTATGTTCCTCTCAAGGCTGCAAGGTATATCTGTGTCCCAAATTTCAGACAAATCCGTTCAGCCGTTTTGGCGTGATTGAGTAACAAACATCCAAACATCTAAAATTTCACATTTTTAATAATAGGTCTTTACATATGAAATTGCCGTTTTTTTCTTTTGTACATATAACTTAACAACTTTTATAATATTAGAAATATATAATTTCTTTAATATTGCGTTACATTAAGACCGTATCGAGCAACTTTTGATAATTTAATAACCACGATATTTGATTATTTACATAGAAAAAACTTATTCCGAAAGTTACGACTATTTTTGTTTCCAGAATTTCGTACTTTATTAGTTGTAACTTGGTGAAAAAAAAATTTTTTCTCTTAACGAATGTGTCATTTAGTAGTTAAAATGTCCATAAATACGTGTGTAAAATTTTTTAATTTTACATAATATTAGTCGTTAAATAATAACAACAACGTTAGTATGGAAAAAAAATAATTACAGAAATCTCCATACAAAACGGCAATTTCATAGGTAAAGACCTATTATTATTAGGAAGTAGGATTTGAATTTACATGATTACAAATAGGTTCGAATCGCATTATCTATGGTTTACTGTATATTATAATAATTATACATAAATCGTGCAAATAATTCAAAAGAATATATAATTGCCTTAGATTGTCTTAGAATTAAGATTTTAGATGCCTTAGATCTTCATTGTTATGTTTCAATGAGTATAATAATGCAAAAAAAACCTTAACTTTACCTTGTAATCAGATCTTCTTCTTTCTCCGGCCTTTTCCCATTTCTATTTGGGGTCGGCTCTCCTAATCCTTCTTCGCCAGAGTGGTCAATTCTGGCTCGTCATTGGGTCCGCGTTAGACTTCTCCAGATCTTTCTTGACGACGGATATCCATGTTACCTTGTAATCAGATATTGACATTAAATTATTATGTTTAGACCTTAATATCTTTTTAAAGTCATTTTCTAAATTGTATGATAGCAAATTGAATGACAATCAAAGTGAATTGGTACCTACTTTAAAAGGGTGTTTTAAATTAAATCAAACAAGCCAAAGCCAAAACAATGGCCATTCAAAAAAAAAGCCAATCGTGCTAATTTAGAAATCCCTCTTCCCTTTATTTATTAAAAAAGCGACCATACCTTTGTGACGGGCATTTATCTCGCGAGCACGTGTTGGGCCGCTCCTCGAGCGATTTTAGGATGTAAGCCCAAATTTATAGTCACCAGAGCCGAGATAAAAATTGTATCGCCCCAGCTTTATTTATCGCGCCGTGTCGGACATTTTGCTTTTTATTTTTTTTATTACTTGCCCCGACTTTGCGACTCTTATCGCGTGATTTGTCGTTTACGATCGCTAGGTGGCGTTCGAGTTCATATTTTCGTGTTTATTATGATGTTAGACTGGATTGGACTGGGGGCCGATTCTCAGGCAATCGAAAAAAGTTCACTTTTATAGCTCGAAATTTAAATATTTTACGAAGATAACACATTTTGTGTATTGCCAGAATTTCACAATCGAAAAAGTTCGATCAAAAATAAAACCGTCTTCAAAACAAAACTGCAAACAAAAACTCATTTCCCAAAAACACGTAAAAGTGAAAAATAAATTGAATCATTCAATTCAAAGTACGAAAGTGCGGGACTTTTTCTAATTAATCTTGAACTTACTGATCTGATTGAAGTCGGTGTCAAGCCAAATAGATATTAATATTAATATGTATTTGATAGGTTACAATTTACACCACTCTGCGCATGAGATATTGTTTATTATTGTTTCACTATTTTGAAATGAAATGAAATTGAATTTTAAGTATTTGTTCTTGTTACTTTCGGCTTGACACCGACTTCAATCAGATCAGTAAGTTCAAGATTAATTAGAAAAAGTAACGCACTTTCGTACTTTGAATTGAATGATTCAATTTATTTTTCACTTTTACGTGTTTTTGGGAAATGAGTTTTTGTTTGCAGTTTTGTTTTGAAGGCGGTTTTATTTTTTTTGAAAAATTTTGTTTATTTTTCCTTTTTTAGTGTAAGAAATCTACTATAAGAAACCGCATAATGAGCAAGGGTAGCTCAATGTGCAACGACTATAGCCCATATCTAAATTAGAACTCAGACAAGCACCACCCTCCAACTCTTAACTGTTATGCAGTCTCCTTCCAACATCAGCTAACCTAAATTACTTGAAAGAATACAACCTAAAGTTCTATTGGCGCTTGTAGTACTTAAAAACATACTTTAACTCCTAAGCGTTAAAGAGTTTTACCTTCCATCATCAGCTTAACTAAATAACCTGAAAGGTAACAACTACAAATATTTACGTATCAACGATATTTAAAGAATTATCCTCCAACTCCTAACTATTGAGGAGTTGTACCTTCCATCACCAGCTCATCATCGTGAGATGATGACTACCAGTCGCAAATACTTGAAAATTACTTATGAACCTTAAAGAAATCGTATTGCGCCCGTAACATATTTAGTATTTAATTAATGTTTTCGATGGCCATATGTGGTCTTCATCATCAGTTACTCTTCACCAAATGGTGCTTACCGAAAGCAAATGCACGAGTTACTTAAGAAAATACCAAAATCGCTATAGGTGTGCCTATAATATTTGAAGAGTTCCCTTGATTTCTCCAGGATGCCATCATCAGATCCTGACCGTATAACAATGGGACCAATTTGTAACTATATGCTTTCAAACCAAAAAAGAATTTCTAAAATCGGTTTATAATTGACAAAGTTATGAGGTAACAAACATAAAAAAAAAAATAAAAAAAAAAATAATTCAACCGAACTGAGAACCTCCGCCTTTTTTTGAAGTCGGTTAAAAAACCAGTCGAACGCAACGAGTGGCACAGACCAATCGATGTTCGTATACGAACTTAGCTGTCAAAATGAATTTGTTGACATGTGGGACAGCTTAGTTTGTTTGAAACATTCTAACTTTTCAATAGAAACCACAAACAAAATGTTCGACATACGAATTACCACACTGAAAAAGTTCGAATGCCTGAGAATCGGGCCCCTGGTGGTGGTTTTTACTGCTGTTTTATACTTGAGCACATTACTGTCAATGCTTGTTTTTGATAGTTATAACCGCGTAAAATGAAAAATAAATAATAAACCGCGTAAATAAAAAAAAGTTTAATCAAAAACAAAGTTAGGTACTTACCTACAGTGCCACAATCTTTTCTGTTCCGGTGGCCAAAATGTGAAACTAATGTGTTTTTTTTAAGTCATTTTCTGTCAAGTTGATGTCCAACCATAGCGCTGCTGGCGGCTGAAGTTCTTAGAAGTCAGGGCCGGTTAAATTGCTACAAAAAAGAAAAACTTACGTAGCGCCGCTGTCACTGGAACAGAAAAGATTGTGCCATTGTAACTTAAATTAATAAAACTGAAGCCACAACATCAAATACATTGTTGTGATTCCGAAATAATAAAAACTTAAGCACTTGTTTTACGAATATCAGAAACAACGGAGATATTACAAATATATACATGGGTGCTTCTTCGAGTAAGGCATTCTTTGGTGACTTTCGTGGCAATTTTCAAATCCAATATTTTTTCTAATTTGACATCAGACTCATAAAATATACGTAAAAGTAATATTTTTAATAGAAGAGGCACCTCGGAGAGTGATATACTTACAGAGATAACCGAGGTTAAAAAAGTGGAGGCCACGCAAATCACAAAATACCCCCATGAAAGTAAAAATTGTAATTTAACTTTCTCAAATGAGTTACTTAATGTTGCCTAATATTGAAAAAGTTATTGTGTTATCATAAGGTAAAAAATAGGTAAATTACCAAGGCAGAAATCGTTTTTTTTATCAGAATCAGTCCAAAAAACCTACCTATTCAATGTGACCTGTGTGATTATACCTAAACCTATTGAATACAACATTTTAAGTTTGATTTAAACGAATTTGCATTTATTAGTTAAATGCTATTTCGTTTAAATAAATAATATACATAAACTAGTACAAAATTCAAAGTTATTTCATTTGCATGGTCAAAAACTAATGTGCGTAGGTCAAAACTACCACGTAAACCACGCAAATCACAATAAATCCTTCATGCTAAAAATATACAAAAACCTTTTAAGCAAATAAACTGTGTTTTGAATATAAGTTACGTTACCTTATATTTGTTCACTACAATATTTTATTAAATAAATAAATCCACAGAAACTGGAGAAAATTGAACCACGCAAATCAAAGTTTTGAGAATCCAAACCCACGCAACGAGGTTCTTACCTCTATTTTTCGAAAACTCGACGCACTGTCACACATACTCTCTGCCTGGCCGCCCCGGAGCGCGACTAGTTGTAACTTGAATTAGAATGACGCAACATAGAGTCGCGAATTTAGAGATGTATTAGTGAATTTATAATGATCCACGCAAATCACCAACTACCAGCGGACAGTTACATTTTTATTTTTTTTAGGAAATGTCGTTCTTTTAGAACTATAGTCTAATTTTTTGTAGCATTGGAAACTTCTTAGGACTTACTGTTATTTTTTTGGTAAGCATGTAGCGTTTAGTTTAAAATATATAATTTACGAAGTGACCTGATCGGGGCTTGGGACACTCCACGAAAATCAAAGAATGGGGGTATTTTATTTTTTAATGATATTTATTTATAACAATAATCGAATTATAATCAGTTACCCAGTTAATAGAGGTTCTAAGGTTTGCGCAAAAAAGAAATGGCTTACTGACTTATCGATTTCCATTATTTATAAGCGATGCCGTTTGAAAAACGTGTCCCAAATAATGACCCACATACATAATTATTTTACATGCAGACACGGAACAAACATGCTCATCACAATAAAAGGGTTTGTCCTAGTTGGTGATCGAACCTACGAATTGGCTCAGGATGTATGATCATGATCAGTAACACTGCGCCAACAATCCCGTCAATTAGGAAGGTTAAACACAACGAAGACGTCACTGTAAACTTTTATAAAAACGTAAATCTAAAATACACCAAGTAAATAAAACCCCTAAAATTATTTCCCTTTTCTTAGCAATTCACTCCAAATTTCTCGATGCAAGAAATTCGTCGGATTGGTAAATAAAATAAAATTAATTAAAAGCACTAACGCGGCTATCTGAGTGCACAAAGCTTCAGGAGCTTTTTCAGGTTTTCAGGGATTTTCATTGCGGCCTCACTGTCTGCGGTGAGGTACGATTGAAATTTTTCGAGTGGAAACGACAGGACTGCTGCAGATGTATGAAATCGTTGAACTGGAAGAGGTAAAAAATTCTTAATCATTTTTTTAACCTTTTTTTATCTACTACGGGGTAACACTTAGCATTTCATACCTGATGCTAAGTGGTGAAGGTGGAGACGCACTACTCCCGGAATCCTAAATCAATGAGGAACTGGCTATCTTGTCTATAACTGCCGCAACACAATAATGCTGATAACATCACTTAGATAAGATGGTGGTAGCTAGCCAGGCGGACTAAGAACAAGTCCTACCACCAACCGAACCGATTACAATATGTACCTCCGCTGGGAATCGAACCCGGGACCTCTGCGTCTGAAGTTGGTGGTGTGAACCACTAGACCCCAGAGGCGGTTTAACCTGATGATGTCTACTGCTAGACTTAACTTCATATAGTCCCACAGACTTACATAGGTGAGTACTATATCTGACCCGGTGACAGCATTGATGAACGAACCACTTGCCACACAAAATTACTTAGCTGTCAAAATGGATTGTCTCTCTCAGCAGTATGAAAATGGTTGTAGTTCCGAAAACTACCACCGGGTCAGTAATCGTCATACTACATTTGTGATACTTCAATGTAGGCCTATGATTATTATTGAGGATCTGATTCTGAAATAAATCCGTTTGATATGTTATTACCTTCTGAGGTAATAACATGATCTGTCATATAATAGTATTATATGATCTGAGGTTATTACTGTATCGAGTTGAAGAAGTGATTTTGTAATATAAACTAGTTTCAAAAAGTTTCATTTAGCTATTCTTGGACTGTCGTAGGTAATATTCGTAATTCTATTAGTTGTAAATATAGAATAATAAAGTATGGCACATTAAGCTTTGCATTTTGACTCTTATCCACAACATAGTTTTCGTACTGCAACCGTAAGCACTAAAAGCTGATTTATGTGGTGGGATAATACTCTTACGTGGTAATATTTCTGATTAATAAAAAAACTGTTTCGAAACATATTGAATACATAAGAGTATTCAATATGTTTCGAAACAGTAAAAAGTGAAATAAAAAAAATATTTTTCTTCTGGAGCATTTCCAGCTCTTATTATTCCTTACGCTGCCAGTACTTTAGGGTTCAACACAATAAATAAACTGCGGCGACACGCCGTTGCTGTCTGTACCGATGGCAATTGAAATTTCATCCCGGCTTTACTCGCATCGGCCGCAATAAACTCGTGAGAAGCGAACGTGGTAGCGGGGGGTTAAATCATAAGCTGGTAATTTTATGAAAATGGTTGAGGGCAGTTTATGTATCGAACCCAAGATTTTGGTATTAAAGTAATACTGTTATAAGATTTAGAATTCAATTTTGTTTTCGAGTAACTATAAGAAGTTAAATTTCTCAATGATAAAAGATATGCCATATGTTACAATAGTAATTTTCTCTACTTATACCATATCACTGCATTTGCCAATAAATCCAATTTTATTATTTACGAACCACCTTTTTATTTTTGTCTCTACATGTAATTTGTTCATCGTTTCTGCCGTATAATTTAATTGTAAGTATAAAACTAGGATTCAATTGCTGCAGACAAGATGCAATATATGCATAATGAACATGAATCCTGCATCGGCTTGTTATTTATTATGAGTAATGTTTCTATTTTTATTTTGAAATTCACAGCTACGTTAAGAACCCTCATTTCAATTCTTGATTAATTAATGATATTAATTTCTATTTACATTGCTGAATTGTCAAAACTAAACGAAATCTGTCGCACGAAAAATAAATTCCTGCCAAAAAGCACTACAAATCCAAGAAAACGAAAAACACATCTCTACTTTCTTTAGCGAACGATGGAAAAATGAAAAACAAAAGCATTGCATTCCCATCCGCTAAGGAAAATATAAAAATCCTAGGAGACTGGGGACCTGTGATTTATTCGTCGATTACTTTCAAGCTTTACCACAAAATGTTCGATTCTGTTCAAGGAGGATTTATGTGCTTCATTTTTTTGGATGATAAAATATGAGGTTCACTCAGAAAACTTACGCGCGGCGACGCAAGGGTTGTCTTAGCAATAATTACTAGAGAAAATAAACATGCCAAGCAAATAACGCAAAAAGTCTGTTTAAATCTAAAGATAGGGACCTACTAATAATAAAAAGCTAAGGAGTATGATCATAAGTTTTAACGAACACAGAAGCGGCCAGTTGAATTGCGATAAAATGTGGTATAAAACCCTAATATTAGTATATAATTTCCATTCTCGTATTGTGTTTTTATTTAGAAACAGAGTCCTGAAGGTTTCCTAGTTTTGTAAAATCAAAAATTTTGATAGTATAAAAAACAAGATAGAGTCAAAGATAAACAAGAGAAACAATTTTTACTGAAAGAAAATCAAGTCAGTTGGTACTTAAAACAAAGCGTTAAGTTTCAAAGGTAATCCTTGAATAATATTGCTTTAAACAACAACATTATTAGCAAATTAATTACAGTTTATAAGTTTGGAAAGCTCAAAACATCGAAATGCGCATTTTGATTCCAGTAAATACTTTGGAGTTTAGTGACAAAGGCGGTCTTAATTATATCAATAGCAATTTAGTTGGTAAGTTTTAGTTTAGAGTTAAATTTCTTCATTAAGTAGTTAATGAAGTTAGGAGATTGACAATAACTTTAAAGTAAAATTTTCTAATGAGAAAACTGTTTAGCTAAGTTAAGCGCAATCCACACCGCTAGCTTGCGAACGAACTAACGAGCTGGGCGAAGCGAGTAGGCGGGAGACCGAGAAGTATTTCCGTAGCGCTTGAATTAGAATTCGCATTCGAAATTGTAAAATTCGCATGCGAATTTGCAACGGTTTGATTATAATGATCGAAGGGTCAGACTCACTCGTTGCTTATTTCTACTGGTAGAATTCATAATCATTTGCTTTTTGCTATATTTTTAAGTTTCTCTCCGAAGATTTAGAAACAGTTCAAGAATATTAATTTATTGGCAACACAGATTTCGAATGCTTAAAAATGCATAAAAACGGGTGTAATAAAATTCGATTTCGTAGACGACTGGTTGACGTATTCGTTTGGTTGACGTATTACGTTTGGTCGAGCACTACGGAAATACCTACGTCTCCCTGAGCGACCACTAGGCCTTGCCGCACACGGTCCACCAACCACAGCCACAAAACGTCGCCACCGACCTTATTTCCTGCAGTTTACATACATTTTATATGAACTCGCCGCTCACGGTTGGCGCCGCCCGCCCGGCCCGCCCGGCCCGCCCGCCGCGCCAGAGTCGTCACTTGTTTCTTCTTCTAGCTAAAGTGGCGGCGTTTGTGGTTGTCGCGGGTGGCTCGTGTGCAGCGACGGTAACATTGAATTTGCCTCAGAGGCATTTATTAAATCACCTGCAAAAGACGTAACATATATTAACACCCAAACAAAGAACACAAACCAATATTGATCACATGTATGTTAGTCCTGTTTCGGGGTCGAACCCGTGACCCCATCAGGAGCCATATCGGTACCTACTGCACTTATTTTAAAACATGTCACTAACAGTAATATATCATAGAAAATAGTGTTTCAATATCTATGAATTTCCATAAAAGTTGTAAATCAGATAGAACTGTTATGCAAATGATAACGAAGCGTATAAATCAAAAAATAAATGTATTTTAATGGAGTTTCTCTTTGAATGAATCAACGCTTACTTGGATTGAAAACAGTATCTCACGTATTCAAATTAACTCTCTTGTTGATATTTTACCGTAGAAGTTAAATCTAAAATCAATGTTTTTTTACTATTTTATTTATTTAACTATTAAACCCTACCATGGGGTCCAGTAAACCCCAATGTATATTGAAATAGGTATCTATTATATCATCAAGATATATAAATTCTATTAGTCTACAGTACTTATGCTCTAAAAATACTTACCACCGGTTGCACCAAAGTTTTTTTACATTATACTTTTACTTTTACAGGGTTTATGGTTTAAAAATGTATGGGATTTGACAGTTTTGACAGCAAAATTCAGTTACTTTTTACGAATTCGTAAAATGAATATTTTGGTGCAACCGGCTGTAAGTTTATATTGTAACAACTACAAAACAAACAAACACAGCTTGATATTAACACGAGTTAGGTACTGCTTTTCACTTTATTTATATTCAAGAATCTCAAATCTCATTAGCACATTAGTAAAATAGCTTGAACATGATTTATGAAAGCTAGCTACATTGGGTATTGGAAATTGTTTATTTGGCTCTATTGAAACTCTCAGATATTATTCCCGCTCGACAATATATTTCAATAACACTCTAATTTAAAAGGGCGTTGATATAATATTGAACTTTAAATTGTCATAGAGATGCGAGCTCAAGTAAGTTTGAATACAAAGACTGCCAATTCCAGAAAAGTCTTTTCCAATAAGGAATATTTTTATGAAAACATTTTGCATTTCATTTGATTTTAATTTCCAAGGCTATGGCTATGTTTCATGTATCTTGTTTTACTTTGGTTAAAAATTGTTTTGTTTTATTGAAAGTTTTTCATTCCAGGTAGGCCGATTGGCCGACATCAACGAGGGGGATTATTTTTGAATTTCGCCACTCGTGTCGAGCGCTCGCTTAGTACTCATATTTAACATATTTTACTCATATGAAAATGAGAGCGAGTGTTCGACGCGAGTGGCGAATTTCTAAAATAAGTCCCTTATGCCTAGGTATATGCTTTGGAATCGGCAATTACATACTTTTTAGTTGTTTCCATGAGACTTCCATTATAAAAGAGGGCAGGCGAGTTGGCGATTCCAGTCTCCAATATTTCTGAAGATGTTGCTGCCAGTTTCTTTGAAAGAATCCATTGTTGACAACCACGGAAAGAAAAAAAAAACAACGCTATGTTAAACTTCGATCAGACATTTTACTTTTACGTTTTTTTATATTTTTTTATTAATAATGCATGCTATCGCTAATGTTTAGGCTCAAAACATCAATAACCGTAAGCCGACACACCATTTTCTTAACAAAAGAACTAATTTCAACTCCTTATCAAACTCCCGATGTTATTTCAAGCGGGAAGCACCCAAATCGGATAAAATTTCCATACGCCAGGTCTATAATGCAGTGTATTGTGCGCATGATGTATGTTTTCCTTACATTACGTGATTTTTCTCCAAATTTGACGCGAGTTAAGGGGAGTAAACTACTTTTCGCGAGGTGATGGATGTTGAAACTTATCAAAAGTCGCAAAGCAGGCTTAGAAAGATATACTTATATTCAAATGTGTTGTCGTCAAGTATGAAGGGTTCCACATCTGGCGGTGACGTATGTTGTAACTGTTTTCGTATCCAACGGGCGTTTTGAAACTGCAATAGAATTTTGATTTAAAAAAAAATTTTATACGTTTAAGGTTATAGTTAACTACACTATTGAATATTGAATTGATTTTTTGGTAGTAATGCAGTCACGTCGGTAATCAAGGTGATTCCCATTATAAATATTTCACCTTTATTTTTACCAGTAGGTAAGTAGATGCATTAACTAAATAAAGTTACCTACTACATTCATTATTAAAACAACACCATTAGCCTTATCCGTACGACGCCCACTTGACTGCTGGGCATAGGTCTCCGGCCTCCCCCAAGGATCTCCACAGTGATCAGTCCTGCGCTGCCCGCATCCAGCGGCTTCCCGCGACCTTGACCAGATCGTCGGTCCACCTTGTAGGGGGCCTGCCCACGGAACCTCGTCCGATACGCGGTCGCCATTCGAGAACCTTTCCGCCCCAACAGCCATTAGTTCTCCGCGCTATGTGTCTCGCTCACAGCCACAATCCTTCGAGCGATTTTGGTTGTTTTAGTTCTCCTGCGGATCTCATCATTTCTGATTCGATCGTGCAGGGAAATACAAGCATCGCTTTTGCTATTGCTCACTGGGTGACCTTAAGCTTTCTTGAGACCCATATTAAAAGACCACGTCTCGCTTCGACAAAAAATATGGATATGGACATGGGCTTTATTCAAATTGTCAAATGAAGCCCATGTCCATAGCCATAGTTTTTGGCCGGTGGGCCCCCCAGGTACGTTCTATTTGCTACACTGTAGTAGAAGACCACATACAAAACAGACAAAACTGTAGAAAACACCATAAAATAAATCTCTCTAATAGAAAACCCAAATTGATTACAAACTTACCCATTCACTCTATCTGGAAGTGAATTAATAAGATAATAACCGACTCAGCTAAGCGGCTATCTCGGAAAAACACCGTTATTAACATCCATCACGTTATTATATGACTAACTGTTATTTTACGATCGTCTAATGGTTCGATAAGGGCATTTTATTACACCCAACGGCTCCTACCTGTCTTCCAATGTTATGGCGTCTATGCGTTATGGCCACGCAATCGTGCCAATTTCGCATAATGGATATATCTTTATTGTTGTAACAGTGTATAAAAAGGCCATAAATTGGCACGTCTCGAATAACATGGGAGATAATGGCAGATAAAGCATTAGCGAGTGTGCGGTGGGAATGTGAAATGGTTGCGTTTATACGGATTGATGTTACAATGGGACACCGAATTGGCGATCAACTAGGTGTTCATTCCCATTTGTACTTCATATTGCTTCTTAATGTTTTATGAAAAAGTTTCTCTTTCATATACCTAGGCAAAATCTAATAGGATATTTTATATCAAAAAATATTTATAAATACCGTTATTTTTATTTTTCTTATTGGGGTAAATCTCAAAAACTAACCTTGAAAGTGGCAAATTTTATTTTACATGGCAATACTCATTGTCTTTCTACATATTTGGCCCATACATACTAACATCATTGGAGCCATGAAAACCGAGATAATCGAGAAAAACAGATTTTTGTGACCTTTGACCTTGCATAACTAACGACGCGGACACCGGATTGTAAGTGACTTTTGAGACAACTTTCAGAACACCAAAATTAAGGCGAGGATTCCAGATCCAGACCGAAATAGGCACGCCAACGCTTGCTCGGCCGCGCTCGATACACTTCGCGCGGACCCAGCGGCAGCCGGCAGTGAACTGTGAACTCGCGAGCGCCCCGCGAATCGAAAATCACTTAAAATGCAATTAAAAATGAAATAATAAAAAAAAATATGACGGCCGGAATCCCTCGGCTATTCAAAGACAATTATTTTCATATGTTTTTCATTAACTAAAACCAAGTATACTGCAAGTAATATGATATTTGAATTATTATTAGACGGATGTTTGGGATTTTATTTGACACAGTAAAATATCACAAATCAAAAAGAAACGGCCGGAAGCACTAGATAAATAACAGTAAAATAACATATATTTTTTCCGAATTTTAAGTACTTGTGATTTGCGAGTAATCCATAATTTAAAAAAACCCTATTTTGGGGGAATCGGCGTCTTAAGGTGTATACGAGTTTACAGCTTATTATCTCTCATTCCGAGGTTGACCTCTTATGTGGCTGGATTATAAGATTATATTCCGCCTAGTTACAGTCTTGTGTAGTTGCTTTATTATGATTATTAACAGAAACATTAAACATTGTTTTACTAGAACCATTAGTGTTGGGTTAAAAAACTTGTTACATTTGACATGAGAAAGATGTCAATTAATACCGATCATTATAAAAAAGTTGAATGTTTAGCGATGTAGAAAAGTGTACGTACTGTGGGAACGCCTGTTCCCAATTCTATTCTATGGGAGTTTAATGAAAGCTGTAGCTTCGTTGTAATGGTTTATTATATCACTTTTCGTATAACTATATAACGCTTGCCAATATGACTAGCCTATTGGAATTCTAGGAACCATCTACTGCCCTTCGAGGCCTAGCCAAAGAGCATGTAATCACTACGTTTATAGCGCGACAAGCTTTTCTGTTCCGGTGATTACCTTTCGAACTAAAACAGTTTTCATGCGACAGTCCATTTTGACAGCTAATTTCGTATTGCAAGTGGCTCCTCTGTCACGGCTGTCACCGGAACAGAAAAGCTTGTGGCACTGTACTAGCAATCACTGGCTCAAATCCAATCTTTTCTTTTTAAAATAAAATTCCCAAAGATTGATTTGAGAATACAAGACATACAAAGCAGTCGCGATGCATTTACAGTGCCACAAACTTTTCTGTTTCGGTGGCCAAAATGTGAAACTATTATGTTTTCTTCAAATGTCATTCTGTTGTCAAGTTGATGTCCAACCACAGCGCTGCTGGCGGCTGAAGGTCTCAGAAGTCAGGGCCGGGTAAATTGCTATAAAAAAAGAAAAACGTACATAGCGCCGCTGTCACCGGAACAGAAAAGATTGTGCCACTGTAAACACTTAAGCGCGCCACAGCCTACAATACTATCTCTCGGCTGCGCACAGTATAAACACTCTACAGTAAAATGGTGTGTTATTAGGTACTACCGAGTGGCGATTACTTGAGAGACAAAGTACTCGCGATTCGCCGCTGTACTTGTACTTGCCATTGGCACTTGTCATTGTAATCTGTATAAGTATATAAAAGGCAATGGTGACTGATCTATCAACGCATAGCTTGAATCACTACTGGAAGGAACTACTTACATAAATTATGAGGTACTGTGGTATCATATTGTTAAGATATGATACCTCCTTGCATTGTCTATGGTTGATTTATGTTTAAATAGTATTCAAAAATATCGAATGCATTGTCATTACGCGAGTAGTTTGTTTTAGTCTAGACGATTCCGCGGTCGCGTGTAGTATATAGAATATATCGGCCATGGTGCCGCAGTAAACACATATATCTCTAAAATTACTTGTTTAATTAATAGAATCCCAGTGTAGGGCTTCTCAGTACCTAGTCATCCAGTAACAAAAGATTTTGTAACCTTTTAGCTGTAAGTGGATGAAACGAGGGTATGCGTTCTCGGATTGGACGCGAGCGAAGCCACGAGCAAAAGCTTGTTGACTAATAAAAATTAGCAATTAGAGCTACCTAAGTAACTTTGAATAGAATGCAATAAAAATCTTATAACATTACTTTGGTATTGCTTGCCCCTCAGATCACCTTACCTATAAGTATCAAGATGTAAGTTATTTTTTACATCATTGAACGAAAGGACCACATTTAAAGAAGGCCGCGTAAGTACCAAACCTTACAAGGTAACCTATATCCTTTGTCAAAGTTCCGGCAACTACGCAACAAAATGGCCCATTTAGCTGACCTCCGAATCACCCTACTCGAGGGTTAAGACAGTTTGTAACTACGCCTCAATATTCTTTACTGGTACGGAGAAATAAACAAATGTACATACATCTTCGGAATCACCTATAAATCGAAGGATATAAAGGATTTTGGAATGAACTCAGTGGATAAATAAATGTTAAGTTTATGGCACTCAAGAAATAATACTTTCAAGTTATTTATGTTTCAGTCAAAACGTGGTCAAAATCATGTTAGCTATCAATCGAAACTCTGTTTTTGTTAAAGAAAATGGTTTCTCAATAATATGGTTGTGGCGGCGCGGCGGCGACGGATGTCTCTTTCGCTTTGCTCTCTAGGCCTGTAGACAGCCTGACTAGTACTTTCTTTCATAGTTCCGTAGTACTATAAATATTCTGTGGTTCCGTAGCCGGATAGCAAAAAACGGACCCCATATAGATTCGTAATTGGTTTGAACGAGATTATAGCCAGTCAAAGCCAGTAGTTTTCTATACATTTTTAAAGACCGCAAATTTAACTTTGCCATTCATACAAACACTATGAAAAACAAAGTAATCTTTTTTGGCTAGTATAAGTAGTGAAATAAACAGAAGTACTTACCTTAAACTCTGTGTAAGATTTTTTACGGTATTTATGTTTTATCAAAATTAAAATATGGATAAACGTAAAATCTGATAAGAAATCTTAATTTCTATACTTGCCAAGATAATTCAGAACAAATTATTATTCAAGTTAAATTCAAATTCAGAAACTGCTAACAATGCAAATTATTCACCTCAAGACAAAACTTTTGATGCTCATTTCGAAAAATTTTCTGCAATTTTCAAGCATGCAATTTAAATTTTCAACCTTTGAATGCAAAATCATTTTATTAACGTTCAAAAGTTTATGTTGTGTTATCGAAATTTCAGATACTTAAGTAGATTTGTTATCATTACAAGTTCAAGTAGTTCGTAGGTAACTTTCAACATTTTATTTATGTGTGTTATTTCTCAAATTTGATTTCGCAGTAAGTTGCATTTGATAACACTTGTGCTAAAAATAATATTACTTAGTATTATTAAAGTTAATATAAACATTCCTTATGAGAACTTTTGTCGGTGAAAATACACAATTATTTTTTCACTTCTCATGCTCGTAAAGTTAGACTTTCGAGTTTATGTTGGGTATAGGCTGCATAAAATCGCTTTTTATGCTCTAGTGCATAAAGTAAAATCTTCGTCTAAGTCTCAGACTTTAAGGCAAAGGGCGTCAGGTAAACAGCCACACACGCAATTAAACTTCGTTAAATAAACTTGTTAGGTATTTCATTCTGTTTCTTCGATTTTGTACATAATCCATTTTAAATTACTAAATTAATAAAACTAGGCAAAATTAATGAGTTTTCTAAGAAATAAGTATTTTAAGAGTATTATGGACTACAATCTATGCTAAAGTCACTGTGCTGCCAATGCCACATATAAAAACAAAAGAAAAAGAAAGTCTTCCCGCCAATATGGCAAAGTCTTTATTTTTTCTTTTTTGCAATATTGTTATTTATTTTTCACACTTATGCTCTGAAATGTTAATATTATATTTAAGAAAAGAATGCAGTACGTGGCACTTTTCCGAGGTAAACATTCTAAATTTGAAAATCACTGCAGTAATGAATTTCAGTACTTACTTACTGCACTGATTTTAGTGCAGTAAGTAAGTACTGAAATTCATTACTGCAGTGATTTTCTATGGTACTACCAACGTTTTTTCTTTATTTTTTCTTTAGTTATTCCTGTGTATAAAAACTGAAAAAGCAAAGGGACATTTGCACTATACAGCCACATTATTATTATCATAATTAGGTTAACTTTTTTTTAAATACACAGAGTATATTACTTCGTATTGTACCACAAGCGCTATGTACCCTTAGCACCATGAAGCTCGACTTAATACTGAGGTAACTGGAGAGTGCAGTACGAACAATTTTTTGTGACCACAAATTACACAGTGGCTGTCTTCCGTTTCACCTACACTTTTAAAAAATACGTATGGTCATATGAGACAACTGACAGCCACTACATACTAAATTACAATTTTGCTGGTGTTCACTTTTTTATTCAGGGTGAGAACTCCAGTTACCTCAGTATTAAGTCGAGCTTCATGCTTAGCACGAACATCAATCGAAAAAACAAAATGAGTTTTATCATAGACAAAATATCCTTTACGAGTAATTTTGTATGGGAATATATACAGCGCCATCTACCGCCCAGAAGCGGGTATTGAAGTTGCGCATTGTAGTAGCAAGTAGTAAGTATCACTAGGCTGTATGACCGTTCGACATGGCCTCACAAACCAATATTAAAAAAACGGCGGGAATGATTTTCAGCGGTTGATTAGATATCAATACAGTTTATATTGTGTAATAAATTATCAAAATGAGTTCTGCCAATGAAACACATACAGACATTGTATGTACCTACTCCACCAAATTTGAGAGCAGAAGCAAAATTAATAACAGAAAACTTACTGCCAGCAAAATCAAAAGAAAGATATATGAAAACCTACGATCTGATTTGGAAAAGTGAAAAAAAGGCGCATACGTTTTCGGAATCTGTGTTGTTGGCGTATTTTAATGATACATCATTTGAAATAATATTATTATGGGCGATTTATACATAAGTGTGCCCGGGAAAACAATAACACTTACATTTAATAATTGCCCGAACATGTGTGGTATAAATTTTAATAAATATTATTTAGTTAAACAGTTTTTTTTATTTCCTCGCATTTCTTGAGAAAAGCACTATACAAGCCTTGTACGGTAAGCAAATTACCTTGCCTCGAATGATTAAAGCCCTCGCCTGCGGCTCGTGCTTCAAACCATCCTCGACAATGTAATTTCTTACTTACCTGTCCTCGGCTGTAATGTACTATTCCTCACATTCTAAGTGAAAAGCAGAGTGTAGAACTTGTACATAAAACCCATTTTACCCTCGAATTAACTATGAACCCTCGCCTACGACTCGGGTGGATATATACGTCTCGGGTAAAATGGTACGTTTTATGCACTTGTTGTACAATCTACTATAATATTTTAATGTTTATACAAATTATTTGATGTTTTGAATTGTGCTAATTTGGATACTTGTTATTTATTTACAACTTACAGGTTGTCCCCCGTGGTTTTAACCCCGTGGGAGAGAGTGGGTTTTCTACTAATGTAAGAATTTTTAAATTGGTCCAGTAGTTTATGACTTTATCCATTACAAACATACAAATAAACAAAGAATCTTTTCTCTTTATAATATTAGCATAGAAGTGTAGATTCTTGGATGCTTTTGTCTGAGAATTGGGCTTATTTAGTTTGTGATATCTCGACATTTCGGCACCTTCGCTGTCTGTACATAGTACGAAACAGAGTACCTTTCCTCCCGTCTGTCACGCTTAGCTCTTTCTAACTACGCAACGCATTTTAATGCGGTTTACCTCAAATGAATGGAAAACATGTGCCGCTGGGCTACTCCAGTGACGATCGGTGTGAGTGCGGCGTAACTCCACAATGTATGTCCCATCTCCTACGTTACCCCGCAGAGTGTCCGATTAACTGCACACTCGACGACCTGTGGTTCGATACTGAGCCCGCAGTTCGATTAGCCGAGTTATAATAATATTCCTTGTTCTGATCCCAGAGTTCTGGGCGGGACAGATTTAATTTCGGTTTCAGTCAGTCAGACATGAAAGAAGAAGACCTCAAATATTCAGAGCTATTCAAAAGGAAGGTTTATATGTAGGTACTTAATATATATCCACTAAGAAGTTCGTGGCGCAGTGGTTACGCAACCGATGGTTGAGGGTAAGCAACTTTCGCAATGGTCGATCACGAGATGGGTGACCAAAAACTTTCATCTCGAGCTTCTCCGTGCTTCAAGTCACGTTTAGCTGTTGGTCACGGCTGTATTCTTCTTCTTCTTATCGAGTCAATAGCAATCCATGAAAACTAAACGGTGCCGGACCAAAATTCGGCTACGCGGATCGCAGCATTGGTAACCTCCATTAATTAGGTCTTCCCGCGTGCAGCTGGTTGGTTGGACACGCAGGACATGATATCAGGCTGTATTTGCAGTCGTTAATACCCACCAACCCGCATTGGCCCCCGTGGTGAGTCATGGCCCATTCTCCTTATCCATCCATAAGGAAGGCCAGTGCCCCAGCAGTGGCTAAATTAAATGGCTGATGATGATGAATATATCTACATTGCACCAGTTTGAAGCTACTTTTCTTTAAAAGAACAAACTTTAACGCCAACTTAATAAACAAAGATATATAGATACTAAAATCTCAAAACCAATAAAAATAAACTGTGTTTAAGTCTGTGCTTTAATTCTACAACCCACAAAGGCACTTTCTATTTAAATTAGCTCATAAGAAACTAAATTAAGAAGTATGTTAGAATTGCAGAGAACTAACTCTCTCGTGTGCAATTTCTTTGGAAACGTTGCTGCTTAGATACTCTTAAAGACGAAATAAAAATAAAACATTCTTCAAACGAAACGGTTATGAATTATGATGATAGAATAATAAATTCCAATTTATTTTTATGCTGAAAAATAGAAAAAGAGACTTCAGGGATAAATAAACTGTTGCATACTAAATTATTTGATAAAGATTTTGTCATTTATAATAGGCATTGTTTTTATTAAACTTTGAAATAATTCTGTTTTTACATATTAATAAAAAAATATACGATAAAAATACTATTTGAACATTGCCATCGTTAAAGGTAAGTAGTATTTATTGAACCCAAAAAGAGCAACTGAAATAAGGTTTTATCGAAGTGAAACAGGATTTAAAAAATCTTGGCTGTTCCTTGTGGAAGTTACATATTACGTTACCTATGTGCATTATCACATTATTACCACTAGCTAAGTGAATACGCTGCCTAAGAAATTGATTAAATATATTTTTAAAACATATATTCTTTAATATACAGGAGAATTTTTTATCAGTGCACAAATTTTTAGGATCGACTCAAAATCGATAAGTGAACAACTTTCTCCTAGAAACATGGGTCGAAATTCGACAAAATTTTTTGGACTTCCCATTCTAATCCGATCACGGGATCAGTCCTATTTGTATGAAAGGTCAAAAAATTTTTGTCTTATTTCGACCTATGTTTCTTTATCGATTCTGAGTCGATCCTAAAAATTAGTGCACTGATAAAAAAAAATATCCTGTATAATACTAGCTGTGCCCCAGAGCTTCACTCCCATGGAATTTCTGGGTAAATAAATAGCCTACAACCTATCCTCAGACCCACCAAATACACACAACTGATTAAAATCGGTCAAGCCATTTCAGAGTAGTTCGATAACAATTTTGATTTTTAAATATTCGATAGGTTTTTAAATGTAAAAGTGTGTTTGTCCGTCTTTCACGTCGAAACGGAGCAATGAATCGACGTGATTTTTACCCGACTACGGCAAAGCAAAAAAAGGAGGGTTATGAGTTTGACCGGTATGTATGTATGTATGTATGTTCATCTGTTCCCGCATAACTTCTAAACTGCTGATCATATATTCACAATTGAGGTATCGTTGGAAGCGTCTCGATTGTCTGCTGGTTATAGGCTATGTCACGTCACATGAAATTGAATATGGCGCCCTCTAGACGACATAAAGTTGTAAACTAAAAAACTTTTTTCTTAATAGAATATCGTGTTTGGTATCAAATGAAAGCTCTTGGTGAGCTCGTTTCAAAAATATATATTTTATTGGTTGTTGCTTGCGGCTTTGCTTGCATAAATCGAATTTTGACATCTTCACAGGGACAGCGAACTAAGACTATTTCCCCTAGCAAATATTATCCTACATGATTAGGCCTTTGTATAATATACCTAATGCAAACCTAATGTATGTTTGTGGCATTTCATAGTTCACCCCAGCATTGTTTGACGAAAATAGGTTGGTAGAATATTTACATTATTAGGTTATAATTTAGGTTCATCACATCAGCCGAACGACGCCCACGGCTGGGCATAGGCCTCCCCCAACGAACTCCACAACAAGGCTCCTGCGCTGCCCGCATCCAGCGGCTGCCCGCGACTTTGACCAGGGTGCCTACCATCAACTCTTATTGCGGTTTTGTTTAGGACCTAAACTGATCTGCTTTGCTTATTCGTACCACGACAGCTTATTATCAATGACAGCGATTCAGTGATCATTCAATGACATTTCACAGCCGCTAAGCTGTGAAGATCTCTTATTTGACTTATGACTCGGCCAAGCTAATGGGACACCTGCAGGTTATACACGTCCCTCTCACTCTCCGGGAATCACAGAATCGAGTGAAAGAGACGGGTAGAAGAAATAAGGACACAAATCGTTCGGTCATTCACATTTAGCAATTCATTTGCAATCCAGTTTTTAGAAGGTCATAGTACGAAAGAAAGCAATTCATTTAACCTATTCTGCATCGCGCTTTTTTTGAATCGCTGTCTTAAAGTTGATGGTAGGCACCCAGATCATCGGTCCACCCTGTAGGGGGGCTGCCCACGGAAAGTCGTCCGGTACGCGATCGCCATTCGAGAACCTTTCCACACCAACGGCTATCGGTTCTCCGCGCTGGGTCCCGCTCACTGCCACTTCAACGATGGAATCCTTCGAGCGATGTCGGTTGTTTTAGTTTTCCTGCGGATCTCATCGTTTCTGATTCGATCGAGCAGGGAAATACCAAGCATCGCTCTCTCCATTGCTCGCTGGGTGACTTTGAGCCTTCTTATGAGATACATAGTAAAAGACCATGTCTCGCTTCCATAGGTCAGTCTCACGTCCATTACTGGCAACACACACTGGTCAAAGACTTTCGTCTTGAGACATTGAGGTATTTCGGACGCGAATATATACCGGAGCTTCACGAACACTGCCCATCCGAGATAGATCCTTTCTCGAAGTTGGACTTAATTAACTGGACCGTTTGCCCTAGGTAAACAAAGTGGTCAACAACTTCGAGTGTAATTTTCCCAACATTAACTGGAGCGGGTGCAACATGGGCATTGGAAATGATTTTCATCCCACTCCCACTCATTGAGAAGCATTACTGAGATCTTCGAGCATTGTGTTCAGGTCTTCCAAGGTCTCAGCCATACGAACTACATCATCGGCAAACCGTAGGTGTGTTAGGTGATCGCCATTGATGTTGATGCCGCATCCTTTCCAATCCAGAAGCTTAAAAATATCCTCCAACGCAGCTGTGAATAGTTTCGAAGAGATATCGTCTCACTGTTTCACACCTCGCTGTAGTTGGATAGGATTAGAGCTCTGGTTTTGTAATCGGACTGACATGGTGGCATTTTGGTATAAGTACCGAGCACATCGATTCATGTACCCTGTAGTCTACTTGGTACCTCTGTAGAGACTGCATCACCGCCCACAGGTCTCGATCGAATCAAAGGCTTTCTCATAGTCCACGAACGCCTAGTAGAGTGGCAAGTTGTAATTGCCACAGCGTATGAATGTGGTCTTTGGTGCTATAGTCTTTTCGGAACCCAGCTTGTTCGGGAGGTTGGAAGTCGTCAAACCTGCGAGCGAGACGATTCGTAATGGCTCTCGAAAACAACTTTTAGATATGGCTCAGGAGCGAGATGGGTCTGTAGTTCTTCAAAGGAGTCTTATCTGGTGATAAGACTCTCTAAAGGGTTTCTTGAAAAACGCTTCTGCCCCATGCCTTTGGCGTTTTGCCTTCGAGGATGACTGAATTGAAAAGCTTCTGGAGGACTTTAAGTACCTATCGGCTTTCCGCCCGCTTTCAGAAGCTCTGTTGTGATTCCGTCATCGCCCGCCACCTTGTTGCTTTTAAGAGAGCCATTGTTTTGAATTTGAGCCGGTATTGGTCGGAGCTTGGATTTAATCAGCCGCGAAGGCCGCGATCATTCAAGCTTAACGTTGATATTCAATGTGCCTCTGACCATGCGGTGATCGCTTCCTGTCTTAACAGCGTTGATCACATTGAAAATGTGCTTCTTGGTTGAAATGATAAAATCGATATCGTTTTTTACTTTACCGTTCGGACTGATCCAGGTCCATTTGTGGTTTACGGGCTTCCAGAAGAAGGAGTTCACCATAAAGAGGTGCTCCCTCTCCATGAAGTCTGCCAGCATCTGGCCTCTATCGGTTCGTTGCCCAAATCCAAATTGCCCCACTCTCAACTCATCACCGCAACGTTGCCCCAACTTAGCATTGAAATCTCCTATCACAACCGTGAAGTGGGTTTTATAGCTATGCATGGGTTTCGAAACCTCCTCATGCATAGCCTCCACTTCGTCATCGTCATGTGTCAAGGTCGGAGCGCATACTTGTATGACATTTAGCGAATACCGTTTCGATATTCTGAGTATCAGGTACGCTGCCCTGCGCGACACGCTTCCGATGGTGATCACATTGTTGACTAGGGACACAAGAACGATGAACCCGACACCACTTAGGGACTGTTCGCCCTCCCGGTGGTATAGTAAGTTACCGGATTGCAGGATAATCGAGTCCATCCCCTCTCTTCGGACTTAACTAACAGCCTCTTTCAACTCTATGAGCTTTGAGTCAGTCTGCAATATGCGCGTGTTGTAGGTTGCCAGGTCAAGTCGTCTGTGTTGGTAGCTAGGTCTTACCCGGGGATTCCCATAACTGCTACCGTAGCTAGGAATAGCGTGGTCGCCGTGGAGTGGGGGCTGATTTTATTGGTGTAAAGCCATTTTGGGGGTGGGGGGGAGGAGTTGCCATAATCCCAAGCATGTGGCGATCGCAGTATGACCTGCTGTTACATGAAGACGCCGCTGCACATCTCATGATGCAGTTTTCCCTCTTTCGCCTCTTATGACACCCACGAGAAGAGAGGGGGTAGTGCTATTCTTTTAATGTGCCGGCACTTATACACAGCGCAAAATTATGACCCCAAAATAATATAAATAAAAATTAAGTTCAAATACTAAAACCCGACTACTGAAAAATCACGCTCTAAAAAGTATGAAACAAGAAAATATTCTCATCTGAAATTGCCGTGGTCGTATGCCCCTTACTATAACAAAACAATATTTTCATTCTAGGGGAAAGAGGCATACGACCACGGCAATTTCAGATGAGAATATTTTCTTGTTTCATACTTTTTAGAGCGTGATTTTTCAGTAGTCGGGTTTTAGTTTTTGAACTTAATTTTTATTGTTAAACTGATGGTTTGGGAGCTGGACAGTGACTTAATTTACTTTTTATCCTGGAAAAACATCAGGTTCCCGCGGGATAGTGTCGTGTAGTTCACGCGGGCAAAGTCGCGGACGGAAGTCTAGTGGATTATAAAATATATGAAAGTGTGTAAAAAAACGTCAAAACCGAGCAACTGATCGACGTAATTTTTGGTATGGGGATAGTTTAGGAGCTTTTTATCCTACATGATAACGTCGTGTAGTCCGCATGCGAAAGTCTAGAAGCTACATAAAAGTAAGTTACATGAGCATAATATTTTCATATGTTTAATACCAATAAATAACATGAAAAAGAGAAATAATCCAAAACAAAAGCCTAACACCGCAAGTTAAAACAACAGCTGCAACTAAAACGGCTTCCGTACTAGCTGGAGTTCTAAAAAATCACAGTGACAATAAAAGCACGTATCGTTTGGCGCATGCCGCTGTGCATAAAATGCCGAGAACAATCACTGTAAATATCACAACACAGGTACCGGCTTATACTAAGGTTGCGTGCGAGAACATAGGAAATTTTCAGAATAAACATTATTGAAAAAAAAAGCAAAAAAAAAAAAATAATTTACATCCATAACCTAACAAGTTTATGACTTTTAATGAGAGAACAAAATCGCTTAAAGTATATTGGTCTGCATTATGATTTTGTTTCTTTCGTGACGCACATGTGATGTGCATCATTCGTTATTGCAAACGGGTTAGAACTACATTTTAAAACAAACACCACTATTGATATCAGAAAAAAAGTATTAAAATTAGAGCTGTATATTTAAAAAAGATAGCACTTGAAATACAGTTTATAAAAGAGGCTAAGCGAGAATTTACATTCATAATGTGCTTTAGTTAAACTTATGCGCAAAGTACGAGTAACTTCGCGATACGGGGCAAAGATAGCAATATCATTTAAATGCAAGGAATTTTCCGGTTCCGTCGTATGGCATAATTTTGCATATACCCGCGTGCAGACACTATCGATTTTGTCTGTGTTAGGGGGGCAGCCTGATAATCGTATTATAGAGCATTATAAATGTGTTGGAGCTCTGCCGGTAGTACACAGTACATATTTATGCTGGAACAGTAAGTCACCACATGCATACAATGCGACGCACTTATGCAAGGCGATACAAGATACCTGTCAATTAAATTGTTATTGAAGTTTCCGCGAGTATCACTTAAAGAAATTTGAGACCAGTGCCCCTAGTGTAAGTTTTTATGTCAAAAAACGCAAACTATCGCGAGTCCGTATTTATGAAAATTTGTATGAAAACTGTATCAGCGCCTCTAGCGGCGAGTAGCACGCTTATGCAGTTTTCATACAAATTGACATAAATACGGACTCACGATAGTTTGCGTTTGCTTTACATAAAAACTTACACTAGGGGTACAGTACCCCTAGTGTAAGTTTTAATATCAAGCAAACGCAAACTATTTTGATTCCGTATTTATGTCAATTTGTATGAAAACTATATAAGCGCGCTACTCGCCGCTAGAGGCGCTAATACAGTTTTCATACAAATTGACATAAATACGGAATCGAAATAGTTTGCGTTTTTTGACATAAAAACTTACACTACGGGCACAGTTGGTCGTAGTGAAAGTATGTCTTTGCGAATCTGTCGCCCCAAATGGAAGGAGGATGGACCTCGTGTAGCAAAACCTTATAATAAATAAATAAATAACTTCTTACAATCACACCAAATATCTCAGCCCATTTTAATTTCATTAAGAAACTGTATCATGGAAAACTGTTTTTTTTTTATTTTAATTTTTGTGCATGTCGTTGCAGCCTTTAAGTAAGGCATCACTTTGAAACGTGTCTCTTAAAGTATGTTTAAGCTAGTAATAAGTGAATGTCTTGTTGGTTGTCCAATAAAGTAAATAAATAAAAATAAAATAAAACTTGATAACGGATAAATATATACTTAAATACTTTTTATTACTTTTTATTTGTAAATACATCTATCTATATATATAAAGGGGTCCAAGGGGGTGTCATGCGCAATACAAGAACTTCCACAAGAGAAGTTCTCTAGCCTCTGCACTTTAACTCCACTCTCACCTTCACGCGGGGGACCCTGTTAAGTTGAGCAACCATAGCCGAAGATTGGGTGCAAACCCCAGTGGGACGCATGGTCAACGAACCAAGAGAGTTAGGGGGGACTAGTAAGGCAAATAATGGTTTGCTAGTCTGGAGGTGCTCAGGGAAGGAGTACCATCCTAGGGTTGGTAGCGGACGAATCTCTTTAGGAGACCAACGGCAGCACCCATAGTCCTAGTCAGTTGGACCACTTCTCACTCACCAAGAGGCCTTAGGCAAGCGGGTGAGTTAATATGCCTAACCCCCTTTTAATAATGCACACACAAAGAATACAATGGCCCCGAGTTCCCAGCGGATCTGCGACTCCCAGCAACGGCAGCAGCGTGGGCTCTAGCAGAACCAGGGGTGCTAAGAATCCCTGGGAGTTACTAAGCTGCCCCAACCACAACACAAAAACTAGAAAAACAACAGAAATTACAGTTGCTTCATATAACAACAGATCACTCAGAACAGAAGACCGCCTGGAAGAACTTCTTTACGAACTTGATAAGATTACCTGGGATGTGGTCGGATTGTCGGAGGTAAGACGATCTGGTGAAGAATCCTTGAAACTCAAAAGTGGACATATTCTCTACTACCGAGGAAGTGACGTTTGCGATTACAACCATGGTGTCGGACTACTTATAAATAAAACTGTTTGGGATAATGTTATAAATATAAAAAGCATATCAGATAGAGTAATTTACATTTGCATGCAAATTTCAAATAAAATAACATTAAAAATCATCCAAGTCTATGCTCCGACTAGTTCTGCAACAGACGAAGTTGTGGATATGCTTTATGAAGACATAGAAAAAGCAATGTCCGATTTTAAATCTACATTCACCATTATCACCGGAGATTTTAACGCCAAAATTGGAGTGAAAATGGAAAATTCTGAAACATTTATGGGAGACTTTGGATATGGCACAAGAAACACCGCAGGAAATAAACTAGTAAACTTTTTGGAAAAACAACATCTTTTTCATATGAGCTCTTTTTATAAAAAACGACCGGAAAGAAAATGGACATGGCTGTCTCCGTGTGGAAAATATAAAAATGAAATCGATTATATATTTTGTAGTCATAAAAGTATAATAAAAGATGTAAGTGTCCTTAACAATTTTAATACCGGGAGTGACCATCGAATAATCAAGGCAAAAATTTCAATTAATTCTAAATTAACAAGATATGCTTCCATAAAACCCAAAAAACTTAAAATAGACCCAATTGGTCTCAGTATAAATAGTGATATATATCGCGAAAAGTTAGTTAAGATTCTCAAGGATACAGACACTACATCGCTTGACATTAATGCTTAGCTAAACACCTGCAGAACACTCTCTACCAGACTGCACAAGAGGTAGTCCCTAAAGGCAAATTCAACCGCCGCACACTAAAAATAGAAACCAAAAACTTACTGGAAAAAAGAAGACAACTTGTAAGGGACGGGCTTAAAGCCACAAAAGAGTTCAGTTCTTTGTGCAAAGAAGTGAGAAAACTGGTACGGAGAGACATCGACGAGTTTCGAGAGAAAACTGTGCAGTCCATCATAGAACAACACAAAGTTTTTAGGAAATCAATATCTCCTGGGAATCGTCAGATTTTTAGACTATTGGACGAAGATGGTAAATTGGTGACAGAAAGAAACCAACTGCTAAAAACGATAGAAAAATACTACCAAAATCTCTATTCATCTAAAATCCAAAAACCATCAAGTTGCTTGGTACGGCAGATCATGAATGTCGGATCTGAAGACATACCGGAAATAACCAGCTCACAGATTAAAGTTGCCCTACAGAAGATGAAAAACGGAAAGGCCCCAGGTGAGGACGGGGTGACAGTTGAAATGATCAAAGAAGGAGGAACTGAAGTCATTGATTTCATCAAAAAGCTTTTTAATGAATGCTTAGAGCAAGGATGCATTCCATCGGAATGGGAGTGCGCTACTGTGATTCTGCTCTTCAAAAAAGGTGACAAATCCGATCTCAACAACTATCGCCCCATTAGTTTACTATCACAGCTATATAAGCTACTGACAAAAATAATAACCCTTCGTTTGACAAACAAATTTGACTTGTACCAGCCCCCGGAGCAGGCTGGCTTCAGAAGCGGTTATAGCACGATGGACCACATTTTGACTGTGCGAACTGTCATTGAAAAAGCCACAGAATACCAGAAACCACTTTGGCTTGCTTTTATCGACTACAAGAAGGCCTTTGACAGTGTTGAAACTTGGGCAATCATTCAATCACTACAAAATGCTCGAATGGACCACAGATACACAAACCTCATTGAAAACATCTACAATAATGCTACCATGAGAGCAAACATTGGCGACCAATCCGGATATATAAACATCAAAAAGGGAGTAAGGCAAGGGGACACACTCTCACCCAAATTATTCACCCTGTTACTTGAAGATGTTTTCAAAAAACTTTCATGGGAGGAGCGTGGTCTGATGTTACCAGGAGCCAGACTAAACAATCTGAGGTTTGCTGATGATATCGTCCTCTTCAGTGATAATCCCGACGACTTACAGGCTATGATCCACGAGTTAAACGAAAGTTCCCTACAGGTTGGTTTAGAAATGAATCTCAATAAGACCAAAATAATGACTAATGAGAAAGAAAGCCATATAGAAATTTCTATTAACCAAACCGTCATCGAAATGGTTGAAAAATACGTCTATTTGGGTCAAGAAATCAAAATGGGCAAAGACAACCAGTCCAACGAAATTGACAGACGCATAAGGCTTATGTGGGCGGCCTACTCAAAGCTGGACTTTGCTTTTCGAATGAAGATCACAGCCGAACAAAAGGCAAGATTATTCGACCAGTGTATCCTACCAGTCTTAACATACGGAGCTGAAACCTGGGTTCTAACAAAGGAGAACACCACCAAACTGCAGGTAGCCCAAAGAGCACTAGAAAGAAAGCTGGTAGGTGTTACACTTCGGGATCGTAAAACCAATACGTGGCTTAGAGAAAAAAGCAAAGTCACAGATGTCGTCAAACGCGTGGCAAGTCTCAAATGGCAGTGGGCTGGCCATGTTGCACGGAAGCAAGGCTCTTGGTGCAAGGCAGTTTTGGAATGGCGGCCGTGGGGTGACAAGCGTCCAAGAGGAAGGCCCCAAATGAGATGGAAGGACGACTTAAAGAAAGTGGCAGGAAGCAACTGGATGCAATTGGCGCAAGACAGGTCTAAGTGGCGATTTTTAAGAGAGGCCTACACCTTGACGGTTGAAAAAGGCTAGGAAGAAGAAGAAGAAGATATATATAAAATTCAAAGTCCTGACTGACTGACTGACTGACTGACTGACTGACTGACTGAGATATCAACGCAGAGCCCAAACCGCTGAACTTAGAGACTTGAAATTTTGCACATAGATACGTCATATAGTGTAGGCATCCACTAAGAAAGGATTTTTGGAAATTCCACCCCTAAGGGGGTGAAATAAGGGATAAATGTTTGTATGAAAGTCCGTCAGTTTTGAAGTTAGGATCTTTAAATTTTGTATTTAGGCTGGAAGTTGAAAATTAATGTTTACCTGTGTCAGCGTTTTTGACAATTCCACCCCCGAAGGGGTGAAAAAGGGGATGAAATGTTGTATCTGGAAAGTCCTTCATTAAATTTATTATTTAGGCTTATGCTCGGAAAGTAAAACCAATAAGCAAACACATATTGCGCATTTTTTCGAAAATCAACCCCTTAGAGGTTAAATGGGATAAATAAATGAAATAAAAAAAAAGAATAATTGTTTTATGGGATGACGATTGCAAAAATGGCATTTATTTTGATGTTTAACACGCTCAACATGATTCAACCCCTAAAAGGTTGAAATAGGGGTGAAATTTTGATGAAAAATCAGGGGCTAAATAGACATTTCAAACTGGAAACTTTGAAGGCTTACTTCTTAAAACAAATAGGCAACCCATTTCGTAGTTTTCCGAAAATCAAACCCAGGGGGTAAATAGGGTATAGAAACCTAAATCATCTTAAGTACCCTAAAAGTTCTTTGTACCTAAGCTACTCAGAACTAACTTTTTGATTCTGAAGCAGACACTTATTATTTACTAGCTTCCGCCCGCGACTTCGTCCGCGTGGACATTCGAGAAAATACTTAGGGGACCAATTAAATAACCAGGATAAATAGTATTCTATGTTTTAATTTTATAAAAATCCGATCAGCCGTTTTTACTTGATTAGGTGGGTCCTCCCTCACCAAGTGAGCAGCCTCGTGCGAGGCCCGCCGCACGTGGCAAACGTTCTGCCTCTCGTGAGGCTGCTCGCTTGGTGAGGGAGGACCCGCCTAAACAAGTAAAAATGGCTGATCGGATTTTTATGAAATTAAAAAATAGAATACTATTTATCCTGGTTATTTAATTGGTCCCCTAAGTATTTTCTCGAATGTCCACGCGGACGAAGTCGCGGGCGGAAGCTAGTACTTAATATGCATAGTAAACACCCAGACCAAGACAAATAGACATGTTCATGCACACAAATATTTGTCTTGTTCGGGAATCGAACCCGAGACCACTGGCGCAGAAGGTGGGTAGCCTAGCCTACCCCTGCGCCAAATCGGTCGTCGTGTGGAATACATACATTGCTTGTTTTGATTGCATCGCTTGCTAAAGATGAGCTCAAAGAAAGCAATCTATTATGAATAAGGGCCCTAACTACCGCCTTAAATTATGTCATGTTTAATGACATATTTTATCCAGTGATGAAGCGACGATAGTCGGTTATTTTATTTTATAATAACTTATCTTTCTGGGCAACCATAGTAAGCTGCACTCACCAGGTTTGGCAAAATATTCTCCCAAAGTGGGACCTAGTTCAATCAGAAATAACAATTTACGTGTTTTTTATGAAATTCAGTAACACCGGTTATAAGCTGTGATACTGTTCTAGCTAATATTGACTGCATGTATGTATATGGTGTTTTATAGATCCGTTTTGACCTTGGACAGCCCTTGCGTTTTAGGGCTGTGTGATGTATGACAAATTGAAAATTGTAAATTGTGTTGTAACTTCATTGTGTTGTTAATTTAAAATTGTGTGAGCCTTTTAATATAACGATTCTTGTTTGACAAATCGACAGGCTTGTTACTGTAACTTAAAAACGTGGCGTAATTTAAAAGGAAACTAAGAATATCATAGGTAAACTTGCAATAAATTACCAAACTAAGGTGATATTAATATAATGAATGAGATATTTCAGGTTTTTTATTCGTCTTATGTATGCTTTTTTAAAATATATAAGTAGGTACTTTTTCTTTATAATTTAATGTTTTAACTTAAACTTTTTCGTATATAATTTATCATCATCATTATCAGCCATTAATGTCCCCACTGCTGGGACACTGGCCTTGACCCACAACCTTCGATCATCGCGGGCCCAGGTGGATTAGTGAGTAAATGCATACTTGCCTTCCGAAGTACGGAGCTCCTGCTCGAGATGAAAAGTTTTTGGTCACTCATCCCGTGACCGACCATTGCGAATGTTGCTTAACCTCAAAGATCGCAGGCCGAGCGCGCTAACCACTGCGCCACGGGCTCCTCGTATATATTTACATGAACTAATTAAAAAAAATGGCCAAGTCCGAGTGGGATTCGCGCACGAAGGGTTCCGTACCATTATCTGTACTATAGCATTAGACACTACTACGCGTTTACTTCATCATTGCCGCTACCTCGCGGCCCGCTTCGTCATACCGCACCCCCTGCGTCGCCTACGCACGGGCGACGCAGGGGGTGCGGTATGATTAAGGCGATACTCGGAAAAATTATGCTAAAGCGAGATGGCAATGAGAAAACGACGCGCGCGGGAGCGAGACCGATTTTGCAGATTAGGCAAAAAAAAATACAAAATCACTTCGTATTAAAAAACTATAGCGATTTTTAAAAAATGCTTCTATACCCACTTGTCTGTTGATTGCCGGATTCCGCCAAATGCTCGGTCTGTTGAAAGCCGGAATCCGGCAAAAAATTTTCAAAATGAAAAGTTTTTTTTGAATTTTATTTAATAAATAAAACGTGTGTTTTGTTTTAAACAAAAAAACAATATGTAAAGTATAATCTAGGCTGAATGTTGAATGATTATATGAACCGCTTGCCATTTAAAAATAAAATAAAGAGCGCGCCAAAAACCCTGTCTGTTAATTGCCGGATTCCGGCATCCACAGTTTAGGGGATTTCGAAAATGACAGTTTAACAAACAAGTGGTTAAGATCCTAAATATTATTGGTGTCCACTAAATAAACCTATTTTCAATAGTATATGTAACCCCATTTAAGAATAATCTTGATATTTCGTATTTTTTAGAGGTATTTTCGAAAATAAAAAGTGTCGAGGCAAAATCATAAAATCGTGTTTCTGAAACTATACGATTCTAGATAAAGGTATGAAGAAATATATATCTTATTACCAGATTTATAACAACTCTAACCGTCCTATAGTTTTATATCAAAAAGTCCATACTTTTTCCGAGTAGCGCCTTAAGCGGGCCGCGAGGTAGCGGCAATGATGAAGTGAACGCGTAGTATTTAAGATCGAGAAAAAAGTGACAAAAAGTCACGTTTGTTGTATGGGAGCCCCCCTGAAACATTTGTTTTATTTTAATTTAATTATTTATTTTTAAAGTTAATATTCAACTACATATTCTGTGAACATTTGAAGCGTCTACCTGTTGCCGTTATTAATATTGAGCAAAAAACGGCAAAAAAATCACGTTTGTTGTATGGGAGCCCCCCTAAAATATTTATTTTATTCTGTTTTTAGTATTTGTTGCAGCTACAAAGCTGCAACAGAAATACATCATCTGTGAATTTCAACTCTCTAGCTATCACGGTTCATGAGATACAGCCTAGTGACAGACAGACAGACGGACAGCGGACCCTTTGGGCACGGAACCCTAAAAACGATATATTTTCTGGTACATCGTTAAAATTATTTATTTAAGGAGGATTTTTTTTTTTTAATTTCAAGACTGTCTGACTATTTTCTTATAAATATTGTCGCTTTCCGTAACACAACAAGAATAATTGACTATACGTTCGTTCTACCGAAACTACAATACTTAATATTCCGTTTTTTAAGGATTCAAAAACAATTTTTAGAACTTAACTTTTATACCGGGAGAATGCCTTTTCGCATCCCTCGCCCCCGAAAGTGTACAAACATAGGTCTACACCATAGATCATATAATAAGTATTATATGATCTGAGGTCTACACCGTCTACCTGAACTTATTAGACTAACAATGTCATCTCCCTTAATTAATGCTCACATTCATTATCGGTAAAAAGAAGAAGAGCTTGTAAATTATCTCCAGATAATGTTTAAAAATAAAACAAAACAAAAACCTAGTGAAAATATTTTCCACTAGGTGATGGGCTTCGTTCGCGTGAATTACACAATGTTATCCCGCGGTAATGTGATATTTGTCTGGGATAAAAAGTGGCCTATGTCACTCTCAAGCTCTCAAACTATCCCCATACCCGAAAATCGTTGCTCCGTTTCGACCTGAAAGACGGACAATCAAACACACATTCACATTTATAATATTAGTATGGATGGGCTTACTATTGACCTCCATCTGGCTTAAAGGCAAAGATCAAGAGAGCTTAAGAAAACGAGTGTGTTACACTAACACTAGTTAGGGGCCTAACTAGTGTAAGTGTAATCGCCGCTTATGATAGAGCGAGTTTACCCAGAAGAAGATTTTGATCTTGAAGAGGTTTGAGTTGTAGGTATTCGGGAAAACAGACGCTGGCAGTGGCATTCCATTCATTGGCTTTTCACACGATGAAATCTTATTTCATGTAACACTATTGGCTCCCAGTGGTTTTTCCCGTTTAGTACCCGTTCCCGTAGGAATATCGGGATAAAAATATAGTCTTTGTCAATCAGAAATAACGTAGCTCTGTACTGGTGAAAGAATTTTTTAAATCAGTCTTGTATATTTTGAGTTGATCTACATAGTACAAACATACAAACAGACCAACAAAAAATAAAATCTTTATAATTTATAATATTAGTATAAGATTAAAATAACGAAAATTAAGGTCACATCGAAAGCATTCGGATTTCGTCTACACTCTATAGAACGTGCCGCTAAATTTGAACATGTATGCAACTGAAACTTATTTTAAACCTGTCTTACGCATTACATGTTCTTACAAATTAATCTTCTCACACTCAGCCCCGCCTACCTGTCGCCATATTGAATTATGTAGGCTTTGGAAAATTAAACGCACGGCAACAAATCAGCGGCTGCTGATTAAATATTAACAAACTTAAAACATGTGTTCTTGACGACTATGAGGGTGAAATGGCTTATTGTTAATCTTAATGAAATACATGCGAAGTTTGAAGTAAAGAACAGTCGAATATATAGGTACTAGTACGTAAGGTAATTAGCGGCGGCATGGATGTCGTAGACTTTAACGCTCTGAAAATAAGATTTTTTGTCACAGGAATGTGAGCCACTTTAACTTAGGATACGCCTAGCCTAGGTTTATAGTAAAATTCGTAGTAGGTTTTCAGAGGTTAACAAACAAAATTGACGAATTTTCACTATTTCCTCTTTTGATATTTGTTTTCGCTTAACTTAAATAGGTAATAATTCTTAATAATTTTCTTTTAGCACTTAAATAATACTTGTGTATAATAAAATTAATAGCTCCTCCTATAAATTGATTAGCAGTTTTGCCTTATGTAAGTATAAGAACTAAAAATCAAAATAATCGTGTTTAATTCTCCTGTGATACCAACTAACAAATAGGTATATATTTCTTAGAACTAAATTTAAATCCCTTAATTAACATCTAAATTACATGCTTACATTCATATACGAAACGCGTGCCTCCTTACACGTAATTAAGGCGTGCTTAATCCACGTGAAAACGTTGAGCCCAAATGAAATTAGTGTAAATCACATCACTTTTGAATTAACGATGCGACTGGAGGGCGTCTAACCGAGAATCGAATCCCGCGTGTCGCGCCTTTGCGGTCCCCTGTCGGCAGCCGTGCGCGACGCACCGCAAAGTAGTTTGCTAAATCTCAGGCCACGTACCGATTAGGCTCACAGTGTGAGCGGCTGACTTTTCGCCGACTGCCTCTAAGCGGCATTTCCGAAGAATTCTTTGATAGCGAAGCGCCACTTCAGTCGCCTGCAACATTCGAAATTGAGCTCAATTAGCTTATTGAACACTATGATATAAAGGGTTCACCCTTGTTTGGCAGAACAACATTTGATCGAATTTCAATAATTCGAACAACGTTTGAGAAAATAATCACTTTGTATAATATCGATTGACATAATTTTCATTTCATCGAATATTCATTTGCGATAACAACATTTGCTCTAATGATCATAAAATAGAATGTTCATTTGATATAATAATCTTTTGGTATAAAAACGTTTGGAAGAAAAGCCGACTCCTCGGAAGTGATACGAAGGAACACGTGATAGGTTAGAAATTTAAGGCAATCGCGAAGCGCAGCGAAGCGATCGCCTTAAATTTCGTGGTTATTTTTTTTGTATCAATACAAATTACTTATGGATTGTTTCACAAAAAAAATAACCACGAAATTTAAGGCGAAATTTAAGGCGATCGCGAAGCGCAGCGAAGCGCTTCGCTGCGCTTCGCGATCGCCTTAAATTTCTAACCTATCACGTATTCTACAGGACTTCCGAGCCACTCAAATATTAACGATATTTCGACTAAATCATTATTAGTCTAGTTAAACATTCGTTTAAATAAAATTAGCGCAATTGAAAATTCGGTAAAATGACATTCGTCCAAATAAAATTAACGCAATTGAAAATTCGGTAAAATGATATTCGACCAAATAAATAATTATACGAAATAAAATTATGACAAATAAACATTCGATCAAATGAATAATTCTGTGAAATGACTTTATTGTAACTAAAATTAGTCGAACCGATTTTCAACGAAACGTTGTTCTACCAAACAAGGGTGAACCGATATAAAGAATCAAAATTTTAGTTCCAGTGATATGCAGGGGGACGTCTATGTGGAACGATTTCTAGTGGGCGTAGTTTCTATAACGACACTGAGAACGCCGTACGTGTAGCGCAGTATTATGCTGAACAGATTTAAAGTCAAATTGATCGACACGCTAAGAGAAGAAGTGGGTGGCGTATAGTGTAATGAGCATTGTACTGAGCTGCAAACCGCGAGCATCGTTTGCTGCGACTCAGCTACTCACTGAATGAGTCGGCAAGCGAATCGTCGCTTACTGCGTATAACGCGCTGTATGGACACTCCATTTGAAATATCTAAGGAGGCAAATAGAGACAAACAGTTCGCCGCTAACTGTCAGCCTAATCCGGACACGGCCTTAGTTGCGAATTTCGGAATGATGTCAGTGAGAGTATCTCGTAGCAGCATTTATGTACTGTTTCACTTATCGATTAGTTGTTAGGGTTCTGGCAGCTTGTATTTAATTCCAATACCTACGATATTTCAAATAATGATGAATTCGTTTAAAAGTAACATTAAACTAAGAGAGTTTCAATACGTTATTTTTATATTAAATAAAATAGCTTTGAAAGTATTTTGTATTTAGCTACATATTTATAAATATTTTTATACCAAATTATTAAGTTCAAAATAGAGACAAATCACGGAAAATATAACGAAAAAAAGAATTAAAAATGCAGAATCATAGCTGATTCCTATCTTAAAAGAGACCCTGCTGTTGATTCCTATCTTCGAACCTCGCGTGCTCGTTTGCGGTCCCGCTCTGTCGGCAGCCGAGCGCGACGCACCGCAAAGTAAGTAATTTGCTAAATCTGGGAATTCGTATTGGTGTGCTACCAATTATCTCGCTTCAATTGGTCGGTGAGTATGAGTTATTGGATGGTGAGCAGGGTTTATGTACTGTTTAGCTTATTGATTTATATTTAACGTTCTAGCAGTTCAACCAAGTTTAATCTTAGTTAGGTAGGTATTTAATCTCGGTATATCTTTTAGACATAGTTCATAATATGCGTTGAATGTTTTTTTTCTAATACAATAGTTTTAAAAAAGAACAATTACAAAGACTCAATAATTATGAATGTATTTTTCGTATGTTATGTTAGAAGAGAATAAGTTGCCAATGTAAAAATATGTGCTGGAGACATGAGTAAGAATGATGTCAAGATTATAACTATATAAGTGAGAGAGGAAAAACAGAAGAAAAGCTGAATCGAAGATCAGTACCCTTTATTTTGTATGTAAATCAGAGCAACGCCTCTTCCGGTCGTATCATCATCATCATGTCAGTCGAACGACGCCCACTGCTGGGCATAGGCCTCCCCCAAGGATCTCCACAACGATCAGTAGTGTGTTGGGTAAAGGAACAATAATTTAATAGATATTTGAGAACAGCACTTTTACAGCTTTTGAATTATGGTATCGCTTTAGCACGATTACCATAACGACAGTTTTCGCGCTTTGGCTACACTGTCTGTCTCACTCTAGCACGAAAACTATCGTTATGGTAAAATCACGATCCTAATTCTGTCTCTACATAGAACTAGGATCGTAATTTGAGCCAAAACAAAAGGTAAGCGGAGCGTCTGAAACAAGCGAGTTGCCGAAAAACATCATGAAGATTTTTTGTGCTTTTGATCAGTTTTAACTTGAACATAAAGTTCATCAATGTGAGGATATTACTACCCTCGACACTAGAAAGAAATATCTTTCCAGATATTTGACAATTCCAGAGATTAATGTTGCACATAAAGTTCTTTAAGGTAAAGAAATTACAGGTTCATTACCCGGTGTTGTTTCTAACATAGTATAGGTACTGCTCAAAATAAAGTAGGGCCCTCCTCATGATTTCCTAAAGTTTTGTTTACAAATACTTTGGTAATGGCTACCTAGTCTAGTTGCTGGGTCATTAAAATTCAAAATATTTTTTTTTAAGAAAATTCAATAAGTAACTACACTTAAGCAAATTAAATGCAAATAATTGAAGTAGGCTCTATTTTGTTTTGAGTAGCAAACATTAATCCTAATGCTACTTTTTACATTAAACAAACGATCGCACAACTTACTTGACAATTCATTCAACTTTCAATATTTTGATACAGTGATTTATTTTCATCGTTCCTTTTTCAATTTAAAGAAAAAAGCCTAGAGCCAAGTAATATGCCGAGACGAGACAAACAGAAATCAATATACTAATGGAAAAGTAATATCGCGGCAGACGAAGAAAGGGAATAATATCTATATTCTATATCTTTGACAACGTCTCTTAAAAGATTTTACAAGAGCAAAATGCAAAATACGCATACATTTGCATTACTAAGTCCTTGTAACGAAATGGCGTATTGGATTCGGATTCAAGTTTGGTGCAAATATAGTATTGGAATATTGAAAATAATTTTGCCTTCAATAACAGATGCTACTTATTTGAAATAAACGAGTTATTTACTCTACACCCCATGTCATTATGATAACAATGCTATGTTTAAGTTTTTAAGAAGTCTATATTCAAAACTTCCAATAATACACAATTTATTTTTATACATTTTTTCAAATCTACTATTTTAATTATTAATTAGTGCCTATTTACGCATTTTTAAATATGTCAATTACTGAGACAGTAACAGTTAAAGTTCGTTAAGATATTTCAATGGTCGTTTAAAGCTATAATCATCAATTATTAGAACTACAGTTAAATAATATAACAAAATTTTGAGAAGTAGGTACTTATTATTAAAACTTCTTCTTGATTTTCCAGATTTGAATAAATTTAATAAAAATTAAATAATGAAGGCGCCCTAAAGCCAATTGGCGCTGCTGCGCGTGCTGCCAATAGTAGCTATTCTAAAAAAGCCCAATTTCTAAAAATGGAGTCAGTCAAATTCTTGTGAATAACGTCATTTATTTAATAATTACGCAATTCTAAAGTAATACGCAATTCTAATATAATACCGCGTTTAAAATCAGATCAATGTGTGATATGTTGTGAGATACTTATTTATTTATTTTTATGATTTTAAAATGGGATTTAACTAAAAATTACCACTTTTAACAAAACACCTTTTTAAAACTGAATGATATTTTAAACTCTGTAAAGTTATTCGATAAATATTTGACATTATACTTAAGAACTTGACTCATTCCGTTTTTTAGAAATTGGGCCTAGAAGAAATAACATAATATCTTTTGGCAGCGCTACTGTTGCCTCTAGTCAGCCCCTTAAGAGGTATGTTCACAAAAAACTCGTAACACATAAAAGTACGAAACAACACTGCTCGTTCGGAATCCGTTTTATTGGCAATAAATAATATTGGGGCTCAAACGAAGGTGCAAGTTGTTTGATGGAATTTATTTTGCGTTAACCAGATTGTCTGGGAATCCACTTATCAACAGTCTAGTGCCTTTATAACCGTTCGCAAGGCGTTTTATTTCGTTGGAAATATCTCGTTATGTAAGCAAATGTGTATTGAACTAGCTAGTTACCATCCTTTTTACAAGCTTTTTATTAACTTGCCATGTTAGTTAGTTAGTTAGTTAGTGGGGGATAAATTTTGTAAGCTAAATTTGACCCACTTCCCAGTGTCCGATGGAGCGAGTCCGATGAAATTTTGTATACAGGTTTGGTTTAGATGACAATACAATATTTTAGTACAGTCAGCTAAAGCGCTTGTCATGAAAATGAAATTTTTACTGAAAACTTATTGGTAGTAAGTGTTTTGTTTTTCGAGGAATTCCTCATAGCGCACTCATTTTTAAGCGCACCTAATTAAATGCACCTAAACTATTTCTCAAAGCGCTTATTATTAGGTCGTCATAATCAGCCATTTAATGTACCCACTGCTGGGACACTGGCCTTCTTTACGGGTGGATAAGGAGAATGGCCATGACCCACCACGCGGGCCCAGTGCGGACTAGTTGGTATAAACGACTGCAAATGCAGCCGGGACCAAAACGGCTTAACGTGTCTTCCGAAGCACGGAGAAGCTCGAGTTGAGTTTTCAAGTTCAAGTTTTTGGTCACCCATCCCGTGACCGACCAGTGCGAAAGTTGCTTATCCTCAACGATCGAAAACCAAGCGCGCTAACCACTGCGCCACAGGCTCCTCAATTTGTTAAAGCTTTTTTTTAATAACCTGCTTTCGTTTCAGTTATTATCTTTTTTATGCAGTTTAATAAAATAATTCAAGATTTACTGTTCTAAGGAAATTGAAAGGTATAAAAATACCACTCAGAGGACATTATTTGAAAATTGTTTGTAAGTACTACGCGTTTAAAAACAATCCAGACTCAAACCACTCTACTTATAAAGCTTAGTACCTATCATATCATTAAAACGTTTTTCGTTTTCAATTAACGAAGCGAGCAAGCTTTTCTGCATCGCCGACGGCAAACGTTCAAAATCTAATTGAAACTTCAACTTTTAACACTAAATAACTCGTAACTAGATTTTAATATCGTGTCGAATGGTTTTCGTAAAAGTAAATGCGTCGTTGGAAGCGGTCGGAGATTCTGAAAATGTCTTAATTTCCTGGATTCGACGCCCGTGGTCTCGGCTGGATTACCACGGCTGAGCGGTGACGCCACAGAGTTGCGATTTTACTATAGTATATTTTAGTTTGTACATTTCCATAAAGAAATTACTTTTTTGATGACTAGTTTGCTGGTTCAGATAGTTTTAAGTTATCTCAAAATTTTATTATCATATTCATTTTCTTTTTATATGGGTAAAAAGCAACTGACAGTGACTGCTCTATCAACATATAGCTCAAACAACTGAACGGGTTGCGCTGAAATTCGGCACGCAAATAGTTTTTAAATATAAATTATGCGCCAGTGAAATATTTACGAAAATTCCCCCCTCAAGGAGAAACCGGGGTACAAATACTGGATTGAAAAAATAGTAAAGAATATTGTTTTTAACAAGTTCTTTAGACTGAACAACTTACGATAAAACCTAGTTACTTTATAAAACAATACAATATTTAATAGCTTTAAAACTGGTTAAAAACTTGTAAGTTTAATTTTGCTTAGCAATTAACTAACTAACTTTTACTGGGTCGGACTTAGTGTTAAAAGTAAACACTCACTCATTATTTCCAATTCTTTTTGTTCGGTATTATTCCGATCATTTTCTAATAAAAAATACTGGATATAAGTCCGATTATTCGAACGCAACTCACGTTTAGAAGCACCTCAAACATCGCCCTGTCGCATTAATTGCCCAGGGTATGAAAGAGACAGCATGATGTTTGACACGCTGCCCTCGCAAAATTGAGTTGCTTTTGAGTGTTCGGGAGACAGTTTACATTTTTAACTTTGGTCGCATATCTGTCGTAGTTCCGCCGTCTCCGCGGCGTTTAAGTCCCCAAATTCGCTTTTATCCAGTGATATAAATCTTTTAACACTCATTCCCGGCTTTAGCAGATCTGGCCAGATCTGGTCGACACTCGCTAACTCCTACAACGGCAATTAGCTTCAGTTTTAGAAGCTTCGTAATCTCAAATAAACCGGGAAACGAGGTGCTTGTGATTTAAATAAGCAAATAGATGTGCCGGGAAAAATATTACCTTCGTTTTAAATTTAATGCTGTTGAGTCACTTTTATCTTACGGCCCGGTTGTTTGAAATTGTTTGTTGAGTTTTGTATGTAGGTCTGATTTATAGAACTGGGTATACACTTTTGATGATTGCCCTTTAACGAACCCGTTGGCGCAATGGTGCTAATCATAACTCCTGAGCGAGAGGTCGTGGGATCGATGCTGTTAAAACCTTATTTTTCAATACGAACAGCCTGCACTATGTTATTTAAATTTTTATTACTGAAAAATTTAAAATGAAGTAAGTATTTAGAAAAAATCGACCTGTCTCACAATCAGCTACGATGGGACTCGAACCCACGAGTGGGTGTCCCATCGGAGCTGGTTGTGGGTACTATTCTACATTCAATATTATAATTTGAAGTGTATTCACTCTCACGACTTTGTCTTGTCAAAATTATTATTCACACCAATATAATTATCTAGCTCATAGGTAGTGTTCATTAAGAAATTGTGTTATGGAAACTAGATAAAATGGATAAATATATTCTTAAGTATGTACTTTTTGTTTGTAAATTACAAACTTATTATACCTAGCAAACACCCAAACCAAGACAAATAGACATGTTCATGCATACAAATATTTGTCTTGTTTGGGAATCGAACCCAAGACCTCTGGCGCAGAAGGTAGGTATCCGTAACCCTGCGCAAAATCGGTCGTCAAATTTAATAATTCAAAAACAAGTGAGCAACGAGCCCCAACTTACTTTAACAGACATAATGAATTTAAAACAGAATTCAATTCAAATAATATAATATTATTCCATTAGAATTGTAGACTAAAATGGAATAGTTCATCCGAAAACACTAAGATTCATCATTCAAAATTAATAATCCGCTAAATTAATTTAAATCCGAACTTTTGCTAATCTCCTTCGTTCGGAGAATATGCTGAATCTACGTTATACAGGGTGTCTAGTTTGCGGCGACCCGACCGCACTTGTAATCTATAAATGGTGATTTAGTTTAACATTTCTATTAGAAATTCAATTCAAAGTGTATTGACTCTTGTTAAATTACCGAATTGTTTGGGAAATTTCAATATTGTTTGCTGATGTCTGCTATTAGTAGTGGCAATTTTACAATGTTCGATATTAAAAGTACTAAGTGTGTTAGTTTTTACACAACTTTTTTTTTATTTACATCGGACAAACCCGATGTTAAGTGGTGATAAGGCTGAAGGTGGAAGCGCACTACTCCCGGAATACTCAATCACTAAGGAACTGGCTATCTTATCTCTAACTGCCGGAACACAATAATTCTGAAAACATTATTGTTATGGCGTCAGATTTAGATATGATGGTGGAAGATAGCCAGGCGGATTAAGAACAAGTCCTACCACCAACCAAAGCGAATACAATTTGTAGGTAGGAATTGACTTATTGGATCTGGATCTGAAATCTGTGGTATGAACCACTAGACCACAGAGGCAGTTTGGTAGGCACGATAGTCCCTTATGACATTAAAATTAGTTCTAATCAGAAAAGTACTTGCTTATACTGTACAGTTGGATAAAACATTTGAGAAGTTTATATAAAAACACAAAAGTTGACAAGAATATAGCTGTTATAATCATAATTCTTAAGTAGAAAATTTTATATTCTCTTTTATGTCACGATTTTATATTTTATCAACCTGTGAAAGCCCAAAGATAGGGTTAAAGTCATTTAGCAGAATCGCGGAGTCACCATCTTACCCCCTCACCCACCTCCCATAAATCGCGCGAGCTATTAATAAATTATAGTTATGTGCACCACATTTTAAACTAAATCGGGAATTTAATAACAGACACGCATCGATTGTTTAACGACGCAGTAATTTAATTACGATGATGTATTTTGAAATAAGGGGTTGGAATTTAGTACCCTTTATAGATTGCATCCCCGTTTAGGTTAGAATTTGGTCGATGATGTTGATGAATGAACAAATTGCAAGAATAAACTGTAAACTGTAATTTTACTTCAAGATAATTATCCACAATCTAACAAACTTAAAAAGTTTTTTTTTAGGATTGTTCCGAATCTTTTTAGTATGAGACCCTCAAAAATCCCTGTGCGGTCAAGATACTTACTATTAAGGCGCTACTCGGAAAAAGTATGGACTTTTTGATTATTAGAGATGGTTAGAGTTGTTACAAATCTGGTAATAAGATATGTATTTCTTTATACCTTTATCTATAATTGTATAGTTTCAGAAACACGGTTTTATGATTTTGGCTCGACACTTTTTATTTTCGAAAAGACCTCTAAAAATAGGAAATTTCAAGATTATTCTTAAATGGGGTTACACATACTATTGGAAATTGGTTTAATTAGTGGACACCAATAATATTTAGGATCGTATAAAAGCATTTAAAAAAAAATCGCAATTTTTTTTATACGAAGTGATTTTGTGTTTATTTTGCCTTATCTGCAAAATCAGTCTCGTTCCCGCGCGCGTCGTTTTCTCATTGCTATCTCGCTTCAGCATAATTTTTCCGAGTATCGCCTTAAAAATGTATTTCCGGAGCAAATTTTAGGCACAATTTGTCAAGTTATGCATAATTTTTACAGGTTAATATTGATGTTGTTTTGTAACAGTAGGTATGTTGTTTGTATATTAAATATCTGTGCGAGTAACATAATTGAAAAACTGTGACTGTGGTATAATTATTATTAAAATAAGTGCTACGTAAATAATTCTTATTATGAATATTTTATTTACCACAACTAGCCTTCCACCTGCGGCTTCGTCCGCGTAAACTACACGGCTATATCCCGCGGGACTTTTAATTCCGGGATCTTCTTCTTAGCGTGTCGATCGTTCGGCTTTAGATAACAAATAAAAACGAACTTCAATAATAAATAAAAAACTACTATATACAAGACATACACACACACCCTCTCACATACACCCACGCACTCACATTACACACACCGGGAGGACCTAAATGAAAATAAAAAAATGTAAGTACTTATTTAAAAATATATTAGTTAGTTTGAGTAATTTATAGATCATTTAAAGTAGTTTACCTTTCTGAAAATAAAAAATAAGATAAAAAAAACATGAAATAAAAAAAAAATTACTTACATACTGTAGCTTATGAAATAATGTACCTTTATATCGAGGCAAGAGGCGCTGTATGCTGAAATACAGGTTTTCACTAGTTCGGCAGCAGATGCTACATTGTTAAATACTTATACATTGCATTTATTATAGGCTAAAGTAAGTATAGGCTTAAGATCTTGTGAGACCAAAATTGCGCCACACGTATAGCGTTTTCAGTGGCGTTATAGAGGTCATCGCGTGTGCAAGATGAAGGGCACGCTGAGCAGGATAAAAGGTGTGACATAGTTTGGGAAGAGGCACCACATTCACATCCTTCATCTGAGGAATAACCCCACCGGCAAAGATTAAATTTGTATCGGCCTACCTGGGTTCTAAGTCTATTTAGAGACTTCCAGGTTGGCCACGGTAACCAATGACCGGGGGGCAGTCTTTCCCTTATAGCAGTCGGTGTTGCTGTCGGATGTTTCTCTTCCCAGAGCATGCATCGAGCTAGGCATGCATCGCCGGTTAGAGGAGTAGCATGCTTGACAAAACTGTGCCGACTTTTAAGTCTCTGGGGCACCGGAATGTGGTCAAACAGAGGATTCCTTGGGTCACACTTCATTTTACTGCAGTCAGCACAACTCGCCACGTATCTGCGGATATCTGGAGGGGCAATGCCGGCCAGCGGGTACAGCTTATCTACCGGGGTAGGCTTGAGGCAGCCCGTTATAATACGGCAGGTCTCGTTAAGGGCTGTATCCACAAGTTTGGCGTGAGCTGAACGGCTCCATACCGGGCTGGCGTACTCACCTGCCGAGAAACAGAGAGCCATTCCCGTTAAGCGTAACACCTCGGGCGAAGCACCCCATTTTGCAGATGTAAGTCGCCGCAGCAAATTATTACGCGTGTTGACATTTGCTGGGTGTTCTTACAGTGTGCCCTATATGTCAGTGTTCTGTCAAGAGTGATGCCCAGGTATTTAGGATGATGATTGTGGGCAATCTGCTCGCCTCGCCATGTCAGAATCAGGCTCCGGTTTGCTTCGCGATTCCTTAGGTGGTATACGCAGAACTGAGTCTTACTAGGGTTGGCCTTAAGACAGTTGTTATCATAGTAGTTACCCAGGATGTTAAGGGCTGCTGACAAGTTACATTCAACCTGCTCGAACGATAATGCTTGAGAAGTAAGTGCCAGGTCATCAGCATAAAGGAACCGAGAAGTGTCAGGTGTTGAAGGCTGATCGTTGGTATAGATATTGAAGAGTAGCGGAGCCAAAACACTACCCTGTGGTAGGCCGTTCTTCTGCAATCTCCATCGGCTTTTCCTGGAGTCAAGGTGAACCTGGAAACGGCGGTTCTGAAGCATCTCACCCAAAAACTTCGAGAAATTAGAGTCATTTGTTGTGTTTCGGACTTTCCATAGTATTTTTTTCAGGTTAACTGTGTCATATGCTGCGGTCAAGTCTACGTATGCAACGCCAGTTACTAGGCCTAGTTCAAAACCTTTCTCCAGGTGTTCAGTCAGTTTGAGGGTCTGACTACAGCATGACTTGCCAGGTCTGAATCCAGCTTGTTCAGGGATGAGTTTGGGGTCCGGGATAAAAAGTAGCCTATGTCACTCTCTAACTCCCATACTATCCCCATACCAAAACACATCGCTCCGTTGCTTCCCTTTTAACGAGAAAGACGGACAAACACACAAACACACTTTCTCATTTACAATATTAGTACCTATGTACCTAAGTATGTATAATATTAGTAGGACCCAATTTGTATTACTAATAAATATTAGGATATTCGGACGAATGTAATTAGATCTATCATTATTTTGTCTTACCAAATAAGTTATAATCAGGCCTTGCTCATCAAGATACCACTGCACAAACTATACCCGATCACAGTTAAATCAAAGACATCATCAACTTAAATACACTTAAAGTATTGGGCAATCATACAATATTACAATTAAATTATCAATTAATTGTTTCCAAAGTACATAGAATCCGGCAAGACTCTTGCAAATTAAGTTTACACAAAAATTATTGTACGCTCTAATTGGCGCGAAAAGATACCCGCTTTCTGTCCCCTAACATAATATTGACTCCCGACTCCCTTTACATTTCGTCTGTTGTTCAGACCAGATTAATGTTTGTACCATTTATTTGTTCTGTTCTTCATAAAAATGCTCCAAACAGTGGCGGATAAACAAGGGCGAAGACTCTTTAATAACATTTTGCGTCCCAGATATAACTGGTAATCCTGTTTTGTGGTTTTCTGATGAATTCGATATGAACGATTCGATTTTGTTTTATGCGTCTGCGTTTTATTTTCTTCGTTTTACCTCTCCTAAAGTGGAATATTGAATGAATAATTTATTTCTATTAGAATCGTTTTGACTTGTCTTTATTTGTTTTCATTCTTAATGTCTTCTGTGTTGTTATTAAACTTACATTATCATGTTTTATGATAATTAAATCACACATTATGAAGCTAAATTGAAGTGTTTTATTTACTTACAACTACAACGAAAAAGAAAACCAATTCGTGTTTGCAGTAAATATCCCTTTGGCAACACCAAAAGTACCAGGAAATCAGAAGTCTTAAGGAGCTCTGAAGCTCCCTGAGCAAATACTCCTTTTGTGATATACGGGGACGTAATCTCCCGCGTCTAGGGATTTTAATTACTTATTGGAAACTTGTGGCCGCCGGCTGTATGGGAACGTCTCAACGGTTTATTGCGAGATTTCAGACTGATCTTATAAAGATACTACTACGGGATAGTGCTATCACCTATTTCGAAAGATTTCACGTAAACAATGTAAATTTCACACTGTATTTTTTTACTTAAGTATTAATATAACTGAGACAATTTGGTTCTAAAAAAATAAGTTCGAAAAAAGTTAAAACTATCAAAACCTGCTGTATGTATTTTACAGCTTGAACAAAGTGCGTTTTAAATTTATATTGTATTACATATTTTAATCATTTAATATAAAATTATTGGCTGACTAACTAGTTACCTCATAAAAACTTATTTCTAAACTGCGCTATAATAGCAAAACTAAGAAAATAGTTTGTTCAGAATCGAGAGTAGAATCGATTCCGTACATTTTTGACAGGGGTTAAGTTTTTCAAAAAAAATTGTTTTAATTCTTTGCCGCTTCTAAAAATGTTTGTGTCTACTACCTATTCATTCAATACGCGCGCGACCCGTCACGTGCTCTCTTACATCATAGTAGAGCTTAAAATCTGTCAGAAAGTCACCGAGAGCGAGACCTATAAGCACGTATATTTAAATTTTTACTTTTTTGCATTCACAATGCAATTTTTATTACTGAAAAATGGAAAATGAAGTATTTTGAAAAAATCGACCCGTCTCAGCACGAATATGTCCGAAATTTCTATTATATTTTTTTTATGGAATTCAATTTAATATAAAATAAATTAGTTGGGGTGTATGGGCTTTTCCGGTTTATTGCATTAACACGTTGTATAACCCTAAAAATACATACAAATTAAGGTTTTAATGTACAATCGTTGGGAAATCACAAAAATAATATCAAATGATTAGTAATTTGTTATTTGACAATCAGTTATTGTCATAACATACAAATGATGCTATACTTTGTACAATGTAGCATGGGTCCTATGACAGCTCATTTTAGTGCAAAGCAAAATGTTGCTTTTGCACAAGTAATAGGGTCTAATTTTCTAGCATAAGCTGCATTCAAAAATGTCTTCTAATGCTATTTTTCTCGAGTTTCATGCCGAAAGCATAAAATTTTTTGCTTTGCTCGAATAAGCTGTCAGAGGAATTTATGCTTCATTGTGCAAAGTAGAACAAAAAAACATGCCGGCAGAAGTGAATAGGGCTCCCTAGACTTTTTCACAAAAAAAAAGGAATTTGACAAAACAGGAAATATACGGACTGGATTTGAATCGAGGTCTTTCTGGCTTCAATGCCTCCCTTTTACTAACCTGAGCTATCACAACTTTGGAAACGGTAGCGAAATTTGCCTTCGTATCTTAATGACATTGTAACAGTTTTTCGATCAGGTCACGTGTCCGTCTTACGAATTTTCGATCTGACGGTCACGTGTCCCTGACGCGAGTTTAATTTTTTTTACCCATCACAAAAAGTGCACAAAGCCGCTAAAAAGTTTTCACTTCAAAAATAAAATATGAAGTGACTTGTTGTCGAGAAGTGACAAGTAGTAGCTTCCAGCTTTTGTCAACAAAGCACAGGATGTGATTTCGTCGGTGGCTGGCACGCGTCAACTTGTATCACCCATGTGTTTGGTGTGACTTGGGAGTTTGACACGGTTGTAATGTGTGCGGTTTGTGATCAAAGATGGTGGTCGTGTGGGATTGTTTCGAAGTTACGCTGTACATAATGTCGAACCTATTTAAGTGAGGGTAGATTAGAGCCATTGGTACTTTTAATCATTTATTTAATATAATATCATTAATGTAGAGGCAAAACGCATTTATACTTGTCTGTCTTTTCTTTTAATCTGGGTTTTCACTTAGCCTTCATCACACCTGATGTTAAGTGGTGATAAGGCTGAAGGTGGAATCGCAGTACTCCCGGAATCCTCAATCACTGAGGAACTGGCTATCTTATCTCTTCCCAAAAACTGGCGGAACACTACAACGCTAAAAACATTATTGTTATGGCGTCAGACTTAGATAAGATGGCGATAGCTAGCCAGGCGGATTAAGAATAAGCCATACCACCAACCAAACCGAATACAATATGTACACTGGGAATCGAACTCACGACCTGGGTCAGATACAGGTAGTATGTTCCACTCCACTAGACAACAGAGGCCTTCCATCAGATGTAAACATCTGAAATGTTTAGCGTCTACACGGATTACATCCGAGCGCTAACGCACGCTCGCGACATGCGCCTTTCCACGGTTTTGGAAGGTCAAACAAAATCTGAGATGGAATTGCGTAAACTCAATCGTATTCATTTGACGGTTCATATTGTATCATAATAAATGTCATTCCATACAAATTGCAGCCGATTGGACACGATATGAACTGTCAAATTAATACGATTACCTTACGCAATTGCCCCCCTGGATTACATCTATCGGTCAGATCGATATAAACAAGCAAAGTCACCTTTGTTGGAAGGCAAGATTACGTACATCAATGTGTGTTTTCATGGTGCCGCTATCTCTAGAGGTCCCGGTTTCGATCCCCGGTCGGGTAAATATTGAAATAGAACTTTTCAATATTTTCTCAGGTCTGGGTGTATGTGGTTATACCCGTCGTTGTTTCCAATTTCCATAATACAGTGCATAAGCTACTATAATTTGGTATTGGAACAATGTATGTGATGGTGTCCAATATTTATTTATTTAAAATTACTGTTCTAAGTTATGATTTCATGACTTACTTATATATCAACGCGAATTGTTAAAATTTTAAGTTTGTTACAATTCTGGTCTGGCCGTTTAGCTTTGCTAGCGACATGAAAAACAAGAAATAATTTTCTTATTGCGTTCCGAATTTCCGTTCTATAACGTCATGTATCAAAATACTAAATACCAACTAATTATTAAACATTGACGATATATTAGTACACTTGTAAGTACTTGTACGCTTTGATATAATAAAAATACCCCATATTTTTTTAGGAGAATTATTCAATGAATTTAATACATTTAGACCAAGGGGTGCTAAGAATCCCCGGGTAGGTTCCGGCTACCAACACCGACGACTTGACCTGGCAACCTACAACACGCGCACGTTGAGGCTCGACGCGAAGCTTATAGAGTTGGAAGAGGCAATTAGTAAGTTGCATTGGGATATTATTGGGTTATCTGAAGTCCGAAGAGAGGGGGAGGACTCGATTACCCTTCAATCCGGTAACTTACTATACCACCGGGAGGGCGACCAACAGTCCCAAGGTGGTGTCGGGTTCATCGTCCATAAATCCCTTGTCAACAACGTGATCACCATCGGAAGTGTTTCGAGCAGGGTAGCGTACCTAATACTCAGAATATCGGAACGATATTCGCTGAATGTCATTCAGGTCTACGCTCCGACCTCGAAACACGACGATGTCGAAGTGGAGGCTATGTATGAGGAGATCTCTAAAGCCATGCATAGCTACAAAACCCACTACACGGTTGTGATGGGGGATTTTAATGCTAAGTTGGGGCAACGTTGCGGTGATGAGTTGAGAGTGGGGCAATTTGGATTTGGGCAACGGAACGAAAGGGGCCAGATGCTGGCAGACTTCATGGAGAGGGAGAACCTCTACATGATGAACTCCTTCTTTAAGAAGCCCGTAAGCCGCAAATGGACCTGGATTAGTCCAGACGGTAAAGTCAAAAACGAGATAGATTTTATTATGTCAACGAGGAAGCAAATATTCAATGATGTCGTTGTGATCAACGCCGTAAAGACGGGAAGCGATCACCGCATGCTTAGAGGCACATTGAATATCAACGTCAAGCTGGAAAGATCTCGACTAATAAAATCTACGCTCCGACCAATACCGGCTCAAATTCAAAACCCCGAGTGCTTTCAGCTCGAGCTCCAAAACCGCTTCGAAGCCCTTGAGAACAGCATCGATATGGACGATCTATACAACATGGTGGTGGACACTGTCCGCACGGTAGGGTCCAAGCACTACAAAACCCACCGTCCTAAATTAAAGAAACTCTCCAGCCATACTATCCGACTCATGGATCAGAGAAACGAAATGAAACTACAGAACTCAGCGGATGCCCTTCGTTATCGACAGCTAAATAGGCAGATCTCCAAGTCCTTGACAAGCGACCTTCGCCAATTTAATACCGAGCGTATTAAAGAGGCCATTGAGCGGAACAAAGGCTCCAAAGTGTTCGCTAGAGATCTGGCTATAGGGCAAAGTCAACTGACGAGGCTGCAAGCTGAGGACGGTAGTATCATTTCATCAACACCTGAAATCCTGAGGGAGATTGAGAGTTTCTATGGACAGCTATATTCCACACAAACACCTGTTGAAAGTAAGGCTACAGAACCTAGAGCCAAACTTACCCGACACTATACCGAAGATATCCCGGACGTCAGCCTGTACGAGATTAGAATGGCTCTCAAGCAGCTCAAAAACAACAAGGCGGCGGGCGATGACGGAATCACAACAGAACTTCTGAGAGCGGGCGGTAAGCCGATACTTAAGGTCCTCCAGAAGCTCTTCAACTCTGTCATCCTCGAGGGCAAAACGCCAAAGGCATGGGGCAGAAGCGATGTGATGCTGTTCTTCAAGAAGGGTGATAAGACTCTCCTGAAGAATTACCGACCCATCTCGCTTCTGAGCCATATCTACAAGTTGTTTTCGAGAGTCATTACGAATCGTCTCGCTCGCAGGTTCGACGACTTCCAACCTCCCGAACAAGCCGGGTTCCGAAAAGGTTATAGTACCATAGACCACATTCATACGCTGCGGCAAGTTATACAGAAGACCGAAGAGTATAACTTGCCACTATGCTTGGCGTTCGTGGACTATGAGAAAGCCTTTGATTCGATCGAGACCTGGGCAGTGCTGCAGTCTCTCCAGAGGTGCCAAATAGACTACAGGTACATCGAGGTGCTGAGGTACTTATACCAAAACGCCACCATGTCGGTCCGATTACAGAACCAGAGCTCTAATCCTATCCAACTACAGCGAGGTGTGAGACAGGGAGACGTCATTTCTCCCAAACTGTTCACAGCTGCGTTGGAGGATATTTTTAAGCTACTGGACTGGAAAGGATTCGGCATTAACATCAATGGCGAGTACCTAACACACCTGCGGTTTGCCGATGATGTAGTTCTCATGGCTGAGACTTTGGAAGACCTGAACACAATGCTCGAAGATCTCAGCAATGCTTCCCAAAGAGTGGGTCTGAAGATGAACATGGATAAGACGAAAATCATGTCCAATGCCCATGTTGCATCCGCTCCAGTTAATGTTGGGAACATTACACTCGAAGTTGTTGACCACTATGTCTACCTAGGACAGACAATCCATTTAGGTAAGTCCAACTTCGAGAAAGAGATCTCTCGTCGAATCCAGCTCGGATGGGCAGCGTTTGGGAAGCTCCGGCATATATTTGCGTCCAAAATTCCTCAATGTCTCAAGACTAAGGTCTTTGACCAGTGTGTGTTGCCAGTTATGACTTATGGAAGCGAGACGTGGTCTTTTACTATGGGTCTCATAAGAAGGCTCAAGGTTACCCAGAGAGCAATGGAGAGAGCGATGCTTGGTGTTTCCCTGCTCGATCGAATCAGAAATGATGAGATCCGCAGGAGAACTAAAACGACCGACATCGCTCGAAGGATTGCTCAGTTGAAGTGGCAGTGGGCGGGACACATAGCGCGGAGAACCGATGGCCGTTGGGGCGGAAAGGTTCTCGAATGGCGACCGCGAACCGGACGACGTTCCGTGGGCAGGCCCCCTACAAGGTGGACCGACGATCTGGTCAAGGTCGCGGGAAGCCGCTGGATGCGGGCAGCGCAGGACCGATCGTTGTGGAGATCCTTGGGGGAGGCCTATGCCCAGCAGTGGGCGTCGTACGGCTGAAATGATGAGACCAAGGGGAAAGCCATTTGGCACATACCTTTCGTCACAAAAGCAAATTTTCAAGCTTTCTCAAAGGATATACCTACAAGTTTTAATCGTAAATCGAAATTAATAAACACGAGCGAAGGCGCGGGTGGGCACTCGTGTATTAAATTATATCTCTCTTAATCAATGGAAAGATAATGTGAAATATTTAAATTAGAATCACGCAAGTCCATCAAATAATCAAAATTACAGAGCTCATAGAACCAAACCTAAGCATTAACAAGATTAAAAAAAAGAGTTGCGATTACACGAATGCTCTATCTACATTGTAATATGCCTAACGACCTATGAAAGGGCACAAATTCGTAAGCTAGCGAAAATTAAATTAGTCAAACATTGAATTTTAAAATTTATCGTCCTCGAAATAAAAATGTCTACATTTTTACTTACTGCAAAAGTGCAAACTAGCAGCTCAGATTTTTAAATTTAATATTAGATTCTTGTTAAGAATAAGAACTTATTAGAGCTATTGTTATAGTTATTACAGACGTTTTTCTGAGTACTGTTCATCTGCTTCTTTTGAGGAATCCTGCTGTTTTAGAGCTAGCTCATCCTTTAATAGAACTTATTATTTCTAATCTAGTGGTACACGTGAACATGATTGTACCTTATTGTTATAAACGCTATGTTGGAAAAGGTAAATAAAGTAAGGAAAATAGCTGGTATAATGATAGGTATGTAAATATTTTTAAAGGAAAATTATAACTTTTAAGCCCTATTTAGCGTAACATCAAATATCATTTTCAACACACTTGCTCATAAAGTGAGCCTTATTACATCGATCTTAGGGCCATAAACCGAACTATAAAACACGCGTGCATAATAATATTACAGTACTAGTTGCGTAATAGAATTATGCCTACAAAGTTAAGTAAGTACCTAACTGCAAATTATATGCGAGTAAACAGAGACTTTTCAATTTAACCGGGTAATACAGTATCCCTACAAAATTAAGTTAGTACCTAACTGCAAGTTATATGCGAGTCAACAGAGCATTTTCGATTTCACCGGGTAATAGATACAGTTCTTTTTTTGTAACAACAAAGAGGTTTTATACGGCTGAAAATCCATTTACGTTTTTAGAATAAATAAATGTGTCCCTAATTAAGACAAAAAACATAATTACATTTATAGAATTAGAGGTTTACAATTAGACCATATTATATTTATAAATAAAATAGAAAGAAAATGTATGGGATTGACATTAGCGGTCACGTGTCATTTCGATTGCGAATGTCAATCCTATATATTTTCTTTCTATTCGACTCGCGAATTCGTTAATCGAAAGCCACTTGTCTAGGGGGCCAAGACAATAATAGACTCGGTCATGCACACAAATATTTGTCTTGTTCGGGAATCGAACCTGAGAACTCCGGCGCTGAAAGCAGCAGGTATCCATCCGTATCCCTGCGCTGCATAGGTACGCCAAAGTGGTTGTCTTAAATATTCGGAGTGTAAGAAATACTAATGTATTTATATTTTTTGACAACTTTGGAACCTTACACTACGGACTAACACCCGTTTGCACTAAACTTAAAAATCGCCTAAGTCTTTTCCTAGCTAACTTAAGACATTCTTAACAAAAAATTGCTTTGCACTAACCTTAGGACATTCTTAAATGCACTTTTGGCTATTCTTAACTTACGGGCCCAATATCGAGCACCTAAGGCTTAAGAAATACCTATATCAGTGATTATTGTCTGTGGCATTGGGAGCAAAGAGTAGTGCGACAAGCTTTTCTGTTCCGGTGATTATCTTTGGAACTAAAACAGTTTTCATACGACAGTCCATTTTGACAGCTAATTTCGTATTGCAAGTGACTCCTGTGTCACGGCTGTCACCGGAACAGAAAAGCTTGTGGCTTTTGTATTCTTGTTTGCTAGATAGAGACACAACACATGTGACATACGTCATTCATCATTTATTTAAAAAAAACATTACAGATCGAAAATCTTTTCTGTTCCCATGACAGCGGCGCTTATGTTTAGCAGCAAAACATGAAAGTATTAGCAAAATGACATTAAAAACAAAACTCGTTAGTTCTAGTTTTGGCCACCGGAACAGAAAAGGTTGCGCACTGTATTTATGTTTTTCCTGACAGTTGAGCTCAGTTGACTTTTTCTTTTCTCGGTGAATTACTCCTACCAAATAAAATAGACAACGCCTTAGCTTTTGTCTCCTTTTAACTTCCGAAGGTATCAATGAGAAGTTTCAACCAAAAAAATATCCAGTGACCTACTTTACCTCGCCCGGTTTAAAACCCATAAACAATTAATATTTGAATTCATTCATTCATTCTTTTAGCAAGGTGATGACTAATTTACGACGTAGTCTGTCAGTGCAAACAAAAATTTTAGCTCGGCTGTTTTAGGCTGTTTCTAAGCTAAGATGTATCTTATCTATGACACGCTCAACCCGAGTTTAGTGCAAACGGGCATAAGTGTTGTTTATATTTATTCTAACTTTTTTTTGAAGAAATTACTGCTGTGACCACGTTTTGTTTGGTTAAGACCTTCTCATTATAGGCAAAACTGAAAACACAAGCTTAAACTAAACAGTCGCGTGCCAAACTTGGTGGCAATGACTTCTTTCAATAGACGCCGGCAAATATTAGCACCGGCCCTTTGATCTTGAGCAGTCGACGTTCATTTTGAGCAAACGTGTGTTCTTAATTAAGTTCAAACAAGACGTGCCAATCGGAGCGAGGCTATAGGTGAAATTGTCGCAGTTGAATGGGAAGTGAGACTTTTAAGGAAATTGTGGAAAAATGAATTGGTTCGGTTGGAGTTCAAAACTGGGTGCTTCTTACTTTTCACATTATTTGATGAAAAATTTATAAATAGAGCAAAGCACGTAAGGTTGACTAGTTGTTTATTGAAATTAAAAGTTTTCTCCCTAAAAATGCATATAAATATTATTTAAATCATGCATTTTAATATATATCTTTGAATACTGAGCTTTGAAATTAAAAAAAAGTACTGTTCAGTTTTGAGTGGATTTTAAACCGAATGAATGTCTTATTAAGTAGTCTCATAGCTAGAATACAGCTGAAATCAAATCTTTCAGCTGTATTTTAGCTATGAGACTACTTAAGAGCCGCTTCGTCAACCTTACGTGCTTTGTTCCAACAAAAATGATCGCTGAAAATAAGCATAAACAAATATACATCTCAATTTGATTAAATCAATTGATTTAGTTAAATTAGATTATTTAAACGCAGAAAAAATATTTAAAATACTCTAATCACTTAGTTACTTCTCTAAAAGTACGATTTACCTTAACTACCAACTACCAAGTAAGTATTGCTTATTTAAATAAATATTTAAGACGCTTACCAGCTTTGCTGTCTATTTAATTAGCGTTAGTGCTTATTTACATAATGACAAGTTAATTAATGTTTAGTGTAAGCAGATGTGTATTTGATTTTGAACAATGTTATTGAAGCTAGTTAACAACCTTTCTATTAAAACTAGATGTTAATTTAACTCGAGCTAACTGAAACTTTATTTAAAAGAAATTTTACACGAATAAAGAATTGTCTGATGATATCTTTTTTGTTTGGGATTAAATTAAGATAAGTTGGGAGGTATTTGAAGTGATTAGGTGACTCTTAAAAATCTACAAATATGGTATTTTTCAGAAGTATACATTGCTGTTAAGTGTATTTATAAATGTAAGTACATTTCTTCCATTAAAATCGGACTCACCAAAATTATTTTTAAACCATTAAAATGGACACAAAATCTAGGTTTTATCATTATTAAGTATAAAAAGGGCGTCGTTGGGCGTCGATTATATAAAAAAAATACTCTTGATTATCTTGCTATACGTTTTTCGGCTCAGGACGTGACTTACTTAACGACTGTAGCATGAAAAACATACATAAAAAATACTGTCGATTTGAGAACCTCCTCCTTTTTTGAAGTCGGTTAAAAACTGACGATATGGTAATCGTATAGTAAACTTTATACGTTAACAGCTGTCAAAGTGCTGCTGTCAAATTCTATAAAATTTTATTTCCTTATACGACCGTCAGAGGCGCTGCTCTAGTTCTCATACAAAATTATACGTCGCGATAACGATTACGATAACGAGAGTATTTCATGCTAAGTGTACAGTTTATAAGAGACCAACGTCCTGAACGAAAAACTTTCAGCAAGATAATCAAGAATATTTTCTATAGGTACTTCATGCTCTAAGTGGCGATTAAAGCAACCTTTTTCTTACCCAGGGGAGGCCAGTGTCTAGCTGTGAGCATCACACAATATGATGATAATGACATTAATTTTGATCGCGTTTCATATCCATATTTCAAAATAGCTGTAGGGATAAAACCATTTTTGTTTCATATTAAAACAGTTTTTAGATTTTGTTAAAAAAATACGAGAAATAATATTATACACATATGCAGCTTCGACACAAAAATGCTAAGCATTATAACTTGCCTTTTCCATTTATTATTAAGATTATGGTCTGTGATACTTAAAGCAGCACTACCTACATTTAAAGTTATACGTACTATTATATATTATGTGGTTATACTAAAGCTATCATTAGTGATTAATATCAACAAAAAAAAGATATGTAGGTAATGAAAAACTGAAGCTCAAAAAACAATTAAATATGCTTAAGCAAGGCTCAAAAAACTGCCCAATTGATGACAAATGCTTGTCTTTTTTTAACTATTTTATGATTTAAGTTTACCCATTAAAATCATACTAGAACGCAATGAAATACCAATTAACAATTTTTACTCCACCGTATTGCTTTGCTTGTATTTCCTCCCTTTCCTCCCACATTCGCACCACACGGGGGCAATTACCTTCGTCAAGACTAGTTCGGCGGTCGGTTGCTTAGAAACGTCACCGTAATCCGATTACTGTAATTGCTGAAAATCTTACAGCCTCACTGATCTCTAAATCGTATTGGGAATTTTAGTGCGAATTTGTACTTTGTAGCTTATGATATAAGAGTGACAGATTCGCCCCAAATTGGCTTAAGTTCGTAGGGTAATTGCAGTTACAAATTAGAAGGTAATTCCTTTGCTGTTATAGTTTGCACATATACAGTTTCGTAGATTGACGTTGGCCTATTTAACCGACACGTCCAAATTAAAAAAAGAGAGGTTATACATTTCACTGTATGTGTGTGTATTTTTTTCTCTATGTAAATTAACCGATTTTTGTAGAAACTAAAGATGTTCGATCCGTATAATCCGTTTTAAAATAAGAAAATTCTGGATCGCTGATTTCTTTTTGCGTGAACTCCTTAAAATGGCATACGCCCAGCAGTGAGTTTCAATTAGCTGAGATGAAGGTGAAAATTACAATGACTATTTGATTTCAAAGCCCGCAATTCAGTGTAGGTACTGGTACAGTTATTTTAAATTCTGATCTCTATTTTATTTTAGAAACTGTTTTCTAAATAAAAACAAAAGAACTAAGATACTTGAAAGAACTTCTTTCGATCAGCTCCGCGAAAAGTAGATTGGAATCAACATGATTTGTTTCAGTCTCTATTTGTGTCGTATAAAGTTCTTTAATCGCTTTTTTAATCTCAGCAAAGTCTATTGCATTCACTCTTAATCCTCAGTAGATTGAATACACTCTTTGTGGAGCCACTCGGTAATGAAAAAAAAGTCGATTTATATGAAAAAAATAATCAACCAGTGATTCATTTTCTTTGGAAGTTCTTTGAAGACGTCTGTGCTGTATTACCAAGGATTCATTTATGTATTTTTAATAAGTCTTTAATTAAGTTGCAACATTGAAGTTTTTACTTATCAATATATTGCCATTTAAAACAAATTGTTCTTGTGTCTTCTAAAATAATTCTCATTTATTTCTTCGAATTTATGTTTCTGTAACATCGTTTTTGACACAACCGCAACCACCAAAACTTTTTAGATCTACGTGAAACCCAAAAATGATAGTTAAATATGTGTGTATTTATTTTTGCAGTTAGTAATATAATTAAATTAAATACATACATAGTAGTATGTTCAACTATACAATGAAAAAATTATACCTACCTACATCAGCTCGAACTTTTGCTAGGCTATGAAATGTCACATAAATTTTGCATTGAAACAATAGGTATACCGAGATAGAAAAAGGTCTTGAACTAAAAAGGTCCGAGTCATCGTTTTGTTTCAGATGTTTCGATTTGCTTTCGAGTTACAATAGCAAGAAGGTTGCAGACACCTGGGAAGCTGTCTAATTGCCAATCAGACGGTTGGATTCCCCTGACCGTTCGAATCACACTACGAGGAAACCGGGTGGACGTTCACGATCTATTTCATTTATAGGAGCTAGTTCTGAAATTATCCATATTAATATTATAAAGAGAAAAGATTTGTAGGTATATTTGTTTTTTTTTTTTAACGAATACACCTAAATATAGAGTTTAATGTTAAGACCATTACCTCTATGAGACGTGCAAAACTACTAAACAAAATTTAAAAATTCTTTCAATATTAGAAAGCTACATTCTTCCTGAGTAATATAAGCTATATTAAATCCCGAGCTATATTTAATCCTGATATTCCTACGGGAGCGGGTACCACGCGGTCGAAGCCGCAGAGAGCCACTAGTATTTCAAATATTTTGAATAAATATAAGTAGGGTAAGGTGCCCTATTTTTGGCACCCATCCTGTTATTGGCACCTTAAAGTTCAGCTCGAATAACAAAACTAAGAGCCAACTTTGTACAATATAATAATACTATTTCTCATTCAAATGCATAGGTACCGAAAGATACCGATTCACTCGCGACTTGAAGACCCCGAGATGGTAGGTACCTATCGGGAAACACAGACTTAGGCCTGTATTCTAGAACGACACTAAAGTGATATTTTTTCAAGTACAGTTTAGAAACGGATGCAAATACATGCAATGAATACATTCATCCCTTGCTAACTATACTTGAGAAGAGATCTGTCGTTCTAGAATATGGGCCTCAGACAAGGAGTTCCATTCTCTATCGGTAGCTCAACCTTCGAGTAGTTCGAGTACTTATTTAAACATATCCACCAAAAGCTAAAAGCTCTAGGGTGCCAATAGGACGGGTAACATTTACCCGCACCCTGTTATAATTTTTGAAATGGTTTTTTTCGTAGTGGAAATTGTTTTACGAAAGTAATGCAATTACTTTTATGTGGATTGTTACTCGTATACGTCATACTTCTATTAGCTGTCTATCAAATACAAAAATTTTGTTCTGAGTATGGGATAAAGATTGTCAACTAAGATTTTGAACACCATCTGTCTAAAATTAAGCAGACAAGACGTCTCAATTTGAATATAAATTGTTATCTAAAATGGAATTTACAATACATTCATGTTTGTTCAGGTATTGTATGGAAGGGACAGGTCAGTAACCCCGCCGCTGAAGACATCAATGCCAGAGCTTACCATGTTCGCATTTCCAATACAAACGAGAAATGGATAATCCTTTGTTTGTGAATTTTGAAGTACAAGCTTAAATATATCTGGTGAACAAGCAAGGTCCGCAGTAAATAACTAAAGCAGTACCGCAAAACAACGGGCTTAGCCTGATTGCTTAGTGGTGATTTTGTCTTCTGAGCCAGAGGGTGCAGATTCGATTACTACTTTCATTATTTCATTTTCACCATCATTTCTAAATTTCTTACAATTACACCCAATTATCTAATCCCATGTTTAAACATTAAGAAACTGGGTCATGGAAACTTGATTACGGATAAATATATAGGTAGGTACTTAAATACTTTTTGTTTGTAAACACATATATTATTTACATGGAAAACACACAAAACAAGACAATTAGACATGTGCATGCACACCAATTTTTGTCTTGTTCTGGAATCGAACCCGAGACCTCTGACACAGAAGGCACCGTACCCCTGCTCCAAATCGGTCGTAAATTTGGAATTTAAGTTATGAAATAGCTTCCGTATATATACTTAATTATGTACTGGGTAATCATTTGACCACCATCCAGCTTAATAGACAGGATGAAATCTAGGGTTTTGCATGCTTACCCAGGAGGTGCCAGGAGGTGGTGGAGGTGAGGTATAACCAATAATCATATCAACCATTGTCAGTTCTGATATCCGTTAAACAAGTGCTTGAAACTAAACTCTGAAGTAGAAGTACCTATGTGATGTGATGTTACATGATATCACAGATAATCATCATCATCGTCATCATGTCAGCCGAACGACGCCCACTGCTGGGCATAGGCTTCCCCCAAGGATCTCCACAACGATCGGATAATAATATAATACTATATTTATTTCTTAACAGACTTGACTGCAGGGGGTTGCCACAAGCGTAACACGGCAATGACACACGAACAGCAAACTCAGACATAAATTAATGCAAAATTCCTTTTTTAATATTTTCTGCAAACGATTAACAATAGAAACGTACTTATGACAAGATCACAACTGATTACGCCAATGACAGACGCATACAGCATTCATTAGAAAACCATGTCGATCAACAACAACCAAATTTCAATTGCAGATTACTTATAGTTTATTATGCAACACAAAATTTGTAATGATAACTGCACGGCGAAACTTCACATGGGCCAATTCAGACATAACTCTGTATCTACTTGAGTTACTGTTTAACTTTTATTTACAATGTAAGGTCGGTGCCACGACGACTCCTGAATAATATTATTCCAAACATATTATGTTATAATTAGATTTAAGATGTATTTCCTAATAATCAGTAACTATACATTTCCAAGAAATTGATTTATGAATAGTTTGTGTTCATTAACTTAGAATTATTATTGCTACAAGATTATAACAAAAATTTAACCGTAATTAAATTCCTAGACTATCTTGAACGTGTTAGATATCAAATGGGAATTAGAATTTGAATTGAAATTTCCATCAAATTGTAAATCTTACTATCGTGTTAAAGTGCAATTTAAACGTTAGTCACGCGTTTAAAACCTAATGTTCATTTACTTTCAACACTAAAAGGACTATTACGTAAATTTAAGAGTCGACTCGAAAGTCGTCAACGAACAGTTAAGCTCTCCAAGTGTTGTCATATATCACTTCGGAAGACTGGCTTTCAGACAAATGGTTCATTCGACTTTCGTAAAAATTAGCTTCGACCTTTCGCTTGGAAAGAAATTAAAGATTGATTGGTTTAACGAAGAATGTTCTTTAAAAACTTTGGTTTTATTCACTCTGAAAATGACGCAAAAGAAAAAAACACATGTAAATGTTTGGCACTTTAGAGTGTTGCATCGCACCAACAGGCACAGGGTTTCAAGACTCAAAAGAGAGTTGAAAAATTATGGCAGCTATATTTGCTCTATTGTGTTGGAAAGTGACTTTTTGAAAGTGAATTTTTCAATTTGACGACTCTGTATGAAATATAACAGGGAGAAAAAGATTGTCCTTGACGAGTATCTTGCCGTTCATAAGTGTTGTTACCTCAACATAAATTGAAAAAAAAAAGATTTTCAAATTGAATTTTGAACAGATAAAAAAATAATTCAAAATAACTAAATAGACTCATATATAAGTATTTCCAAATTTTTATCCTATTTGAGGGCAACATTGTATTTAATTACAAATCTAAATCTTAACAGTGGTATTTCAATTATTTCTGGATCATGACATTTAAACATCAAAATTATAAATAGGTACATAGCTTTAGTTAATTCCTTTTAAGCTGTCCGAAACACCCCGGACATCGGAGCGTAAAGGCCCAGTGATAATCGTTTTGGAAAATCTGTACCGCAACACAGAATAGAGCGTATTGACAAAACGACAAACCCATGGCTTGATCTTAACCCCCATAGAATGGGTATTATACACGCTCCATCGATTTTTCAAGTGTCGATCGAACTGATTGGCCTGGCTTTCCTTTAACAATACCCAGTTTTAAGCAACTAGTAGAGCATTAAAGCTTTTACCTGCCATAGAAATGTCGACTGTAACTTAAAAAGATTGGAGTGGTTTTCGGTCGTTGTTCGCGAGACGCTTATTTGCGAAACTCGAAAAGAATGATGCATCTGCTTAGTCGGATTTCATGTTTCATTGATTGCCATTGTTAAAAATCAGACAAGGTTTTACCCCTCTTATTTTCTTTCAAATACGACTCTAGAAAATATTGAGACAATTATTTGATAAGAGTATACTTTATTGAGTGCTCTTAGCATTCCTTATCTTTTCGCTTTGGGACTTTTTTTATGAACAAACCCAAATAGTTCGTTATTCGATAAGCACGCCATCTCGAGTTATATTGAACAATATTATTAAAGTTGAATGGATAAATAAAGTAAGATAACTTTCGTTAAGAAGAAGTTTCGACTTTACAGAAATACCTAGGAAAGTACTCCTAGGTATTTCTGTAAACGCTTTGAATCTTTAATGTGTAAAGTTTGAATTCTTTTCGTAACTTTTTTACAAGTTTTTATTTATTTTTTCTGCAGCAAAGTAATCGAGTGCTGGGAAATGTTTAAATTCATTTATTTTTTCTCTAGATATTTCTAAAACTAATAATTGTATCAGTTAGTTTTTGTAGCAGAATTTTGCGTAAAAACAGTAAGTTTAATAAAAATATTTTCCCATTCTCACTCAAATGGAACATCGTCCATCAGTATAGCAGACATTGCTTTTGTCGATCGATGCATACCTATATTATGAGAGTCAATAAAAAGGGGTTTTTCACCAACTCGACACGAGAGGCTGGACACACGTGTGTCCAGTTGGTGAAACTCAAAATTAGTACCTATGTAGGGCTTAATGAGGAACCGGTAAGGCGCAGTGGTTCGCGCGCTCGGCTTGCGATCGTTGAAGTTAAGCAACTTTCGGTTCGTCGGTCACGGGATGGGTGACCAAAAATTTATTATCTCGAGCTCCTCCGTGCTTCGCAATACACGTTAAGCCGTTTGTCCCGGCTGCATTTACATTCGTTAATACCCACTAAACCGCATTGGGCCCGCGTGGTGGGCCTATTCTCCTTATCCATTCATAAGGAAGGCCTGTGCCCCAGCAGTGTGGACATTAAATGGCTGATGATGATGGTGATGATAATAAAAAAAAATATGTTGCAATCCCAGACTAACTATCTACTAAATTTTATAAAGAGGAAATTTTGTAAGTTGTAAATTTGAAAATATTGAAATTGAAGCATTTAAAAAAATCGACTCGTCTCACAACTAGCTCCAATGGGACTCGGACCCACCACCTGTGCTAATGGAAATAACGACAGGTAAAATATTATACAATATATATATATATATATATATAACATAAGTATTATATTACCACACACACAGAGGGTCTCACAGACGTATGTTAGGTGGTAGTGTGACGATAACAGGTGCTAGGTAGTTAAGGGGTAATAATATTCACATTTTTATAATGTTTCATAGTATTATATGCCATAACTAGCTTTCCGCCCGCGGCTTCGCCCGCGTGGACTACACGACGTTATCCCGCGGGAATGTGCCATTTTTCGGGATAAAAAGTAATCTATGTTCCTCTCCAGGCTACAAAGTATCTGTGTCCCAAATTTCAGCCAAATCCATTCAGCCGTTTTGGCGTGATTGAGTAACAAACATCCAAACATCCAAACATCCAAACATCCAAACATCTAAACTTTCACATTTATAATATTAGTAGGATAATCAATATGTGGTGTGGTGTAGCGATTATCGGCTCTGGCTATTTTCATATTATAGGCCAAATCTGATTAGTGATATTTGATATGGTGCGACAGTGTGATAAGATTCACAGGGCTGCTTACAGGATGAATATAAAAATAGTAATAAAATTATTAATATTGCATGTAGAAATAAATTGATTACTAAATTTACTATATAATTAGTTAGTGCGCTTGCGCAAACATCAAAAGAAAAGTCTCTACTGGAAGGCGAATGTTTTAACCGCCTCTGTGGTGTAGTAGTAGGTAGACACCACACTGGTATCAGACCTTGAGGCCCGGGTTAGATTCCCAGTGGAGTTACATATTGTATTCGGTTTGGTTGGTTCTAGGACTTGTTTTAAGTCTGCCTAGCCATCTCCCACAATCTTATCTGACGCCATAACAACGATATTTTCAGCATTGTTGTGTTCCAAGCAAAATATAAATAGCCAGTTAGTGATTGAGGATTTCGGAAAAAGTGCGTTCCACCTTCAGTCTTATTTTCACTTAACATCCAGGTGTTATGATGACTAAGTGCTGCTCAGTTGAAATAAATAAAAAATGGCGACTAGGTTCGCATATTATTTAATGTTTTACATTAGTACAAGGATAGTCCAAGGATAATCCACCATGAACTAGAGTTTTTGCTTATATTTGTAATAACTTAGGTTAATAAAATTATTTCCTTTTCATTTATAACACAGGTGTTGCGCGGCCTAAGCCTTATATAAAATTTTATGAAGAAAATCTACATTTGAAATTCTAACATCCTTACTTATATTATAAATGCGAAAATGTCTGTCTGTGTGTTACACAATCACGCCTAAACTACTGAACCGATTTGAATGAATTTTGGTACAGAGATAGTCTAGAGCCTGAGAAAGGACATAGGCTACTTTTTATTCCTGAAAAATATCACCTTCCCGCGGGATAGCGTCGTGTAGTACACGCGGGCGAAGCCGCGGGCGGAAGGCTAGTAATAATATAAAGCAAACTTTTTAACTTAGCATTCCTCTAATAGCGTTTCTATCTGTGGCATCATTTCAATTGCTCTATCACTTTTAAGTGTAAATCCAGGGGCCAAGATAAATAAATTGTTACTTACAAAAAAAGGTTTTTCTCATTTGTACGTCCTTCAGTGTAAATTTTTGTATGTTATTAACTCGGAAACAAAATCAAAGATCATCCTCATTTTTTGTTACAACAAAATTTATTCTTACATTACTCTTTAAATAAGCAACCAAAACTAAGTTTCCCAGTACATATAAAGTCTGCAACATCCTGTATACACATTGGGGTGAAGTGACGAACAGTCACCCGCATTATTGTGCTCCCAGTCCCAAGTTATTGTACACTTGGCTACATTATGTTTTGCGTCTGAATGTACCGTCAGCAGCATCGAGTGTTAAAAGTACAGTACAGTGAGATCTAATAGGTATAGCCAAGGAGGAACTTTGCAATTAGACGATATTTATTTACACTTTATTGAATCAATCATTAGCCATTCTGAGTCCACTTCTGTTATGCCTCCTCCTTTGAGCGCCACAGAAAGCTTTAGGCTATTTGCAGCCATCGGCTTCCCGCAATCTTCCTGGGTGTTTATTGAGTAATTGAAACTTAATTAAATAGTACACAGGATTAAGAAAAAAAACAAATCAGGAAAAAAAGCTGCTGGGAACAAAAATCTTAATTTGAGTTCAGGTTTTTGAAATATATAGCTTAGCTTAGCTTAGCAGAAAATTAAGTATTTTAGAAAAAATCGACCCGTCTCACAACTAGCTCCGATTGGACACAGTTGTAAGACGGGTCGATTTTTTCTAAAATACCTCCTTTTCCATTTTTCAATAACAGAAATTTAATTGTGAATGCAGAAATGTAAAAATGTAAATATGTAGCTGTGTACCGTTCTTGCCGTTTTTCTTTATTTTATTTTAAAAGATAAATATAAAAGTCTTGAAAATAATTCATTTTTATTGGTATTTTTTGCTGACCATACATTACGTAGGAAACGAGCAAAACTACAGTAACATGAGCCGCTTCTTCGCCTGATTTAATAACATCTGTGGACAATCGCGCAGAAAATATTCTCATAAGTGAATGTTGGCAATGGCCGGACACTGCCCAATAAATGTATTGTGTTTCTTATTAGCTATATTCTTATAATTAGGTCGAAGGCATTATTGGAGTTTATTGGGACTGTTTGATGTTAAGTATACATACATAAGTTAAGTACGGTCAGCACATTTTAACACGTTGACTTTAGAAGAGGAAGTCTCATCAAACTTTACACTCTGTACATATTATGTATGTACAGAGTGTGAAGTTAGAAATGTATCTAGTCTAGTAATTGACAGATATGTATACTGTACATGTATGTTTCATCTGCCAAATACATGATTTAAAACCCTTCTTCTGTCAGAGTCGGGTAAAAAAGGTTGCATTTAATTGAACTCCAATCTAATCTTACCTACAAAAAAAACTGAAACAAATGCATACTAAACTATCTTTTGTGTGAATCTCAGTATTTTAGGAGTGCAACTCAGTATTTTTTTAGTTCAATTTTATCTTATGACAAAACGTTTGATACAATACTAAAAACCAAAATCCTTTTTAAAATATATTGACTAAACAATTTTTTTTATCCACAACGGGGTAGCACTTAGCCGTGGTGATAAGGCTGAAGGTGGAAGCGCACTACTGCCGGAATATTCTATCACTAAGGAACTGGCTATCTTATGCTGCCGGAAAACAATAATCCTGAAAACATTATTGTTATGGCGTCAGACTTAGATAAGATGGTGGTAGCTAGCCATGCTATCATATGCATGACATGCAATCATGATCCCAATAACGCAGATATACTGGTATTTTCACAAACAAGTGTTAAACACAATAATGTCATGATTTGATATCTTTAACTGCGTAAGCAATGTGAAGTTGTGGTCTAACAAGACTACAGCGGGGATTCAGTCGTCCTGTAGACAGTGTCGGAGGGGGATATGTCTTTAGAATAACGAGAAAGATCTCTTATAATAGTTATATGCACCTAATTTAAGTCAAGTAGAAATAAAGTACTTATTGTTAACATTACCAGAGTGTTATTTATCAAAGGTCAGCAGTGGTAATGAATTCCAGCCCCAGGATATTAAAGGTAAATAAGAAATTTTATATCATTTATGAATAGCAAATAGAAGTAATTTTAAATGATTCATTACAGTTTTGTTAAAATACTTAATTAAAATATTGCTTATTTATAATTACTTATTGCAATGCAACATTGAAGTGTAAATAAACTTTTCACACTTATGCTCTGAAATGTTAATATTATATTTGAGAAAAGAATGCAGTACGTGGCACTTTTCCGAGGTAAACATTCTAAATTTGAAAATCACTGCAGTAATGAATTTCAGTACTTACTTACTGCACTAAAATCAGTGCAGTAAGTAAGTACTGAAATTCATTACTGCAGTGATTTTCAAATTTAGAATGTTTACCTCGGAAAAGGTACTACCGAAAGATATTATTACCAAATTTTTTTCTTTATTTTTTCTTTCGTTATTCCTGTGTATAAAAAAAGAAAAAGCAAAGAGACATTTGCACCATACAGCCACATTATTATTATTATTATATAAGTAATTATTATATCATAATTAGGTTAACTTTTTTTTAAATACGGTGCGCACAGAGTATATTACTTCGTATTGTACCAAAAGCGCTATGTACCCTTAGCACGAACATCAATCGAAAAAACAAAATGAGATTTATCATAGACAAAATATCCTTTACGAGTAATTTTGTATGGGAAATATGTACAGCGCCATCTACCACCCAGAAGCGGGTATTGAAGTTGCGCATTTTAGTAGCACGTATTAAGTATCAATAGGCTGTATGACCGTTCCACTTGGCCTCACAAACCAATATTAAAAAAACGGCGGGAATGATTTTCAGCGGTTGATTTGATATCAATACAGTTTATTTATATTGTGTAATAAATTATCAAAATGAGTTCTGCCAATGAAACATATACAGACATTGTATGTACCTACTCCACCAAATTTGAGAGCAGAAGCAAAATTAATAACAGAAAACTTACTCCCAGTAAAATCAAAAGAAAGATATATGAAAACCTACGATCTGATTTGGAAAAGTGAAAAAAAGGCGCATACGTTTTCGGAATCAGTGTTGTTGGCGTATTTAATTGATACATCATTAAAATAATATTATTATGGGCGATTTATACATAAGTGTGCCCGGGAAAACAATAACGTTTACATTTAATAATTGCCCGAACATGTGTGATATAAATTTTAATAAATATTATTTAGTTAAAGAGTTTTTTTTATTTCCTCGCATTTCTTGAGAAAAGCACTATACAAGCCTTGTACGGTAAGCAAATTACCTTGCCTCGAATGATTAAAGCCCTCGCCTGCGGCTCGTGCTTCAAACCATCCTCGACAATGTAATTTCTTACTTACCTGTTCTCGGCTGTAATGTACTATTATTTTCTTAAGCAAAAAAAAAAAGCTAGCAATTTTAATAATTTATGACTAGCTAACTAAAAAGTTATTTTGAAGGATTGCTTTACAGTATTGTTTAAATAATTTGACGACCGATTTGGCGCAGGGGTAGGATACCTGCCTTCTGCGCCAGAGGTCTCGGGTTCGATTCCCGAACAAGATAAATATTTGTGTGCATGAACATGTCTATTTGTCTTGGTCTGGGTGTTTTCTATGTGTATTATGTATATACATTACCGGTGTCAATTAGGGCCGCACAGACTATCCGCTTATTCAAAAAAGAGGTCAAAGAGCATTATCTCTCCTTATGTTGCTGAACTAAGCCAGTAACAAACTATCTTATCTAGGTATATTATAGGTTATTATGTAGGTTCATGTAAGTTTATTGCTTATTTTATTGGTTGTTGAGTATGTATTTATATGTAAATATGTATAATGTTTATAAGTTATTAAGTATGACGTATTAATGTGTAAATATGTAGGTATATATTAATTTATTTAGATGTAAGTAGTAAGTTTATTGTTTTTTTACTTAACACTTTGTACACCTTTAACTATCCCATCATACTTTGTTTTCTTATCCTGTCCATCCCTAGGTTGTCTGGAAGAAATCGCTTTTAGCGATAAGGCCGCCAATTGTATGTCTCCTTTGTATATTTTTTTGTCTATCTGTATTATCTGTGTGTACAATAAAGTGTAAATAAATAAATAAATAAATAAATAAATATATTTACAAACACAAAGTATTTAAGTACTTACCTATATATTTATCCGTTGAAATTAACATAATTGGTGTGGTTGTAAAAAGTTATTTATAAAGTTATTTATTTATTTATTTATAATAATTAAAATGTTTCTTAATATGTTTATAACTATTGCAACATTGCATTACAAATATATTTATTATTTGTTTTTCTTCTCAAAAAAAAAGCACAAGGAAAATAGAAAGTAGTTTGTTGTTACACTATTTACTAAAGAAGGTAAAATCAGAACTACGTATAGGTACTAATTAGAAGTTATAAATTTGTAATACCACGATTAGAATAAGGATATTAATTAGGTACGTGGTACCTATTTAGTAATCTGTGACATTATCGTACAAAATTTTACTATTTGTTTACACGTATTATGGCGTCGCGACCGAGACTGTGACGTGATAAGCAACGCAGTGTCCGGTAACCGACCTCGAAACCGGCGGAATAGGACTCCCTTTGTGCAAACATCTTCGTTTATGAAATAACATTCTCAGTGGTAGAGTGTGCAGATCAATAAAAATACTTAGTTCAGTACGAGGAAATTCAAAACATTAGAATATAAACATCAAATTATAGGATTTGAATAAATTTTAGAAATACAAGAAAAAAAAAAACATGTTACATAGCACGTCTCGCCTTGAGAGCTGTCCTGTTGCGACTTGTTACACCAAAATAAAATTTAAAAGTTATTTTAAATGTAGTTAAAAGCTAATGAGATAGATTTGTCAAATAGTTATTATATTTTTATACTTTTATTTAACACATTCCTTGCGTTAGGGTGTATAAAACATCTCCTACGTGACTTTCAGCCTGTGCGGGGTTCAAAATCTTGTTCTCTCGCTCTGTGCGGGAAGCTATCACATTTATTTCTATGCGTAGGAAAAAGACAAATATATATTTTAGCTCTCATTAGAATGTTAGCTGATTCTCACAATAAAATATACTTATTGGAGATCGATTAGGTCCCTAACGCACCTAATTGAAATTTGATTTAATCTGTGCGACATGAGGTATTATGCATCTCCTAATTTGTAGGCCTCGTAGACGCAAGGAGCGGTGTGCGAGCGGCGCGCGCGCCCGCTCGCCTTGGTTTAGTGTTGCGCGACAAGCACAAATTATATCGACAAGTTTTAACGTGAAAACTCGCGCTTCGCGTAGCCTGCGATTTTCCTTTTACGTATTGAGCACGTAAATAATACCTAATAACAATGAATCGTACAAAAAGGCGTAAAAGACAGTTAGACCTACAAATAAATGATTCCACGAGTGATTCTGGTGAGGCAACTAAGTTAAATTACAAAAGGGTGATAAAAAAACTTGAGCCACAGAGTTGTGTACCGTCGGACAGAGTTATAATCGTAGAAAATAATATGTCCTCCACTAGTAACCGTGATTATCTGATTTAGAAGTTTTTGATACTAAGTAAATAATAACTCATTTAATGAAGAATTATTTTGACAGTCAAAGTACTGGAAAAACTATATGTACCTGTTCATCAAAATAGTATTAATCAAGATCAGTTAAAATTAACACTAACTCAAAGACTTAATTGTAATTACAAAGAGAGGTAGTTAACTTATTGAAGATATTGTGTTCATCTATTATATTCCCGTCTTTATATACACTTTGTGTATTTTTTAAAAATAAAATAGTGTAGTCGATGACTGCCGCTTTACTCTATTCCCATCACTAGTTGTTATATAATTTATGGCATCATTTCTTGCGTTGTGAGATAGAGTCGATAGCCTAAAATATTTTTGTATTTACTCTTTAGATAATTGTCAGAACTTTGTGCGAACCTATATTAAGATAAAGTAGCTAGTTAATTACGCCTCAGGATGTTTACAAACCGAGACTCTTGTTTTTCAGTATGATATACAGGATTTAAAAATACATATTTTTATGGGATCGATAAGGTCTCATACGCACAAAAATTAAGCCTAACTACGGAGTCATAATAGATCTCCAACGCACTATCTGAAAATTCTAAGAAAATCTTAACGCAGCGAAGGTGTTAAAGAAAATGACAAAACATTTACTAAGAATAGATCGAAACATGTGGTGTCTGTTTAGGGCAAGGCATATTTTATTAGAAAATTAGATTATCTAAACATATAAATGCCTGCAATTAAAGTATGAAAATATAATAGATGTATTTTGGATTAATTATAAGTATTTTTGCAGACAGTACATCTAAATCGTATTCTCGTTGCGGTTTGATAAAATGTTTTACTTACGTAGTAACTATATAGGCATATCTGGTTTTACTGCTAAACGAAGGGTTATGTGTGCCCTTGCTTTAGCTTGTGTTGTGGAGCTATGTACGTTCCATTGCAAGATGTGGGTTATGTGTGCCCTTAGTTTATGGAGCTAAGTATGTTCCATTTTAGATGAGATATGGGTTATGTGTGCCCTTAGTTTATGGAGCTAAGTATGTTCCATTTTAGATGTGATATGGGTTATGTGTGCCCTTAGTTTATGGAGCTAAGTATGTTCCATTTTAGAGGTGATATGGGTTATGTGTGCCCTTAGTTTATGGAGCTAAGTATGTTCCATCTCAGATGTGAAGTGGGTTATGTGCGCCCGCAGCTTATGGAGATATGAATGTACTATTACATACAAGGATTATGTCTGCCCTGAGAAATTATATTTCATAAATGAAATAAAAAATAAATAAAAAATGAAATATTTACTTAACATAATAAATGTGTACTTATGAATCGTCTACATTTTACATCAAAAACAAGGGCTACGGGTGCCCTTAGATTGTTGTGTTTCCCAAGACAGGCTAATGTGCGCCCTGTATTTTAGTTAGTTCTAAAACTTATCTAGGTAATCAGTATATTTTGTTATTTACAGCTGCTTTATTTGTGATCCTCTTATTCACGATACGAGATTTGGTTTAATTAATCAATACTTTAGTATGTCGTTCACGTGTCAACAATTTAAATTAATTAAATAGAAAACTAATTTCTTTTTCATATTTTATTGAGAGTTTATTGAGAGTTATTCATTCATTTCATACCTATCATTTTTTACATATGAATAGATTCAAGATTCAAGATTCAAGATTCAAATTTGTTTATTCAATTTAGATTGTTATTTACAATACTTGTGAACGTCATAGAAGCTACGCCATCGGTTCGCAAACCCTACAGCGGGAGGCCTTGGAGAAGAACCGGCAAGAAACTCCAAGGGTTGTTTTTTTCTCCCTGTTTTATTTCATACAGAGTCGTCAAATTGAAAAATGACCTTAACATGGTATGACTAAGGTCAGTTTCCATCACAATTACACAATGGGTTATGATAAATACAGTTAAGTATAGGCGAACTAATGATCATAGCGGTGAACAATTTTCAATTAAGTACTTAGGAACTCTACTTAAAGCTTTAATATTAGTTAAAAACAAAAGACAATTCTACTATATACTGCAAGTTGCGCCATACATGTTTCAAATGTAATTCTTAATAAAATGAATAAAAACAAAAGAAAACACATTTTAAAGCAAGCAGATAAGAGCAGACCCATTCCCACTGGCAGCACCCGTTCACGAGCATGACGCATGAACCAGCCATCGCTTCGCTCAACCATATTTTAGGGAACGTAACGACCCGCCTCACACGCCACCACCGTAGAAATGTTTTAGTGAGCATGACATACTCAAACTGCCTACCTTAAATGACCGAATTAAAAGCTTAACTAATATAAACGCTAATAATATAAAATATAGGACACGACTCACAATATCATACTAGGAACATTCGTTACGAGTGTTACGACCAAGGTGTTTTGTCGTTCAAATAATCATTCACAGTGTAATAGCCTTTTTTGAGGAGGCCACTCTTTATATGATTCTTAAACTCTAGATATGGTAAATCCAAGATATCACTTGGGATTTTGTTATATATGTGTATACCTTGACCAACGAAAGATCCGTGCACCTTTTCTAAACGGTACCGAGGCATTACGAGCTTGTTTCTATTTCTAGTATTACGATTGTGTAAATCACCATGTTTGGTATACAAGTTAATATTGCGACGTACAAAAAGAATGCAATTTAATATAAATTGAGATGCAGCTGTCAGTATACCTATTTCCTTGAACTTGTCTCTAAGCGAAGTTTTGGAGCCTAGTTTATAGATGGCCCTGATTGCTCGTTTTTGCAAGATGAATATAGCATTAATGCCAGCCGCTAATCCCCACAAAAGAATGCCATATGACATGATGCTATGGAAATAACTAAAGTATACAGTTCTAGCAGTATCAACATCTGTTAGCTGTCGTACTTTTCTAATAGCGTAGGAAGCAGAACTAAGCTTACCAGCTAATGTTGCGATATGCGCATGCCATTGAAGTTTCGAGTCTAAAGTTACACCCAGAAAGATCGTTGATTGTACTAAATCCAGTTTTTCGTTGTTGATTACAATTTCTACAGGTACCGTCTGTACATTTAACAGAGAAAAAAGTACGCACTTTGTTTTCTTTGCATTAAGCTGCAAATTGTTAGAATTAAACCAACCGAGTACTTGTGACAGTGCTTTGTAGTTTAAGTAATCTGTTGAGCTATATAACTTCTTAAGCTGTCTCTTTTTTCTAAATACAACCTAATTGATTTGATGTGTTAACGTAACTTTACTATATGAATGAGACTGTAATAATGGTTTGAATGGGTACAAACTGATGCATAAAAGTATGAGTGCTTGTACTTGTGAATCAATATATATTTAGTATTTATTTATCCGGTTTACAGTTATACTTTTATCCTTATCCTATAATTATGAATATCTGCAATTATTTAATACTTACTAATTTTTACTTTTTCTGATCTTTTCCGAGAAAATGAAACCCGAGGTACCAACCGTTCACGCAGGTCGTGAACGGTTGAGGCATGAAGAAGACAAGCGGCGAAGGAAGCAATCACTGACGTCTGTGGGGAGGCGTGCCCGCAAAGTCGTGAGAGATTTACATGCGTCTGAATGGGGAATAGAAGATGTACCTTCAAACGAAGTGAAGCCACCAACCTCACAAGTGTTGGAACCTGAACCTAGTGAGAGCCTACAGTCTGAGTCACCTGTAGCGCAACCAGAGCACCAGCCTTTCTTTACTGTTGATGAGGTATTGAAACTTTTGTCTTCGGTGCAAGAGACTGAATCGAGTAAGCAGCAGCTGAACAACAATCAGGTCAACAACGTAGTACCTGAGTTTGATCCCTCAACTAAATATCAGAATATAAGTAGTTGGATAAGGAAAGTAAATGAATGTGCTTGCTTTACGATTGGAACCAAAAGCAAACCGCGCATTTTGCTCTTCAAAATCTGGTGGGTCTGGCTAAGAAGTGGTTTGAAGCCCTACCCTCTGTCAAATTTTACTTGGGACGAATGGCAGGCTAAGTTACTAAAAGCACCTAAAAGCTTTTCCCAACGAGCAAGATTACGGGACACTTCTGGAAGAGATACTCGCACGTACTACGCATTACAATGAGAATGTCCGGGACTATATTTCTATGATAACTTGACTTTATTGAATCGATATGAAATCAAGGGCCAGAAGGCAGTTGATTGTATTATACATGGCATTATTGACAAATCCGTTAGAAACAGCGCCCAAGCGATGAACTGTAAGGAGCCAGAAGACTTACTCAGTTGCTTAATTTCACAGCAACCCACTGATCCAGCTTTTGCCAAAAACCGTTATGAAATACTCCGGTTAATCGTCCTATATCTGTGTCGACTCTAAACGATAACTCGGTTATTTGCTTTAATTGACGTTTAAGGGGACATTCTTATCATAAGTGCCCAATCCCTCTTACTAAATGCTAAAAGTGCTCTAGGGTAGGTCTTGATTCAGCCGCTTGTAAACTAGCTTCATTAGTTCCTCGACATCGAGGAAATTCAGGCCCAGTACTGGTTCCTTAAATAGAATAAAAATATTAAGAATACGTTATGTCATATTATATTCAATGTGCTCATAATAAAGGTAGTTCTGTAAATAGAAATTATATCCTTTGTAAACGATAGATAAAAAAATTTTGTAATGTATTCGGATTTAATAGAAAAAAGGAAGTTGATTGAAACTGTTGTTGGAGCAGACCAAATAAGACCCTAGGTCCTCGATAATAACACGGATAAGTCGAGTGTCAGCTCCAGTAGTGATGAAGAGGATAATTTGCCTTTGTCAGCGTTGCTGCAATAACAGACTTCAACATCTAACCTTGACCGCTTCCGAATGTCATGATTTTATTACTATTTTTAATTATAATACTTATTTAATTTTCATGATTTTATAACCATTTTTCAATATAAAGTTTCATAAAATGGTTGCGGTGCCCTTGCAGGGCGTCACTTGTACAATAATCCAAGATTGTAACACCTTATAAAACTTGTGACTTGCAATAAATCTGAATCTGAATCTGTATCTAAAAAAAAAAATATTGTTTAACTAATTTGTTGTTTCGTTCTTATCGTTTTTGTGTATTAATTTTGATTTAATATATCATTGTTTTATGAAAACATATGATTCCACACATAATCTTTACGTTTTTGTTTAAATTAGTGTAATTGAATTATATTTATATACCCAATTGTTAGCTGAATGATAGCTATAGTGTAGGTTGAGTAGACAGATTGACCTTACTTAATATTGTTATTGACTTTACTTATATAAAAAGTATTTACCAGCATCCCAAACTGTATTAAATGTATGGAAAATGTTAATGCATTAGAACGTGAATTGAAAAAGTTTTAAGTAAATAAGGCATAACATTAGAAGAAATTGTTTAATGATATTAAGCTCTAGATTTTGAGTTGCAGTTCCCACGGGGTGCCATTACTGATCTAAATATTCTGATAACAACTTTGTATGTACTGTGACTTGCAATGAATAAATGAATATGAATATTATTGTGCACCCAGGAGGTTGCACCACGACGGATGGCCGAATGTCATGATTTGATATCTTTAACTGCGTAAGCAATGTGAAGTTGTGGTCTAACAAGACTACAGCGGGGATTCAGTCGTCCTGTAGACAGTGTCGGAGGGGGATATGTCTTTAGAATAACGAGAAAGATCTCTTATAATAGTTATATGCACCTAATTTAAGTCAAGTAGAAATAAAGTACTTATTGTTAACATTACCAGAGTGTTATTTATCAAAATAATAATATAATTAGCTCATTCGCCAGAGTCCAAATTAAAAAAAACACAATTTGCAGTACAATTTTTACCTTAACCCTCAACCGCCGACGTAACATAATTGCACCCTCTTTTGTTCTAAAGTATCAAATTCCAACATAATAAAGGACCGGTACCAACTATTAATACCTCCAAGTTATTTGCGTACAAGTAAATTGGCTAGAGGAATAGGTACAATTATGCCAATAATGTGCTCCAGACCTCTAATGGACGCGACTCTTGTTTGCCAAACGTAATTATTGCGACGTCCATTTTGCTGTATGAGATTTGGTCCCAAATTAAGTGAATTAGTGAGTCTAAAGCTTGACAGGTAGTATCACGGTATCACCCCCTGAATCAAAGCTTTGTTGTAGACCAATCCAATTATCGGTATCGATGGTGCAGAGACTCAAATACTTGGGTATATACGACCACCCTTACGGACATGTCCAGTTTAAAGTAGATAAGCAAAAATGGTTACTTAAAAATTAAAATACCTTACCTATTGAGGACCCGGGAAAGATTCTATGTTATTCGGGCAATAGATGATTGAAGAATATTTAACATGTATCTTTTTCTAAGAGACGAACCTGTAAAAACAATTTCCCATTTTCGGAGTTTTTAATAGAGGAGATCATCGGATTTTTATTAATAGAAAATACTACCAACCTCGCAAGTAGAATTTCGAGCAATTTTTACTTTTAACATTTTTTTGTGAATGCATAACATTTAAAAAAACGGGACGATATTAACACAAACTTTCTGCACAGCGTTCGGTCATCAATTTATGTGCCTTGAATTGAATTTGAAAAGCATAGATATTAAACTTTTCTGAAAATTGTATCCTAAACTTTTCATTAACTTCTTCAATCTTACCATTCAATCTGCAACGCAACGTGTCGCCATAATAACTTACAAGAGGGTCCGACTCTAAAATATTGACTGACCATCTCCTAGCAACACCACAATGGACCAAATCAGCAGCCATTCATTACGTGATTTCAAATTCCCGGTCAGGTCTGGACCCCAACAATGGTGTCCCATGCACGCCTAAACAAGGGATTTTCCCTCAATTATAGAGATCTCTAATTATTTCCGCCAAACTCAACTATCTGTGACGTGGCCTTTAGAAAATTTGATAGCCAACCAATTTGGGCTTATTAGTGAACGTGAACTTTTTGTGCCACGAAGCAAGATGGAATATCTATTTCCTTATAGATTTTTATCTTTCTATTTATTTTTGATTGGGCAGGCATTTGACTTTCATTTTTTTCAATTACAGATGTTACATGCTTGCTACTCTCACCTTGAAGAGACTACGGTTGTAGTTATCGCGGAATACAGAAGCAGTCAGCGCATTCCATTCCTTGGCGGTTTGCATTAGAACAAATTTGCGAAGCGCTTGGTGCGAATCTACATTTTAGTCTAACTATTTGGGGTAACAGACAGGGCATGGTTAAAAATCTGACATTAAGTTGATCTGTACTCAAATAAAATGGAAAAATATTTTCCACAAATACTTAATGAGCCCAAATGAATCGTTAAGGTTGCATATTTATAGCTACGTATGATTCATAAAAAAATCATAATGTTTTAATATTTTTGTTAACAATTAAACATTTATAAATTTTAAACAAAACATTTCTGACACAATCGTCATCATCATCATCAGCCATTTTAAAGTCCCACTGCTGGGGCGCTGCCTTATGGATGGATAAGGAGTATAGGTAGGTCTTTACCACTACCCGAACGACTGCAAATTCAACCGGAAGATCTCAAGATAGTTGAGTTTTGGATCCATCCCGTGACCGACCATTTCGAATATTGATTATACTGCAATCGTAGCCCGAGTGTGATAACCACTGTACCACGGGCTATTCAATTATTCTATTACTACTACTACTATTTAATAATAGTATAAACTTAAAACATCATTTTGCAAAACTCGTAAAGAAACTCGTTTCGAAAATTAGCTAGCTCAATCACTAATCTAACAGCACCGTCCGTGAAAATTGAAAAGTCTGTCGTACCATTTCCTAACTACCGTGGTAAACATTAATCAGTGCAATAACCCCAGCACAAAGAGCTTTGCCCGTGCTTCCCACAAATACTTCCAATCAGCCGTTCCTAGCTTTTCATTTCTGACACAATGGTCCCAGCGAAATGCGAAATAAGGTTCTAATGAAAACTATCGGGCGAAGATATTAATCTGCCATTAAGTCATTTGCAGCTGCTGTTAAGTGGGGTTATGGGATTAGAAAGGAGTTTATAAAGCTTTTTGGTCGAATTAGGTGATGGAGGTCTTCATAATTAATTGGTAGTTTGGGGTGAAATAAAATATATTTGCGAAAGCTAGTTGCAGCTTTATTTAAGATAGTGGGAACGGATCACGCAGAAGTAACATAATCGTATAGTTAGTTATACTTTTGTTTTACTGTACTAAAAGCTCAAGCCTTCATAATATAGGTAATGGAAACTTTTTGGTATTATTCATCGAATTATGGAAACTAATAAAACAAAACTACAACACTCGTACTTATTCGTAAATAAAGTTTTTAGATAATGGTTTAAGATACTTAGCTATTATTATTATTATTTATTTTCGGAAGACCAACAGCAAAATTACAGGAATAGGTAGAAACATAACAGCGGAAAGCCAATTACAGGTCTTCACTAATAGAATAGCTATTACTACCGATAGATCAAATCAAATAAAAGGTGTATTTGCATTATGGATTTTAAAGAAAAGGAAAATAATTTCTTTTTTCGAATTGGTATTTTAATAAGTTGCCTCATTTAAAACTTTAAAACCCATAAAATAGATTATTTAATATTCCTAATGCTTCAGACGGAGATGTAATAAGAGATGTCTGCGTAAACACTTGCCAGGGCTCAGACGTCAGCTATCTGTCCGGAAATGGAACGGACAAAGGCGACTGTTTCCGGACAACTTACGGACAGAGGGCAGCACTGGCCTCGCCTGGGGACGTTGATAATAATCGTTAATCATTTCGCCTATTAATAATAAACAAAAGGCTGACGAAGATATTTGTTGTGATTAATGTTTGCTAATAAGGTTTATCTTAAAAAGTGCTTTAAAATTGTGTAACTTTTTTATAATTGATGTCAGATACTTAATAATTAATAATCAATACGAAATTTTGGTAGTTCTGACAGCGAAACGGCTGGAAAGGATCTTGGATGCAATTTGACACGGAGATAACTTATGCTCTAGATTATGTAGACAACTTTTTACCCCAGTAAAATATCTTATTCCCATGTAAGTAAAAACATCGTCAAGCTCGAAAAAAAAACTTAAGACTAATCAGGAGATACCTAACATCTACCTTCACTGAGAAAACAATCCTCGCTCAGTAAATATTTATTCCCTTTCACGTACATATTACGCTCCTTCTGATATTATAAATCAGATTAAACACACACACTCAATTCCTTTAACTGGGACATAAAAGGGATAAGCGGAAAGAAAAATAATAACGGTACACTGCAATATTCTCTTGAAGCACCCTCAATACGTTTGGCAAATGACGGTGAAGCTCAGTCCTGAAATAATGCACGCCATACGTCTCCAGACAACTTAATACAGTGGCCGGATCAAAAGACCCACATACGGAGCTTAGAATAAACCAATTATGAGTGAAATATTAGGGATCAGTCCGTACCGGAAGGTCTTTGATCACACGAGGCTAACTGCTTATATTTCTTTCCGGACGGTCGTCAGCGAGAAAAAGCGAAGCTGTACGACCTTTGGGAATAAGCGAGACTTAATAAATTACAGAAATTGGCGGTGGCCGGACTAATACCCGTCGAATGGGGGTAAGCTGGTAAGGCGGTAGTTAACGGTGCGTGCACAGTAATCATTTTCGGACAGGATGTTTCCGACTGTTATGCTCTAGCATAAAAGTCGGAAACATCGCTCTAGCGTTTATTGAAACGCGGTTGGCGGAGTTAGTTGGCAAGCGTCATAATTATTTTTGCTAAGTGGCTGTTTCTGCCAACGACCTTACTATTTTTGGATAGTGGTTCGTCTAAATGAGAAATGTGTGTATTATTTACGTTTCGAAATGTTTATCATAATTTATTGCGGACAACTGGGCCCTAAGTAAAACCCCAAGCTCATTCGGTATTGTTTGTTCAATAGAATAACTAAAACTTAAATCAGATCATTTATAACTTACGGTAAATGTAAACTTTTAGCTAGTTTAGAACCGTGAAAGTAACGTTAAACATTTAAAATGTACAAAATGGTGTGCTGGTTTTATTATTTAAACTTTAAGTTATTATGAAAACTATATTTGTTTAGTTAAGTATCGCTCGTTCGTCGTGAAATTTTATTCAATTTATTTTACGCTGCAGCTATATGTAATGTGCCTTTTTAGGTTTAATAAAAATAGAGTAGTATTTTTATCAAATTCTAATAATATTATAAATGCGAAAGTTTGTGAGTATGGATGTTTGTTACTCTTTCACGCAAAAACTACTGAACGGATCTGGATGAAATTTGCAACAGAGATATATTATAGGCTGGAATAATACATAGGATACTTTTTACCCTGATATTATACTATTATATTTAGGTCAAACCGCCCGCGGTTTAGTTACACATAAATTGTAAGTCATCACATCACACATGTCATGACATCAGATATTTTCTAATATTTTTAAAACTTGTTAGCCCCATAAGAGGATAAAAAATTAGAATACACCAACAAAACAACCCAGAAATCCGAGCGTAAATAAATTAAAGAGCGGGCGGTCAAAACGCTACTCCGTTTCCAATTACATTGAAAGCTTGGGACGATATGGATATTTTGCGAAATGGGAAAATAATCGAATTTCGACTGAATAATGAGAGGGCCGCTGGATGAATGGCGAGCCGGCGACACAAAGGGTATTTAAGTAGTACTTAGTACTTTTTGTCCCCCCACCCCCCACTGTGCTCTACCCCCCGATTATATTGTCGTTATCACCCTTTAACGTATGCAGAATAAAACATGTATTATCTGTATTGCCAGTATCCATTTAAGTACCCGTTCTCATTCCTAATCCTTTGATTTATACAATCCCCCTAAAATATAGCCGTTGGTCGCAATATATTTAAATTATTCCAACAGTCAATTAACAAGATAGCTTCTCAGATATAGGTCGCTTTCACTGATTTGGAAATGCTTAATTCGTGTATTCGAAATAAAGGTATCTTGCCGCGTCAACGCTTTTTGGAAGCTCGCTCATGAGAAAACTTGTTTCATATGTAAGAGCCGACCATGGGCTTATGGTTTCCCTTTACTTAGCTTACTTATAAGTGAAGTCAAACATACCTTTTAAAACTCCCCGCGAATATTTTGGTTCCTTTATTTGTACAGGATTTCGAATGTTCTATTGATACAAGTAATTTGTAAGGGCGAGGTTATATTTCATTGGGCGGTTTTACAAAGTAGGTAAGGGTGAGAAGTTAGTTCAGTAACTTTTTTGGGTTTCTCAGTAAAAAAACGGTTGGATTAATGCGAATGTCGACTGCAATACTCATTTACATTAATCCGACTTGGGAGTGCTTGAATTGTAGGAATGAATTTTGTATCCCAAAAATTAAACTGTAGGGACGGACTTTTAGAAAAATGAAATATCCTTCCTATTTTGATGTTTGTTTTATATAGTTTTATTTTTGTGCATTAATATCATTATTATCACAGCTCCTGGTAAAGACAACCACAAAGAAAAAATAACCCACAAAGTGTTAAATCATAAAATGCTAATACCTAAGGTAGCCTTGTGTCTCAAGTTTTAGCTCTTTAGACGAACATCTGTTTTGAAGAAAGTACCTTTTTCTTAAACAATATTGCTTAAACACTAAAATAATACAAATATTTGCGAAAGAGATTTATCGATATTCTTGAACCCTCAACTTATTCACAACACTAATCTGTAAACACGTAGGTACTTACCGTAAAACCACGTTTTAAAAATTAGGTGCATGTTCACTTATACCGCGGCCCCTTATAATCCCAAGGAATGCCCACCCCAATTATAAATACCTTTATATTTCACGGATATTTATTTTATCTTCACCCTTCAGGTATTTGAAAAGTCCAACTTTTCTCATTAGCCCGTTGAAAATGCATATGGGATCGTTTTTCTGGCTTACATTTTGTTTAGGGAGAAAATTCTCCGGTGAAAATGTTTCGAGTTAATTCCATCTTGGTACGAGTAAATATGCAAATGGCTTATTTCTGTTAATGAATAAAGAACCTATTTAGTATACGTAATTATATTTTTTTAACACCAAATACCTAAAAAATATCACGATATACCAATGCGTTGATATAATTTAACCTTTAATAAATTAGGATTAAACAAAGAGTTTATCATTAATCAAATTATTAATATTGTCATAATTTGAATTGGCAGATCCATCATGCCAAAAAATACTATAGTCTAGTTAATGTTGTAAAGGTGGTGAAAAATAATAAAAACGTAACATTATATTTACACATAAGTTATTAAATAAATATGTCAAGTTTCAGACAAACCCTTTCATTGTGACTACACAAAACCTATCTCTTTATCTTAAGCAAATTATCAAGGAAACAATACGTTACACTAATCCTGAACACATTAAACGTAGTGGTGTAGACTGTACACCACCGTTAAGGTGCGTCAATCTGGAACGGGGTGCAATAAAATTTACATATTTCGACGGGAGATCTCATGATTAACATTTTTATTAAACAAGGATTAGCTCTAATCCTTTTTTATTCGACAATTAGAAAGGTTATCGCGACCGTGAGCCGCTCGTAAAGAGTTGAAATTGCTACCTATCGACTGTGTAATTAACAAAATTGCCCAGGCCTTAGATAAGCGTTAATTAGTCTAGTAAATTACTTTTTCTTCGATGGGATAAAGTGCTAATTTAGCAGTTTCAGTGATTTACTGAAAAATTAAAAGGGTAATGAGGTGTAAGTAATAGTATTTAGGGATAAGATTACAAATCAGTGTAACGGAATGTAAGAAATCATCATTATCATTGAAACATAACAACTTTTGACCGATTTGAGCGAGCATGGTTTATGAACATGTTTAGATATCGATTCCTGCTTTAAGAATTCGTAGACATTTTAGCGCTTTTGCAGGTTACACTGCTAGATTTACGTAATTAAACTTTAATTAGTCATTTGCCATTAAACGTAAAGTTTTATGAAAATCAAGACAATGTGATCAATGAAAACGTTTCTTTGATTAGGGAGTTATTCTTTGCTAACCCCGATAGCAGATCAGAATTCATTTCGGCCGGTTTCAATAACCTATCTCCCGGTAAAAGTAAGCTTATCCTGGTTCTGTTACTAAGCTAAGCAACCGTTGTTATTTGACACTAAATGCACAAAAATATCTAGGCAGCTAAGCGCGAGTAAGCTTTACCGGGGATTAGGTTATTGAAACCGGCCCTAAGAGAATAAATAAATAGGGGCTGTCATCAAAATGGCGAATTAGGTACTTTTCTCACTAATGCTCTGAAATGTTAACATTACATTTGAAAAAAGAATGCGGTACGTGGCACTTTTCCGAGGTCAAACATTCTAAAATTGAAATTCATGAAATCAATCAAACCATCCTCGACAGTGTAATTTCTTACTTACCGTCCTCGGCTGTAATGTACTATTATTTAGCTGCGTTTCTTCCTACTTCCTGCACAAGTGCGGGAAGTAAGTATGAAAATTCAATTCCGCACTGATTTTCAAATTTTAAATTTTCACCTCGGAAAAGTGACACGTCCCGCATTCTTTTTTCAAATGGAATGTTAACATTTCGGAGCATGAGTAAGAAAAATAAATAAAGTGCCGTGATCAGTGCAGCTGTGATATACGGCGGCAATGTGATGCAAATGTGCGCGTTATCGAGGACTTGGCGGCGCGCTATCGCCGTCTGCCATCGGGTGCATTAGCGCCTGTGCCTTACACAGTGATGACTTTAGTTAACAGTCGTAAATAGGTGCTTTTTATTTATTAATTCTTTATTGCACATACAGCACATACAGCAAATGGCGGACTTAATGCCCTTAGGCATTCTCTACCAGTCAACCGGAAAGAATGTAAAGGAGAAGTCATGGCGGTAACAAAAGAAAATTAAAAAAAAAAAAAAAAAAAGGGATACTTATTGAATAAAATTCATATACTTACAGTTAAAATAAAAACTCAGATATTTACATAATACTAATATATATGATAATAATATACCTAGATACATATTAAGATAAATATAACATATACATACATACATAATATCCTATCATACAATTAAATGATATATACTTAGTACTGATAAAATAATAAAAACAACATATAATAAAAAGGTCAGATACGATGGACCTAGAGTAACGAATTCAAGTAATGCTCTCGAACCAATCTCTTGAAAACGCACTTACTGGGGGCACTACGGATGTTCAGAGGCAAGGAGTTCCAGAGTCGTACTGCTGTAATGGAGAACGAGTGGGAGACGAAGCCAGTAGAATGGGAGGGAGTTTTCAATAGAAAATTGCTGCTGGAGCGAAGTTCTCTTTGATGGGAGTCACCCAGAAACTGAAACCTGGATTTCAAATAGTCTGGGGTAAGCGGATCGAATAAAAGGTTGAAGAGAGTACACACGATTCTAAGGTTCCTACGCTCACGGATAGGAAGCCATTTGAGTTGCTGACGGTAGTGGGAAATATGGTCGTATTTACGTAGTCCATATATGAAACGTATGCAATTGTTTAGGAGTCGATCCAACTTACTGAGGAGGTTCTCATTGAGATCAGAGCTGCAAATATCAGCGTAGTCAATGATAGGGAGAACAAGAGCCTGTATAAGCGTAATCTTGGTACTAGACGGGAGAAAAAACTTAAACCTATACAGAGACCAGAGAGAATTGGTTGCCTTCATGCAGACATTGTCTATATGATCTGTCCAGGACAGACAAGAGTCGATAGTTAAACCGAGGTCCTTCACATGATGGGAGTATGGTATTACGTCACCGTTATACTTCAGAGGCATTACATCGTTCATATTAAGGCGTGACAGCCGTCGAGAACTACCAACAATAATAGCCTGGCATTTATTAGTGTTGACGGCAATACCATAGTTAGACGACCACTGGGAAATCCATTCAAGGTCACTGTTGACTAATGCAACTGCATCATTAAAATTGTGTGATTCATGCTGTGCGTAAAGTTGCAGGTCGTCGGCATACAGATGGAAAGAAGAGGCCAAAGAGACTGTGAGAGAATTGATGAACAATGAAAAGAGAAGAGGAGAGAGAATACCGCCTTGCGGAACACCAGCCTCTAAGTCGCACCAGTCGGACAGTGTCCGATCAACACGAACGGCTTGCTGGCGTCCGCGAAGATAAGAGGAGAACCAAGATAGAACAGCAGAAGAAATACATAATTTAGAAAGCATGGCAAGCAGTATCTCATGATCGACTGTGTTAAAAGCATTCGAAAAATCAATTAAAACCAATACGGTCAGTCTTGAACTCTCAAAACCGTCTCGGATATCTTCCAACACTTTAATAAGAGCTGTGGTGGTACTGTGTCCAGGTCTAAAACCAGACTGGTAGGGGCTGAGAAGGTTGTTGGACAGGATAAAAGACGAGAACTGTTTGTGGACAGCTGCTTCTAGGATCTTGGATAGGAAAGGAAGGATTGAGATTGGTCTGTACTGATTGAGGGATTTAGGATTTTGGGTTTTTGGTAGAGGAATAGCAATTGCTTTACGCCAGAGGTTGGGAAAGGTACCCGATAATAGGGAGTAATTGATAATGTAAGTTAGGATAGGAAGTAAACAATCTAGTAAAAGTATGATCATGAGTCGACTTACATCATCACAGCCAACAGCATTGGACTTTATTGAAAGAATCATCTTACGGACTTCAGCCTCAGTTAAGGAGTTAAAGGAAAATTGAGGTACAGAACAGGAAGCCGTAGAGGAGATATTTGAGAGTGTAGCAAGTCTAACGTTGCTTGCGAGAGGGGTAGCGGATGAAAAATGCTTATTGAGTTCATTTGTGGTGAAAGAGGGTTTGTGTGGGACACGTGGTTTACCAACTCCAAGCGTGCGAAGGAACTTCCAAATGTTTGCTGGTGAGGATTCTAGAACGTTATCATGGATGTAACGGCGTTTGGCTCTTCTAACCATCTGGTTGCACCTGTTTCTAGCAGATTTAAAGGATTCCCAATGGTCGTCGGTGCGATGTCTTTTATAAATACGAAACGCTCGGTCACGTCTTTTCATAGCTATGCGCACTGCAGGTGTAATCCATGGAGCCGGAGGCCGCTTAACCTTGACGTTTTTAAGAGGCGCATGAGAATCGTAAAGTATGAGAACTACGGAGTTAAAATGGGTCACCATATCATCTATCGAAGTCGCATTCAATATAGGAGACCAGTCGACGGAACATGCATCTTCAGTCAATTTCTCCATGTCCAGTCTAGCAAAACTGCGCATGCAGACTATAGTTGGCTTCGGTTTGGGAGGTTTCAGCTTATAAGCCAGAAATATAAGGTCGTGTTTTGAGAAGCAAGGAGCAGGAACTTGGCCATGTTTAATGACAAGATCAGGAGAGGAAGTTAGAATATGATCGATCCAGGTGTCGTCAGTGTTGAGATTATGGTGAGTGGGAGCAAGAGGTAAAAGAGAAAGATTTGCTGACTTTGCTAGCGACTGAAGTTTACGTGAGGCAGGCGACATTTTGATGAGATCGGTGTTGAGGTCACCCATGATTATATGGTGATTATAATCGGTGGAGAAACTCTGGAGAAGCGATTCCAAATCGGAAAAAAAATTAACAGTGGGGGGACAGTATACAACTCCAAGAGCAACCTTAGAACCCTTGATGTCGACCTCGAGAAACAGGTGCTCCATACACCCGATATTGGTGGATGCAGAGAGTATGCGGTACTGTAACTGAGTGGCAAGGTAAATAGCCACGCCACCACCACCCTTACCAACACGATCATTTCGGATCAACGTGTAGCCGGGTAAAGAGTAGCAAGCACTGTTCAGACAGGGTTTAAGCCAGCTTTCTGAAATGAGAATGGCATGAACAGTTCCCGAGGAGAAGGTGTTTTAGAATTTGTTTAAGTGTACTATTCGATTTCTTTCATCAAATTTTACAGCTAAAAGTAAAAATTAAGTCCTTATCCTAAATGCGACGTTATTGTTGACTTATGAGGGAAAATATTATTCAACAAATTATAGTTTATTTGTGTAACTCTAAAGGTACGCATGATAAAGGTGACCGTAGCATGAAATATGCAAAGCCACTTTTTTCATATTTAATTTGTCTCTTTATAATGAATTTGAAAGCCTGAAATCACGAAGTTATTATTTTTAATGGAAATTTTATTCATCTCTAACGACAACTTTATTTAACTCGCAATATGAAAAAAAAATCATGAAGAGATAATTTAAAAAAATGTATTCCCACTACGAAACTAGTCTTATTAAAGTTTTACCAAGCTCGACTTTAGTAATAAATTATATTTTTTAGGTAGAGCAAAACCTAGGCTTTCTTTCTTTGTATGTTTCGTAATAAAAACTACAACAAACACACGTCTCATGTAGTGGCATGAGACGTACATTGATTTATTTGCATTCAACGTAGGTGAGCCGCACCTGCATTTACAATTCACCTGACGTTCCTTCAAAGACTTATTTTATCAAAAGTTTCACTGATTCAAACATGGCCTCTGGAGATATGAATTCTGTTTGTTTTGAAACGACCCGTAAATGGCTAGGTCATCGCAAAGTCAAGCTTTATCAAGCCATTTTTTTTATATCATACTTGTGGATTCACCCACAAGGTTCCCATTCCCGTTAGAATTTTGGTATAAGTAAATGCATCCATTAACTTATTCCGGGTCAATTAAATTTCATCCACATCAGTTCAGCCGCTCTCGAGTTTTGCGCTTAGCAATACAGCGATTCCTTTTTATTTATTGATATGGAAGTTATCGAGATTGTATCCAAAATTTTTAACAAGATATCATACAACGATTTTATTTTGAGATAGCTTGATCTATAGATATTAACAGTTTTTTTTTTAACATAATATAAATGTTATTCAGTGAAACGATCGAATCCACGACCACTAACTCAGTTTGCATGATACGAATCACTGTGCAATCTTAAAAATGTAACGCACCTATTTGTATGGTGATTTATCTCAATAACATTATTTTCACGGAGTTGAGCTCGCCCGTACATCAAATCCGCTCGCAATATTATATTACCTTCTAAGAAGGTTTGATAACTGTATTTATTCTAACTAAATTAATGTCTCTCAATTCCATTTAATAAAAATCCTATCTACTGAATGGGATTATAAAAGATGACTGAACTATTTACACCAAGTTTTATTAATTCTCCGAATATTATTACTTACGCGTATATTAATAATAGAGGATAAAATAGAGAAGCCCGTGGTGCAGTAGATATCGCGCTCGGCCTGCGTTTTGAAGTTAAGCAATTTTCGTAATGGTCGGTCACGGAATCGGTGACCAAAAATTTCGAGCTCCTCCGTGCTTCGTTAAGCCGTTGGTCCCGGCTGCGTTTGCAGTCGTTAATACCCATCCACGTTGGGCCCCCGTGGTGGTACATGGCCCATTCTTCTGATCCAACCATAAGGAAGGCTTATGCCCCAGCAGTGGGGATTTTATGATGGCTGAAGATGATGATTATTAAAAATTATTTGTTAGGAGGTAACATGTTTCGTTAAAAGCTAGCGTTCAAGACACAATTTTAGTTCATGTCCGAAGTACTCGTCAAAATAACATTTCCTAATCCTGACCCAAACAAAAAGTTAAGAAGTGAATATTATATAAACACTATTTGGTAGTTATTTAAATTTTTTACAGTGTGAGACGGGTCGATTTTTTTTAAATAGGTACTTCATTTTATATTTTTCACTTTTACTTTTTGATATTTTTAGTTGTTACCATTTGTTGTTGTTGTCACCATCAGATTTTTTTATACCTTAGTAACTTCGATCATTAGTTCAGTAACCATAACATTTTCATTCAATTTGGACTCTTTCCCATTCAAAACAACTACTGAATTTGCTTTTTCAAACAGGCACGGACTGTTGAAAGTTAAAATGCTTTTTTAATATTTTTTTCTGTTCTGTAAATATTGTTCATCGGACAAGGCCGCATTTGTTCGTCAGGTCTTCAGGACAAAAAATAATTCCTCCTTAGGACTTAATCTATCATCCCGCGATTACTGTTAAAAAATATTTAAAAGAGTTGTTACGTACCAACAAAGCCAACTTTTGAAAGGGAAAATTTTGAGCAATTCCATTCGCGTTCCCTGGAGGGATATGATAATAAACAGAGCTTATTTTTCCTAAAGATCTTCCAAATCTCGAGATGCATTGCGGCAATTAAGAGGTACTTACGACAATTAATTAGTATAATACGGCAATTCCGAACACAATCTGGGTAAAGTTCACCAAATGAGTTACGTTCGTTGAGAGTTATCATCCCAATTAAAACGGTAATAAATTAAGAACTTCATCTTTTCATGTTGCTACGCTAAATCACGACTTGAATTATTGTACTTTAATGTGAAAAGGAGACAATAAGTCCTGTGAATGGAGGCGAAGATTGGGAAAAATTCAAAGCACTTTTTGTCGAAATTCGTAAAAAAATGTTTTGTATTGTGAGTGCGGTACAATGGTGGAGGAGGAAATGAGAGTCTGGGCGGTGCAGAGCTCAATTTAACTCGCACGCTTTCCCCCCATTCCTGCCCTCCCCCCTCCCCAGATTCTCGTTTGAGGCATATTGCGTGTGCATACATTGAACAATTACTCTGAGTTGCACACTCCTCGAGTGAACATCAAGGTGAAATTAGTTCTGTGTTAGGCATTTGATAGAACCATAATGTAATTTTATTAAGCTTAACGTGAAATTAGCTTTATCCTCTCTTTGGAAATCTATTAATATTTTCTCCTACTTCCGCAATTTAATAAATACTAGCGGATGCTCGCGGTTTTACCCGCATGGTACCCGTTCTCGTGGGAATATCGGGATAAAATATAGCCTATGTCACTCGGGAAGAATGTAGCTTTAATGGTCAAAGAATTTTCTAAATCGGTCGAGTAGTTTCGGAGCCTATTCGATGCAAACAAACAAACAATCAAATCTCTTTATAATATTAGCATAGATAACTTGTAAATATAACTTGCGCTTCTTACCTACAATTTACATTCATCATCATCATCATCATGTCAGCCGAACGACGCCCACTGCTGGGCATAGGCCTCCCCCAAGGATCTCCACAACGATGGGTCCTGCGCTGCCCGCATCCAGCGGCTTCCCACGACCTTGACCTGATCGTCGGTCCACCTTGTAGGGGGCCTGCCCACGGAACGTCGTCCGGTACGCGGTCGCCATTCGAGAACCTTTACGCCCCAACGGCCATCGGTTCTTCGCGCTATGTGTCCCGCCCACTGCCTTCAATGATGCCATCCTTTGATTGAGCGATGTCGGTTGTTTTAGTTCTCCTACATTAGGTACCTCTTATTGATACAGTAAGTATTTGAGGCTTCATCGTCATAAGCCATTTAATATCCCCAGCGGTTTGATGAAGGCTAAGTCCTACCCCGTTGTAGATAAAAAAATCTATACTTACACATGAATATTACCCACACAAAGCCTACACATATATTTCTTCCATTACCAAAAACTTATACCCAAAATTTACCATCGTTTACGTTATGAAAACGGGCAAACTTCACACACATCAAATTCCAAAAACATGGTCGCTAATGTAATATACGGAACCAGTCTTTGAGCCACACGGTTCGTTGAAATTTAATGTAAAACTGTGGCCTTTGAAGGTTTCATATTAGCCGCTGCCTATTACCATAAAACCCATAATGTTACAGTCTACCATCACGTCAAGCTTCGCACTTGATCTACGAAAACCGCCCTTATTTTAAGCTGCAAAAGGGTCAAGGTGAAACTGTAATGTCTGTCTTTCTGTCGTGTGTACCACCTAAGCTTTTAATTAATTACTGGCCTGATACAAAGTTGCGTTACATTTTTTCAACACCTCTTTGCAACCATTTGCATATTGCATTTAGAACAGAGTGTTAATTCATAAAGAGCTATGGTCTGTCCGCGGTTTTGTTTGTTGGGACTTAGTATTTTTTCCCATGAGATAGTAATATGAGTACTCTAAATTTTGACTTGGCTACAAGGTTGACAAAATCATTGGTTTTCATAGTTTTCATAATGAAAGGCGAAATATGTATTTCGTGTTTATGTAAACATAATAAAGAAGCTAGACAATTTCTAAGAAAGAACTTGATTTGAAAATGTCGTTATAACAAGAATAGTAACATCATAACTCTATTAGTGTATACCGAAGTGTTTACCGAGAAAATATTTTTCTTTTATTATCATGAAAGTACCTACTGAAAAAATTGACTAGTAAAAACATACAACGCTTCCTCCCGTCTGGGTAAGCAGTAAACAAACTTTAAACTCTTTCGCTGCGAAAACTCATAAATGTTAACGGTGAAATAGGAGAGATATAAACAATCTCCGGTCAAAACTAATTTATGCAGCTCATTAAACTATACACGGCTTATTAAAATTTATAATATCATATCTTTCAGTATCAACGTCTATATACTAACATTATACCTATAATGTTAATACAAAACGAGTTCTATATTAGTAAGACGTTTTAAAACCGAAGCTTTTATTTTTTATTCGATAATAGAAAAACAGAGGAGATCATCATTATGTCCTTAAACCACACTTTGTACTTATATTAGGCTGCCTGTCCATTGACGCGGAGCTAGGCGGCGGCGGAGCGGAGCGAGCGAGTGTTGCGGAGATGAGTTGCGGACTGTGACTATCCATTGACGCAAAGGGAAGCAGGGGAGCGGGGCAGCGGAGCGGAACGAGCGAGTATTGCGGAGCGGAGTAGCGTACAGTGCCAGATGCGATTTTCTACTTCTCCCCAAATTTGAAATTATTTTTCTCCAAAACGACACTATTTTCTTTAGTTTTACCCAAAGGCCAAAAAATAGCTGTGGAGTGAGTGGAGCAAATAAAATGAATGAAGGAAGGACGTTTCTTACGTTGAGTAATTACATACTCTTTGGAAGGAAGGAAGGAATGGAACGTTCGAAAACTATTTTAATGGACAAGTTCGTAAAATGCGTGTTTGTTTCATATAAACACGGATGCGTTTCAAAACTAAAAATTTAATTACCGAGAATTTTCATTTCCACAATTTTTTTTTCTCCAAACATTTCTCCAAAGTTTCTTTTTCTCTAAAATTTCTCCAGGAGCCAATTTTTTACCCAGAATTGCGAGAAAAATACCTAATCTGGCAACTTTCTGTACGGAGTTAGGCCTAACTCCGCTGCCCCGCTCCGCCGCCTCGCTCTGCCGCTTCGCTCCGCCGCCTCGCTCTGCCGCTTCGCTCCGCCGCCTCGCTCTGCCGCTTCGCTCCGCCGCCTCGCTCTGCCGCTTCGCTCCGCCCTGCCTCGCACCGCTACCACGCGCCGCTTCCGAAAATGTATGAATTTTAAAACAAGCTCGCAAATCCCTGTTCACTGGAGCGGGAAAGATTTTACGCAATCCTATTGGTTAAAATGACTCCTTTTCTCCGCTCGGCTAGCTCATTCCGCGTCAATGGCCTTACACATCGGGGTGCAAGCGCACTACTCCCGGAATTCTCCAATCACTGAGGAACTGGCTATCTTATCTCTGACTGCCAGAACACAGTAATGCTGAAAAAAGTACAACATCGACTCGACTCGCATCAAATCCACCATCTTTTATTGTTTTTCTTTTTAGTTAATTTATCATGTTTGTTAAAGATATTTGATTTTTATGATAAACTTCATCAATAGGGAACTTGCATTATTTCATAAATGTAGTCTATCTGAAAGATTTAAGGATTGCATGAAGATATCACAAACGAAAAAGTTGAAATATGCTTAAATTATTTATTTAATGCAAATCAAAAATTAACATTTCAAAGTCCGCGCGTAAACGCTCAATGGCCGGACGTGACGTCATTTCTTAGGACGTCAAACTTTTCAATGTGCATCTGAAAGGAGTGACAAAGAAATTTTGACAACTAACGACAAACGCTAAAAGTGAGTGACCAAAGATTTCAGTTTTACTGACTAGGCTTCGCCAGATAGGTAAATGAAAGAAAACTTATGTTTTTTAGCGAAATCTTTACTAGAACTTGGTTTATCATCCGTTTCTCTAAGTACTTACCATACTTTTAGGGGTTGAATTTTTAATTTTTGTGAAAACGAAATTGACAGAATATGGCTACCATCATTTTTTACTGTTTTTTAAGGTAATTAAAAATTAAGTAAGCTTTACGTAAAACGCACTAACATATAAGTATTGAAAATATGCCTATTTTGCATTAGTCTAAAATATTGTGAACTCTAACATTGACAAAGGCAAAAATACTTGTTGCTGCTTGATTGATTATATTGATACTTGATTTATTTCTGCTGCACACTGGAGTAAATATACTGTTACATTTGTTATAAATATATTGTTTAAATGAAGATGTTAATGTTGGTAGAAAATATAAGTACTGAGGTATATTTACTACATATTATGTATATGTATCAGTCAGCAGGCAGGCCGCCTGCAGTCCTTAGTCGAACAGGCCACCTGATATTCGGTTTTTAAGTGCGCGTACTAGGCAACTTGCAAAAGTAATAACTGCAACGGCCAACTGCAAAGTAAATGCTGCCTTATTTCTATATAATTCTCCGGCACTATTCGGCCGGTCCGGAATAAAGAAATAAAGGAAATTCTTTTTTTTTAAAGGATATTTAAAGGTTAACACATCTTAGATTTCTGCGCGAACTGTCCATATAAATAAAACACTTTCACGGATTTTTTCACGCAGTTTATTCAACAACTTAGTTAAATTTTAGTTGTTTTTTTGAGATTTTTTGGTTTATCCGACGTTTCGGTACCTTTCCAGGGGCCGTGGTCACGGCAAAAAATTCGTGAAAGTGTTTTATTTATATTTAAAGGTTATTTACAAAAATATATAAGGTCCTTCTTAAATAAGGGGTCCAATGTACTCACGCATACAAAAAACTTTTACTATAGTACCAACATTGAAAACGTGAAAAAGAAATCAGCTGTTTCAAAGAAAATATTAATCGAATAGATTAAAATGTATGGAACAGCTGATATTTTTTTTGCGATTTAAATGTTGGTACCATAGTAAAAGTTGCTTGTATGCATGAGTACATTGACCTCTTAAAATTATGTGCACTATTTAAGAAGGACCTTATATTATAACATAAGTCCTGCCTGCCTTATCTATATAGTGTAATTATACTAAAAAGTTTCAAGCTTTATTTAAATGTATTATTAATACTAGCTGTTTATCGTGTTAATTAAAGCGATTTGGAGGCAACTTCGCAATTTCTTTCTATTGACAAAATTTTATGTAATCGTGATTTTGAGTAACATAGTTACTAGTGTTAGTCCTGAAGTTTGCTGTATCTTAATTTGAAATTCATTTTCATTAATATTGATATTACAGACGATCATGTGAAGCAATCTAATTTTCGTTGGCATATAGCGGAACGGGCCCTTAATGTAAAACTGTGGGTGTGTGGGCGAATGTGGCCAATGACATAGGAACAGAAACACATACATTCAGGTCAAAAACGTAACACTTTTTGGGCTTCGCCCGCCGCAGTCAGGTAATTTTTGACTTCGCCCGCCGCAGTCGAGTAAAAAAACTTAAGCTTACTTTCATTTATCTATGTGGCGAAGCCTAGTCATTAAAACCGAAAACGTTGGTCACTCAGTTCAAACGTTTGTCGTTAGTTGTCAAAATAGAAATTAAATTTAATTTTTCATGTCGCGTAAAGATTCTCTGATAGGCTCTCAACCTGTTTCTTTTCTCGTGGTCAGTGGTCACTCCTTTCAGATGCACATAACTTTTCATGGCGCGTAAATATTATTTTTGTAAGACAGAATTAATTTATTTCAGTTTTATTTGACATACAAAAAAGTCAGTAAACGATACTTTATTACTACTACAATGGATAATTCTTTTACAAGTAAAGCTAAATCTCACAAAATAGAGCGTGCAGTTTTAACTGTGCCTCAAGAGCCTAAACTTAGAGAAAAGTGGATGAAAGGAGCTATATAAGACAACATTCACCCTCTTCAAAATATGCCTTGCAATGTTGTGAAGATCATTTTGATGTAAGTACGTTGTATTCGTAAAAATCATAACCTCGTTAGATCTTGCATCAACAGTGTATAAAGTAAACAGAAATCTCTACACTTGAAAAATTTGAATTTTCCATAAATAACCACCGCACTATGTCCATATAAACCTTAAGCAAATCTCGCGAGTCGAATTTAGTCAAGCCTTTTTCCATTTTGTAGATATTTTAAATGTTTTATGACATGATTTGAATGTATGATCACCTATATGTTTTTGAACTCAGCTTATGTTAGCGATGCGCGACTCCGAATAATACTAATACTAATCATTCGACTCCACGAATCATTCGACTAAGTCGACTGCGATTGAGATTATTCGACTGGAGTCGACGGCATACGTCCGGCTGTCCAGTGTCCAGTCGCGTTCGGATTCGGTTCGACTCGCGCTTGGTCGGGTGGGCGGGATCGAAACTATTGTGCTTTTAATACTGTGCTGTGGGAATGATTAATGAATGAATAACCTATCGTTTATTCGTTTCGTTCCGTATTGACATTAGTAGTTACTAATTAGTAGTCGTTATTCGAATAAAGACATTAGTATACTACTAATTTTGCATTCGAATGGCCAAATTAGTATTTATGAATTAGTCGAAAAGGAAAATCATTCGGAGTCGCGCATCGCTAGCTTATGTGACTAATGGAATGACGTCACTGCGCGCTGATTGGTGTTTCAAATCACGTTTCAATTTACGTAACTTTACATTAAAATATTTTGCAAAATAATAATAATTTTGGAATAAATCTTCCACGAATGCACTTTTAATGGCTATCATCATTGGATTATTAATATAATTTCTCAAAATAATTTTAATGCAAGTTCCCCATTGATGCAATATAACTACATGATATTGTTTTCTTTGAATGCACTTTTGTTTCTTTTTGAAAATAAAAGAATGTATACTTTTAGTAAAATGGGTAACGTAAGGATTTAAAACAGTTTCCCTCCAAGTAATTTATAATTTTTTAATATTTTCCAGCCTGTATATTTTTGAATAAAAAATCTTCCATTATGAGAATCTGCATCACCGTTGTGAAATTCATATTAAGCCGCAAACTTTTTTGATGTTTTCCTAAGGGCTCAGTGAAAAATTACCTTCAACGTTATTATGTGAGCCTGGTACTTACGGGATTGCTCTTCGATCAGCTCGCTTCGTCGAAGAGTTATCTCGTGCGTGACAGCTTTATGAATAAAAAAGCGATAGGTAATGATATTTTATGGCGATATGATAATGTGAATCGAGTGCAGATCATATAATCTAACACGCATTAGCAATTTTTATGCTTGTCTGTACTCTAGCATGAAAAAGTATCGTTATGGTAATCGAATAGTAAACTATACCGTCCTTCAAAAGCTGTCAAAGTGCTGCTGTCAATTATGTATTGAATTTCAGTTCCTTATACGACCGAAAGTGGCGCTGTTTTGGTTTTCATACAAAATAATACGATCACGATAACGATTACCATAACGATAGTTTTTCGTGCTAGCCCACTGCTGGCTTATTCATACCGGAAAACCGACTTTATGTTTAGCTTTCAGACGGTTAATCGTTTAGTGTTAAAAAGTACTTAGGTACTAAGCATGAAAAGCAAAATACTTTCCGTGGGATAATCGTAGTCAGGGGCAAGAACTCACGAATTCATTTTTTTAATCTTATTTACGTATTTTTGCTTAAGTAGTGTTAAATTGTATTTGTTTAATACTTATTTAAGATAGAGTCATATAATTTCTCTTAAAATAACAACATTTTTGTAAGTATTTTTCAGTGGGCGACCAACAATGTTTGATAAAAGCGATGAAAAACAAACCAAAACTTCAGAAGTCATTCAACATAATTACAAAGCGCCTAAAATAAAATTTAGTGTAATGAAATTTTCGTCAAGTTTGTCAACTCGAGTTAAAATTAGTTTGCAATTAAACTTGAAGGCATGTTTAAAATCAGTAACTAGCATAGCAATTACTAACGAGGGATGTAATTAGTGTTTAAGCAAATTTGTTAGCGTGTGCTTTTGCAAGAAATAAAAATATAATTGCGAACTGCATACAAATTCAGCAAGAAATTGAAAAGTCTGCGAACCCTCATAAATAGGCAACAAGTTTAATTGAAAAACTTGAATATTTTAAAAGTCACTTGAAACGCGTTTGATGTTGGATTTTCTAAATACTTACTACGTTATTTAACGTATATTTTGTTTGCTTTCTAAATAATTGTTGGTCCGTGGTTTATATTAATGATATTGTTTTAAGCTTTTGTAGGTCGTATCTATAATTAAAACACGTATAAAATAAATTGGTCCAATAGTAGGTAGGTACAGGGTAAGTAATATTTTTTCATAAAATAAAAAAATATTGATAATATGTCTTACCTACTAAGACAATGGCCAATAGACCTTGGTAGCCTATGAGGCGGATAGTGAGAAGTTTAGTTGGTAATGGAAGGCTTTAGGCTAAGTGAGCCCATCATAACCATCCTACTTAATCCTTACTTCCTTACTTATATTATAAATGCGTCTCTGTCTGTCTGTGTGTTACACAATCACACCTAAACTACTGAACCGATTTGAATGAATTTTGGTACAGACATAGTCTAGAGCCTGAGAAAGGACATAGGCTACTTTTTATTCCTGAAAAATATCACCTTCCCGCGGGATAACGTCGTGTAGTACACGCGGGCGAAGCCGCGGGCGGAAGGCTAGTAATATTATAAATGTGAAAGTTTAGATGTTTGTATGTTTGTTACTCAATCACGCCAAAACGGCTAAACGGATTTAGCTGAAATTTGGGACACAGATACTTTGTAGCCTGGAGAGGAACATAGGCTACTTTTTATCCCGGAAAAACATTACATTCCTGCGGGATAACGTCATGTAGTCCACGTGGGCGAAGCCGCGGGCGGAAAGCTAGTTTGGTATAAAAAACGTTAATCCTTTTCTTAACCTAATATTTTTTTGTTCGAATGTCATTTTCCATAACAGTTCTGCTATAAACTTTAATATTATTTTGTTCGCATGTCCGAAATTTTGTTATAGGTACCTAAGTAATCGTCTTTTGTCCGAAAACTCTTATGTCATAATATTAGCAGGGGCTTTATCGAAGTCAAATTATATTTTAAAAAAAGTATAAGTAGGTACCTATGTCTTACACGTTTTGTATTTTTTTAAATAACCTAGTTCTTATTTACTACTTATATTATAACTATAATACTCACTCTCGCTACAGGTCTCCTGCCGTAGGATTTGCGAACCGATGGCGTAGCTTCATTGACGTTCATAAGTGTTGTTAAACAAACCTAAATTGAATAAACTATATTGAATTTTGAATTTTTTGAATTTTGAATAGAAATCCGTAATATTTTAAAGACATAAAATGCGTTTTATGTCTTTTAAATATTATGGACATGAATAGATAAAACAAAATTTTATAGCATTTTGAATTCAAGGATTTAAATGTTCTGGCATGTGATATTATGAGAAAATGTTAGGGAAAGTGATCATTCGGGCAAACGGCGATTATGAAAAGTAATTTTATCAGAAGTTAGATTACGAAAAAAAATATTATGAGAAAAAAAAGATAACCCTAAAGAATTGAGATGTTTTTTTCCTAACCTTATAGAACGTATTTTCTTCACTTAAATAAAAAAGGTACTTACTAAGAGGTGGGAACACGGTACATCTTACGCACTCGTAGATATATAGAATCTCCCTACTAAGTAAAGTAACCCCGATTGCTAAATCTTTTTCTGTCACGCGTGGAGGTTTGATCCCTCCCAGCCCCTCATATTCCTTTGATTATTGTGTTACTGAAACGAGGACAGGAAAAAATTGTTTGGTGTGCACTTTTTGTGACACATGTAGTGATGGGACGGATTGGCATCGGAAAATTTTGTAAGCAGTTATTGTTAAAAAAAAAGTATTTCTCCTATTGAACCTAAAGGGTTTAATTTTGATTTGGCGTTAAAAACATTTCAAACTTTTGTACGGTCGAAACAACCGAATCGTGACCTTAATTATTTTTCTAACGGATATTAAAATTCAATATAGTCGAAACTCGAACATGTTGACATTGACACCGATCTTTATAATTTTGATGCTTTCAAATAAATTATTAGCAATTGGATCGAACGTACATTATTAAATGTTATTTTGTAACAGAAAATAATGTTTGGTGTTTCCAAGTCGAGATGATGCCATATTAAAATTAACTCACTAATTTAGGTATCTAAGTGATGAGTGTGAAGACAATAAATTACACTCATTAAATTGATGTTACTGAAAGATTTTCAATGAACATCATGCATCTCGAATAAATTCTTTACTAGATGTCGCAATGACTAACGTATGATTTATACCTACATAATTTATTTATGCAGATTCTTTGATGAATTCGAATTATACTTACTACAGCTAAGTTTCAACACAAAAATTTGAGCATGAAAAAAAAATGTACAACACGACTTAAATTGGTACAGTAAAGAATTATTGGTACCAAAGCACACCAAAGATACGAATACGCAGGGCACATCACTAGTTCCACATAATCTATTTATTGTCAGCGGCCTGTAATGAATGATGTTTTGCATGGTCGGTGACGTAAGAGTTTCTGCTTGTTAAAACTGCCGGATATGACTTTCTTTCATTTACGTATGCAATCAAATACGAATTTACAACGTACGGAGTTTAGGGATAAAACGTTTTGTTTTAATACGTCACTGGTGAAGGGGATCTTTGATAAAGCACCTATGGAGATGATGATATATAAAAGACATGTATGAAAGATTGCAATAATGGCAAAAGTACGAGTTCTTAATCTTTTTGTATTTGACATAACATGATTGATTTCAAAGTTAAGTAAATTTTATCTTTGTGTTAGATTGATACAATAGAATTAGCTTCTTTGCCGCCTCTGTGGTCTAGAAGTTCACACCGCCGGTTACAGTCCCAGAGGTCCCGGGTTCGATTCCCAGTGGGGATACATATTGTTTTTAGTCCGCATGGCTAGCCACCACGATCATATCTAAGTCTGACGCCATAACAATGATGTTTTCAGCATTATTGTGTTCCCGCAGTTAGAGATAAGATAGCTAGTCCCTTAGTGACTCTGGATTCCGGGAGAAGTGCGCTTCCACTTTCAGCCTTATCACCACTTAACATCAGGTATGGTGAAGGCTAAGTTACCCCGTTGTGTATAAAAAGAGTGTTATTCAGGCAAACTTGCAATGCTTATTTTATGTAAAAAAAAATCGAAGAATCTTCGACATTAATCTAACATAGTAGGTACCTACCGTTCTTTCGAATTCCAGAACAGTAACGACGAAAACATAAAGAGTTAAACATCATTTATAGATGTGATTAGTAATGATATAATTTAATATAAGTAGGGCAGAGGTTTGTGGCCACTTTAAGGATTTTTTGACTTTTAAACACTAACTACTAAATGGTCTTAGGTATTTAAGACACAAATTATATCTTAAATTTTAGATAATTTATCATTAAGGTACATTTTTCAAATTTATTAAATTAAAATAGTTATTTTTTATATTACACACAATGTGTGAGAGGTGCCAAATGTACCGGTATTGGCCACTTACTGATAGTTAAACTTTTGTAAGTATTGCGAAAAATCAAAACCAAACCCAGGTAAAATCAATATATTCTAATGCGCTAGAAACCAGTCAATTGCAAAACAACAATTTAATTGTAAAAAACAAAGGTTTATAAAGTATTTCATCCAAAACAAGTTTCTTAAAATTTTCATACAAAACATTTTTTCAAACAGCAAATGGAATTTATTGAAAAAAAATCGTATGACATAAGGAATTCTAACGGTTGTTCCTAACCTTAAAATACCTTATTTTAATTGCATTTATCAAAAATGGCTAAAAATTGTTTAGAAAACTTTTAGAGCAAAAAGTGGCCAAAACCGGTACAGTGGCCAAAACCGGTACGCCTGCCCTACTTTATTTATTTTCTCTTCACAATAGGTACACATAATTTAAATACAGACATGATGTAATTTAGTTTTTAAGTGAGCTGCATTGTGAGGAGACTGGTGCCTGAAAGGGGTTTCCATGAAGCCGGAGCTACAGGTCAGCAAATTTATGTTTTATGCATTGCACTCATTCTATTTAATCTCACAGTCGCATCTTCTTTTATACATATTTACTGATTACAACCGCCATTCGCTCAGTACCCAAAACAAAGTGGGAGGTACATAATACTTCGCTATAACTCCAAATGACATATAAACGTACTCACGAACATTCGAGCGCCTCAAGCAATTTCTATAACAGCTCTAACTCGACAACTTATCGTCTTATAGAAGACGCATGAAGAAAATGAGCAATTTCGCCGTGAGCTAAAAACAAATAAACGTCAATCCTTAAAAACAAATCGCTGTGAGCACACGTGCTCCTGAGGGAACGGTACAAAGGGAAGCAATTTGACGAAATAAAAAACTCTATATAGGGCAGAAGCCCCGGTTTTGGCCACTGCCCTGGTTGTGGCCACTTTGAATATAAAAGATGTTTTTTTACAAAAATTTGGTTGTCAAGAAGTGGCCAGGGGCAATCGGCACCCATTAACGAATACAGTTATTTTATAGGTATAAAGAAAAAAATATTTTTATTTATTTGTTTGCTGCATTCCCGCATGTCATTGACATTCGAGAGGTTAGTAGATAAGTATTTATTATGAAATTTTGTAAGTATTTGAACAAAAAATATATTTAAAAAAACACCAGTCCTGCTACGTACTCTCGAGCTACTTGCAGGGCTGGTGGTTAATTTCAATTACAATATTTTTTCTTGTAGATACATTCTCTATTAATTCTATAAATATTTTTTTCTTATATACCTACCTCAAATATACACTCAGCGCTAAAAAGTGAAAAATCTTTAACATGGCCACAAAGGGGGCTCCTGCCCTACCTATATTAGCATCTGCGAAACAAATGATACGGGAAATACTTAAATCACAAGCATTGATGCCGGATTGAAAATTTTGAGCAGTAAGAGTATTGGGGTGAGCTGTAATTTTGTTTCGCATTATTCGAGATCGAAGGGATTCGTTTTGTTTATTAATCTGATTGTTTACGGCTTCGATTTGTAGTATAACAGACAAAATATGACTGTCATTGTAATTGGAAGTACCAATAGGATAATAAGGTTTTACAAACAATACATTTTGTCTAAGGAATAATATTATTTTTTCTTTGTTTAAAACAAATAAGAACGACATGAGCAACGAGACGTATAAGCATGCAACACCCTAGACTGCATCCTGTCTGCTATGCAGGATGGTGGTCAAATGCATATCCAGTATAAACATAAAAAAAGAACGAAGATAATGTTTAATAGAACACGATGTTCGTTTGTAAATAAATATGTTGTTTAAAAAACTATAAAAACACACTTTTATAGGAGAACAAACTAAAACTACAAAATAACCGTCTATTCAGTAACTGAAATTAAAAAGCGTGGTGCGCGTTGTCAATATTAAGTACTTGAATGCATGCTTTGCAAAGGGCGCACCACGCTTTTTAATTTCAGTTACTGAATAGACGGTTATTTTGTACTTTTAGTCTGTTCTCCTATAAAAGTGTGTTTTTATAGTTTTTTAAACTACATATTTTTAATTTCAGTTGCTGAATAGACGGTTATTTTGTACTTTTTCGTCTGTTCCTAAAAAAGTGTGTTTCTTTAGTTTTTTAAACTACATATTTATTTTTTTCTTTTTAGTTTAACAAATGGCAAGCCCAGGATGGGGATGGTAATCGATTTCACAGTCCATTCATGTGTCTGCCCACCCCGTAAACATTATAACTCAAATACAAAAACAAATTCAAGTGGAGTCTATTAGTTACCAGATGTGCGAGCCGAACCCTTACTTCCTCCCTGCTCCATCATCAGACCCTCACCACCAAGTGTAGCGAATAGGTCTCATCAGAACGAAACAAATGAGCCCACACTCGAGGGGTTTCCTAGTGGTCTTAAGAAGTGCCACTGACTTCCTCCCTGCTCCATCATCAGACTCTCACCACCAAGTGTAGTGAATAGGTCTCATCAGAACGAAACAAATGAGCCCATCTCGAGGGGTTTCCTAGTGGTCATTAAGGAGTGCCACTGACTTCCTCCTTGCTCCATCATCAGACCCACATCACCAAGTGTAGCGAATAGGTCACATCAGAACGAAACAAATGAGCCAGAACTCGAGGTGTTTCCTATTGGTCATTAAGGAGTGCCACTGGCTTCCTCCCAGCTTCATCATCAGACCCTCGCCACCAAGTGTAGCTAATATCTCTCATCCGAACGAAACAAATGAGCCCAAACTCAAGGGGTTTTCTTGACGTCATTAAGGAGTTTCACTGGGTCCTCCCAGCTCCATCATCAGACCCTCACCACCAAGTGTAACTAATAGGTCTTATCAAAACGAAACGAAAGAGCCCAAACTCGAGGGGTTTCCTATTGGTCATTAAGGAGTGTCACTGGCTTCCTTCCTGCTCCATCATTAGACCTTCACCACCAAGTGTAGCGAATAGGTCTCATCAGAACGAAACAAATGAGCCAGAACTCGAGGTGTTTCCTATTGGTCATTAAGGAGTGCCACTGGCTTCCTCTCTGCTCCATCATCAGACCATCACCACCAGGTGCAGCTAATAAGTCTCGTCAGAACGAAACAACGGAGCCCAAACTCGACTGGTTTCCTAGTGGTCATTAAGAAGTGCCACTGGCTTCCTCCTTGCTCCATCATCAGACCCTCACCATTAAGTGTAGCGAATAGGTCTCATCAGAGCAAAACAAATAAGCCTAAACTCGAGGGGTTTCCTAGCAGCCATTGAAGAGTTCTATTGCCCACCTCTTGACTCCATCATCAGATCAGCTCGATGGTAGCAAATTATTGTATTGTCATCGGATTCATATAGACTTGCAAAGTTTCAAATCAATACGACAATTAGAAGTAGGTTACAATTGAATTCCAAGATTTTCTTACATTGTGACTTAGTTACAAGTGAAGCTAATAAAAGTGTGGTAAAAAGATAGCGTCCGCCGTCCTTTTTTGTGCTCTTTCTACAGATGTGCAACAAGAAAGTGCAATAAATATATTAGACACTTTTGATCTTATCATCCAATACCTATATATAAGATATAATAAATACAACACATATTATATAAAAGTACATTTACATGTGTACAGTTACTCCATCAAACCCATCAGGTAAATCCATCCAGATGGACTGACGTATCCTTTTAAAAGTTCCTCAAAGGCTTCTGATTGGTACCAATGTGCGTGAACTTAATCCGACGAGTGGATAGGAAAAAAAAACCCGGTACTATAGCTGCTTTTGAAAGCGTTCCGCTGTATTTTTGTTGAGCTGAAAACTTTCGCAATACCCCGCTATACTTTGGGACCGGATCAAGTTTAAACTCTTGTGGAAAGGGGGATCCTGCGATCCTCTCGCTGTGTCTAATAAAAGCTCGCGTAGCTGAAATATGTCGTCAGTGCATAAACTTTATGACTTTAGTTCGCTTGCTTCTCGACGCGAGAACTTTTTCCGCCATCATCTGTCAAAGGTTTAGCACATAATGAAGAGTAATGTTTATGAAACTCTTTTGTTTTTTTTTAGTTTTTTTTTGTACTTATTAAAAAATTAAATATGTTGTCAGTGCATACAATGACTTTATTTTTGCTTGCATCTCTTTATGTGAACCTTTACAGCCATCTTCTGTAAAAAATTAAGCACATTATGACGGCAGCTTGAAAAGTTTGTTTAATTTGTTTTGCAAGGTTTTTGATTATTTTAAAGAAAATCTTAAATAAAAACTGTAATGAGATGAGACAAACAGTTTTAGGATATAAATGATCCATCGATCGTCTTGGTCTGTTTAATAGAAACTCCTTTTTCTGCCAAGGGTTTAGCACGTTATGAATATTAACGGTTTATGGCTCTAATAAGTTTTATGTCCTAAGAAAATAATATTTTTCTAAATCAACATTTACACAATTACTTATGCAAAAAGAGAACCTGTATACAATGTGATATTTATTATTCAGGGCTTCGTTACTAAATATTTTCAAAACATAATTATCTTGAGAAACGTTTACAATTACCGGAAAACATTTACAGTTAAACAAAAATAAATTACCCTTGTTTACGAATGAAAATGTACACAATCAGTAACTACCTCAAAAAAGCAACATTAATTCGATATACTCGAGCAATAAAAGTGAACCGATGTCACATTAAATCAGCAATTACTTCAATTTATATCGTATTGGATAACGTTACGCAAATTTTTATCGAAACCAATTTCGATAGTGCGACGCGCTGTCGCTGTATTTGAACGAAGCCTATATTTTTTACGATTCTATTATTTCCATAATTCGGCTTATATTTGACTCTCCATTTATCAGTTCCCCTGCTTTGATATTGTAATTTCGCGTCGTTTAATAGGGAACCTATTCGCGATTGAATGTTTGCATATCCGTGATTTAGAATGCGCTCTTTTGCACATAAAAATTCAATAAAGCAGAGCGCGTAATGTATTATTGACTTATACTCATTTATCAATACGACTTATACTGGGGCTCACGTCACGGGTAAAGGGTAAACAAAAAAATCGGTCATAGTACATAGTGTGAAATGTTCTATGGGTTTCAAATTGAGACTTTTCATCATCTGTCGATACTCAGTATTACCTATTAACTAATTGCTATTCGCCGCCTGTACGCTTATATCATTTAAACTACGTGGATTTTAATGGGGTTTTTCTTAATATTCAGGGTTAAATTTGTTCATGCCATCTGGAGGGTAATTATCTAGGTATACTCTTAAGCAATGGAGATTCAAATTCGTATCCATCTTATATCTGCTATCTCCATTATTGAGAGTACTTTCCCTCCAGATGGCATGAAAAAATTCCACTCTGTATAGAGTGATTGAAGAGAAAGGTTTAAAATTATATTAATTTTGTTTTTACTTTTTTGCATTCACCATGCAATTTTTAATAATAATTTTTTGCATGCACCATGTTTTTTTACATGCATTATTAAAAATGAAGTTTTAGAGCTACGGAGTCGCTCATTGGCTTGAGCATTTGCCCGAATGGTGAAAGGTCATGGGTTTGAGTCCCATCGGAGCTAGTTGTGAGACGAGTCGACTTTTCCTACTTCTTTTGGATGCGGGCAGCGCAGGACCGATCGTTGTGGAGATCCTTGGGGGAGGCCTATGCCCAGCAGTGGGCGTCGTTCGGCTGACATGATGATGATGATGATTCAAGTTTTAATATTTATATCTTCAACATTCCGTTGCGAAACCGGGACTGATCAGTAGTTTCTAAATTAATCAAATTCGAGATTATTTTGTAATCTAATCAACATGGTGATTTTTAAGTAATATTGTTCTTAAAATAATGTCTTTCTATAAAAACTTCTGCACCAGGGTTTTATGGAGCCGATTTTTCTAAAGTTTCTGACGTGCTTTAAGCTGAGGAAATAAGAAAACTAATAACAATTTACGGTTCAAATGTCTGTTCGTATTTTACGATTCTCTAAAACAATTCGTATTCGCCTCTTGTACCGGTTGTAAACGGCAAATGCAATGTGATTGCAGTGTTACCAGCTTCATATTTTCTACAAATGCAGTGGCAGAATTTCTTCTCTTATTTACTACAGTTTGTAACAATATTTCGTTTGCTCACAAAGTAGGTAGCGTTATTTTTTCTGAAACTACACTGTAGAATATTAAGTCTGAATTATATTTTTTTGCGTATTGTTAATATATAATATATTGTAAATATAAATATTATAAAAGAGAGGTTTTTACCATGTTTAAACTTGTCGTTGAGTCGCCCCCCCCCCCTCCCCCCACCATGGGCTCGACAAAAAATTTAAACATGGTAAAGATCCCGTTTTTCATAAAAGTTAATAGTTAAAAGTACCATGAAAGTAAACAAACTACTACACAAAAAACTAGTCTCAGAAGTCCCTAAGCTAAGCTTGTTTCCAAAGTTGTAAGCGATGTGGCGAATATTATACTTTATAATAAAAATTACAACATCAATATTCTTAAGTAAACTGTTTCCTTCTTCCTAAACACCGTAAGCTTTCAACTAAAAATCTCTTACCAATCCTGCTACGGCCATTAGACAAGTCTTCTATTTTCGGTAGCTATTCTACCGTTAAAGCTGGCAACATCGCGTGACAGAACTGTCCAGGTGTACAATCTGATAAGCAGACACTAAAGCCTAATCAGGTGTACCTACTCTTTGTTCCCGAGCGTCACAAGTTCGATGCCCTCAGGATCACAGAATTAAACCTCTTTTCAGTGTTGTTTCTGTTTTATTCGAGAATAAAAACTGCGGGTCCGTCTGAAAAGAAGTTGGGCGTGTTTATTATTACTTCCCTTGTTGCTTCGAAAGTATTTTTAGTGTCTGCTAAAAAATTGATATGGACATATTTGTACCAAAATTGTTGCTTTCATTATTTTTATGATGATAGACGAGACAAACATTTACTATAGTTCTTTTTATAGGGGTTAAGAGAGCCGTCAGTGCCTCAAAAAGGTTAAGTACTTTTTTAAATTGATAGATTTGCGCGATATACACCCAATTGCAGGAAGCTCCATTAAAGTTAATGCTTCATTAAATCTATTGCTGTCACTTTTTATTTCTTGACAACGAAAAGTGACAGCAATAGACTTAATGAAGCATTAACTTTAATGGAACTTCCTGCAAGTGGGTGATAGTTGGCTATTATAATGCTTGTAAAGCACAGATAAAATCGTGATTAGCCATACTAAGTAGGTATTTACTAAGTTTTTTTATTTAATTCAATTAAAACTCCTAGTTATTGTCGCTCAAACATTCCAAATTTAAATTAAATCTGATTCAAACTAGTGCCCACGTATTCCATTTCAAAATAGCATGAAAATTTCACATAATTTTCAGTATTTCAGCTATAATTATCTACGTCGTTTCAGTTCACGTATTCAAAATAATAGGGCTTGGCTTACGAATATGCATATGCGAGTTGGTAGCAATTCGTAATCCTTTTAATCTTTTAATATGGGATCACTCTCGTACTTTCGGATGACGGCTTTTAGTACTGAACCTTTTCGTTTATTGGTGAGGACTGATGATGCCCTCGTGTATGATAAGTATTTAATAAAAAAACTTAAGACATAATAAAGTGCCTATGAACACCCAGTTTTGTTAGCACGCCGTCGATGTAAAAAACGCGGTGTGCAATGCCATTTTTATATAAAAAATATAAAAAAGGCAACTCCTACCTGTGAAAACCTGTAAATGGCTCCATAGTCACCTTATAATTTTATGTAAGCTATATTGTATTACAGAGCTGTATGTTTTTCAAATAAAATAAAATAAATAAAATAAAACTGGGTAAGCATTGTGCCGCCATCTTGTTAATTAACAGGGTTTGGTCTAAGATGTTGTATAAGATGATGCTTGCCTAGGAGATGCCTGTTTACTCTGGCCTTGAAGAGACCAAGGTTGTAGTTATCGGGGAACACACAGCAGGCAGCGCATTCCATTCCTTAGCGCTCTAATATAAACCACTATTTTTAATTAGTACTTACAAACATTTTAGGGTATGAAAGTGTCCATTAATACGAACATTTTATACTATGGGGAAAACTACGAAATCGCGAAAGAAAAAACAGCTGTTCCATACATTTTGGTTGAGTCGATGTTGTACTTTTTTATGGAGCTGTATTTCGTGGTTGGCACCTTAGCCAAAGATGTGTGTATATTTTTCGTATATAAAAATTTGTGGTAGATATGTATCTTTAACTTTTAACTTATCGTCAACATTTTATTCTACCCCGTCCCTTTTCAGCCTTTTTACTGACAAGAAGCCATCGTGTTCTGAGGTATTATTGAACTGAAAAGGATATCTAGTTTTTGCTAATGTGAAAAAAAATGTATGAATGTAAGACAGGCAACAGTAATGTTTCCATAAAAATACGTTTCACAAATGTTAAAAACCTAGGTAATTCATCAACTTGAAAAATGAAAAATGAAGTATTTTAGGAAAAATCGACTCGTCTCACAACTAGCTCCGATGAGACTCGAACCCACGACCTTTCACTAATAAAACTTTTGCTTGTTTTTTTATGATTTACAAAATAAACTAAAAAAAATAAAAAAAATAAACTTATTACGGCAGATATAACTAAAATAAATCAAAACTCAATCTATTTTTATTCAATTTAGGTTGTGGTAACAACACTGAACGTCAAAGAAGCTACGCCATCAGTTCGCAAATCCTACGGCGGAAGACCTTGCGAGAAGAACCAGCAAGAAACTCGTCAAGGGCAATCTTTATCGATTCACTACTTGACTCATTATGATTGCAAATTGAAAATAACTAAATGGCTTAAAAGTATGGATTATGACGAGACGGAGAACATTTTACAAACTTAAAATATTTTTCTAAAATCTACACTCAGCTGGTTATTACAATATACTTCTTACTATAATTTTTCATTTTTTTTTTCATTTTGTTATTAAGTAATTTCAGAATACCCACACACAAACTACACTAGGCAACAATGTCTTAATTATAAATAAATAATAATAAATAAATAAATAAATAACTTCTTACATTCACACCAATTATCTAAGCCCCATTTTAATTTCATTACGAAACTGTATCATGGAAACTTGATAACGGATAAATATATACTTAAATACTTTTTGTTTGTAAATACATACTTAATATACATAGTAAACACCCAGACCAAGACAAATAGACATGTTCATGCACACAAATATTTGTCTTGTTCGGGAATCGAACCCGAGACCACTGGCGCAGAAGGTGGGTAGCCTACCCCTGCCCCAAATCGGTCGTCAAATTATGTAAGGGGCCCTGTTGCTTGTAACACAGGTTTATCTTACTACAGGCAACAGTAGTCACCAATTTCAATTCTATGTTAAACAAGCCTTATTGTGTCTTTAAACTTGAAATTGAAACAATGTAAATTATTTATGAAATAAACAATTTTTATTTTATTTTTATTATTTTTTATTATTATTAATCTTTTTCTCCCTGTTTTATTTCATACAGAAACATCAAATTGAAAAATGACGGTGCCTACCATCAACTTTAAGACAGCGATTCAAAAATAGCGCGATGCAGAATGCTTACCATCAACTCTTATTGCGGTTTTGTTTAGGACCTAAACTGATCTGCTTCGCTTATTCGTACCACGACAGCTTAATATCAATGACAGCGATTCAGTGATCGATCAATGACATTTCACAGCCGCTAAGCTGTCAGGAACTCTTATTTGACTTATAACCCGGTCGATTTGACATGTCACCTGCAGGTTATACCCGTCCCTCTCACTCTCCGGGCATGACAGAATCGAGTGAAAGAGACGGGTAGAAGAAAAAGGACACAAATCGTTCGGTCATTAACATTTAGCAATTCATTTGCGATCCAGTTTTTAGAAGGTCAGAGTACGAAAGAAAGCAATTCATTTTAGGAACCTATTCTGCATCGCGCTATTTTTGAATCGCTGTCTTAAAGTTGATGGTAGGCACCCTGTTTAGGTTCCTAAACAAAACCGCAATAAGAGTTGATGGTAGGCACCCTGATATTGCATTTGTTCTTTGTTTCGCTCTGTGTCATTACCATTACTTTGTTTAGGCTTTTACTTCTATTAAGGCGATGATTCCCGACCGAAATAGGCACGCTAACGCTTGCTCGGCCGCGCGTGATACACTTCACGCGGACGCAGCGGCAGCCGGCAGTGAACTGTGAACTCGCGAGCGTCCCGCGAATCGAAAATCACTTAAAATTCAATTAAAAATTAAGTAAGTACCTACTAAACATTTAAAACTTATGACGGCCGGAATCCCTCGGCTATTCAAAGACAATTATTTTCGTATATTTTTCATTAACTAAAACCAAGTATACTGCAAGTAATAGGATATTTGGATTACGATTAGGCGGATGTATGGGATTTTATTTGACACAGTAAAATATCACCAATCGAAAAAAAGACGGCCGGAAGAACTAGATAGATAACTGTAAAATAACATATATTTTTTCCTTATTTTAAGTACTTACTTGTTATTTGCGAGTTATCCATAATTTGGGAAATCCCTCCATCCCTCCCTCCCTTCAAAAAATCGATCCATCCATAAATACCCTATTTTGGGGAATCCCAGCCTTAACTTCTTTGCTTCAATTGAAATAAACTTCAATTTTGTTTAATGTCATGAAGTGCTTACCTTGAATGAGGGAGAAACACCGAATATAGTTATTATTTAAAAAAAATATGTCTAGGCGGTTGTTCTACTCAAAAAGTACATTGACACAACATTTGTTTCAAGGTAAAGAAATCTAGAAACTTGAGTATTCTCTCTTAGTACACAAAATGCCATTTCCACCGAATTTTCAAATTAGAGTCTAGACAAAGCAAGTTCTAAGGTTTGCCGATTGCGCCCGAGAATCTTGTAAAAGTTCTTCGCCATTTAAATATTTCCTTGCAATTAATTTAATTTCGTTAACAAAGGGGAACGATCTCAAGTGGTCTTACTCAAAATTAAACGAAACAGTCTTTACAATAAGAACCGAATTAAAGCGGCGCGAGAGTTATAAGTAAATCTTAGCACTTTGTGTTTTAATTAACGATGAATTATTGGGTTTGTTTCTTTAGTACTAAAGGTTAACAACCGAATATTATTTTAAGACTAGCCTTTCGCCCGTGGCTTCACCCGCATAGACTACACGACGTTATCGCGCGGGATTTGATAATTTTCGGGGATAAAAAGTAGCCTATGTCACTCTCCAGCTTCTAAACTATCCTCTTATCATAAAAAAAACGTCGATCCTTTGATACATTTTGACGTGAAAGGCGAACAAACACACAAACATACTTTCACATAATATGAGTATGGATAATTTCAAATCGAAGCTTTCATTATTTAGGTTGACAATGTGATAACTCTAAATACTCTACTATGCAATGTAGTTATAGTAAGACAATGGCACATCTGACTCGAATTTATTGCTCAGTTCAATAGCATTCTAATCAGAAAAACAATACTATTGTGGTCAAAATAGGAGTGTAACAATAGTCAAAATGGGTCCTGTATTTTCATCAGGAACAATTTTGACTATTAGACGATACCACAGATAATATAATACTATACTAGTAACGATACTTACATATTTCTTATAAATTAACAAAAAGAATCCAAAACGAACTAAAATCTGCAAACAAACTTAGGTAAGTATGTTCAATTCGAAATATAATTAGAACATAAAAAACCTTGACATTACTGGGATCGCCGATCTGCTTTCCAACCTTGCAGACTATGGCAGTTTTTGGTATTTAAACAAATTTTAAAGGGGAATGGAGGAAAAATAGGAAATCCAGAAATGGGCTTCATTAAGGCGACTTCTTAACGACAGAGTTATCAAAATGTTTTATAAGATATGGAAAAATATAACTTAAGAACTAAATATTATTTGAAAAATAACTTTACAACACAATTTTTACCAGATTTTTTTTAAGTTTAGTCCAGAAACACAGTTTTCTTTATACTTGCTGATATGCATACCTACTTTAAAAAGATCTAACTGAGCTTAGAAAAGCATAAATCGACGGATGATAACCGCTGGCATGCGGGCACCGAGCATGTGCCCATTCGCCCCGGGCAGCGATATCGGCAAATTTACAGCGCAGTAAGCTGAGCCCACGGCCACCATTGATCTCCCAGCCAGTGGCTCAAGTGGAATGACTCAGATAACGCTAGTTTTATTTCGATATTGCTGTTATGTGCAGCTTGTCCGGAATGTAAACTATCCGATACTGATTTGAATACATATTTTATGTTATAAAGTTTGTTTTCTAACCTTACATAGGTTTGTTACTGACGACAAAAATTAAACATATTTTAAAGAGATTCAGCAGAGCTTTAGCTTCCGCTTAGAAAGAATAAATCGTCCAATGATAAACGCTGGCAGCGGGCACCGGGCATATGCCCACTCGCCCCGGGCAGCGATATCGGCGAATTTACAGCGCAGTAAGCTGAGCCCACGAACACCATTGATCTCGCCGCCAGTGGCTCACTGGGGCCTTTGTTTCGCTGAATTACGGGTAGAGTGTAGTGACTCAGATAACGCCAGTTTTATTTCGACATTGCTGTTATGTGCAGCTTGTCCGGGATGTAAATTATCCGATACTGATTTGAATACATATTTTATGAGATTTTATATTATTTTTATGCACTCACAATGCAATTTTGTAAGTATAGGAAAAAATTGTGATAGTAAAAAACCACGAGCCATATAAGTAGCTTTCAGGCGGGATTCGAACCCGCGCCTCCGGGAATCCGGCCCGATGCTCTGACCAACTAAGCTACCGAAAGGCCTGCCATGAGCCATATAAGTAGCTTTCAGTTTAAGTTTGTTTTCTAACCTTACATAGGTTTGTTACTGACGACAAAAATTAAACATATTTTAAAGAGATTAGAGCTTTAGCTTCCGCTTAGAAAGAATAAATCGTCCAATGATAAACGCTGGCATGCGGGCACCGGGCATATGCCCATTGCCCACTCGCCCCGGGCAGCGATATCGGCGAATTTACAGCGCAGTAAGCTGAGCCCACGGCCACCATTGATCGCACAGCCAGTGGCTCACTGGGTCCTTTGTTTTGCTGAATTACGGTTCAATAAGTGGAATGACTCAGATAACGCCAGTTTTATTTCGATATTGCTGTTATGTGCAGCTTGTCCGGAATGTGAACTATCCGATACTGATTTCAATACATATTTTAAGTTATAAAATTTGTTTTCTAACCTTACATAGGTTTGTTACAGACGACAAAAATTAAACATATTTTAAAGAGATTCAGCAGAGCTTTAGCTTCCGCTTAGAAAGAATAAATCGTCCAATGATAACCGCTGGCATGCGGGCACCGAGCATTTGCCCACTCGCCCCGGGCAGCGATAGGTGACGGCGAAAAAGCTGAACCCACGGCCACCATTGATCTCTCAGCCAGTGGCTCACTGGGCCTTATGTTTTAAACAACAAAATAATACTGTAACAATAATAGGAGCCCTCACTAATCTCAGCGATTCTCACAATAACACATTTTATTGTGCATTGTAATTCATTTTATACAGCCACATGCGGTTTTTTTTATTGCGAAATGAAAAGGAGAGTATGGTGATAGTGTAATAAATTGTGAAGACAACTTTAGTGACAAATATAAGATTTTTGTGTATTGTAATCCAGAAAATATATACCTTATTAAAAATATTTTTCGACGATCGTTTTGGCGCGGCGGCGAGGTACGGATACCTGCCTTCAGTGCTAGAGGTCCCGGGATCGATTCCCGGACAAGACAAATATTTGTGTGCATGAATACTTATGTCTATTTGTTTGATCTGGGTGTTTTCGGCTGTTATTCCAATCCGACCAACTAAACGGATTAACTGGAAACTGATCAACTATTTTTATTCCCAACGGCTCAACTATTTGGTTGGTCGGTTAGGAATGTTTCTGATGTATTCACAAAAAAGTATTTAAGAATATATTTTATCAGTCATCAATTTTTTCAATTTAGAAGGGCTTTTAGTTAATTGTTCTGATTGTAAGAATTTATTTTCTACTTTTTTCCTTTTTTACGATAAATTTTTTAGCTAAGTAAGTAACGAAAATCTGTTTTTCTTAATAATGTTTAATAAATATTAAAAAATAAAGTATTTTTTTTAACCTTAACACAATGTTTTTAGGTTGTGTGTATATAAATGTATGTATATAAATACAATTCTGTACACTTAATACTTTTGTTTTATCGCTTGAACTGCCCAGTGGCTGAAACACTACAGGAAAATAGAAAGCTGAATTGTCTCTAAATTAATATTGTACAAATAATACTACGCCTCATTCGTTACATTCTTGAGCAAAAAGATAGCCATTATGATATTACCGCTAATATGTGTGGCGTTGATAAATGCGGTGATCTAGCTCTCATCTCTACCATACTCTATATAATACTCTAAAATATAATATGAAAAAGCCAAAAAAAACAAAAAACTTTTTTGTGTTCGCTATTAAAATTACAAGTAACCTATATTAAAGAGGAATCGATTCAGTGATGTCAAAACTAGTGAAAACCAGTGTACAAGCCACATATGATGACGACGCAAAGAATGTTATAGGTATATAATTATTGGAATTTATTAATTACAATCGTGCGGTTACTTAGAAGCAGGGAAAATTGTATTGCTAATTTTATTTAATTTTTGTGCCCAATATTTTTCTTTGAAACTGCTAAAATATTCACCATTTTAACAGTAACTAATTATTAAAATGGATGAATTTCAAAGAAAAATATTGGGCACAATAATCAAATAAAATTAGCAATACAATTACCTCTGCTTCTAAGTAATTACATGTCCTGCATTTTAGCCAGTACTAATTTGAATGTGGGCAATAAAATGTCCCATTCCATTTTATAGATACAGACTTGCCCCACACAAGGAAGGGGCATTTACGAAAAAAGTTAATGGTGCTTAAAGCTTGGACGCTGTCCTGTAATTACGAATTAAAAAGTTCGTCCGATGGACCTCCGCTTTTTTCTCGTTTATTCGGACGAAGAAGATAATATTACACCCCAAAGCTATCAGCGCTCCATCTAATCTCACCTTAAAAACTACGCATACAAAGTCCATATTCCCGTGAAATCAAATTGCAATTACTTTAGCGCTATCGCTTCATACAGGACACATTTTGTACTCTCGTCTATTCAAAAGCGTCTGAAAATTAACATTTACGAAGGTTTTCAAAGTAAAAATGTATTAGGAGTATCAATTAGGAATGTACTGTCGCCAGTTTTATTATCGGAGATCAAAAAGGTTTTAGCACAGTCTACCTACATACATACCTATAGTTAGACTGTGGTTTGTATTATAGGTGTCTCTTGTGTTCGATTTTTGACTTTAGTAATATTAGAGCAGACTTTATTTGTTTGCGGTGGAAATAATTATAAATTTTGGACACCATCAGATACTTGTACATAGTTCCAATACCAAACTATAATAGCTTGAGCAGGTAGGTATTATGGAAATTGAAAACAACGACATGTATTACTACATATTATAGGAATTGAGAAAATATTAATGAAATAAAATAATTATGGCTTTAGTTTTTACAATGGCACACAATCTTTTACCTACCTACCATCAACTTTCAGACAGCGATTCAAAAATAGCGCGATGTAGAATAGGTTCCTAAAATGAATTGCTTTCTTTCGTACTATGACCTTCTAAAAACTGGATCGCAAATGAATTGCTAAATGTTAATGACCGAACGATTTGTGTCCTTTTTCTTCTACGCGTCTCTTTCACTCGATTCTGTCATGCCCGGAGAGTGAGAGGGACGGGTATAACCTGCAGGTGTCATGTTAAATCAACCGGGCTATAACGTCAAATAAGAGTTCCTGACAGCTTAGCTGGTTGTGAAATGTCATTGATCGATCACTAAGGGTGACTTTCACCACTGATATTTAAACGTGATTAATGCTAAACGTGTTTAAAACATAGTTCTGTCTCTGTCATCTGTTTGATTGTGACATAGACAGAAATACCCTCACAATAATCCCTGTCACATTCAAACAGATGACAGAGGCAGAACTAAGTATTAAACACGTTAAGCGTTAATCACGTTTAAATATCAGTGATGAAAGTCGCCCTGAATCGCTGTCATTGATATTAAGCTGTCGTGGTACGAATAAGCGAAGCAGATCAGTTTAGAACCTAAACAAAACCGCAATAAGAGTTGATGGTAAGCACCCAGGACAAAAGTCTAATGATTTTCATAGCTAAAGTTCTTAGACGTCATAAAGGTCTTAGCCAAAAGTTTGTCTTTAAAGTTCGATAAAAAAAATGGATCTTAATTTGCATGTACAAAGCTAATATAATTATTTACTAACCTATCTAAAATAACTTCCAAACAAACCTTCGCATGGTATGTATGTCTGAGTTTTAGCTACTGAAATTGTAATTTCAAATAATATTAGATATTGCGAAATGTTTCCTACATAATGTACAGTCGCCAGCACATCAGGTTACTACAAACTGTCAAATATCTTTGAATAGAATTCAACCTTATGTCCAACAGATAGAGTTTAGTTTCAATTAATAAATTTTGCCACTTTGTAGTAACCCAACGTGCTGGCGACCGTACGTGTAGGAAATATTAAAATTAAATTAAAATATTTACTGTTGCTGACTATTGGACATTTTTAGTGTTTTTAGACAGGCTGGGAGCTAGAGCTATCTATCATTACATTCAACCTTTTTTAAAATAATATCTCAGATAAAAAACACCTAACATTGTGTTTACTTCTAACTCAAGCCAGAAGTGCGTTGTTAGCACATTCGCTCAATTTTATTGCAAGTATTGAGAAACTCAAGTGGTCCTTACCTCCCTCACGCTAGTTATCACATTTTTGATGCGTGTGGCTTTTTCCCGCCACTTTTTACGTCTGTCATCTTCACTTTGAGGTTTAACAGACCAATATTGGATGGTTAGAAGCTATACAGACTGGAGATGTCTTAATAGATACGCCTTTTGAAATTGCTTGTTTGTGGCTGACGTTTGCAATAAGTCTTGTCGACTTTGCCCTTTTGAGTGTGTTGCTTCAAACATTATACTTATTTTAAGTACCTACATGTGAACTTAAGTGAAATGCTCCACTAGTGAAAAAAGAGTGAGGAATATTGTAGAAATGGTTTTGTAAGAAGGCAATGTCGATAAGTTATCGAAACACCCTTTGAGTTCTTGTCGCCATTTTGTCTTATTTTGTTCGTGTTTTATTTTTCTTGGTAATTGCAGAATTGAATAAACCTGTTTTCTAATACAAACTGAGAAATACTTCAGAAGGTTAATCAAATTGACAATACTTAATATTTAAATTTTTAAAGCCTTACTTATTACAGCACCTAAAAAGAAACATTATTAATTTATTTAATTACCGCCTTTTTTGATGTCTTACATACAAGTACTTCATTTATTACTTCAAGTTACTGTATGAGTCTTTAGACAAGAACTACAATGAGACAAGCAAAAGCGAAACGAGAGAAACCCGCCGAGTAAGCAAGTCAGGAATAATTCCCGCGGCCCGACTGAGCTTTCTCCAAATTAAACCTTTTCCTTTATACTTGCGGACGTCAGGAGCATTGTTTTGCAGACGCTACTACAGCCAACTGAGAAATTAACGTCCATTAATGTAACAATGAAATGGCAGCGGGAAAATTTGTAACGTGTACTGTAGAAATTTCTTGGTATTAAAAATTATTTTTCAACGAAAAATTGTTAGGTATACGACATTCTCTTGAGAAAATGTTTTGAATTTATCTACGAAAGCATCGCAGATTTTGAAGTGTTATTTACTTTATGTTTAAAGACTTTATTTTATACCTATCTCTACCTTTATTCTTATCGGTGTAGAAAGCAAAATTGGTTAGAGTAAAGAAAAAAATAGCTCTAAGTAAAAATAATTTTTATAGGAGTTAATAATTCGTATATAACTTGATTCTAGAGAATCTGTTTAACTAACAAGCTCAGAGTTTTTTTTATGGACATTAATAATTCGTATGTAACTTGATTCTAGAGAATAAAGAAAATAACAAACTAAGCGTCCATTAGACGTAACACAATTCTTTTACACGTCAAATCAGTGCAACTAACCCCACTTGTCCACTTTAGAAATTAGATCGCAAACTATTTACCAAATTGCGAAAGCGTGTCTTCAGATACTCGAGATCGTGAAAAAAAGAACCAAAGCTCTTGAGAACTTGTCTCTCTCTTCAGGGACGTGTTCGGACAACTTTTGATGTCAACCTGAATGAACCTTTGAGAACCGTTGGCGAAAAATATAATTGGAAGTTTTGGGACGTTCGGAAAATCGTTGTGTAAGTACGTATGTATGAGAAGATAGTACTACTACAACTTGATTTTTTACGTTTACAATTTTCATAATTGAAACAATTTTTTACGGATATTTGTTCACACATATTTAATGCACTTTATATTATGTTTAAAAAATTAGTGACACCAAGATTTTTGTCCATATAATAAATAATCTATATCATATCAATCTGTTAAAAAAAATATTTTGCCATTCCTGTGTCGTTTTATTGCGAGTTATTAGGGCATATTAATAACTATTACAGTATGGCTGTAATAAAAAAATTTAATGTCTCTAAAAATACCACTGTTTTATGTATATATTATTATTTATTTTATGTTCTTAACTTCCTTATTAATTGCAAATAGATAATATTATTATCTAAGTAGAATATAATATTTATTACTTTCCTAAACATTACCATTTTAGCTCACTTTATGCTCCTGGTTTCATATTAAGTAACCAAAAACAAGAAACAAAAATTCTGTAGTACTTACTTACTTTAATAATAATGAAGAAATAACCTAAAAATGATTTCATCTGAAGGCAACTTTTTCTCTTTAGATATGTAAAAATATGTAGGTACTGAAAGGATATAAGTGCAAAAAACTGGCATTTATTTTAATAACTGAAAATTTATCTATCTACTTAAAGCTATATATCTACTATATATGCAAATCGCTGAGCAAATAGTGACCCCGCAGTTCGCACGTATGTTACAAACTTTATGAACGTTAAAAGAGAATTTATAGCGAAAACTTAACTCAAATCTTTTAGTTTAGAGGTATTTGTATGCAGATCACTTAATAATGCCCGCCGTTCGTGCATTTTTATAAAGAAATATAAGTTTCAGTCCCACGGTTATGTTGGGAAGGGTTGGACATTATATTTTATCTACTTTTAGTGTTTAATTTGTCATACTCTAGAATATAATATACCTACGTTTACTGGCACCAAAATGAAACTTGTTTTTTTTTACTTATTTTTATAATATGTAGCCAAACATAAAATTAAATTGAAAACTCAGAACGGAACACTTCAATAATATTTTGAAAGTATTTCGAATCATTTAAATACTTTAATACCTACTTTTTTTGCTGGAAGTGCACTAACTATTTAACTATTCTAAAATTATTACACATAAATTACCTACTATTATACTTTGGCGTTTTGCTTGCGGTTTTTCCTGTAATTCTAATTTGTAATTTTTTTCATTACACACTTTTGTTTCATTACCAGCAGCCAAAGTACCATAGACATTCCAAAATAGCCAGACGCGGAGAATTAATGAGGGTTAGCATTTTTTAATTTCTGACCAGACGGAATTAGGGATACGCGGGGAATGCACGAAGTTAATAACGCATAAAGTTGATTCCGCCGGTACCCCTACACGTTGCAAAAACACTTGTTTATTTTGTTCTTCGTTCCTGTTTTGTTTTTAATTGCGCTCGGGTAATTAAATTGTTTGATAAGTCGATAGTTGTTTGTACTTTGTAGCTATCTCGAAGGAAAAGCATTAATTTGACTACAAAATGGAATACGGATTGATCAAAAGCAATTCTTTCTTAGTATATTTATAGTTTCACGGAGATCACGCCTGAACTGTTCACTAAGTATCTCGTAATATACTAAGATAGAATCGCTTTTCATAGTTTTTAACAGTACAGTAACTGTACTCCTAGTATTAAAAACTATGAGAAACTATACCGTCCTTCAAAAGCTGTCAAACTGCTTCTGTCAAATATGTATGGAATTTCAGTTACTACCTATACGACCGAAAGTGGTACTGCTCTGAGTTTTCATACAAAATAATTCGATCACGATTGCGATTACGATGGCGACAATTTTTCGTGCTAGGGCTACTACCTACTGATATTTCTTTTTAAGTTTTTTAAGACACAGTAAACTATTTGAATAACTCACTCATTTATTTCAGGCGAAAAGCCCATAAAATTCACACTTCAATTAAAAATACAATCAAATATAAAATAATAATAATAATAACAATCCTTGTTAGATGAGTTAGTGCCAGTTTTTCCCTTATGTGTGAATATTACGGGTAAGTATACTCATACTGTATAGCACAATTTTAGCAATATAAAATTTTGTTCTTATCCTCTTAATATTTTTTGTTATTCTATACCACAAAGTTGCTGGCAGGCTTGCATCAGTTAATAAACAATAACAAAGGAAGAAAAAAAAAGATCGAACAGAATTCAAAATGGTTCTTATATTTGGCTTACATCTACTTTTTAAAACAAATACATCATTCATCCTTAACTTCAATCTCTTCAATCAAGATGCCAAGCATGTAGCAAGCTACCACGTCCCTTCCGTTGACGATCTGAATCCTGGCATCATAGGAACCGCAGAAGTCCCTATCGAGGTAGTCCTCAAAGGGGTCCAAGGACATCGTCAGTTGGTTTATTTGGTAAGTGTCCTGAAAAAGAAACCAGTAAACTGAAACCCGACTATGTCCATTCGCTTAGATAGTGTCGCCATTTTATTTGTAAATCACTTAGTTAAATTCCTTTTATATAAAAATATCCAAATTTTCATAATTAATTGACTTTGGTACCCAACTTGTGTGTATTAGCGTATTATTTATATCTGCATTAGTAAGGATTTTATAGCAAGAGCCACAATGCCATGCGGGTACCGACACTATCTAACCGAACGGACTATACTGAAAAATCACGCTCTAAAAAGTATGAAACAAGAAAATATTCTCATCTGAAATTACCGTGGTCGTATAACAAAATAATATGCATATGACCACGGCATATTATATATTTATATTTTGGGGTCATAATTTCGTAATAATGCTTCGATCATGATCGAAGTAATAATGTCAAAATTCGATTTATGTATTTTTGAAACGTCCTCACCTAGAGCTCTCATTTGATACCAAACACGATATTCTTTTTAAGAAAAGTTTTTTAATTCACAGCTTTATGTTGTTTAGAGTGCGCCACATTCAATTTCATGTGACGTGACATAGCCTATAACCAGCGGACAATCGAGACGCTTCCAACAATACCTCAATTGTGAATATATGATCAGCAGTTTAGAAGTTATGCGGGAACAGATGAACATACATACATACCGGTTAAAATCATAACCCTTCTTTTTTGCTATGCCGGAGTCGGGTAAAAACTGTAAATTTCTTAGGTTGATTTTCACAGATGTCTGGGCGGCCCATGCGGAGCGCTCCCGTAACGGGTGAGTCGCAACATCGTATCACAGCGACGCGTATTGTCCCGTACGGCCCAACTATTTATATCTCCCGTGTGCGGCTGATACGGGCGACCCGGACAATTTGTAAAACCAGCCTTATATCGCAAGAAAGCTCCCGTCGACGCTATAGGAGAGAGATAGAGAGAGAGAGAGAGAGAGACACATTTGTGCCTCATCCGAGTTTCGGCGATAAAATGTTTAGGACGTATGTACTAATCCAAGCGCACAGGTTAACTTAAGTTAAGTTTTAACTTAAGCCCGGCAGATTTGCCGAAGTTCGGAAAGTTATCCGGCATCTGGCTGTCTTACAAAATAATACGATCACTGAGAGTTTTTCGTACTGGGGATACAAGTACTTAGTCGGTGGGAACTTGCCGTCACGCCAAGCCTGTAGCCCTAGCAGGAAATACTGCCGTCATGGTAACCATTATCGTAATCGTATTATTTTGTATGAAAACCAGAACAGCGCCTCTTTCGGTCGTATAAGGAACTGAAATTCAATTCATATTTGAAGGACGGTGTAGAATGCTGGTCAGATAACTCTGCGCGCGACTGGGGCATTTTTGGCGCTAGTTTCAGTACATTTTTACCGACTTCAAAAAAAGGAGGGAGGTACTCAATTCAACGCGTATTTTTTTTTTGTTTGATTTGTTCTGAGGCTAGGGTAAGAGATTATCTAGCTTATCTAGCTAGAGATTATCTGGCTCGCACTCTAGTTTCTATTCGATTACCATAACGACAGTTTTTCGTGCTTATGCTACATGGTCTCGCTTACGCTGTATCACTACACCTTTAAATTTGCCTCTTGTTTTATAAAAAAAAAATACTTACAAAGAAAATACTTTATGTCCTATTTTAATACTTTATTGTGCATCGTAAAAGTATATAATTATGATTTTAATTTCTTGTATACATAACCTAGTTAGGACATTAGTTAAATAAAATTTAAACACTGTGTACACAATTAATTCTAAGATCATACTAATTATTCTAGCTAGATCAACAAGATAAAACAAGAATACATTGCACTATCAAGTATTTTTCATTATTCTGGAACTAAGCAAAAAGGCCGCAACGCGCTCTCTTCAGCCCTTGAATAAAGTGAAGTCGGACTATAAACTTTAGCATTAAAGGAATAATAAACATCTCTTACTACTTCAATGGGGCACGATGACAACCCTAGTTGTTTCACCATAGGCTCCCAAGGGGCGTCATCGCTGTTCAGACTGCCGCAGAGATTGGCCCGGGATGAAAAAGCCAATTCATCGCCAGATTCGGTTTCTTTAGTAACCGCTAACTCTAGCTGAAAATTAAAAAAAATACACTTTAAGAGGGGAAGGCAAATCGCCAGTCTTAGATTTGATTTTTATAATACAAACCACGAATTATTTGGAAAAATACCGGTGGTATGCACTACTAGACCACAGAGGGGCTTAAAACTAAGTTTAAAGTAGATGTATTAAAAAAATTGCCCGTGTAAGCGCATCTTTATACTATATAAAGATTGCAAGCTAAAATATAATGCGAAATATATGAAGCAATTAGAAGTAATATTCCCGAAACAGTGCCGCAATTTATTGTGATTGCTACAGTTTCCTCCACGTGATGCCTCCAGATTGATCCATTACAGTTCTGTTGTCAAGCAATTATTGCCCAAAAAAATTGCCCGTTTAAGCGCATGTTTATACATACTATGTAGATATTGCAAGTTAATATATAATGCGGAATATAATATGAAGCAATTAGAATCAATATTCCCGAAACAATGCCGCAATTTATTATGTTTACTCCAGATTGCTCTACGTGATTCTTCAAAATTGATCCATTACAGTTGTCAAGCAATTTTTGCCAAAAAATTGCCTGTGTAAGCGCATCTTTATACTATATAGAGATTGCAAGCTAAAATATAATGCGTAATATATGAAGCAATTGGAAGCAATATTCCCGAAACAATGCCGCAATTTATTGTGATTGCTCCAGATTGCTCCACGTTGTTCCAATTGTTCCAGTTTGATCCATTACAGTTGTCAAGCAATTATTGCCAAAAAATTGCATGTGTAAGGGCATCTTTATACTATTTAAAGATTGTATGCTAAAATATAATGCGGAATATATGAAGCAATTAGAATTAATATTTCTGAAACAATGCCGCAATTTCTTGTGTTTGCTCCAGATTGCTCCGCGTGATTGTTCCAGTTTGATCCATTACAGTTGTCAAGCAATTATTGCCAAAAAATTTGCATGTGTAAGGGCATCTATATACTATTTAAAGATTGTATGTTAAAATATAATGCGGAATATATGAAGCAATTAGAATTAATATTCCTGAATCAATGCCGCAATTTCTTGTGTTTGCTCCAGATTGCTCCGCGTGATTGTTCCAGTTTGATCCATTACAGTTATCAAGCAAATATTGTCAAAAATTGCCCGTGTAAGCTCATCTTTATACTATGTAGAGATTGCAAGCTAAACTATAATGCGGAATATATGAATCAATTAGAATTAATATTCCTGAAACAATGCCGCAATTTATTGTGTTTGCTCCAGATTGCTCCACGTGATTGTTCAAGTTTGATCCATTACAGTTGTCAAGCAATTTTTGCCAAAAATGCCCGTGTAAGCGCATCTTTTTACATACTATGTAGAGATTTCAAGCTATAATATTGTACTTACATCAAACATATCGTCAATAGCCTTATTCAGTACTAAAGGACCACTGATACCGACTCCTTTGGTCTCTGTTTCTTCATCATACTCAGTATCAAGTGTAACGTCATTAAGATCTATATCGCCGTTTTCGAAGTCATCACAAGACCTTATACCTGTGAAATTTGGTACGTACGAGACCTGAAAAGAAAACCTATTATGTGAGCAGTGTTGATTTCGAATGCTAATACAATGAAAAAGATGCGAAAGTATATAAGTATAGTATATACGTTATCTAGTTTCCATAAAAGTTCTTAATGAAAACTACTTATGAGCAAGGCAATTGGTGTGATTGAAAAAATAAATAATTCTATTCGATAATTATCATAGCTTGTGCTATCTCTGTGGCCCCTACCTTCCTAAATCACTGCCTAACTGCTACTAATAATACTCGTCGTCATAAGTTACTTAATTTGGGATTAGAACAATGTTTGTGATGGTATCCATTTTGTTTTTACAAGCTTTTAATTAACTTGCCATTTTAGTTAGTTAGTTAGTGGGGGACAAATCTTGCAATCTTAATTCTTATGTCCGATGGAGCTGAAATTTTGTATGCAGGTTTGGTTAAGATGACAATACAATATTAAAGTACAGTCAGCAAAAAATCTTGTCATAAAAATGAAATTTTTACTAAAAACTTGTTTCAGTAAAAAATATGGAATTCGTATCAGAAAAAATCAACCCATCTCACAACTAGATATGACGAGACTCGAACCCAAGACTTATCGCTGTCCGGGCGAATGCTCTAACCACTGAGCTATGGAGTCACTCAGCAGTTAAAGCATTCACCCAGTCCCATTGGAGCCCATCCCAGTCCATTTGAGTCCCATCAGACTCATGACTTTGAGACATCATGTGAGACTTTATTTTGGTAGTATTGTTTCTACTGAATCAGAGATCATGGGTTCGATCCTCATCACCCAGGACATAATTATAATCCTATGATGCAATTACTGTTTGTGTATTTCTTAATTTACATTTGTAAATGTCTGCACTGGTTTTGACAGCCTAAACACGGGTGCTTATGGCTCTTAGAGATGTATAAAAAACGTTGTATTTACCGATACAAATAGTGACCATTTTGTATATAAATGAGGAAAAGATAACAGTGAACACTTTGACTATTGTACGAGGTGGAGTAGGTACTATATGCTAAAAGATACTTACTTTACCAGAAACCTTTGCTATTATCACTAACAATAAACAGAAGTAAACTTTAACAAAGACGTTAATTTTCATTTTGATTCAACACTACGTTTCAGAGTAAATAGAACACTTAACACTGAAAAGCCACGTTTTATACACCGACTGATAAGAATCTTTTACATTGAACTAACGCCATAATATTAATGCATGTCATGTCATCGACAGAATCACGGAAATGGAATAATTACTGACTATCACGAGATTCACTTGTTTTTAAATAATCTTTACTTATGATCTGATATTACCCGTCAATACATCGCGCGCCTGTCTGTTGTTTACCTTTGTCCGACAATGTATGAACTAATTTATATTAATTAAACACAAACATCTGAAAAGGACGAAAATTTCGTGCGATATAATCGATTCTCACAAAACTAAATCTTCATACGATGATAAAAAAACCATTTTATCTAACATGTGTTACAAAAATATAACTTTACTAATACTATTAATGCGAAAGTGTTTGTGTGTTTGTCCGTCTTTCTCGTCAAAACGGAGCAACGGATCGACCTGATTTTCGGTATAAGTGTAGTTTGGGAGCTTATTCTTCTTCTTCAACGTGTCAATGACAAGTACAAAATCATATTATGTTGTTTGTCCAAAACTGTGCCACTCTCACGGCGTTATCTGCAGCCAACATTAGGTCCTCTCACGTGCAGGTGTCCGGTCATGCAGAGCAATCAATGAGGGCCATGGTCTGTGGAGTATAACCACACGTGCACGCGAGATCCGTGTTACTGGTGAAGCCCCACCTGGACAGGTTGTCTTTACTTCGACCATACTGATCTGGGAAGTTCGAAAAGTGAAAAAAAATAAACTTTTATTCTGGAAAATATCACAATCCCACGGGATAGCGTCGTGTAGTTCACGTAGGCGAATTACGGGTGGAAGGCTACTAATCCATAACACATCGCTCACCGTTTTTCGCACCGTTTTTGCAATTTTGATCCGTCTGTCATCCATATCCCCTTGTCACAACAAAGTCTAGCGAAACAACCCAACAATCCATTCGAACCGCCCATCACGCGATAAATTCACAAATGTTTTCATACGAGGAAAAACAAATAGAGCGAGCACTACGTATATCATTTTCCAAATAGTTTTTTTATGGTAATGACGCCTACTTTTAAACTGCCGTAATTTTTAGATTCCGATCCGCATTTCCCCCTCCAAATATCTGTTATCTCAATGGAAAATGAATGAATGTATTCACGGTTTTGATTTATTGACTTATTTTTTTACAAGATTCCGATTATTTATGAGTAAGAGCATGTACCTACTTATAGTTTTTTATTTATTTTACTTACTTACTTTGTTTATAATTGAATCCAGCATGTGGATCTTGAATATGGTTTGCTACTTTTATACATGTTTGAGAGTTTAGTGAGCGAGCTAAAGTTAAAAGGCGTATAGTCCCACATTCCTGTCTGTTCTGGTGACAGCTGTGACGTAAGTGGAATAGGTTTTATGCATTTACAATGATATTCTGTAAGTAAAGGAAAAATTATGATACTTACTAAAAAACCACCAGCCCTACAAGTAACTTTCAGGCGAGATTCAAACCCGGGCCGCGCCCCCGGGGACTTTACTAACAGAATAACTAGCATTGTGAAAGCATTTTCATGAAACATGGCTATAAGAACACTTTATTGAGCTCTACAACATTATGTATATTTATTTAAGATTTTATAGAACGTACTGATAGCAATAGTGCAACGCACACGTCACACAAAAAGTCGGTCAGAAATAAAATCGGTGCATCCCGAATAAAAAGGAAAAATTGGCCAAGTGCGATTTGGACTCGCCCATGAAGGGTTTCGTACCCACTTAACGTACCGATTGCCTATACCTAGCCTAAATACCACTATCATTTTTCGTCAGCAAAAAATAACTTTGTTTTCCATAGAGTTTGTAAGAACGACAACTTAAATTTGCGGTTTTTGATAATGTGTTATATCTCAAAAAGTACTTACAATATCTCTTTCAAACTAATTTTCGTTGAAAGTTTTAGTTAAGATCTACATGATATATTTTTTCTAGATTTTTCACTCTATTTGATAAAAAATGATAAAAGAAACCTAAATATCATTTTTAAATAAGTACCTATCTAAAGACACCCCACACGAATATGTTTTATGAAAACATTTTTTTTTCAGTTTCAGTTCCATGTATAGAGAGCCCCCTAATTTTTTTATTTTTGTATAAACATCCTAAAGCGGTTCACAGAATATATCTACCTACCTACCAAGTTTCAAGTATGTAGTCTAAATAGTGTTGGAATAAAGTGGCTGTGACATACGGACGGACGGACGGACGGACGGACGGCATTCGGCTACGGAACCCTAAAAATATCTATGTAGTGATATCTATCTAACTTGAGAAACAAGAATCTGTTTTTATTTTTTTCCTATCTTCAAAAATGACTGAGAAATTAAACAAATTCGGGTGAACCAATGGCATTACCGTGTGACGTCACATCGTAATTGAGAGTTGGCGCTTCCGTATACCTACATAGAATCCTTTGGCTATATAGTTGCGCTGTCACGGTTTCGCAATAAATTTATTTATTTTTCTTAGTCGATCAATGAAATGGTTAAAAAAATTATATTGAGCCCATGTGAAAAAATAATCTTCAAATAAATAGCTTCTTACATTCACACCAATTATCTAAGCCCATTTTAATTTCATTAAGAAACTGTATCATGGAAAACTTGATAACGGATAAATATATACTTAAATACTTTTTGTTTGTAAATACATACTTAATATACATAGTAAACACCCATACCAAGACAAATAGACATGTTCATGCACACAAATATTTGTCTTGTTCGGGAATCGAACCCGAGACCACTGGCGCAGAAGGTGGGTAGCCTACCCTGCGCCAAATCGGTCTTCAATAAAAAATAGGAACTTACATGTTTTATTTTCGTAAATAATAAATTAAAAATTTTGTAATGGCGGGCGGTATTCTGTCAATACATATAGCAACCGTGAAAACGAAATGTACTTACAACCTTAACTGACTTGGTAGTCAAATATGCACCCAAAAAACTGACAGCCATTTCGATAATTTTGTACTGCTAGTGGCGCCTCCACCACTGGGTCAGATAAGTTTGCGGGATAAATGTCTTTCGGTATCGACAGTAGATGACAGTTTTAGAGTGCGCCTGCGCGCGATCGAAATCGAATACTAATCAATTACCATAACCTTAGAACGAATAAAAGTACTGTAACTAAGTACTACCGCCAAAAACGCACCAGTTGCGCACAGATTGCGCACGGACGGACTCTATGTGGGACAGGCCCCGAGTCTGACCGAGTCCAACATGCCGTGTGGTATACGTAAAGACAGTATTTGCCTTCACTATAATAATAAAAAAAAAAAAAAAAAAAAAAGGTACAGTTGGACGGAAATCACCCGCAACAGCTGCAATCGGAGATGTCAGTGCGACATGACGTCATCGCAATAGCGCGCAAGGAAAGCAAATTTACAAAAGCTGGTGAAACTTTACAACGCTGTAATTTTGGAAATCGTGTCCAGATTTCGATGAAACAAAAACTGTTAGTACGGCAAGAGTACGCGCATTAAATGCAGTAAATTTTATAGTCATATTTTGATGTGTTGGTGTGACTCTGCAAGTGACCCTAACTGTTTAAATAAATGACATTAGTCACCTATTGTAAAATTAAGTTAAATGATGGACGATGAAAATTAAATTAAATGCATAAGTAAACATGTTACTTACCTACATTTTGAAAACTAACATATCTACAGTTTAAAAGGAAGAACTTTACTATAGCTTTATTATTTGCGTAATCGTGACGCTAATTAATGTGAGCCGTAAGCCGTAAAGTATGTGGTTTTCCTATTCAGATAATATTACAGAGAATTATTTATCATTTATTACGTGGACTCCATAACCCTTTTTCCAAAGCATGTGAAATATTTGCACATGAAATTTCGTGGTGCTGATATTTGCCGCTACTACAGAGAGGGAAACGCCCAAGCAGCTTTTAAGTGACTGCGGATCCCTAAACCACAAACGCAGTATCTATATGAGTTGTCACATTATGCCCGGAGATGATAAAAACCCTTAAAGCTAGTATTTTAGACTTCTTGCCAGGTGGCGAGTCACAATAGATCTTTTAGGTCGCACTAACTAAATCTCCTACGGGAGATGTATTATACAATAATTTATTAATAACAAGCATTTATTTCAGATAGCGGCCGCCCGCAGCTTCGCCCTCGTGGACTACATGACGTCAACCCGGGGGAATTTAATAAATTTGCAAGACAAAAAACAGTTATTTCGATCTTTGAAATAGGTAAATTACAGCCTATAATATGTTGCCAAGGACTAGTAGCTACTCGTAAGTATATAAAAAATAATTCACCGCAATCCGTTCAGTAGTTTTTGCCTGAAACGCGGACAACTAACAGACAGATAGACAAAAACTTCAAAAACCACATTTTTGGCATCTGTTACCTTTAGGAGGACCCCTGGACGTAAGTTTTAGTATTTCTTTTCAATGTACGGAATTGGCGCGTGCAGAGTTTTAGCAGTTAATCTGAAGGTATTCTCTTTGCATATCTGTTTTCAAAGACAAATATTCAGAATAAAGGTATCGCCTTGCTTCTAAGCGTGTCTCATCTTCTTCGACAGTTTCTTGAGATCCATTTGAGATCTTTTTCGTCTTTTTCGTTTGGAGTCTCTTGAATATTGAGAAATACTTGTTTTTGTTTCGTCTAGGCATTCTTTAAACGTCGCAGCAACCTAATTTAACAAAAGCTAACTGAAGCAAAACCAGGTTGATGTTGACTAAAGCTCTAAAATATACGGGGAATTCTATTGCTGCTCCTCTGGGTTACCAGGTAGGCTACCGTGCCAAATTTGAAGTAAACGTAAACGGTGACAATAACTTAAGCCCGAAGGCATTTAAATAGATAGTAGTAAAATGCTCATTCGCGGCGCTATATTCGATATCTGGGCTCTTGGGGGATATCAGATGTAACTGGTACATCTGATTTCCCCCAAGAGCCCAGATATAGCTTAAGATTATTGCATGTCAATAGAAAATACTTATCACGCTTAACTAAGAGATATTCTCATTCTCATTATAATAAAACTGTAAGCAAGCCAATTCTGTACATCCATCCATACTAATATTATAAATGTGAAAGTGTGTTTGTTTGTTTGTTTATTTGTTTGTTTGTCCTTCTTTCACGTCAAAACGGAGCAACGGATCGAATTGATATTTGGTATGGGGGTAGTTTGGGAGCTGGAGAGTAACATAGGCTACTTATTATTTCGGAAAATTGAGTAAAAAGTGTAATTTTCTATGAAAAATCGTTTAACTGTCGTACTTTCGATACAAAACTGTCATTTCTTCCATTGCCGTTTCCAAAGAGTATGTAATCACTGACGTCTGCGCGGTCTAATCGAATACCAATCTTTTCCAAATAGATAGAATAAAAAATGTACTGTAACTAGCGCCAAAAATGCCCCAGTCGCGCATGCGCGCAAATTATCTGACACTGACACTCAATCTACTTCACAGAGTAATTTTTAATATGTAGGAAATAGAGACCAAGTTTGGGCCCCTTTTTTGGTAGTGTGTAACTAGCGGTATCTGTTGTCTGGTGTAGGCAACTTTTGGTGTATAAACACACACACAAGATGTTGGTGACCGGGTCCACTATTATATGGCAAAACAACGTTTGCCGGGTCACCTAGTTGAAAATTAATAGAAAAAATACCTTTAGGGGTCTTCTTAAACGAAACTGATACCAAAAATATGGTTTTTTATTTTTTTGTCTGTCTGTCGGTCTGTTGTCTGCATTTCACGAAAAAAACACCGTGCGGATTTTGATGAAACTTTTTTTGTTATATAGTTATTGGTCCTCGCCAACATATAGGATACAATTTATTTTGAAGATCGAAATACCTGATGTGGAACCATAGCAGTCCAGCCAAACTATCCTTACTTATATTATAAATGCGTCTCTGTCTGTCTGTGTGTTACACAATCACACCTAAACTACTGAACCAATTTGAATGTGCGCATGCGCGCAAATTATCTGACACTGACACTCAATCTACTTCACAGAGTAATTTTTAATATGTAGGAAATAGAGACCAAGTTTGGGCCCCTTTATTGGTAGTGTGTAACTAGCGGTATCTGTTGTCTGGTGTAGGCAACTTTTGGTGTATAAACACACACACAAGATGTTGGTGACCGGGTCCACTATTATATGGCAAAACAACGTTTGCCGGGTCACCTAGTTGAAAATTAATAGAAAAAATACCTTTAGGGGTCTTCTTAAACGAAACTGATACCAAAAATATGGTTTTTTATTTTTTTGTCTGTCTGTTGGTCTGTTGTCTGCGTTTCACGAAAAAAACACCGTGCGGATTTTGATGAAACTTTTTTTGTTATATAGTTATTGGTCCTCGCCAACATATAGGATACAATTTATTTTGAAGATCGAAATACCTGATGTGGAACCATAGCAGTCCAGCCAAACTATCCTTACTTATATTATAAATGCGTCTCTGTCTGTCTGTGTGTTACACAATCACACCTAAACTACTGAACCAATTTGAATGAATTTTGGTACAGAGATAGTCTGAGAAAGGACATAGGCTACTTTTTATTCCTGAAAAATATCACCTTCCCGCGGGATAACGTCGTGTAGTACACGCGGGCGAAGCCGCGGGCGGAAGGCTAGTGAGATATATAAAAATACCGTCCTAAGGAAAATTGTTAAACGTGATGAGCATTTTCTATTGACGTACAAACTTTGAAGGTCTGATAACCTAATGTGAAACCCTAGCAGCTAGGTTAAACTATAAGAGATACAAACATAGCGTTTAAAGAAAAGTTGTTTAACGTGATGAATTTTTTTTATTGACGTACAAATATCGAAGGTCTGGTACACCTGATGTGGAACCCTAGCAGCCAGGTTGAACTATAGGTAAGGGATACAAAAATGGTCTCAATAACCCTAGCCTAACAAATATTGTCTCAATACAAATATAGGTTACCAGACCTTCAAAATTGTACGTAAATGATCATCACGTTTAACAATTTTTCTTAAGACGGTATTTTATATCTCTCATAGTTTAGCTGGACTGCTATGGTTCCACATCAGGTATTCGATCTTCAAAATAAATTATATGTTATTTATATGTTGGCGAGGACCAATAGCTATATAACAAAAAAAGTTTCATCAAAATTAGCTCGTTATTTTTTGTGTGGAACACGGACAACAGACAGACAGACAAAAAATTCAAAAACCATAATTTTGGTATCTGTTTCGTTTAAGAAGACCCCTAGAGGTTTTTTTTCTATATCTTTTCAAGGTACAGAATTGGCTTGTTTACAGTTTTATTATAATGCTGGGGCTTCACCTGCGTGACGCCTAACGGCGTTAATAACGGCATGCGCGTCTTAGCGCGCTTATTGTATCAAATTAGTGCGCTAAAACCCGGCTACACCTGCGTATTATATCAAATAGCGCGCTAATTAATGGCATTAGACGCAGGTGAAGCCCGGGCATAAGTATAGATAGAGTACCTATAGATTTACATCCATATTAATACATGATTTTTATAGTTAGGAACAAATTTTACTTCAAATAACACATATATCCATTTTTTTGAGACACATGAAGCTAATTCACACCTGATGCACTACTCCCGGAATCTATTAAATAGTCCGATCAACGGGGCATATGTAACCCGATAAATTCCCCCGTCGTCCAAATTTGGCACGATTGTAGAGTAACTAATGCTGATTAAGGATCTGCAAGAATCCAAGAATATTTCCCACGCCAAGTTAGTCATTTTTGACGTGCCGTGAGCGCGTGAAAATCGCTTCCAATTTTTTTGAGAATGGTTCCTTAGCCTCATTACTTTCTGTATGCGTACCTTTTGTACGCATACAGAACCAAATGTGTACCGTTACATGTCTGCCATATGCAAACGGCGTGCAAAGATTATAATTTAAATATCAAATAAAATAGCTAATTACAATCAATTCTATAGTACTTATTACAATCACAGATAATGTCAAAATTATTTATATAATATCAAGTCACAAATAAAGAAACAATACAAATACAAGTCTAGATTTTAAATAAAATATTGGACCATATGAATGTCAGAAGATTATTATTTAATTAATGGTTTTATCACATAAAAAATCGGAAATACTGTAATAATTTTTTGTCAACAATAATTTAGATAATTTATTTTTAAATTGCAATAGCGTTAAACTTGTCAATTCTGCTGGGAGTTTGTTATAAATACGTATGGCCGGTTTGCCGATGATGTAGTTCTTATGGCTGAGACCTTGGAAGACCTGAACACAATGCTCGAAGATCTCGGTAATGCTTCGCAAAGAGTGGGTCTTAAGATGAACATGGACAAGACGAAAATCATGTTCAATGCCCATGTTGCACCCGCTCCAGTTAATGTTGGGAACATTACACTCGAAGTTGTTGACCACTATGTTTACCTAGGACAGACGGTCCAGTTAGGTAAGTCCAACTTTGAGAAAGAGATCTCTCGTCGAATCCAGCTCGGATGGGCAGCGTTTGGGAAGCTCCGGCATATATTCGCGTCCGAAATACCTCAATGTCTCAAGACGAAAGTCTTTGACCAGTGTGTGTTGCCAGTAATGACCTATGGAAGTGAGACGTGGTCTTTTACTATGGGTCTCATAAGAAGGCTCAAAGTCACCCAGCGAGCAATGGAGAGAGCGATGCTTGGTATTTCCCTGCTCGATCGAATCAGAAATGATGAGATCCGCAGGAGAACTAAAACGACCGACATCGCTCGAAGGATTGCATCATTGAAGTGGCAGTGGGCGGGACACATAGCGCGGAGAAATGATGGCCGTTGGGGCGGAAAGGTTCTCGAATGGCGACCGCGAACCGGACGACGTTCCGTGGGCAGGCCCCCTACAAGGTGGACCGACGATCTGGTCAAGGTCGCGGGAAGCCGCTGGATGCGGGCAGCGCAGGACCGATCGTTGTGGAGATCCTTGGGGGAGGCCTATGCCCAGCAGTGGGCGTCGTTCGGCTGACATGATGATGATGATGACGTATGGCCATGCAATATGAATTATTAGCGAACAATTGTAGCCTTTGGTACGGAATACGTAATTTATCTCCTCGTCTCCCTCTATGGGCATAATCATTATTTGTTTTAAACAATTCAAAGTGTTTCTTCACAAACTGGCTTATCTCTAAAATGTACAAACATGGTAGTGGTAGAATTCCTAGTTTTTTAAATAAAGGTTTGCAACTATCTAAGTAGCCTGCACCACATATGGCTCTTATACATTTTTTTTGGAGTCTAAATAACCGTATCATATCCGTAGAATTACCCCACAGTATAATGCCATACCGTAATAAGGAAGAAACGTAGCCATGATATGCCATGAGAGCAGCTTCTCTGGATACACTTTGCTTGATTCTCTTTAGTGCATATACGAATCTGTCCAATTTGCTTAGCAGATTTTGAATATGGGATTTCCAATTACAGAATCTATCTAATGTCAGGCCTAAAAATTTTATGTTGTCAACATCTTCGATACATTTATCATTTGATAAATGATTTATATTTGATTTGTTGAGATTTTAACTCAAACGTGAAAACATAAAATTTCTTCTAATTTCTCCGTTATTGTTTCCCTAGCCTCAAATACTTTCTGCATAACGTATTACGAGTTAGAATGAGTATATGAAGGAATTTTTGGGGTGTAGTGGGATATTGATGTCTGTTCTGACAGCTGGTCTTACATAAGACGTTAGTAACAGTCATAAATTCATCGATATCCTATAAACTCTCGCCGGTGGCTCCAAGAAGCTGATGCACGCAGCGGCCACACCCTGGAAACCACGTCAGCTCGTGGGCTAAACCGGTAGAGGGGCTTGTATTGTCTTGCATACAAGTTGTGCGGTTACTCCCCGCAAATAGTGCAAATACCTAAGTCTACCTCGGTTGTGAAGGCAAATCATCGCTGATAAGCACCGAATTTTGGCAGATCTTGCGAGGTAGCAAGGCAATGTGGAAGGCCAAGGGCGACAATAGGAGTCTAAAGTTTTTGTCGGTCAGACACTGCATCTAGCTCACTTCCAGTCGTAGCGGTTCCCCGTTCTACTGGGTAAAGGTGAGTATAGACGAGAGAGTGCCTTTGTGTTTGCGCACACACTTAGGCACTATAATATATTCCTGCGTAATAGACCTGGCTCAGTGATATCGGACTCCGAGATTTAAAGTCCTACGGCGATGGGTAGAGGTAGAGAGGTCCGGTAGTGATGCTAACCGGGCTTTGTCTAATATCTGCACGTAGGCGGTCCAGGGAGAGTGGTCGTTCTTGCACTGCACAGGGGTGACAGTGTGGTTGGGCAGCACTCTGGGCGACGAAGCAGCTTTTTTCAGAGAGGCACTGCTTCCCCCGCATAGCCGGGGAAGGGGCTAGAAAAGGTGTCCCAAAAATTGCTCACCCCACAATCAAATGGGTGGTAGTAACCACGGCTGCCTATGCATCCCTTTTCATCGTGGTCGAAGACACAATAAAAAAGAATTAAAATACTTTAATCAATTTATGACTTTCGCTACTTGGAATGTGCGCACATTATTAGATAGACCTACTAATATATGCCCTGAAAGAAAAACCGCCATCGTTGCCAGAGAACTGCAGCGCTATGATGTTGACATCGCTGCACTTAGCGAAACGCACTTGGCTGATGAAGGTGAACTGGCTGAACACGGCGGTGGTTATATCTTTTACTGGAAAGGGACTGCAGCTAGTGAACACAGACGGTCGGGAGTCGGATTTGCAATAAAAACTGAAATAGCTGCAAAACTCAGTGAAGTCCCGGTCTGTATATCGGATCGAATTATAACTTTACGTCTGTGGCGGCTTAATTTGTATTGTGTAGTTTATTAGTTATTTGTATTTAGTTTTGTTGTAGTTTAGTTTATTTTAGTTTTGTTAGTTTGATTAGTGCTTTATTTATAGTAAATATATAATATATACTTATAAATATATAATACATATACGTAGATACTTACGTAAATTATTAGTACCTATTAGATTAATAAGTTTTATAAAAATGTCCACGAACAGACGGACAAACTGTTTTTATAATAACAGCATTTTTATATGCACGTCTGTGGCTGTGGAATGCGCGTGCGCCGGGCGCAGATAACGGGTCGGCGGCGCTCGGCAGTTTTCGCCGTCCGTCGCCGCCCTCCTCCGCGCCTCGCCCCACTCGATACGGAGCTCATTCCGCCGGCCGCAGCGCGACAGTCACGAATATACGCCTGACGCGAAACCCGTGCCGCTTTAATGCTCGCAGCCACTCTCGCGCATACGCTTGTAGATTTTAGTTCCATGTTAGTAATAGTTTTTCATTCATTGTGCTTGTGAACCTATGTGCTTCCTTCCGCTTACACTTCAGTGCTTGTCCTTGAGCTCTACTCTTGTTCTCCGAAACGAAATTTCGGAAACGAAAGAAATTTAAACGAAGTTTCGTTTCTGCCGCTACTCTTGAACATTTTCGGACGCGCACGAAAAGTTCGAATCCATAGACAATTTTCGTGAACGAATGGAATGAACAACATTACGTAGGTTCTTTTAATGTCATTTACGGTAAATAACCGGTTTTTAAATTAACTTTAAAATTAAAACGTTGGTTTAATAATTTTAAGAATGTATTTAATTAGTAATGGTTTACTATGTTTAATAACCCAGAAACTGATAAATGAGCAATTAAAATTCAAGTTTATGTCGAAAAACACAGTGACACTAAAAGAACCCTTTCAATGACTGATAACCGCCCAAGTTAAGATGTCTATAGTCCCCACTGACCTCTATAGTCCCACATTCCTGTATGTTCCGGTGACAGAGGAGCCACTTGCAGTACAAAATTAGGTGTCAAAATGAACATTCGTATGAAAAATTAGTACATATGATTATCACCGACCCAGATTTATGCTTGTCGTCGTATGACAACGTAACTTGTCCGCAGTATGACATTAGCTGAGCCGTCAGCCGCAGGCGTTGGAATCACCCATAGATTGGGTCAAAACTTAGTGACTGCAATTTCCCCGGTCCATTCATTGGCTATAATTAAGACCGCCATTTTGTTTCTGTGCCGCAAGTGAATCCCATTGGCTAAAATTAATACAGTCACTTTTGACGTATAGTTTAAGCAGTGTTGCCGGATTGGGGTGATTACCCTCCAAATTCGGGATTATTTTGGGCAATGGAGGACATTTTCGGGAGGAAGAGCTTTGACTTTGGGGGGATGTGGGGTATTTTTTCATGGCAAAAATGTTATTTTAAGTATGTTTTAGCGCTTGGAACTGATTATATATATATCAATCAGTGTTCTTGGTGCAAGTGATCTACTCTGCCACACTCTAAAAAAATCTTATCGAGTAATCAGTGAGATAGAAGAACGCCTTTTCAAGTGTTTCGGTTTGTTGTGGGGCTTTTTCTTAAAAATCAGCGTTTTGGGGATTTCGGTTTTTCGGGATTTCGGAGCATGCAACACGGGCATCTGGCAACACTGAGTTTATGTTTTTTCAGTTTTTTACAAAATTCATTTCGGTTTTCTTTCTATTATTATTGCGTTCAACATTTCATTTTGTATTGTTTTTTGATATAATGTATACTTACGGTATTCGAAGGTGCCTACGGTACGTGAGTAAATACCTACTATTTACGTAGTTTTATAATGTATCAATAATTCTGTAGGTATACCCAGTCTGGCGCAACTTCCATACAAAAAAGTGTTGTATGAAGTTTGTACCAAAAATATCGCTGTCTTACTTTCACCTATTTGACTCTCACTCTCTCTCTGACTGACAGTCAGCCGCCAGCCGCCAAATTTGACATTCTTGTCTTGTTGACTGTTTGTAAACGAAGCTTGATTTTAGTATTATTGTGTGAATTTGTGCATTTTGTGAATTACTCGCAAAATCGTGGTCCCGTGTGATCTGTTGAGAGATGTATTACAAAACTTGTGAAATATATTATGTGGTTTACGAGCCGGCCGGTCAGAAGGCCAAAAGCGAATATTCATGGCCAAATTTCCATTTAATGAAGAAAGGTAAGCATACATTCACATTTTGTTATAGCCATTACATTAAGGATTACGTGATTTAAAAAGTTTAAAAGTTTTCTATTAAAATTTAAAAAATTGAGAAGATAACCTGATTAATAGTGCTTGACATTTTTTTATCGACAATCGATATTTTTTTTAACCGACTTCAAGAATTGAAAAGGAGGAGGTTATCTATTCGTCGCGTTTTTTTTTAAGTATGTACACTAATTACTCGAAGTCGGCTGAACCGATTTAAATGATTCAAACGTTATAACATCAGGTTTTTTCCCAAGTTGGTCCAATTTTGAAATGCCTATTGCATAATGAAGTAAAGTCCGTTCGGTTCGATAGTGTCGGTACACCCGCACGGCATTGTGGCTCTTTTTTAGTGCATTCGTGCATGCAGTCGGGCGGGTCTAAACAAAAACACAAAAAAATTTAAATACATGTTTCACGCCTGACTTCAAAGTACTTAAGTATGTATACTTAAATACGTATTAATTACGTACCTACGTGAATTTTTTAAGGCGGTTTGTATGATTTACATTATTTTTTCATTTACATGCTATGCTATATTAACATGTTTCTTGTGAATATTCCAGAACCTTCAACTACAACTGCAAAAATAGCACCTGCAGCCCCTCGGAAAAGAAAACAGGTTTTTTTATAGTATCTTTATTGCCAAATGCATGTATATATATTATAAGTTCGATTAAATTAGACTTTGACTTTAATAATGGAGTTTACTTTTAGCCCCATTTGCGCCAACGTGAAATTCTTGTTAAACTTGGTTTATCTTTTTGAATGAAATTTTTATTGTCACATAACTCTTGTTTAATTTGCTTTAAGTAGAGTTCCTAAGTACTTAATTGAAAATTGTTCACCGCTATGATCATTAGTTCGCCTATACTTAACTGTATTTATCATAACCCATTGTGTAATTGTGATGGAAACTGACCTTAGTCATACCATGTTAAGGTCATTTTTCAATTTGACGACTCTGTATGAAATAAAACAGGGAGAAAAAAACAACCCTTGGAGTTTCTTGCCGGTTCTTCTCCAAGGCCTCCCGCTGTAGGGTTTGCGAACCGATGGCGTAGCTTCTATGACGTTCACAAGTATTGTAAATAACAATCTAAATTGAATAAACAAATTTGAATCTTGAATCTTTAAACCGAGAATTAACGTTAGCGTAAGTAAGGCATCAATTAGACCCTAAAGTTTGCAAAATGATAGAAATGGAATCCTGATATTTTTTAATATCGCCATCGATAAAAAATCCCATGACTGGTACATCACTATTTCGGTTATTATGTTGGGAACCCTGTACGTCATGTACGTCATAATTTCAGCTATGTGGTTGGTATTCCGTTTTAGTATAACTTCCATACAAAACGATAATTTACTTTTTTTCTATGAAAGACCCGTCTCTTAAACGTAGTGATTACATGCTCTTTGGGTATACCTATATTTGAGTTTGTTGTTTCAGGCAAATTCCAAGAGGCAACTTTGTATTTCATAGAACAAATCATAAGAAAATACTCAATACCTACTCAATCATTTATTGCTAACTATAGTGTACATAAGGTGGTAAAAGCTTATAATCTAAAGATCAATATGGATCCTGTCGGTCGGGTACGCAACTTGGTGGAAGAGGAGAGGAAGCGCATTTTAAAAATACAAAATACAATTCACAATCCGGAGCAAAGAAGATTTTCAAAAAGTTATGAATGAAAGGTAATGTTTGTTTAATTTTTATATATGAATTTACCTAACCTTTGTATATTAAAATTTATTATGGATTAGTTTGTTGAAAAATCTTCATAATAATTTCAATATCCATTTAGTAGTGATATCATATTGTGATATACTATTAGGTACTGCTTTACAGTAGATAAGGTACCTTGGGACACATTTAACTAGTTTCAATTGTGTGGAGTTAGTAAAGTTGTTAATACTAAATTGAGAGAAAATAACAATGTAATTTAATAAATTTGTCGAAGCATTTAAAACTGACTTAACAGCAAATTCATATTTTTGACAAACGGAACAGAATTATAACAAATGTTCCGGCAGGATAAGAAATTGTTGTGGTGTCGGTACGAATGACAGTTTATTGTGATTGTCTTATGACTGTGTTATTATAACTGTTTCTGCTACTATCTTAGATTTTACTTATACACACTATACACATATTATAAGTCTATGCACAAAGCTTACCTACTTATTTACTATTATCTAGAAACATTGATTATCCATAACTTAATATGTGCATACCGGCACAACAAACAATGTGCTTTAGCCACACTACTCTTTCTTGATTTACAAACTATTCAGCTTTCAATTATTTGTTTAGGAAATGTTATGGCAGTAGTGACAATATCTAAAATCTATACTTAGTAACAAAATCTAATCTTTTCAGATAACTTGAGTGTCAAAGAGGTTCATGGAGTGCTGCGAAGATACCCGTGTCTGCCTATTTCTGCTAATAAATTATCAAAACAGAATAATTATGGTGCAAATTACTACTGTTAGTCGCTATATCTATATATATATATATCTGTTAGTCGAATCTGCCTGGCTCTGTCCGTTTGGTGATCCTCTTCTGTCAAATAGGGACCTCCCTCCTCGGGAAAAAAAACTCCGGACCTCCAATACCAGCCCTTATACATATGTACTATACACATAGCAGGCTACTATAATTTTAGCAGCTGTTTCTGGGCAGTAATGGAGTTCCCTAGCTGACAAAAGACATCTCTACCATCGAGCTTTCAATACACCAAATGTGCGTGCAACGGTGCAGCGTGGACATTTTTGGATGGTAGTATCTTCCCTATAAAGAGTCCTCAACAGCATTATCGACGGGTGTCATCACTCCCTTAGAAGATATCCAGAATCACCTGAAAATAAATAAAATAGAACTTTAGTATTGAAAATGAAGTAAATGAAAAAATCGTTAATCGGTTATCACTAGGTACCTATATTTACTGCTTACTTCCGCTTAATATGATTCCTTTTTTGAGATTTTGAAGAAATCTTATGTGCTTTGCTAGTACCTGTATGCGGTGCATTAAGTGCTGTTGTTTAAGTCAATATCTATATCTGAAAAGCGATAACCAGGCTTATGAAAAGTAAAATCGAAAAGTTCATTGAAATGCGTGTTTACATAGTACAAACTTACTTTAAGGGTTGGCTTGATCTCTTGTTGCCTTGCCCCTGGAGGTAATAAAGGCACTATCTCAGTCCACAGCTCCTCGAATAATTCCCGACTGAGTCTGTAATTTCCTATAAACTCTAGATCGGGAATATTCGCTATAAATAACTGATTTCGCAGGTGCTGCCGGTTCTTTCTCCTCTCCAAGCGTTCTTCGCGCAAAGCAGCAGCGATTAAAAGCTGCCTCGTAGCCATATCAGTTAATCCTACTAATATTATAAATGTGAAAGTTTAGATGTTTGGATGTTTGGATGTTTGGATGTTTGTTACTCAATCACGCCAAAACGGCTGAACGGGTTTGGCTGAAATTTGGGACACAGACACTTTGTAGCCTGGAGAGGAACATAGGCTACTTTTTATCCCGGAAAAACATCACATTCCCGCGGGATAACGTCGTGTAGTCCACGCGGGCGAAGCCGCGGGCGGAAAGCTAGTATTTTAATAAAAATCGACCCAAACGAAAATAGAAAGGTAACGCTTTTGAGTTCGTCAAAATTGCGAACTTTAAACTGCCAAACTTCAATTTTCGTTCGTTATTAAATTGAATTAGAGTAGGCTTAGAAAATTTAAACGTCAAAACATTTTCGTTTCAACGAAGTTTCGAAACGAAGAAGTCAGTGGTAGGAAATGTGCGAAGTTTCGAAAGAAATTTCGTTTTTCGTTGAATTAGAGTAGACCTGCGTCTCTCTTCTGTACCCTTCTTATCGTGTGTGTGAAATAAACTGTTAAGTGTACAAACGGACTTCTTCATTTCATCAGCCCGTACGTACAGCTACCGTTATTGCTTACACCACACTGGTGACCCCGACGTGACGGGAGGGGGGTGATGTGGCGGCTTAATTTGTATTGTGTAGTTTATTAGTTATTTGTATTTAGTTTTGTTGTAGTTTAGTTTATTTTAGTTTTGTTAGTTTGATTAGTGCTTTATTTATACGTCTACAGCTCAATTATTGCAACTTTTTAAACATAATCAGTATCTATGCTCCTACTTTGGACAAAACTGACGAAGTTAAAGATCAGTTTTATGAACAGCTAAACCAAGTCTTAGCAAAAATACCGCAATCGGAACAAATTTTGCTGTTGGGCGACTTTAATGCTCGTGTGGGACGGGATCATGAAGCGTGGCCACAAGTTCTCGGTAGACATGGTATCGGCAACATGAATAGCAATGGCCAACTGCTACTAAGCCTATGTACTCAACACAAGCTATCCTTAACCAATACTATGTTTAGAATGCCAGCAAAGTACAAAACTACGTGGATGCATCCTCGATCCGGGCATTGGCATCTCATCGACTATGCCATAGTGCGGCAGAGAGACTTGGCACAAGTACAGTTGACGAGAGTTATGCGTGGAGCCAACTGTTGGTCGGATCATAGGCTCGTGATTACTAAGCTGAAATTGCGTCTTCATACACCTCGAAGATTCATCAAATCCAAGTCCTTACATCTAAATTTGGAGAAGTTGCATTGTCCAGAAACTCAACTCAATTACCATCGTGTTCTTTGTGAATCTTTGCAGGAGATCGATCTTCATAACAATAGCCTTAAATCCAACTGGCAGGCACTATCTACCTCGATAACTACAGCAGCTGAACAAACCCTCGGTGTCAAAACCAAGGCGCATAGAGACTGGTTTGACGAGAATGACCCTGTGCTTGCCAGCGCTATTGCGGATCATCGACAGCTATTGCAGAAGAAAGAGAGCACTGAAGTTATAAGGAAGAGTACATCTGCACTGAGAAAATTAACCCGCAGCCTTAAGGACAAATGGTGGCAAGAGAAGGCGGAATACATGCAGATGCTGTCAGATTCCAACCAACTGGGTGATTTCTTCGCCGAATTGCGATCACTGATTGGTCCTCAACACATCGTAAATGTACCGCTCAAATCTAATAACGGTACGTTAATCTCCAACCGAGATGAATTGATTAATCGCTGGGCCGAGCATTTCAAGAGCCTTTTGAATGTAGATCGATCAGTAGATATGAATTTCATACAGAATCTGCCCGAAATTCCGGAAGACACATCGCTGGACAAACCACTTTCGTTTGATGAAGTGATAGCCGCTATTAAACAGCAACGGAATAAGAAATCGGTTGGGGTAGATGGCATTCCCGGTGAACTTCTGAAGTGCGGTGGTCACGAGCTGCATGATACCATCTTTGCGCTTTTCTCACGAATGTGGGACGAAGAACAACTTCCAGATGACTTCATAGTGTCGAAAATCTGTGCACTGTATAAGAATAAAGGCAATCGTGCCGACTGCAATTCTTATAGGGGCATATCTCTTCTATCTGTCCCTGGGAAGACATTCGCGAGAGTCTTGCTGAACCGCTTACTGGAACTTTCAGAAAATGTTCTTTCAGAAACTCAATTTGGCTTTAGACCCAACAGGGGTACTTGTGAGGCAATCTTTTCAATCCGCCAGTTACAGGAAAAAAGCAAAGAGCAGTCACAGTCTTTATTTCTTTGCTTTGTCGACTTGGAAAAGGCCTTTGATAGCGTGCCTCGGGAAGCTCTGTGGGTTGTGTTGCGTAAGCTCGGTTGTACAGAGAAGTTTACACGGATGTTAAGGCTATTGCATGACAACATGACCTGCTGTGTTTCGGTCAAGGGAGAGCAGTCTGGTTTCTTTCCTGTAAGTTGTGGAGTAAAGCAGGGATGTGTTTTAGCACCAACCATATTTGCCATGTATTTTTCAATGGTTGTCGCGAATGCTTTACAGGACAACCATGATGGCATTCGTATCCGTTTCCGTACTGATGGAAAACTCTTCAACTTAGCTCGGCTTAAGGCACACACCAAGGTCTCCTACGACACCATCGCTGAGATCATGTATGCTGATGATCTTTGTTTTGTGGCAGAAAGTCCAGAAAGCCTGCAAGAGTTGATGAGCAATCTTGATAGAGCTTGCTGCAGATTTGGCTTAAAAATAAATGTGACCAAAACTGAGGTTATGGCTACCGACACCTTTACCCATAACCCCCTGCACTTGCAACTGAACGGAGCCATCCTCAAGCAGGTTGAAAAATTTAAATATCTTGGTAGCACTGTAACATCTAAAGGTGACCTGGACTCTGAAATAAATTGTCGGATCAGCTCTGCTTTAGCAGCATTTGGAAAACTCCGGGAAAGAGTGTTTCAATCACATGACATACAGTTAAACACAAAGATTAAGGTGTACTTAGCGATAGTCCTGCCAAATTTTCTTTACTCCAGTGAAACCTGGACTCTGTATCGCAGGCACATTCGCGCATTGGACAGATTCCACCTCAAGTGCCTCCGAGAAATCATGAACATCCACTGGACCGATAAAGTTCGAAATACTGAAGTCTTGCGTCGCGCCGGTGTTTATGGTATGGAGGCCTATCTAATGCGGCGGCAGTTGCGCTGGTGTGGTCACGTGGCGAGGATGTCCAACGAGAGATTGGCTAAGCGCATCTTATTTTCAGAACTCGAAGATGGAAAAAGAAAACCTGGCGGTCAGTTCCTCAGATACAAAGATGTTCTGAAAAGACATATGAAGAGATGCCACGTAGACCACTCTCGTTGGGAAAGTTTGGCTGAACAGAGGACACAATGGAGGCATATTCTGCAGCAGCAAATAAAATCATTTGAGGAACAGAGGAGGCAAGAACTAGACAACAAAAGGGAAATATTAAAAAACAAAGCACCCTCCTCAATAAACTATAATTACATTAACGGTACCCTAACTTGTCCTCATTGCAGACGGACTTTCACTGCTAAAATAGGTTATAACAGTCATCTTAGGGCCCACCGTACTTAGACTTTTCATGAGTAATGGTCACCTTAGCCGAAATCGGCCGGGGATTATTATTATTATTATTATGAAGGAATCAAAAAACATTTCTTACTAGAACTTGATATTTTTACCTAAACGTGAAAACGTTAAACCGCTTCTAAAATCTCTGTTAATTTTTCCTCAGCCTCAAATACGTATGTATACGTATATACGTATGTATTTATAATAAGAATGATTACATGAAGGAATTCAGAAACATTTCATAATAGAAGTTGAGAGTTTTACCAAAACGTGAAACCGTAAAAACGCTTATAATTTATCTGTGAATGTTTCCTGAGCCGCAATTACTTTCTGTATACGTACGTATTTCTAGTTAAAAAAGTAAGTATGTAAAGCAATTTAAAAACATTTCTCACTTGAAGTTGTATTTTTACCTAAACGTAAAAATGTAAAACCGCTTCTTTGTTCTATGTGAATGTTTGTATATAACAAAAGTAGTTTTTAAAAGTTGAGATTTTTACCTAACCGTGAAAACATAAAATTGCCTCAAAACTCTATGGAAATATTTCCTTAGACTGTCAGGTCCAAAAAGCTTAGACTAAGTACTGAGGTAACTGGAGAGTGCAGTACTAACACTTTTTTGTGGCAATGTGGCTGTCTTCCGTCTCACCTACACTTTGAAAAAATACGTATGGTCATATGAGACAACTGACAGCCACTACGTACTAAATGACAAATTTGCTGAACACACTTTTTTATTCAGGATGAAAACTCCAGTCACCTCAGTATTTAGTCTAAGCTCTTTGGTCAGGTCTCACCAATATGAGACAGATGAAAATAAATAATCACGAAGAAGTTTTATAGGTACGTGACGTGACAGATAAGTCTGCGCGCATGCGCGACTGGGACATTTTTGACGCTAATACAGTACATGGTTTTTTACTAATCTTACGGAAAAGATTAGTATTCGATTTTGACCGCGCGCAGACGCGAAAGCGGCCATGGAAGAAATTACAGTTTTGTATCGTAGGTACGACAGTTAAAACTATTTTCCATTCAAAATTACCGATTTTATTTTACAATTTTCCGTAATAAAAAGTAGCTTAAGTTACTCTCCAGCTTTCAAACTATCCCCATACCAAAAATCTCGTTGATCAGTTGCTCCGTTTTGACGTAAAAGATGGACAAAGAAACACACTTTCACATTTATAATATTAGTACGGATTGCACTACATATTGAAACCTACTCAATGCAAGCAAAACATGCGTAAAATAGATTATAATAATGTAAAATAGATTATAATAATAAACACTGACTATTTCCGGCTTGGGAAGTACGTTACAGCTATAACTAAAACAATTATAAAATTACCTTACTAACTAAACATTATACTATAAAATAAAAGTAAAAGTTTTATGAGAAAATATTTTTAAGGCTTTCTTTGCTTAGGCCACAGAACCGTTAAAGACATCAAAATTGAATCTGATGGAGTTATGTATGACACATACGAACGGTACAGTGGCGAGTGATGACCGAGTCTTGACTTACACAAAGGGAGGGTGAATGTATTGAGAATTTGCGATTGTGCAACCTACTTCCGCTTCGAGGAAGTGTGAATTTTGTGTGTTCAAGTATTTCTGGAGAGTCAATATGATCTTGGATCAACTTGAACAGGTACTTAATAACAGAAATCTTTCTTCGCGCATTCCATACAGAAAGACCGTAGTTTTTGGCACAACGTGAAAATAAATCAAAACAAGTGACAAATAATAAAGGTTTGTAAAGCGGAACCAACCATCATTTTTCACCATACTACTGATGGTCACACCACACACTATATTCACATTACATCATATGGTCATAATTCTTGTAACTAGTGTGTAAAAGAGCACTACAATTGAAACACGATTGAGACACGATTATGATTTAACGTTAACGTTAGCAGAATTGGCCCCCTGGAGCGAATCCGAATCATCCTGCAATCGCAGACAGTCCTCTACACAATCGATGACTCTGTATATTTTCGTGTCGTCTGCATATTGAAGGTAACTACTATAGCATAGGGTCTTGATGATAAAATATCTTTTTTAACACCCTTGCTAGTAAAGCTGATGTAATTCCACCGGTTTTAAATATGAAAAGCGGGTCATAAAAATGCGTGTGTTACCAAAGCAAATAGTTAAGTTATAGTCCATACAAATTCCATAACAGTATTATTTGCCATTTCAAATATGGAACTGATCGCCACCGCACGACTCCAGCTAGTGAGCAGCGCGCTGTTGCTATTCAAATTTCGAACTGATCACCGCGCGGCGCCAGTCAGTAGACAGTGTGCATTCACAGATTGAGTTTATTTAAAATAAAAAAAAACAGTTTATTCAGTAATTTAAAAACTTGGCTGCATGCTCTAGCGTCTTTGCCAACATTTTCACGCAGCCACGGCAGAAAATAATCCTCGCTTCATTTTTCTCAAATTTTATTTTCTTTGTACTTGTATTGTGAATATCTAAAAATGACAACTTTCAATAATGAAGATGAGCAATATATTACTTCAACTCCACCGGATATACTAACAGAAGCGCAAACCGCATGCGACAGCTTGCTGCCGTCAATATCCAAGGACAGATACATAACCACGTATAAAAATTTCTTGAAGTGGAAAAACATGAAAAATGCCAAGTCATTTTCCGAAAATGTAGTTTTGGCGTATTTTAATGAACTAGCTAGTAAATATAAGCCTAGCTAGCCTAGCGTTTTGGACAACATATTCTATGCTGAAAAGTACCCTCAAGATGAAAAATGGTGTCGATATTAATTTATATACAAATCTCATTGCATTTTTAAAGAGACTAAAAATTAACAAAATATTAAATGTTTTTTTTCTGTTCCCTCGCAAATGTGTTTAAAAATGTCGTACGATATACTTGCGTATTGGTTATAACATGCTCGGCTCAATTACGCCTCGCATGTTATAACCATCTTAACGCACTAATATCGTAATGTACTATTATATACTTATTCTAACTAGTAATATTTACAAGTAATTGAGGCTAAGGAAACATTTACAGATAAATAATAAGCGATTGAGTCTAAAGAAACATTCACAGAGAATTAATTATGTGTATTTACGATTTCGTATATAGGTAAAAATCTCAACTGCTAGTCAGAAATGTTTTTGATTTCTTTATATACTTATTCTGACTAATAATACGTACGAACACTAAAAGGAATTATGACTAAGGACACATTCACAGAGCCACTAAGCGATTTAACGTATTCACGTTTAGGTAAAACTCTCAACTTCTTTTATGAAATGTTTTTGAATTTCCTTCATATTCTCATTCTTAATACGTACGTATACACACAGTATTTGAGGCTGAGGAAACATTAACAGAGATTTTAGAAGCGATTTAACTTTTTCACGTTTAGGTAAAATATCAAGTTCAAGTAAGAAATGTTTTTCGATTGCTTTATATACTCATTCTTACTCGTAATACGTTATGCAGAAAGTATTTGAGGGTAATGAAAGATTATCAGAGAAATTAGAAGCAATTTTATGTTTTCGCGTGTAGGTAAAAATCTAGTAAGAAATGTTATTGGATTCCTGCATATACTCATTCTAACTAGTAATACGTACGTATGCAGTTGGTATTTGAGGCTAAAGAAACATTAAAAGAGAAATTAGAAGCAATTTTATATTTTCACATTTCGGTCAAAATCTCAACTTCTAGCAATAAATGTTATTTTCTAACTTTATTAACTTATTCCACCTAGTAATAGGTACGCATACAGAAAAAAATGAGGCTAAGGATCCATTCTCAAAGAAATTAGAAGCGATTTTCACGCGCTCACGGCACGTCAAAAATGACTAACTTGGCGTTGGAAATATTCTTGGATTCTTGCAGATCCTTAATCAGCATTACTTACTCTACAATCGTGCCAAATTTGAGCGACGAGGGAATTTTCCGGACGTCTCCATACAACGAATATCCTCGTTGATCGGACTAAAATTTCAATTACTGAGGTAGGTACTGGCTATCTTATCTCTAACTGCCGGAACATAACAATGCTGAAAACCTCGTTGTTATGGCGACAAACTTAGTTAAGGCGGATCGGGCAGTGAAGAAAGCGTATGAGGCCGACCAAAGGGGCGAAGCCCTGTCGGTCAGCCACGATACCGCTCTGACAAGATCGAGTGTTGGCTGACCTGCTGGAAGTTGGAGAAGAGAACTAGTTTGAAGTCTCTTGTGTTGGAGATCAAAACACACCTTGATGTGTCATAGTAGTAGGTAAGTAAGTAAGTCGCACCGTGACAAAGCCAAAACCACAAAATAATTACATAAGTGTGTGTACTATATATAGTCACGGACGAATTCATATATTTCATTCTACCGAATATCGAGCAAGGTTTACAAAGTGAATTTTGATTAATACCATGTTGGGATTTTTAGCAGTGTTCGCAGCCTGCATTGTCATTAATGGAGCCGGTATGTTTTTTTTTTATTGAAGTGAAAACTTCTTTAGCGCCGTTGTGCACTTTTTGTGATGGGTAAAAAATGTTAAACTCCCGTCAGGACACGTGACCGTCAGATCGAAAATTCGTAAGACGGACACGTGACCTGATCAAAAAACTGTTAGGTACATTGTCATTAGAAAACGGGCTGCATTGAAGCCAGAAGACCTCGGTTCAAATCCAGTCCGTATTTTTTTCCTATTTTTTTGTCAAATTCCTTTGTTTTTGTGAAAAAGTCTAGCTAGAGAGCCCTTTTCACTTTTGCCGGCACTCCCGGAGTGCAACCCGTTGTTTTTTCTGTTGTGCTATTTTCGCTTAATTGATGTGTAGTAAACGGTTACCTAATAAAACGCATAAAATTTTTCGCCAAAAACATGAAACGCATCGTGTTGAAAGGCATAATCATCGAAATGCATAATTCTTAAAGGCATAATTTCATAACGCATACTTTTTTGCCCGAATTTTGAAAGGCATAATCATCGAAAGGCATAATTTCAATAAGCATAATTCTCTAAAGGCATAACTTTTAAATGTCATAAGTTTAACGGGGTGAGTATTATCTTGTATTTTTTTTTAAGCTAGCATCTGTGAAAATAAAAAAGTATTTTCTGGCGCGTTTTGGTCACTGTTCTAGCCTAACCTAACCTAAAACGACTGTATGGATTTCTTGGGAAGCGGGGGGCTTCGCCTCCCGAGCCCCCTTGGTGAGGGTCTTGGCCCCCCGGGCCCCTGCTCCTCTGCTTTCTTCCATTTGAACTAAATTCAGAACTTAAAAAGCAAAATTTTTTTTGAGCCAACAGATCTCAAAAATGTTTTTTTTTAACCATTGGGTGTCTCTAAAATACCTCCGGGGTTGTTAAAAGGGTATCAAAAATTATGTCAGATTTTGGCTACGACGCACCGTATTCGAGATATTGTCATTTTCATAAAATATAATGTTTTTGAAAATTAATTATGCTTTATAAAGTAATGCGTTTTAAAGTAGGCCTTACGAAACTATGACAAACTAAAATATGAATTTCGAAGATTATGCTTTTTAATATTATGCCTTTCAACTATTATGCATTCATTATGCGTTATGAAATTTATGCCAAGGAATAAAATGCTTTTCAATATTATGCCTTATGATGTATGCCAAGTGAAATATTATGACAATCAACTGTATGCGTTTCAATGTGTCACAGTAGTAAACTCGTAGTTAGCGAAATATAGTTCCTCGGGCAGCGCAGAACCGATCGTTGTGGAGATCCTTGGGGGAGGCCTATGCCCAGCAGCGTCGTTCGGCTGATGATGAAACTCGTAGTTTGGGATCCGAACCTACAGACTCTGGGTGGTGAAACGTTAGTTATCCAGTGATTGCAGCTTCAAGAATAACTTATTTGAGTCATAGTTGAACAATTTTTTTGTCAGTAAGTATTCGTTTTGCGCTTTTTTTTAATAGTGAATAAAACTGAAAAATCAATAAATTAACCTGATGTTACTGCCTTCCATAAAAAGTAGACCTGAAACAGGTAGGAAAAATGTTGGTCTGCCGGAACTCAGCTTTGAGGATCCTTGACGGTGAGAAGTTACGCGCTACCTACTTTTTACTACCATCATTTTACCTCATGTGGTTACCGAACGAAACATTTTCGAGTGTCTAATAATAGAGTCTAAATAATTATGTTGGGGGGGTTTCTCAGTCCAACCATTTTTAGGGGCCACACGGGGGGGTTCTATTTTACCTCATCGAGTTAAGTACTTACTTTTAATTATCCATTACATAATATTATTCTCCGGTTTTACAGAACCCTGCACCACCCCTTTGGGTCAAAAAAGCAAATGTGTCACCTTCAACGAGTGCCCAGAAATAACATACCGCATCAGAAACTTGGACCAACAATACATAGACTTCTTGAGGCAATCCAAATGTGGGTGCGATGTCCGAAACCCTAGAATATGTTGTGGTCCAATACCAAATAACTGGCGACAGGATAGATTAATAGTAAGTAAACAGACGACGAAGAAGAAATGAATCACCTACAGTCCGTCGAATTTAATAATATCTGACGTGGTGGAAATGGTAAAAAAGAACCCTAATGGTGCGAATAAAGGCATAATCAGACGAGGGACTTTTTTGTCCCCAGCGGACAAAAAGTCCCTGTACGTCCAAAATATGTCCTCCGAGGACTTGTCGCGGACTCAACGCATACGGTGTGCGTCATTTGTTGCTCGGAAACGTACTTCACTATCGAGCGCTCAATGCAGACTAAAGTTCGTTGTGTGCGTTGTTGCGCCTAGTTACGTTCGTTCTATTTTTTTCGCGGACTACCGCGAACTTTTGTCCAGTCCAGTCTCGGTGTCCGCGGTAATTTCGCGGACTTTTTGTCCGCGGTACTTTTAGTTCCTCATGTGCGTTATTCGATACAATTTATAAGAGATCTATATCGATGGACAAAAAAGTACCCGGAGGACAGTCCGTCGTCTGATTAGGCCTTTAGTCTGTCTGTCACAGCTGGATATCTCGAGAACTACTAATGCTAGCAACTTGAAATTTGGAATAGTCTTAGATGACGTTTGCCCAACTATTTTGCAAATAAGAGAGAAATAAAAATATTTATATATTTTTTGCAACAGGCACTGAAAGGGGGTCTTAAAAATTCTTAAAAATAAAATATATGAAAGAACATAATGATACCCCATATGCATAAGGATTACAGGAAAAATAAAACGATGTCTTTAAATAGTAAACTTTTTCAGAAATCGTCAACAAAAATTACGTTAGCTCCACTATCGGTCAAGAGATGGCGCTGACGTAAAACTGCAATTCTATACTGCTAATTTTTTGACGAATATAGCCTCGGCGATTAAAACATAATATTCACGTTTTATTTATTTATATTTATAATTGTACGGAACCGTCGGTGTGCGAGTCCGACTCGCTCTTGACCGGTTTTTTTTAATAGTGTGGGGAATGCGTTTACGCAATACCCTGTCCACGTTAGTGGGCGAACGGTGATTATGTGGGACTCGCCTAGACACTTCCTGACCCTCCATCCAGTCGCAATCGCAAGGACTCAATGGGGGGTTAGGAAGGGGGAATCTATACTAATATTATAAAGAGGAAAGATTTGATTGTTTGTTTGTTGACCGATTTAGAAAATTCTTTCACCATTAGAAAGATACATTCTTCCCGAGTGACATCCCAAGTAGCATTTTACTCCATTTAAGAGTACACATTTAGTTCCCAGGTGTACTTGAAGCATTATTACAGTTCACTCGTGATGTATAAGCTGCATTATTGCGATTAATAACACCTATACCTGTTTAATGGACTTATAGGAGTGTAGAGTTATACTTTTTAACGATTATTGGTGTTATAATACTCTAACAACTATCCTATAGTCAGCCGTCTGCTTAAGAGCATTATAGGAGGGTAGAGATACGGCAACCGCTGTTTAACGGTCTACTTGTACGATGTTATAGAGCTAGCATTTTAATAGAACACACGTGGTCATTTATAAAGCCAAAGGCTGTTATGTTTACTTGTTTTAGTCTGTTATACAGCTAGTAGCTGTAGTAGGACTTGTTTGTGATCATTAAAATAACCCTTTTTTACTATCTGTACAGAAGTGTTTAAATGGTTCGCATGTGCACTGTAGGCTGCTAAAAAGACTATATGTCTTGTCCATTAACATCAATAGCAGTTTATTTGTCCACAAGTACTACTCTTATTTGCTGTAAGCTGAACATGAATGTGAATGTGATATTCTATTACACTTATCCCACAAGCTGTGTGTTTATTACATCGCGTGCAAAAATGTGTGAATTTTTGTATATTGAAAGAATAAACGATGATACACAATTGAACTGAACTGCATCTTAAAGCTGAACATAAGTTCACATTAGAATAAATTTATAGACATTGGCTCTGTAGTGGTACAAATGTGGGACTTCATATAGATAACAGCATTTTAACAGGACTCACGTGAACCTATATACGCTCACCGCATTAAATTGGAGTTATAACAGTTCACATAGCCGTATTTCATCTCCACCATTTTGTTCTACGTCACCTTAAATATTTACCAAATAAATCTCCAAAATTATCATGCAGATTCATCACAAAATACGCAGATAGAGCGATTAAGTTTTGGTTTCATGTTATATTTAATTACCGTAGTATAATTATAATGCCAATATAATATCAAAAACTGAAAATTGTAGATTTCCTCTCAGCCAGTTTTAAATATTTTAAAATGAATATCGCATTTTTACAGAGGCGCGTGAATATTTTAACTGTAAATATGTATACATTTCACGATAAAGTTGCATTCCCATGGCATTAACATTATTAAGTACTTAAAACAGCTACTTATCATAAATTTTTATCCAATTGATATCCGCCGGAGTTAATGTGTTCTGATGGCACACACAAAACCAAACATTAGTAAAATCACAGATAATATAATACTAGTAAAATAAAGAAATAATTTAGGACACACGTGAATTTTAGGTTGCACTGGAGTACTTTTGTCGGATTTTATAACTGTGAAGGCTGTGTATTTAGCCACTTGTTACTCTTTATTACACTCATGTACGTTGTATGGTTCACACTGCGTCCCATATAGTGCCGTAAGTCAGCCTTAAGCCCGATGTTACTACTTAAACTGCTATTATAATGCTATTATACTGCTAATGTACAGCCATAGTGAACTTAAGGCTGTCTAATTTGTGCCCAAACTGGTTCTACAAGAGCATTATAGCAAGCTATACAGCTCTTATACAGCTGACTTACACAGCTTGTGGAGTACATGTGAACGACTAGACGTCTTATATAGAACCCCAAATGCTACTTGGGATAGGCTATATTTTATCCCGATATTCCCACGGGGAAGGGTACCACGCGGGTGAAACCATGAGGATCCGCTAGTACCCAATAAACCCCTCACTACTTGCTCTCACCGCCCCGTCTCGGTCGAAGTCGTAATGTCGAGGGTCCGGTGTGGCAAGCTTAAGCCAGTAGTAAGTCTTTCCAGGCCCCTACGCGATAGGAGATGGCCGAGCAAGCGGTGTCCTCTCTCAAGATAACACCTACGAAATACAGAAATGGTTGTCATTAATCAAGCTGTATAAAGGTTTTTGGTTCCAAATCTTACCAGCGGGCAGTTAAGTTTGCGGCAATGTATTATGCTAGAAAGATTGGGATTTGAGCCATCGATAAAACTTATGTGGCCTTTTTATTTTTAATTAACGACTCCGTAGCTCAGTGGTCAAAGTATTCACATCACATGGACACTAAAAGGTTTTGGGTTCGATTCCCGGCGGTGCTACTTTGGAGATGGGTATTTTTTTCTAATAATTAATTATGTAATAACATTGCATTAATAAACCTAATTTTTCCTTTTTTCCCTATTTGTACATACGTTTATTGATCTACAGTATGCTTTTATGCAAATGCAAAGGGTAGGTATTGCAACGGCAATCTTTCGTTCGGAAACGGAAATCCAGGCTTGGCCAACGTGTACTGGGTAATTAAAATTCCTTCATAACTTTGAATTATGAATTCAGAACTCATAACTGTGAATTTATGAATTTGACAATCATTTTTCAATAATAAAAATTGCAATTTGATTGCAAAAAAGTAAAAAATTAATAACTGACAATCATTCTCAACAAAAATCAGTAGGCGTCTAAAGATTTAGAAGTAACTTATTAAGGCGATGATTCCCGATCGAAATAGGTACGCTAACGCTTGCTCGGCCGCGCGCGATACACTTCACGCGGAGACGCAGCGGCAGCCGACAGTGAACTGTGAACTCGCAAGCGCCCCGCGAATCGAAAATCACTTAAAAATTAAATAATAAAAAATTTCAACTTATGACGGCCGGAATCTCTCGGCTATTCAAAGATGATTACTTTCGTATATTTTTCATTAACTAAAACCAAGTATACTGCAAGTAATAGGATATTTAGATTACGATTAGACGGATGTTTGGGATTTTATTTGACACAGTAAAATATCACCAATCGAAAAAAAACCGGCCGGAAGCACTAGATCAATAACTCTAAAATAACATTTATTTTTTCAAAATTTTATGTAAGTAAGTACGTGTGATTTGCGAGTAGTCCATAATTTAAAATACCCAATTTTGGGGAATCCCAACCTTAAAAACAAAGTATGTTTTCGCAGCGAGGCATCGACGTGGATGAGTACGAAGACTCCTATTTAGCATCAAATAGCCAATGCGGCAAGGAACCCTTGAGTGGCGGCGAACGCATTTATAGCGGCATGCGGACGGAAATTGGAGAGTTCCCATGGATGGCCCTTCTGTGGTACCGCAGCCGTATGTACCAACCAATAGCTATTTGTTAATTAGAAATTAATTTATTATTATTATTAATTAAATCCGTCTTATAAGCGTCGCGTCGTGACTATCTGTTTGTTAAAACACCCAAAAAATCTATTCATTCATCTATACTTATCTGTAATAGTCAGTGAGCCAGCAACAGATTTTACTGACCAATTTCCTCTCAAGCGAAAACTCGTGAAATGCTTGAGAGAGTTGTATTATGAAGTATGGTGAACGTCAGCTGCCGCTCCGTGGGTGCAGCGGCAGCCCCTCAAACACGTAAAAAAAAATTATATTTTCAGTCATTTCCTCCCGACTGAAAATTTGTTAAATGATAGTTAACGCAATTATTAGAAGATAAAAAAAAGTCAGCTGGCCGTACCGTGGTGGATTATACGTCAGCTGCCATAGGAAAATGTAAAAACGTACTCGGTCGGTACGTTTTTACGTACCGACCGACTACGTACACCTAGCAAAAATACCACTGTCATTTTTTGCCAGAAAAAAATAACTTTGTTTTTCATAATATTCGTATGAATGACAAAGTTATTTTTGCGGTTTTCGAAAATGTGTTATATCTCAAAAACTTGTAAAGCCTACTTAGCTGTGATAGTTTTTCTTTTAACATCGTCATATGTACTACTATTGTGAATTTTTTCACGTATCCAAGACCAACCATTTGGCTGGCAGGGGGGGACACATGACTCTAACAAAATTTTGCACTTTAAAGCTTAATAATTCACAAACGGATGCCTCAATCCAAAAACTGTCTTTACGAACCCACAATATTTTTGAAATTGCTATCCAACGACATCCCACACTATGGGGTAGACTAGAAAAAAAAATACATACCCACTTCACGTGTAGGGGAGGTAACCTAAAAAAAATGTCTTTCAAAATTTTACTTTACCACTTTGTTGGCGTGATAAATATGTATATTCATGCTAAATTACAGCTTTCTAGTACTAAGAGTCTATGAGCTAGACTGGGGTCAGACGGACGGACAGACGAACATGGCGAAACTATAAGGGTTCCTTGTTGACTACAGAACCCTAAAAACGTCAGCTGGCTCTATGTTGGTGGAAAACCCGTCAGCTGACGTATTTAAATAAGTGATCGGCGCTCACGCCTGACTCTTATGCTCCCTATTTCACTGCATCAGCTGACGACCTTTCCAGCCAGCTGACGCTTTTATTTATTCAAAATAGCATGTAAACTATCATCTGACACATTGTCAAGTGAGAGGAAATCACTGAACGAAAAATTTTTTTTTGCATGTTCCTATGGCCCGCTGACGTATAATCCACCACGGTACGGCCAGCTGACTTTTTTTTATCTTCTAATAATTGCGTTAACTATCATTTAACAAATTTTCAGTCGGGAGGAAATTAGTGAAAATAAAAATTTTTTTTACGTGTTTGAGGGGCTGCCGTGCCGCTGCAACACCCACCCACGGAGCGGCTGCTGGCGTTCACCATACTTCATAATACAACTCTCTCAAGCATTGCACGAGTTTTCGCTCGAGAGGAAATGACTGACAAAATATACTATCTGGCTCACGGTCTATAAGTACAAGTATTTATTATAAATTTACAAAAAAATTTTTTTTTTACAAAAACACGTTTTTTAAACAGACAACACAAAAAGCAAAAGAATAAAAACAAAATTACTAAAAAGTATAAAAAAAATATAGACACGAAAGTTCTTTTATGAACTCTACAGAGATATGTCTAAATATGCGCGTCAGTCGCACGCGATCGATCGCGTGCGACTGACGCGCGCGGCTGATGCGACAATAGTCAGTATATGAAAGTGTATGGCGCCGCTTCCGAGGTATGCGACAGACGCGTGCGGCCGACGACAGACGTCGGCCGCACGCGGCCGTAACTATTATGAAAAGTTCTTTGTATTGTATAGATACTCACTTTTCTGTCATCTTCCCATGGAAGCATTAGTTTAGGTAATACTTCCATGCATCTTCTTTATTTTAGGCCCGATTTCACCAATGATATTTAAACGTGATTAACGCTAAACGTGTTTAAAACGTATTTCTGTCTCTGTCGCATTCAAACAGATGACAGAGACAGAACTATGTTTTAAACACATTTAGCGTTAATCACGTTTAAATATCAGTGGTGAAAGTCACCCTTAATCTCTAAGTTTTGGTTGTCTGTCACTGTTAGAAAATTTATGTGTCAACTCTGGATTGAGATGATTTTTATAAACTCTCCTTTTGGGCGTTTGTGCACTACACTGAATTCACACGGAGGGGGTAATCACTGCGCTGCCCCGGCGAGTAAAAAGACGGACAAGTGCACAAGCCAATCATCCGTGTTTTTCATGCCACGCCGCCGCCGCCGCCGGTTCGTAAAAAAAACGGACCGCCGCCGGCCGGACGGTAAAATTCAGTGTAGTGCACGAAGCCCTTTCTGTAACACGCTCACTGCCGCACTGAATTAGCTATTCTTTCCATTGGTGCGTTACGCGGCGTTTTAGACCTCATACTAAACCAGACATTGTGGCGGTACGAAGCGTTTTCGACCCCACCGAGATTCAAGAAACTGCAATTCCTTTTTTTAAGCGTGAAGTCAGAAACAATATGGATTTTAGTCTTGATAAGTGAGTATCTATACAATACAAAGAAGTTTTCATTATAGTTACGGCCGCGTGCGGCCGACGTCTGTCGTCGGCCGCACGCGTCTGTCGCATACCTCGGAAGCGGCGCCATACACTTTCATATACTGACTATTGTCGCATCAGCCGCGCGCGTCAGTCGCACGCGATCGATCGCGCGCGGCTGCGATCGGCCGCGATCCGCGGAAGTCAACCTTAAGGAAGATTCGTTTTACAATAATTATCTAAAACACGAACGTTCTTTTCACCAGTAAGTATTTATTTATTTATAACTCTATACAGAACTTTTAAAACGAAAAACGTTTTTGTAAGATTTGTATAGCGTAGATATTTCTAGAAATAGCATAATAACTATTCATTTCATTTGCATTTAAATTTAATAAATAATTTTTAACTTGATGTTAAATTGATGCATTAAATTATGCGCCTGCGCCCCACGTTTTTAGGATTCCGTAGCCAAATGGCAAAAAACGGAACCCATATAGATTCGTCATGTCTGTCTGCCTGTCTGTCTGTCCGTCCGTCCGTCCGTCCGTCCGTCCGTCCGTCCGTATGTCACAGCCACTTTATTCTAAAACTATTACGACTGCAGACTTGAAACTTGCTAGGTAGATATATTTTATGAACCACTCTAGGATTTTTACAGAAAAATAAAAGAAAAAAAATAAGGGGGGCTCGCCATACATGGAACTGAAACTGAAAAAGAAATATTTTTATAAAACATATTATTGTGGGATGTCCTTAGATAGGTATTTAAAAATGATATTTAGGTTTCTTTTATATTTTTTTATCAAAGTCAATATTTAAAAAAATATACACATCCAAAGTGGTAAAATGTGTCCCCCCGCCTCTAACTTTTAAAATAAGAGAGTGAAAAATCTAGAAAAAATATATATATATATATAAGTATAGACAACCCTGACTTGCACAACAAATTGTGCCAACTATACGTCCCTGAACGATACACGCGGCGGCGTGCCGGGCGTCCTCGTCCCTTGTTTGTGACGCCGCGTACCCGTACAGTGGCACGTGCACAATCACCTCTCTGCCGCATATTGACCAATATCAATAAGTTCCTGGCTTACCAGTCTGAGTGTGATGTGTTTGCGGATGAATTGAAGTTAATTTCAAGAATTTGTTTATTGTTTTGTGAGAAGTCAGAACCAAAATCCACCTGTGTGTGATCTTATTTCCAATAATTTTTCTGTTATTGTTATTTATCTATCATTTAATCTTTTGTTATGTGTGTGTAATTTTACTAGTTACTGTAAGTGGCAATTTTGTTGCCGTTGTAATTATAATGAATAAATAAATAAATAAATAAATAAATAAATATGTTGTAGATCTTAATAAAAACTTTTAAAGAAAATTGGTTTGAACAAAATATATAAAAAGCAATTTTTGAGATATAACACATTTTCAAAATTCGCTAATGTAAGTTTGTAAGTAAGTAAGTTCTTTCATACAAACACTATGGAAAACAAAGTTATTTTTTGCTGGAGAAAAATTAGAGTGATATTTTGGTTAGGAATAGGCAATCGGTACAGTAAGTGCGTGCGGAACCCTTCATGGGCGAGTCCAACTCGCACTTGGCCGATTTTTCGTTTTAAAAGTTCTGTATACTTAGTGATAAAATCTAACACTTCTATATTCTATATATCTATATCTATATTCTATATATTATAATAAAACTGTAAACGAGCCGATTCTGTACAATGAAAAGAAAAAGAAAAAAATATGTCCAGGGGTCTTCTTAAACGAAACAGATACCAAAAATATGGTTTTGAATTTTTTGACTGTCTGTCTGTCTGTTGTCCGCGTTTCACGCAAAAACTACTGAACGGATTTTGATGTTTTTTTTTTAATTAGCTATTAGTCCTCGCCAACATATAGGCTATAATTTATTTTGAAGATCGGAATACCTGATATGGAACTATAGCAGTCCAGCCAAAATATGAGAGATATAAAAATACCGTCTTAAGATAAATTGTTGAACGTGATAAGCATTTTCTATTGACGTACGAATTTTGAAGGTCCGGTACACCTGATGTGGAACCCTAGCAGGCAGGTTAAACTATAAGAGATACAAACATATCGTCTTAAGAAAAGTTGTTTAACTTGATGAACATTTTCTATTGACGTAAAAATATCGAAGGTCTGGCACACCTGATGTGGAACCCTAGCAGCCCAGCTAAACTATAAGAGATACAAATAAATCTATACTTATAATAAAACTGCATACGAGCCGATTCTGTACAATGAAAAGAAAAAGAAAAAAATATGTCCAGGGGTCTTCTTAAACGAAACAGATACCAAAAATATGGTTTTTGAATTTTTTGTCTGTCTGTCTGTCTGTTGTCCGCGTTTCACGCAAAACTACTGAACGGATTTTGATGTTTTTTTTTGTTATATAGCTATTAGTCCTCGCCAACATATAGGCTATAATTTATTTTGAAGATCGGAATACCTGATGTGGAACCATAGCAGTCCAGCCAAAATATGAGAGATATAAAAATACCGTCTAAAGATAAATTGTTAAACGTGATAAGCATTTTCTATTAACGTACGAATTTTGAAGGTCCGGTACACCTGATGTGGAACCCTAGCAGGCAGGTTAAACTATAAGAGATACAAACATATCGTCTTAAGAAAAGTTGTTTAACTTGATGAACATTTTCTATTGACGTAAAAATATCGAAGGTCTGGCACACCTGATGTGGAACCCTAGCAGCCCAGCTAAACTATAAGAGATACAAATAAAGCGTCTTAAGAGAAGTTGTTCAGCGTGACAGGTATATTTTATTGGCATACAATAATCTAAAGTCTGGTACATCTGATTTCCCCCAAGAGTCCAGATAAAGCTTAAGATATACGAATGTAATGTTAAGAAAGGTTGTTCAGCAAAAGAGCACTATCTGTTTACGTATTACACAGCGTGATATCACAACTGTTACTTTTTAAAAACTTCTTATAATATCAAATAATATATATATATATATATCATTCAAATAAAATATTTTCTTAAGAATTGATTGAAGCACAATTGATTGAAAAACAAAAATTCGTAAATAACATAAGTTGGGAGTACCTCCACGTGGTGAAGGCGGAAACAGTATAAGTAGGTACTGGCTATATAAATGCCTTCGGGCTTATGTTATTGTCGTCGTTTACGTATACGTCAAATTTGGCACGGTAGCCTACCCGGTAACGCAGGGGAACAGCCATCAAATTGTCCGTATATTTTAGAGCTTTAGTTAACATTAACTGGGTTTTGCATTGTTTTGCTTTTGTTAAATTTGGTTGTTGCGACAAAAAAAACAAATCATTCTCAGTATTCAAGAGACTCCAAACGAAAAAGACGAGATAGATCTCAAGAAACTGAGGAAGCACATGAGACACGCTTAGAAGCAAGACGAGATCGTTACTCTGAATCTTTGTTTTTGGAAACAGATATGCAAAGAGAAAACAGATTAGCTGCGTGATACGCGTCTCACAGCCGATCGCGAACGTCAGATCTTATCTCGCGAGTCGGAGACATTCACTCAGCGTGAAACGCGTCTCTCTCTCTTAGTCTTGAGACATTGAGCAATTTTGGACGCAAATATATGCATAATAAGCCTAAAAAATAAAAATGCTGTCGAAAGTCACTATTCCACGCGGACGAAGTCGCGGGCACAGCTAGTCATAAATAAATACTTACTGGTGAAGAGAACGTTCGTGTTTTAGATAATTGTAAAACGATGTGGAGTTCGTAAAAATGAAATATAAAAAATATTTTTTTATTTTTATACTTTTTAATCCATTTTTATTCTTTTTTGGCTGTGTGGCTGCCGCTTCCTAAATTTGTGACGGCAACCGATAGTGGCCAATTAAAAATAAAAATAATTTGTCTGTTTTGTTTTGTGTTTTGTTGTACCTTGTAGGTGCGAACGTGTAATTTGTTTTTTTTTCATTATAATTATCATCAATATTAATAGTACCTATGAAGGAATCTCGAGAACTGAATACATAGTTTTAGTATTTGTTTATTTTATTTATTTTGTATAGTGTTTTAGTGTTGAATAACTAAGTAATTACTTTTTAACGTGACTGTGTTGTTTGTTGAGTTAAGTATTGTGTTGAATATTAAATTCTCCATATAAAAAGAGAAATAAAAATACAGACAAAAAGATTATTAATTTTACACTTTACGCTATTTACGCTACGCTACGTTAAACCCTACACAATTTGGAATGGTCATTTTCTGAATGATAAGTACCTACACAAAATAACCTAGACGATAAGGCATGATATTTTTTCGAAATTTATAATGTGTGTTTTATAGGTTGGACCGGGCAGTTAGTTTATAAATGTGGTGGGATGCTGATCAACCGTCGCTACGTGCTGACAGCAGCTCACTGCGTCATTGGCAGCTACCTAAAATGGTATGGTGAATTGTAAGTACATAACATTTTTTTTAGATTCTGAAGTAGCTAGCTTTAGATCCAAAAAAGTTCTCAATAAGATTCTGATGAAATGCGAAAGGGCCTGCCATTGGTTTATTAAAATTTAAAATAGTGGGTTGTAAATTAAATTATTTTACTTAACTTATACCCAGAAGCAAGTTTGTACGAAAAAAATAAAAAAACTCTAAAGTTTTATAGGAAATGTGAGGTTGAATGTTTAAAGTCGGTTCTGGCGCTTCGCCAGCCGCTGCTGACGTACGTTCGCTTCGCTCGATCGGCTCGCGTGGTAGGTTCATGTAAACCTACCATATCTATCATACCTATTCCGTGAAGCGGGTTTTAACTATATCAAAAAAAAAATATATTCATAGCCAAAATACGGAGAGAAGGCTCAATGGTACCTAAAACGAAAGCACTGTAAATGCCTATTCTTATTAAAATGTATGATAGAATATCCAACAAGGAAGCCTTGCCTGCTCTCAATCTCAGCACTAAGTGGAGAGTTGATTCTTTCTGGATATTCTAATTTGAAAGAGTGCGGCCATCTTCTAGTTGTTTGCCAGCAAAGATCAACCTTTGCTGGTCAGGAGGGATTATCGTGGATCTTGGCCTTCACATTTTTGATGGTGTCAGAGGCCTCCACCTCAAGGGTGATTGTTTTCCCCGTAAGGGTTTTTGCGAATATCTGCATTGTAAATCTGGAACGAATAACAATAAATTAGTTAAATATTATTCATTTACTGGATTTTTGTTGGGCCGCTGTTTTAAGATTAGATTAGATTAGATTAGATAATACTTTATTGCACACACAAACATAAAAACATCATACAAATTACAAATAACAAGAACAGTTGTACAATTAGGCGGCCTTATCGCTTAGCAGCGATTTCTGCCAGGCAACCCATATTTAAGGAATAATAGTAAACGAAATTAGGGTAGGTTGTGCACAAATAAGTTTGAAGTGAAGAAAATATGGTATTAATCAAAATATTAATCAAAAATAAATAATAATTATAATAATATAAACATAAATAGATATAACATAATATATACTTACATACATACATACAAAGTATAAAATGTAATGTAATGTGCAAAACCGAAAACAAAATAATAAAAAATGAAAAAACATGATAAGAGATACACTTCAAGGGAGGGACTCTTTGGATAGGAAGAACTCCTTAACCTGCGACTTAAAGGAATTTAAGGTTTGTGCACGTCTCACTGTGTCAGGCAGGGAGTTCCACAAATGAATAGCTTGCAGCGTAAAGGATTGGCTGTAGGATTTCGTCAAGTTGGGAGGGACATAGAGACGAAGACTATCGGAGGAACGGAGAGGGAGATCGTGTGTGGAAGAAAGGAATTTAAAACGTTCTTTTAGATACATAGGAAGTTTAGGACTGAACAGCACCGAGAAGAGGAGAGATAGGATGTGCATGTCTCTGCGACGACGTATGGGGAGCCACCCAAGTTGTTGGCGATATTGGGAGACATGGTCATATTTGCGTAAACCAAATATGAACCGGATAGAAAAATTCTGAAGACGCTCTAGTTTATTGAGCAGTTCTGAAGTAAGATCGGGATAGCATATATCTGCATAATCAAGTATGGGTAAGAGAAGAGATTGTGCAAGGGTAATTTTGGTGGCTGTGGGCAAGAAATTGCGTAAGCGCCTCAAGGACCCTGCCGCAGCGAAAGTACGCCTACTGACCTCAGTAACCTGAGGACACCAAGACAGCGTTTTGTCAAACAAAATTCCCAGGTTTTTCACTTTGTCTGCAAAAGGTACAGGAGTTCCGTCAAAGATGACTGACGGTAGCTGGCTCGAGTCAATTCTAGACATAAAATAAGGACTGCCGATTAGAATACACTGTGTCTTTTTGGGGTTTACTTTAAGGCCATACATCTTACTCCAGTTTGAAATACGAGCCAGATCTTGGTTTATGGTATGAATGGCTACACTTAAGTTCTCAAACCTTTCTTGACAGTATATTTGAAGATCGTCTGCATACAAGTGGTAGGAAGAAGAAAGATCACGAGAAATAGAATTGATGAAAATCGCAAATAATAAAGGAGAGAGCACACCGCCTTGAGGTACACCGGCAGTAGTAGAAGACCATGATGAAAAGGTATCACCTATGTGTACGCGTTGCCGGCGTCCTTGTAGATAGCTACGAAGCCAGTCAATAACCGTTGGAGATATGTTTAAGGAACCTAGTATGCCCAGCAGAATGTCAAAGTCGACATTGTTAAAAGCATTGCTGAAGTCCAGTAATGTAAGCAACGTGAGTTTCTGGTGCTCTATTCCAGCGCGAATGTCGTCGGTTATTTTGACAAGTGCAGTAGCCGTACTATGACCAGGTCGGAAACCGGATTGGAAAGGATTCAGGAGATGATTTCTGTTCAAAAAGTCTTAATTGACGATGGATTTAAGTGTAAAAATTTAAACAAAAAGCAATCGATTTATGAATACATGACACGCCACGCGGATATCTTTTTTCAAATACAGAATGTCCGTCTGACAAATTTGTCAAATCTAAATATTACAACAAAAATGAATCATTATGCTTGCCATATCTATTTAATTAGCTGATCCAGGAATAAAAGGAAGAAATTATGAATGAAATATCAATGAATTCCAACCTTACCTTTTAGCAAAACGTGCAGAAGCACAGCCGTCTCTATCGTCTTCTACAAGCCATGCTATGATACGGAACGGCAACATTGCTGTGAACCGGTTTACTCCTCTGAGTACTAAATCCTATCCTATACCTACGAAAAAGTGAGGTGTAAGTAAGTCACAATGTAAGAAAATCTTGGAATTCAATTTTAAACTACTTCTAATTGTCGTATTAATCGGTCCGTCAAAATTGGTCCAGCAGTTTCAGAGATTAGCCGGAACAAATAGACAGACAGACAAACATTGTAAAAAATGTCATTTTGGTATATGTACTGTATATTTAATCATATGCACGTCGTAAAAAGCGGTTATTTAATGTTACAAACAGACACTCCAATTTTATTTATTAGTATAGATGTATAGAAGATATGCCATCTCCATAGGATTCAGTACTCGAGGTTTACTCGCTGTTTACCTGTCAAACGGTGCAAACGATGTCAAATCGGTTCACTTGTAACTACGTTGCCAACTTTATGCGCATGGCTTGTAGAAGACGATAGAGATGGCTGTGGCAGAAGAGAAGAGATGAACGAAACGTCAAATTTAGACTATTCAAAAAATATGGCGGATTTAGTGTTGCCACTTTAATGTAATCGTATTTCGAACATTTTGTTTGTGGTTTCTATTGAAAAGTTAGAACGTTTCACACAAACTAAATTGTCCCACATGTCAACAAATTCATTTTGACAGCTAAGTTCGTATACGAACATCTATTGGTCTGTACCACTGGTTGCGTTCGACTGGTTTTCGATCGAACTTTTCCGATTGTGAAATTCTGACAATACACAAAATGTGTTATCTTCGTAAAATATTTGAATTTCGGTTTGAATATAGCCAGTTTTTGTATTGTCAGAATTTCACAATCGAAAAAGTTCGATCAAAAACCAGTCGAACGCTACGAGTGGTAAAAACCAATAGATGTTCGTACATACGAACTTAACTGTCAAAATGAATTTGTTGACATGTGGCACAGCTTAGTTTGTTTGAAACGTTCTAGCTTTTCAATAGAAACCACAAACAAAATGTTCGACATACGAATTATCACACTGAAAAAATTCGAATGCCTGAAAATCGGGCCCCTGGGCGGGAGCAAACCGTCTGGCGTCGCAAACTGGCCCGGTACACGATCGCCAATCATGATGCTCGGCAAACGGGAACGGGACGGGCAATGCTATAAGGAGGGATTTCTTCTTTAAAGAACTATAACTTAAATTATATATTTAATAATATCTGTGTTAAATAGTCATACACTCATACACACACTCATTATCTAACTAAGTATTTGCTCTTGAAATAAGTAAGTAAAGCACAGTCACTGTATGAAATTATTTATTACTAGCGGCCGCCCGCGGTTTCACCCGCGTGGTACCCGTTCCCGTGGGAATATCGGGATAAAATATAGCCTATGTCACTCGGGAAGACTGTAGCTTTCTAACGGTGAAAGAATTTTCTAAATCGGTCCAGTACTTTTTGAGTTTATTCGTTACATACAAAAATACAAATCTGTCCTCTTTATAATATTAGTATAAAATAGAAGTATAGATAGTATAGATTACTGAATGCCTCACTCTTCCACAAATACATCTAGTGCATTGCATTTGATAAAAGTAGATGATTTAATTTGTATTCCAAAAGTCGAATGTGATTTGACTAGCTAGGTACTTTATTTGAAAGAACTAATGGTGCGTTTACATGTTGGGTGAGCCTAGGCGAGCCATCACGAGGGGCCAGCATGAAAACGGCTGTTTGTGATGGCTCGTTTTGGCTCGGCCTTTGCGAACCTTTATTCCGAATCACGCTAATGGTGCCCAGAGTGCCAAAGTCCAAAGTTAAGGCGAGGAATCCCGACTGAAATAGGCACGCTAACGCTTGCTCGGCCGCGCTCTATACACTTCGCGCCGACCCAGCGGCAGCCGGCAGTGAACTGTGAAATCGCGAGCGCCCCGCGAATCGAAAATCACTTAAAATCCAATTAAAAATTAAATAATAATAAAAACAAATATGACGGCCGGAATCCCTCGGCTATTCAAAGACAATTATTTTCATATGTTTTTCATTAACTAAAACCAAGTATACTGCAAGTAATATGATATTTGAATTTTTATTAGACGGATGTTTGGGATTTTATTTGACACAGTAAAATATCACCAATCGAAAAAAACGGCCGGAAGCACTAAATAAATAACATATATTTTTTCCAAATTTTAAGTACTTGTGATTTACGAGTAATCCATAATTTAAAATACCCTATTTTGGGGAATCGGCGCCTTAAGGGCAGTACGAAACGTAAGTACGCTCACGATACTATTTGATTCGGACCGCTCGTCAGCACGCATAATATGCGTACGTTTCCTAGAGTCATCTCGGAATAGTATGATAATCCTATGATATCTATACATTTCCTAAGATATATTATGACTGTGTTTTAAAGAATTGGTAGGTATAACACATTACTTGGAGAGGTTCGGAAATGTTTAATCATTTCCTGTGACATTTACATTACAAATAATATTGTGACATGGGTGAAAATACGTCCATGTAAATAAAAATACAATTATTTACACATTTATTATAGAGAGTAAAGTTTGTAAGTTTATACAGGTTGGCCCATTTAGATCGGTCAGTTGGTCAAGTCTGAAACTATAGGCATACCCAAGATTTGTTCTAAAGAACTGTGGGTGTGGCGCAACTGGTAAAGGAGGACTGATGTTATGTCTTCCTTCCGGGCTGGGTGTTGTTAGCCCAAGAAAAAACGGTCCAACGGTTGTATGTCAGAAGTTTTATAAATTGTAAGTTGCTAGGAACTTTCTGTTAGCGCGTTCTAGTTTCTCCATACAACTTCGGTGGCGCTCATAGTAGTTACATCGGGTACGTATCTAAATGTCTAAAATTAAAATACCTAACGTTAAAACACCTACGTTCAAAATACCTAAAATCAAAATACCTTATGTTTTAAAATACCTTAAGCAAATAACACCTACATATGTAACACCTAAGTTCAAAATACCGATTGGACTAAATAAATAATGTTTAAAATGTCTAATAGCTATAACACTACCATACCTATTACCATTTAAACCTCGTAAATAATTGTTATGTCCATTAAAACACCATAATTCACATGAAACGTTTATTGAGCTTGGGAGCAAACATTGACACAGCAAAGTAAAAGTGAGTCACAAGTACCCTCATGTATTGATCTTATTAAACAACAAGATAACCTGCTGGTATCTACCCACATATAATCTACTATGGATTCTAATACATAACATACCTTTCCCCCAAGTATGTACAAAGGCAAACTAAACTTAAACACAATAAACAGAATATTAGAACTAGACTACACTGATTTTGACTTACATCTTAATTTTTATTATTAATGAATAACCTAATGTATAAACTTACAATCTTTGTGAGGTCTAGTATAAGGAGTACTATCATGAACATACAATTTATTTCTAATTTTACCGCCAGAGAACCCTGGCTCTGGTTCTACCGGTATTCCTAACATCTCAGCCCATTTTTCCTCACTAGGTATCTCTATGATTTCTTGATCATGCGAACCATCATCTACTTCCAAATTATCATCACTGCACGCTTCCCTCCTTTCTCCTTCATACCTTTCCAGACTTTCCTGCTCCGTTTCTATTTCAGACTGTTTTTGCTTAATCAGCTGATCTATATGCCTATTAACAACGGTGCCCTCTTCTGTGGCTATGTCGTAACTTGCTATTCCTTCTCTTCTAACTACCGTACCTGGTAACCAACGCGGCCCCCTACCAAAATTCCTGTACCTAACACTCTGGCCAACATCAGACTGTCTACACTTAACTTGAGCATTTCGTAAAACCTGGTTTTCTCTAGAAATGCGTGTGTGGTTGTCTGGATGGATTGTATCTAATAAAGTTCTTAAGCGTCGATTCATTAATAATTCAGCAGGACTTTTATTAGTCGAAACGCATGGTGTAACGCGCAACCCCAGTAACATATTAGGGATTTTAAGGTCCCATGGCATGTTATCAATCTTGCGTAATTTATCTTTAACTGTTTGTACCATTCTCTCGGCTAATCCATTTGTGGATGGATGATATGGTGCTGTAGTAACATGTCGTATTTTGTTGGCTTCAAGAAACTGTTTCATTTCAGTGGACACAAATGGTGTCCCGTTATCCGATACTAAGGTTTCGCAAAGGCCGTGAGTAGCAAATAGCATTCTAAGATGCTTGATTACTGTGGCAGATGTCATGTTATTGACTATGAACACTTCCGGCCATCTAGAGTATGCGTCCACAACAATTAAAAAGGTATTATTTTGAAAAGGTCCAGCAAAATCAATATTTATGCGAGACCAGGGTTTGGATGGTGTAATCCATTCAAACTTTGATCTAGGAGGCATGTGTCGATGCTCTAAACATTTGTCACAGGTCTGTACCATAGCCTCTATGTCGTTATTTAATCCCGGCCACCAAATGTAACTCCTGGCTAGCGATTTCGTTTGAACAATGCCATTGTGTGTCTTGTGTAAACCTTGCAAAACGGTTTCACGTAATGACCGTGGCACTACCACGCGACAACCTAATAGAATACAATTTTCATGGAGGGACAATTCAGCCCGATGTAACCAGTAAGGACGCAACTGTTCGTCAGTTACTTTAGCTGGCCATCCACTCAATATATAATGACTAACACGGGATAGAGCCCTGTCACGACTGGTAGCTGTGGCTATGTGATCTGCATCGACCGGGAAATCCTGAGGAGTCTCAGCCATCAACAAAATATCACATAATTGCTGCTCTGGTTGGTCTGGAACTGGTTGAGGCCATCGACTCAAGCCGTCTGCATGTGCAATAGACTTTCCAGGCTTATGGATTATATCCTAATCAAAAGAGGTAAGAACCAGAGCTATCCGCATAAGACGGGGCGATAAAACAGTAGGAATTGGTCTCTTGGGATCAAATATGCCTAATAAAGGTTTATGATCCGTGATAATCCTGAAAGATCTACCCATCAGGTAATTATAAAATTTATTGACTCCAAACATGATTGCTGCCGCTTCTTTATCGAGCTGTGAGTATCGTCGCTCATGAGAGTGAAGTGTCCTAGAGCCCATTGCAATGGGCCGTTCCTGCCCATCTTCCATTACGTGCGACAATACTGCACCCACACCATATTCCGAACTATCACAGGTTAGTACAAGAGGTTTATTCAAGTCATAGTGGACGAGTGTGAGCTCAGACGACAGGAGTCCTTTCGCTGTGTCAAAACTGCTCTGCTCACGCTCCGTCCATTGCCATTTTTGTGTTTTGTCGAGCAACCTATGTAGGGGCTCTAATATCGTGGCCTTGTGGTGTACGAATCTTTCGTAGAAATTAAATAGTCCTAAAAATGCCTGTAACTCTTGAACATTTTTAGGCTCTGGTGTATTCTTTATTGACAATACCTTGCTCGGTGCAGGGTGGATACCCTTTGAATCGATGATGAAGCCTAAAAATTCCACAGACTCTTTAACGAATTTACATTTACTTTCGTTGAGACGCAAGCCAGCATTTTCTATTCGACCGAGTACTATATCTAAGCGCTGGGTCATTTCCGTCAGAGAACAACCGCTGATGATGATGTCATCAATCAGAACGGCTACACCTGGAACGTCTGCTAGCAGCGCCGTCATCAGTCGTTGGAAAATACCTGGACACGCCTTGACGCCGAAAGCTAATCGGTGTACACTATAAAGACCTTTGCATGTATTTAATGTTAAAAGTCGTGCGGTAGTATTCGTAACTACCCCTTGTGTATAAGCGCGATCTAAATCAAGTGTGGTAAAAAATTTACCTCCAGCAACCGCAGCGAAGACTTCACTAGCAGTCGGCATAGGATATGTATCCGACTCCGTAGCCTGGTTCACCGTACTGCGATAGTCTCCGCATAAACGGATCTCGCCGTTCTTTTTTATAATAGGTACGACCGGGGTGGCCCACTCTGAAAAACCAGTTGGACGAAGTACCCCCTCATTAACTAATCTGTCTATTTCTGTTTCTACGCGTTCTTTAATAGCCAACGGGACCGGGCGAGCTTTCAAAAACTTTGGAGTAGCATTAGATTTTAAGTGGATAGTGACAGGATCCCCTCGGTATGTACCTAGACCGGGTTTGAATACTTCCCTATGATTGGATAATATACTATCTACAATTGTCATATCTACATCACACATCAAATTAATAGATAAAGAAATATCAAGAGCCTCAAACCAATTTCTTCCTATTAAATTAGGTCCTGATCCCCTAGCTACAATAATATCAAGCTTACATTTAATGTCCTTAAACTCAACTGAAACACAGGTCTGTCCCATCACTGACACTGGAGAGTCATTCCACGTCCGCAGTCGGTTAGGTAAGTTAGTCAGCGGAGAACGTGACTGCAGCATGTTCCATGTTTGACGGTTGATGAGAGAAAAGGCCGCTCCCGAATCTATTTCCATCAGCACAGGAACACCTTCCAACAAAACTGTCACCTGGTACGCCGGCACTCGTGCGCGCGTGCTATCTAACTTGTATATACCGTTTAGTTGCATGTCAGAAACTTCATTTGTATTTGTATAATTCACTTTTGAAGGGGTCGTTCTATTTTTTGTTGTGCAAATCTTTTCAATATGTCCCTTCTTTTTACAATAATGACAAATCGCATTGACAAAACGGCACTCGCCACCATGACGATCTCCACACCGGTAGCACAATCGCCAACTATTTTTCGATCTAACTGCATTCACATCCATGGGTTCTAGGGATGGCGGTGACGTCACCGCGGCGTATTGCGTAGCGGTACTGGCAGCGGCAGCGGAGGCGCCCTGGATCATCCGAGCGTCCTTTCCCGCAGTCTCCGAAGTCAACATAACATTTACAACGTCATCATACTGTAAATTATCCCTCTTCAATAGTTCCAATTGCAACTTGTGGTCGAGCATGCCACACACGAGTCTGTCGCGAAGCATCCGCTCCAAACTCACAAAATTACATCCAGCACAAATTTTTCGAAGTGCAGCTATGTAATCTGCTGCTGTTTCGCCTTGTTTTTGATCTCGTTTATAAAATTGAAATGACATTGATATTTCATTTTGCTTAGGACTGTAATGTTTGGTTAGAATAAGTTCAATCTCACTGAAAGTCACTTCATTTGATTTTCGGGGTGTAATTAATGCAAGTAGCGTTTCAAATACTTGTTCACCACAAACAGTGTAGAAATTAGCCCTTTGTACTGAGTCTGCATTGATTCCATTGGCTTCAAAACAATATTTTAGTCGGTCAATATAATTGTTCCACGAGTCACTTCTAGGATCAAATTCACGAAAGTTCACTGATTTGGACTGCATTGTTCCTGATTTATCCTAAGTCGCCATTGTTATGTCCATTAAAACACCATAATTCACATGAAACGTTTATTGAGCTTGGGAGCAAACATTGACACAGCAAAGTAAAAGTGAGTCACAAGTACCCTCATGTATTGATCTTATTAAACAACAAGATAACCTGCTGGTATCTACCCACATATAATTTACTATGGATTCTAATACATAACAATAATGTAATATAATAAATGTAAATGCAAATGTATTATGAGCACATGGTACTATCAATAATTTTTTTTTTTTTATATTTTTTTTTTTATTATAACACCAAAGTTTGATTCACACACATTTTAAATACCAAATGGTCAAAATATCTAAAATTTGCCTAATTTTTTTGTGGCTCGGAAGTCCTGTAGAACACGTGATAGGTTAGAATAATTTTTTTATCAATACAACCTATGGATTGTATTGATATCTATCTATTTATATATATAAAATTCAAAGTCCTGACTGACTGACTAACTGACTGAGATATCAACGCACAGCCCAAACTGCTGAACCTAGAGACTTCAAATTTTCCACATAGATAAGTTATACAGTGTGGGCATCCACTAAGAAAGGATTTTTGAAAATTCCACCCCTAAGGGGGTGAAATAGGGGATAAATATTTGTATGAAAGTCCGTCAGTTTTGAAGTTAGCATCTTCAAATCTTGTATTTAGGCTGGCAATTGAAAATTACTATTTACTTGTGTCAGCGTTTTTGACAATACCACCCCCGAAGGGGTAAAAAGGGGGATGAAATGTTGTATTTGGAAAGTCCTTCATTTAATTTATTATTAAGGCTTATGGTCGGAAAGTAAAACAAATAAGCAAACACATATTTCGTATTTTTTCGAAAATCTACCCATTAGAGGTTAAATGGGATAAAATAAACCTAAAAATCGATATGGATGTCGTTATTGAAGTTTTATGGGATGACGATTGCAAAAATGGCATTTATTTTGATGTTTAACACGCTGAACATGATTCAACCCCTAAAAGGTTGAAATAGTAATGAAAAATCAGGGGTAAAATAGACATTTCAACTTGAAACTTTGTAGGCCTACTTCTTAAAACAAATAGGCAACCCATTTCGTAATTTTCCCAAAGTCAAACCCAGGGGGTAAAATAGGGGACGAATATGTCTATGAAAGTCCATCAGTTTTGAAGTTAGGATCTTCAAATTTTGTATTTAGGCTGGCAATTGAAAATTAATATTTACCTGTGTCAGCGTTTTTGACAATTCCAGCTCCGAAGGGGTGAAAAGGGGGATGAAATGTTGTACCTGGAAAGTCCTTCATTTAATTTATTATTTAGGCTTATGGTCGGAAAGTAAAACAAATAAGCAAACACATATTTCGTATTTTTTCGAAAATCAACCCCTTAGAGGTTAAATTGGGATAAATAAACCTAAAAATCGATATGGATGTCGTTATTGAGGTTTCATGGGAAGACGATTGCAAAAATGGCATTTATTTTGATGTTTAACACGCTGAACATGATTCAACCCCTAAAAGGCTGAAATAGGTGTGAAATTTTTAATGAAAAATCAGGGGGTTAAATAGACATTTCAACTTGAAACTTTGTAGGCTTACTTCTCAAAACAAATAGGCAACCCATTTCGTAGTTTTCCGAAAATCAAACCCGGGGGGTAAATAGGGTATAGAATCCTATATCATCTTAAGTAGGTACCCTAAAAGTTCTTGGTACCTAAGCTACTCAGAACCAACTTTTTGATTGTGAAACAGACACTTATTATTTACTAGCTTCCGCCCGCGACTTCGTCCACGTGGACATTCGAGAAAATACTTTATGGGACCAATAACCAGGATAAAAAGTATTCTATGTTTTAATTTCATTAAAATTCGATCAGCCGTTTTTACGTGATTAGGGAGGACCCCTCCCTCACCAAGTGAGCAGCCTCGTGCGGGGCCCGCCGCACGTGGCAAACGTTCTGCCTCGCGGGCGGAAGCTAGTATTATATATTGTGGCATTTTTTTATCAATACAACCTATGGATTTTTTCACAAAAAAAAATTACCACGAAATTTAAGACTTAAATTTCTAATCTATCACGTGTTCTACAGGACTTCCGAGGAATACAGGATTTTTAGGTATTTTAAATGTACGTGAAACAACCATTAGGTATTTTGATTTTAGGTATTTTGAACGTAGGTTTTTTAACGTTAGGTATTTTAATTTTAGGTATTTAGATACTTACCTATTTTAAACTTTGGGTATTTTGAATTTAAGTGAAACAACCATTAGTTATTTTGATTTTAGGTATTTTGAACGTAGGCGTTTTAACGTTAGGTATTTTGAACGTAGGTGTTTTATGAATGCAGTTTTTAATCGATGACATGGTTCCTAATATCAGATATTTGTAGATATGTCTTTTACTTAGTTTGATACTTGCCCATACTGACCGATCTAAATAGGCCATCCTGTATATGGGAAATAATCTCTGGAACTACATAGGTGCCTAACCACTAATTTTTACCCAATTCTTTCACCGCTAAAAAGCTTTATTATTCCTGAGTGACATAGGCTATATTTTATCCCGATATCACTTCGGAAACGGGTAGCACGAGGGTAATATCACTAGGCGCAACTACTTAATATTTTTCTACATTTTCTCTTAGCTGTGTGTATGTGGTGTTCTAACTTCTAATCGACTTTATTTAAATACCTATTTAATTTGTACACAGAGAATCAGTGAGCCTAGGCGAACACGATGTAAGGAATGCCATAGACTGTATAGATGATGTTTGCTCCGGTCCTCCTCAAATAGTACCAGTTCTGGCTACATATCCCCACCCTAAGTACAACAATAGTGCCGGCAATTGGTACGATGACATCGCTTTGATAAGACTTGCACGAAGAGTTCAGTACACAGGTAAATAAAACAAAACTCTAGTATTAAGATTTTAATATTTTTTTTATGCATTCACAATGCATTGATGAAGCAACGCTGACCTACAGCGTCAAAAGTGATAGATAAATTTGACGAATCTTGTAGTCCTTTCGGTAGGTTAATTGGTCAAAGCATTTCAAATCCTACCTAAAGGCTGCTTACAGGGCTGCTGGTTTTTTCTATCACAATTTTTCCTATAAGCTTTATTATTTTGCAAATACTAAGCAATAACTAATTAAAATCAGACGTCACCCTGGCGGAATAAATTGTAATAAAAGACGAATAAAAATTGAAAATGTTTCAGTATTTTTGATATTTTGCACAAAATTTAGACATACATACAGACAATAATACTGTTTCAAGGTTATTTTGCAATTTGACAACTTTGTCCGAAATAACACAGGGAGAAAAATTGCTTTTGGCGAGTTTCTCGCTAGCTTGTTCTTCTCGTTACATAATTATAGTCTCTCGCCATAAGGTTCTGCGAACAGAAGGCGTAGCTGATTTGAAAATCGAAGTGCTTGTAATGAAACAGAATAGACTGTAGTATATGAATTTGAATCTTGACTAGCAAATAAAAACGTTTAGCTTTCTTCCGCAACCAACAAACCTGCAAGAGAACCAGTGGTGCCTCTTGCAGGTTTGTTTGCCTAATGAAACGCATAACAGTTTTCGCCATAAACATGTAACGCAACGTGTTGAAAGGCATAATCATCGAAATGCATAATTTTAAAGGCATAATTTCATAAATTACGCATAAGTACTTTGTTTTGTTTTTGTTTACGTTTGACCGAAATTTGCAAGGCATAATCATCGAAATGCATTATCAATTTCAATAAGCATCACTATCTAAAGGCATAACTTGTAAATGGCATAATACTTAAGAGGCATAGTATTCAAAATGCATAAATTTAACGTGGTAATACGTTTACTTATTTTGAAGTTAGGTCTGTGAAAATAAAAATAAAAAATCTGGCACTAGGCTCGCGCGGCCTTTTGGTTACTGTTCTAACCTAACCTAACCTAAAACGACTGTTAGGATTTCTTATGCCTTTATGATGTATGTCAAATGAAATTATGACAATCAACTGTATGCGTCTCAATGTGTCACTGGCACCGCCTCAATAAATACAAAAACAACCACCAAGCTTTTGCTACCTTTACACAAGTTTTTTCAGTAAGAATCATTCGCAACTGCCTCTAGTGGTTCCAGTAGGTACTTGTTTTCGGTTTGGTTCGTGGTAGGACTAGTTCTAAGTCCGCCTGGCTAGCTACCATCGTCTTTTCTAAGTCAGATGCCATAACAATGATGTTTTCATTATTATTGTGCATGTCCGGGCAGTTAGAGATAAGATAGCCAGTTCCCCAGTAATGAAGGATTCTGGGACTAGTGCACTTCCACCTTCAGCCTTATCACCAATTAACATTAAGTGTGATGAAGGCTAAGTGCTAACCACTTGTGAATTAGAAAAAATATTCATAAGTTGTTAGACAACACAAAACCAAGCATCGAGTCATTTATTCTAATATCTTATAACTCGGTTTATAAGGAATTAAATTATTTTTATCTTTTCATCGGTTCCTTTGTTGTAATTTCACCGAAAAGCCTGCAATACCATTTTTAACTGATATTTTGAATATAATTTTCGCTGTAAACATTTAGAAGAGCATTATTTTTTTAAGTATATCATAGTTTCAATCAAACTTTGAAAGTTTAAAATTACTTAAGTACTATTTTTCAATGTTACACACATTAATAATACATTCAATTTTTCTTGTAATCTTATAGACGGTAAAATAAATGTTGAAATTATTACACAATTACTTTGCAGAAGTTGTACAACCAATCTGTTTAGACCGAAGTGGACAGTGGGATACGGGTGACGAAGTAATAGTGGCTGGATGGGGCAAAACGCTCAAAGGTAGGTTTACAAATTTATTGTTATGTATAAGAATTTCTCATCCTCATTTCTGCACAAAAAGAAAATGTATAAAAAATAAAAAAGTATGGTTTTCCTCCCCAGGGGGCCGATTCTCAGGCAATCGAGAAAAGTTCACTTTTATAAGCTCGAAATTCAAATATAACACAGTTTGAATTGACAGAATTTCACAATCGAAAAAGTTCGAGCGAAAACCAGTCGAACGCTACGAGTGGTACAAACCAATAGATGTTCGTATACGAACTTAGCTGTCAAAATGAATTTGTTGACATGTGGAACAGCTTAATTTGATTGAACCGTTCTCAGAGGTTCTAACTTTTCAATAGAAACCACAAACAAAATGTTCGACATACGAATTACCACACTGAAAAAGTTCGAATGCCTGAGAATCGGGCCCCTGATAATAAACAATGATTTTATTAAGCTTTGAAAACAGTTGAATATGTTTTTTTTTTACTTTTTCTGATTAATATCATCACTTTATTGATCAAATGATTAAGAAAAACGTAAACTAATTATTTTTATTTATTTTCAGGAACACCAAGTCCAGAAAAGCTAAAAGTCTCCCTACCTATAGCCGAAAAAACTTACTGCACGAAGCTCTTTCGTAAGTTCGGAATCAACATCACCAACTCACAAGTGTGCGTGGGGGGTGAAATCTTCAAGGATTCCTGCACAGGGGACTCAGGAGGACCAGCCATGAGACGGAGGGGGGTCCAGTGGGAAGCTATAGGATTAGTCTCATTCGGGTACGGCTGTGGTTTGCACAACTGGCCTGCAGTTTACACTATGACATCTAGCTACTATGATTGGATCTTGAAAAAATTACGGAGCAGTAATATTTGTCCTACGATGTATTAGGCTATTGAACAACAATAAATTTATATTGGAAAATTTTAAATAGAATTAGCCATCAAATTATGTTTTCAAATAAAAAGACGACAATTTTTTCTATTTACGGTTACGCGCTACATATACTTTTAAAAGTGTTTGGTCTTATTAACCCGTGAGAAGGCGCGCCTAGTTTTCTTACACGAGGAGGCGCGCGCGAGCAAATTGCTCACACTACCGAAAACGTTCATATTTATAAAGTTTCTATGTTTAATCGGTTATAATATATTGTTATAAATAAAACAAGGTTTAATAAGTAAGAAAATAATTGCTTTTCATAAAACTGCTAAACATAAATGCTACTTCTAAATCAAACAACAAAACAACATATCATTATTTTATTTTTTTGGCAGGTTTCATTAAAATTACAATAAAAACTCTTACATATTAAATACTCAAAAAATTATTCATTCATGAGATCTACACTAGTGTGGTTCTCGAAACACAGTAAACACATGTATGTAGTATGCTCGGTGCAAAGTAATTGATTGTACGAAATACACCCTTTTTTTACCTTCTACTCTTATGTAGGTATATGACATATTGCACATACAATACACTCCATATCTATTGCATGAGGACTCTGAATGACAGAACTATCTCTTTTTATGGTGTCAACACGATATTGTTCTCCATTTTCAAGATCTGCATCCAATCCATCACCAGAATCTTCTTCTAACCACGAACTAATTAGTGCTTGCACTCGATCGTCCCTTTTGCATGTGTGGTGTAGCTACAAATGAAATAATAATAATAAAATTATTTCTAAAAGGTGTTTACATAATAATCAACCACTAAACATGAAACAATGGAAATAATATGGAAGAAAACACAACTTTACTTTTTTAAACCACAAAAATAAATACTTACATGGATGGGCGTGATAGATTTAGGGCGGATAATATAGAAATAGAACGATTCTGATAAAAGCATTAAACTGTTCAATTAACTATAAACAAAACTATAAAGCTTCTATTTCAATAAGGTCAGGATTAATAAAAATCTCAAATCTAAATATAACTATTCTGATAAAAGCATTAAACTATTCAAATAACTATAAACAAAACTATAAAGCTTCTATTTCAATAAGGTCAGGATTAATAAAAATCTCAAATCTCTAATAAACTATTTTATTCTTTTAAATCGTCCTTTTATTTTTTTACCTACCACCCGGTAAGGACATCTTTTAGCTGACAAGAAAAACGGGCGAAAAAAACTCACCAGCTTTAACAGAAACAACGACATTTACAAATAATCATGTCGTTGTTGAACATACAACACATTTAACAACATTAATTTTCATGATAAAAGATAAAACAACAGTTACGAATATCATCAAGCATTTTCTATAAACTGTTACTTTATATTATTTCAGTACTCACATAATTTATTCGAAACCGATAAGGACAACTTTAATTTAATATTATCAACAAATAAGCATTTACATTTAGCAAGTTACCGAATATCCTTCGAACAAGGGCAAATCTTCAGCAATATTTACTAGACAATACATCAGCATTAAACAGCAAGAAAAACAAGGAATGAGAAATATGAAACAACGGAATAGTTACTTAACTTATACACCGCTGACGGCTCGGACCAGACTAACCCGCTACAATGGCGGCCTCGCCTTATAAATATTAGCGTTTACCGCCAATTCAACTGATAAATTTCACTCCGTGAAAATTACAGAAAATACTACAATATAAACATAACAATTATGAAAAAGTATTCCAAAATCAAATAATGATTTTACATAACATTATTTATAAATACAATAATTACAATAATTATCTATTTGCTTTCTTTTCAACCGGAAGTAACGTCTACCAACGTAAAAGAACACGTTACCTACTTAGATACTTATACATTACATTTCAGTAATAAATTAATTAATATGAATATTAAAAGTAATAACATGATTTTATACACATTATTCAGTACTTATAGGCAAATTAAAGTACAATTGCTTGATCATGCTTTGTTGACGGTTGGCCCCGCCACAAATCAAAATATTTTTTATTAGAAACAGGATACATGTAGTAAAATGTTATCTCTATAATTAATATAATGAATTTAGATGTAAAAATAACTATATGAGATTAATAACAAAACTCCATATCATATCGCTTTGTTGTCGGATGGCACCGACATAAATCAAACTACTATTTAATGAAAACACGATAAATAAGGTACGATGTTATCCACAAAATTAATTTAATGGATTTAGGTGTAATAAATACTAAATTGAATTAATGTCAAAACTAGATATTCTATCAGGCGCGTGATGAGCAAATTGCCGCACGATGGTATATGGCCTCCACCACCTCATCGCTGTGCAGACGCAATGCAACTGACCGGCACGAGAGTTGCGTCAGGGGAAAGGTGATGAAAAGTAAGGAAGGTACTGGGGTGCTTAAAGCGGTACGGCGAGGGTAAGACAAAAAATTGTTGGATAAATTTTTTGTGTGAGCAAATTGCCCATAGCGCGTCTTCTCACGGGTTAATAGCTGTAAGTTTGTATATAGCTAAGTAATGTCAACTTATATCTATTCGTCATATCTATACTGCTTTGCTATTGGCAAATAAAGTTAGCCGCGACCGAGGAATATCGGTATGATTGGTTCATTAGCGTTAAGGCGCCGATTCCCCAAAATAGGGTCCATCCATAATTTTAAATTATGGTTTACTCGCAAATCACAAGTACTTAAAATTTGGAAAAAATATATGTTATTTTACAGTTATTTATCTAGTGCTTCCAGCCACTTTTTTCGATTGGTGATATTTTACTGTGTCAAATAAAATCCCAAAAATCCGTCTAAGAATAATTCAAATATCATATTACTTACAGTAAACTTGGTTTTAGTTAATGAAAAACATATGAAAATTATTGTCTTTGAATAGCCGAGGGATTCCAGCCGTCATATTTTTTTTTTAATATTATTTAATTTTTAGTTGAATTTTAAGTGATTTTCGATTCGCGGGGCGCTCGCGAGTTCACAGTTCACTGCCGGCTGCCGCTGGGTACGCGCGAAGTGTATAGAGCGCGGCCGAGCAAGCGTTAGCGTGCCTATTTCGGTCGGGATTCCTCGCCTTAAGAATGCCTGCATATTGGTCAGTTTAGTGTGTGTCACCGCGCCTTTCAGAAGCGTTCTTCCTCGGACGCGCACCCCTCTTGTATCGGCATTTCGTTGTTTTATTTCCATCCCCTACACATCTACTTACATTATTTCATTGTGAGTGCATAAACCTAAATCAAAAGTTATCATAAAGTATTAGAAAAGATTTTGTTTTATTTTAGGAGTAAATATCCCAAACTGTTATTTGAGGACAGTTTTCAGAGTAAGTACCTAATTTATTTTTGCAATGTTTGAAAAGGAAGATTTGCATGACACGTTCAATGCGTCGTGTACATAAGTCCATGCTTGACTTTACCAGGGTGCGAAGAAGAAAACGGTGATAATACCTAAGTACGGAATTAAGAAAAAAGTCATATTTTACTTAGATAAAAGTTTTATTAGGAACATACTTGTGTAATCGTGGTTAAATTTTGATATTAGTGATTTCAATTTACTTCACGCTTAAATTATGCAGTATCAAAGAAAAAACCATCCCCTATCTGTCACGGAAGTGGCTGAATTCGACTCCGTATTTAGCGAAAATAGTTTAAGAAGAATGGGAAATAAGCCAGTGGGAATGGGTCTGCTCTTATCTGCTTGCCTTAAAATGTGTTTTCTTTTGTTTTTATTCATTTTATTAAGAATTACATTTGAAACATGTATGGCGCAACTTGCAGTATATAGTAAAATTGTCTTTTGTTTTTAACTAATATTAAAGCTTTATGTAGAGTTCCGAAGTAATTGAAAATTGTTCACCGCTATGATCATTAGTTCGCCTATACTTAACTGTATTTATCATAACCCATTGTGTAATTGTGATGGAAACTGACTTTAGTCATACCATGTTAAGGTCATTTTTCAATTTGACGACTCTGTATGAAATAAAACAGGGAGAAAAAAACAACTCTTGGAGTTTCTTGCCGGTTCTTCTCCAAGGCCTCCCGCTGTAGGGTTTGCGAACCGATGGCGTAGCTTCTATGACGTTCACAAGTATTGTAAATAACAATCTAAATTGAATAAACTAATTTGAATCTTAAATCTTGAAGTATTATCCACTTCTATAATATTATAAATGTGAAAATGTGTATGTTTGTTTGCTCCGTTTTCAAGTCAAAATGGCTGAACCGATTTTAATGAAATTTAGAATGGAGATAGTTTAAGGCCCTAGGAAGGACATTTATAATTCATTTATGTACAACTACTTTTTACTGCGTGAATAAAGCTCATTCCCATGGGAAAATAACTTTTATGCGGGCAAAGCTGTGGAATAGAATTGGTATTTAAGGTGTCAGTTTGAGTTCCAGGGAAGAATTATATTTATAATAGAGACAGTTTGAGGCCCTGGGAAGGAAATAACTTACTTCCCATGGGAAAATCACTTTTAGCGCGAGTAAAGCTGTGGAATGGAATGGGTATTTAAGGTGATAGTTTGAGTTCCTGTGAAGGTTTTTATTTATAATAAAGACATTTGTGGCCCTAGGAAGGACACAACTTACTTTTGACCGCAGGAAAAATCTCATTTCCATTGAAAAATCACTTTAAGCGGAAATTGGTATTTAGGTAAATAGTTTGAGACCCGGGGGAAGGATTATAATAGGCTACTTTTACTTTTTACCAGAGGTATGATGATGATGAAGATATGTATCATACTCCCACGGGAAAATCAGTAGGTACTATTTATTTGTCCGTCTTTCATGACAAAACGGAGCAACGGATCAATGTGGTTTTTTGTACGTGGGTAGAATGGGAGCTGGAGGATTGGATACACAGGCTACTGTTTATCCCGGAAAAATATCACATTCTCTCAAGATAACGTCATGTAGTACACGCGGGCGAAGCCGCGGGCGGAAAGCTAGAGGTATTATAGTTGCGTCTTTGGCATGAAATCGCATCTGTCTCACTTCTTCATAACAAACAAAGAACTCAAGAGATAAGAGTATCGCTGTCTTTAAGTCACAGAAAAGCATGTAAGTACTTGATGCCCGAATACTCGTACGCTGCTTATATTTGGGAGCGTCTCAAACATCATGGGATCTCTTTCATACGTTTGACATACAGTGACAGGGCGATGTTTGAGATGCTCCCAAAGATAAGTAGCGTACGAGTATTCGGGCATAAGTGCTTGCATTTAACTCATTGAAGTCCAAGTTATTTAAATTTTTCCTTTTTTGCATTCAAAATGCAATTTTTGTAATTGAAAATTTGAAAATGAAGTATTTAGAAAAAAACGTCCTTTCTCAACCAGCTCCGATGAGACTCGAACCCACGACCATCCCATCGGAGCTGGTTGTGAGACCATTTTTCTATTTATACAAAGATCGTGATGCAAGAACAAAATTTTGGTTAGAGGCTCTATTTCCGGATTACAATAATGCGGAAGTTAAAAAAACTGATTCATTATAAAAAATCACCTAGGGTTATCTTGAACCGTCTCGCAAGAAGACTTGATGAGTTTCAACCTCCGGAGCAGGCCGGGTTTCGACGAGAATTTTGCACAGTGGACCACATCCACACGGTGCGGCAGGTTATACAGAAGTCCGAAGAATATATCCAGCCGCTGTGTATCGCGGTCGGTACGCACTATGGTATTTTATTTCTCGCTGACGTACGCAACCACAGCCTTCTCTATTGTCTTACGCAACTCACTGTACCTACGCGACGCGACTGACGTCAGCGTAGGAGGAATTCAGGATCGAATCAACTTCAAAAATCTGTTATTTTGATACTTTGAAAACGGTTGCTATGGTTTCTATAGTAGGGGAAACCCGTACAAAACCGTATACCGGGGTAGAACCGTATTGTATAGTTGTGTCCCGTATTATTTGGAATTAGCCGCGCATTTGCCGATCACGGCAAGTAGCCAATAGGATCAATCTGTCAACAGACACTTGTTACTGCAGGCACGAGCGTTTTCAATTATTCACACGAGTATTTTTTTTACGAGTATTGTTTTTAGTTGCTTTGATGTAATTTTTTCGTTTTCTAAAGTTTGAATTGTGAATATATAAATGGGTAAGTGGAATGTTATTATCGTGAAACTGTGTATATTTACTTAATTATCGACAATGTTTTGGGGCTGAATCTGTTTTATATAAAAAGTGAATATTGAATATGTTGTTTATGGTCAGTGGTGCAAAACCGTAAGGGGTAAAATCGGCCAGTATACGGTCGAGTGGATGAAGGTTAGGTGCAGTGCATTACCTTGTAAAGCAAGGGCACATGAAGGCTGTACTGGCTGGGATGAAGATGACTTGGATAGTTTCGAATGCATTGGTTGCGTAGCTTCACGTTGATATCGTATGGGGCAATATCGTATATAATACGTAATTCGACGAGGTCTAATTTGTATTTTTTATTTTTGTTATTTCGATGATTACAGTTTTATTTTTTGTTTATTTCTGTAGCTAATGAGAATCTTTAATAAAGAGTCGATTATGAACATGTTACATTCATTTATTTCGATTCTATATAGGTTTGCTCTTAGGCTTTGCCCCGGTCTCCCCTACCTACTGTTTTGACATAAGTTCGATCCGATGTGAATTCGATTCCGTCGAGACCCAGCATGTTTGATGATAGTGATGAGCCATTGAGTAAATGCTCAAAAATCACCGTGATCTCTTGTGTCTGCAACAGAAAGGTCAGAAAGATATATCAGATAGAATCAAGCGAAATAGTGCGGTCTTGAAAATATTTACGAGGCAATTGTAAGACCAATGGTGGCTTAAAAAATTAAAGCACCTGCAATGGTCCTCGGATACAAACCAACTTGGTGCGTTCTTTGATGAGTTGAAAACACTCACTGGAACAACCTAACGGACAACGGACAACAAACAACGGTGTGCCCTTAAGGTCACATGATGGCTCGTAGCTCTTGACTCTTGACGTCCAAGTTGGGTGTGGTGAACCGTTTTAGGCTGACCAAATAATGATCGTTTAGCAGATATTTCTCAAATCGAAACGATTACGCCTCTTCGCAAAGGGCTGAACTCAATAAGCCCACAAACACTGCAGGAAGTATAAGTAGCTATAATGAGTTAGAAGAACAAAAAGGCGGTTGGCATTGATTGAATTCCTGATGAACGTTTGAAAAACGAGGGAGAGAGTCTTCATAATGCGATATGAGAACTTTTCACTCAGTTCAGGGTGCCTACCATCAACTTTAAGACAGCGATTCAAAAATAGCGCGATGCAGAATATGTTCCTAAAATGAATTGCTTTCTTTCGTACTATGACCTTCTAAAAACTGGATCGCAAATGAATTGCTAAATGTGAATGACCGAACGATGTGTGTCCTTATTTCTTTTACCCGTCTCTTTTACTCGATTCTGTCATGCCTGGAGAGTGAGAGGGACGGGTATAACATGCAGGTGTCATGTTAGCTTGGCCGAGTTATAAGTCAAATAAGAGTACATGACAGCTTAGCGGCTTCGAAATGTCATTGAATGATCTCTGAATCGCTGTCATTGATATTAAGCTGTTGTGATACGAGTAAGCGAAGCAGATCAGTTTAGGTCCTAAACAAAACCGCAATAAGAGTTGATGGTAGGCACCCTGGTGTGAAGTGCAAGTTCCACCTAAGTTTGTGATCTCTCCTATCTGGCCACTACCCATACTTCATCATCATCATCATCATGTCAGCCGAACGACGCCCACTGCTGGGCATAGGCCTCCCCCAAGGCCTCCCCCTCCCATACTTACTAATAGTTTATTAGATGTAAAAGTTTCTTTGTTTGTCCATCTTTTTGGTATGATGGGGATAGTTTGAGAGCTGGATAGTGACATAGGCTACTTTTTATCCCGGAAAAATGTCAGGTGCCCGCGGGATAACGTCGTCGTGTAGATGAGGCGGGCGAAGATGCAGGCGGAAGGCTAATACAAGCATCAAAGGTGACAGATCTAACTGTAAATCGTATCGTGGTATATCGCTTCTCTCTGTGCCCGGAATAGTCTTGGCTAGGTTGACTTCAGTTTCAGAAGAATGGGGAGAAAAAGACAAAGCTTTTTGTAGATGGCGTTTTGTGATTGGGGCACAGAATAATATTATTGGGGGTCCACCATGGGGTCCACCACAGCCTCCTCTACTACAAGCCATGCTATGGCGGTTTGGCAACGTCGCTTGTGAACCTAAGCGTAGACCGAACATTTGGTTAGAGGTAACCCGACCTAGTTAAAAATAAGCAGATGCTATGGAAACCTATGGGCAACTTGACCAACCATAACTAGTGGTTAATATTATACGTCCTATTTGCGTTCGCGTTAAGGACATATTTATGGTCGTCACAACTTCCTACAAAGCAAACTTAGTCGGATAATACACAAGTGTCATTTTAAAATAAACGGTTGTTTTGGTGCAAGGTTTGTTGTTATTTCAGTGAATTTTAAAGTAAATTTGAAGAAATTATATGCTTTTCCTTATGAAAACATCATTAAGCATTATATTGATACGGTGTACTATTAAACAAGGTAAGGATTCATAAAATTTTCCCAATTTCCTGTTAAAACTTCAACTTAGGGCTAGCGCGCACACTTATTTTCACGGCAATTTATTTGTCTCTGTCACCTCACTTATTTACACGGCAATTTATTTGTCTCTATTATAATGATTATTATTATTATTGTTATGATTATCGCAGGAAATACAATAGAAATGGTAAATTTTTATATGAGAAGTTAATTAAGAATGCAAATGTAATGTAAAAGTCATTGCAAGTTTAATGGGCGATTTTCTGAAAGCTTGTTCTCTAGATGGCGCTGTCCCACCTATGCAGTTAGAAGGAACGGAACGTTATAAATTTTACTTTGACGCGACTTTTGTTACGTAAAACGGAACGTCAGACAAATGTTATTTATTTACCTATTTCGTTTCTGTTCCTCACAGTAGTACCTATCAGTACTTATTTAATTTATTATTAGTTTCCTTTGGGTTTTTAAAAATAAATTAATTTAAATATGATTCATACCAAAATATAACATAGACATGTACAACATACTTCGTTCAACGCCATCTAGTGAAGCTTTTGGAAGCTTTTTTTTTTTAAATGGCCTCAGAAAGTCGCTCATTGATTATAAATTGATAATGAATCTATTTAAAATTATTGAGTTCTATATTTACCTTTTTTTTTATCTACTACGGGGTAGCACTTAGCCTTCATCACACCTGATGTTAAGTGGTGATAAGGCTGAAGGTGGAAGCGCACTACTCCCGGAATCCTTACTGAGGAACTGGCCATCTTATCTTTAACTGACGGAACACAATAATAACCTAACAAGTTATTAAAGGAATCTAAGTTTTATAGGACAGTGTTGCTAGATTGGCATTAATTAAAAGTACACGATTTGTTGTTATACTTTTTATTGAAAGTTAAACAAATGCCGTTGTTAAATTAAACTGACTGGCTGACACTAGGAAAATTACATACATACAATGTTTAAGAAATTGAGAGCTTATTTTAGTTTATTATTTCTGATCACACCGACGTCGCTATTTGTCAGCGCCATCTCGTTTCATTATTAGAACCCCTTTTTTTCTTTTTTTTTCTGTCCCTCAAAAATCTCTCATAGGTGTGCGGGGTCTAGTACAAAGTGTATGGAGAGTGCGCCCTCAAAAAGCCAGAAAAAATTCTGCCGTCCGATCGTTTGCATTCGAGACTCATCAGAAGCGTACGTCAGACACGTCAGAATTCTGATAGTATGCGGAGTCTATAACAAAACCTATGAGCAGAGTGCGTCCGGCGGGCGTTAGAAATTTTCTGACAGAAAAAAATCGTATAATATGCGACAGGCCTTAAATCGGTTCACACGCAACGAAAAATGCAACGTTGTCAAACCTAATAGCATGGCTTGTAGACAACAATAGAGAAGGCTGTGGGTCCACTTTCTACCTAATCTGTGGGATAATAATGTTCTCTTTTGTCGATGACTGGTTGTTATTGTGACGTTATGTCACAATACTCACAATAACAACCAATCAACAACCTTATATTTTGTTTTTATCCTACTTATATTATAAATGTGAAAGTTAAGATGTTTGCCTGTTTAGATGTTTGTATGTTTGTTACTCAATCACGCTAAAACGGCTGAACTGATTTGGATGAAATTTGGGACACAGATACTTTGTATAGCCTGGAGAGGAACATAGACTACTTTTTATGCCGGAAAAATTTCACATTCCCACGGGATAACGTCGTAAGTTCACGCGGGCGAAGCCACGGGGGGAAAGCTAGTTTTATTATATTGTTACTCATGTCTTAAGACCAACCATGGAGTATATAAACAGCAAGTTACTCTTCTATTTTGTTCAGTACAAAACCAATTTAACAAAACATCTTTGGCAGTAAGTACGGGAAAGGTGTCCAAAATTATCCCCTTATGGAAAATCGGTTACTGTATCCAAAATATTATCAAACTGCAATAATAAGTTTTGCCTAAGTCATTTAAGTGTTGTTATACTGGCATGCCATTATTGCAGTTTGATTTATATGTTTATTTGTAAATTTTTACTTTTTTGCATTCACAATGCAATTTTTATTATAAAAAAATTGAAAATGAAGTATTTAGAAAAAATCGACCCGTCTCACAAGCTGGTTGTGAGACGGGTCAATTTTTTCTAAATACTTCATTTTCAATCTTTAGATTTATTAGAGACTAGCTTTCCGCCCGCGGCTTCGCCCGCGTGTACTACACGACATTATCCAGATGGAATGTGATATTTTCCGGGGTAAACTATGTCACTTTCCAGCTCCCAATCTACCCCCGTACCAAAAATCACATTGATCCGTTACTCCGTTTGGACGTGAAAGATGGACAAACAAATAATACCTACTTATTGATTTTCCCGTGGGAATATGATGCTATCCTGTGGTAAAAAGTAAAAGTAGCCTATTATAATCCTTGCCAGGGTCTCAAATTATTTACTTTAAGGTGCATGTAGTCGTGAAACAATCATTTTTGAGGCCCTAAAACTCATAAATTAGCCTACTGATGAATCCAGAATTAATATATATTAAATATTGATATATAAACTTCAATCTGAGCATTTTAAAAAAACATAGTCTTTAAGATACTATTAAAAAAACATTGAAATGAAGCTGTTTTCAACTTGAAATACGCTATGCTTCTAAACTACAAGTGATATTTTCACGTTTCTTTCAGGAAAAGATTGCTAACTTGTTTAACTTATAACTGAGCATTTTTCGTTTTAAAATAATACAAAGTTTTGACGAAACGTGTGTTTAAGCTGTTTTGGTGCGGGTCGCGGGCGGGAAAATTAGGCCACTTTTCTATGCCCAAGGTCGTTGGCGATACCACGGGCCTTAATACCAATTTCTGCCCCCAAATTAAGATTTTTCCATAGCAATGAGATTTCCCACGGTAAAAAGTAAAATATGTCTTTTCCAGGACCTAAAACATTTCTACGGTGGTGGCGTGTGAGGCGGATCGTTACGTTCCCTAAAATATGGTTGAGCGAAGCGATGGCTGGTTCATGCGTCATGCTCGTGAACGGGTGCTGCCAGTGGGAATGGGTCTGCTCTTATCTGCTTGCCTTAAAATGTGTTTTCTTTTATTTTTATTCATTTTATTAAGAATTACATTTGAAACATGTATAGCGCAGCTTGCAGTATATAGTAGATTATCATAGAGAAAAAACCGATAATCGGTGCCAAGTCTGTGGAGGACGATATCGTCCTTACGGGCGTTGACAGTCGGGAGTATGGAGAGGACACAATGGTCCTTACGGGCATACTTGGGTTAAGTAGAATTCCTAAGTAACTGAAAATTGTTCACCGCTATGATCATTAGTTCGCCTATACTTAACTGTATTTATCATAACCCATTGTGTAATTGTGATGGAAACTGACCTTAGTCATACCATGTTAAGGTCATTTTTCAATTTGACGACTCTGTATGAAATAAAACAGGGAGAAAAAAACAACCCTTGGAGTTTCTTGCCGGTTCTTCTCCAAGGCCTCCCGCTGTAGGGTTTGCGAACCGATGGCGTAGCTTCTATGACGTTCACAAGTATTGTAAATAACAATCTAAATTGAATAAACAAATTTGAATCTTGAATCTTGAATCTTTAACTGTCTCTATTCTAAATATAATCCTTCCCATGAACTCAAACTATCACCTTAAATACCACTTCCATTCCACAGCTTTGCCTGAGCTAAAACTTATTTTACTATGGGAATGAGCCTTATTCCCGCGGTAACAATTCGCCTATGTCCTTTCTAATAGGGTCTCAAACTATCTCCATTCCAAATTTCATCAAAATTGGTTCAGCCGTTTTGACGTGAGCATATACAATTTCGCATTTACTTATAATAATAGTAGGGATAGTAGAAATAGGAACATGAATGGCCGGCCGCGAATACGTTCGCGAGTACACATCGCAAAATTTTGTGTCTAAAAGTCATCATCAATCTATTTTAATGTGTCCGCTGCTGAGGCACAGGCCTTCATATAGATGGATAAGGAGAATGGGCCATGACCTTCCACACGGGCCCATTGAAGTTATGATGTATTAACCAATCCAAATGCAGCCAGAAACATCGGCTTATCGTGTCTGCCGAAGCACGATATATTTTTAACACCAATCCCGTGATAGACCATTGCAAAAGTCACATAACCTTAGCGATCGCAGGCCGAGCACGCTACCCACCTGCTCTATATACCAAATTTCATGAAAGACAGATCGGTGGTTTAGACATAAGAAGGTAACGATACCTAGACAAACAGGAGCTACTTTAGTATGAATAATATTCGGACATTCTACTCTTGAACTACCAAAATGCAAAAAAAAATCAAGTCAATACTTTCCTAAAAAATGTGTAATACTGATTTTCTTGAGTTTTATTCTAATGCATAAAAACTTTTTGCTTTGCATGACAATGAGCTGTCATGGGATCCATGCTTCATTGACTAAGTGAATAAAAAAAAACTGTATCCCACGGGAACGGTACTTTTTCCAGAGTAAAAAAAACCGTATGAAATTTTCCAGGCCAGAGTTCAATTATCCCGATCGATTTAGCCGTTTAGTTGTGATTGAGCCACAAACATAACTCCGTATCTTTAATACCCCCACCCACCCTATATAAAAATTAACCCCCCCTTTCTACCCTATTAGGGGATTTTTTTATTTGCCTGCGCAGATCATTTTTATTGATGACCAGTATCCTTCATACCATTTTCCATACTCCGAAGTCCAGAAATGAGGAAGTTTTCATATAAGCCTAAATCCCCCCTCTACCCTATTAGGGATTTTTTTATAACTTCGCATATGCAGATCATTTTCAATCGTGACCAGTATCCAACATACCAATTTCCATACTTCTAAGTTCAGAAATGAGGAAGTTCCATATAAGCTTAATCCGCCCATTTTACCCCATTATAGGGGAGTTTTTTTAACTTCGCTTAGGCAGATCATTTTCAATCGTGATCAGTATCCAACATACCAATTTTCATACTTCTAAGTTCAGAAATGAAGAAGTTCCATATAAACTTTATCTCCCCATTTTACCCTATTAAGGGGGAGTTTTTTTACTTTGTTTACTCAGATCATTTTCTGTCGTAACCAGTATCCAACGTACCAATTTTCATGCTTCTAAACCCATAAATGAGGAAGTTCCATACAACGTTAACCCCCCCATTTTACCCCTTCAGGGGGGGAGTTTCCCAAAATCCGTTCTTAGCGGACGTCTCCTAGTCATAATTTACCTTCTTGGCAAATTTCATCTTCATTGGTCCAGTAGGTTTCGAGATTTCGTGATGAGTGAGTTATGTCCCCTCGATTTTATATATATAGATTTTCCAAACCTCTACTAAAGGATCATTTTGTACACCTGGGTGTCTAAAACGATCCCGTACTATCTTGTTTGGTTAACCCATACATTTTGGTTCAATATATTCTATGTGCTCAACGAGTTCTCTCTCATGCTTAGGTGTAAACACCGTTTGTTTACTGCCCAAAGTTTTAGCTACACCAACTGCGTTTTTGTTTTTAGCACCATTACAGGATCAGAAAACTGTCTTGTCGTACAGAAAACTCACTCCCAGTTTTGTCGCTAAGTTTTTCTTTGATATGTAGGTACGTGGCATGATCTGTAAAAAGTACAAATAAATATGAATACTTACAAAAAAAAAACATGACCAATTTTAAATAGTTTTTCAAGTTTTGTGAAATTATTCCTAGGATCGTTTTATACCCACTAAAGGGGATCGTTTCACCCCAAATGTTGAATTTACAAAAAATGTCGAAGTATGACCTCAAACATTATCTTGGTGAGATCAAAACGAGTTTCAAATGTTACTAAATATCAATTAAAACTACCAGGAAAACTTTCATTCACATATCCACATAAGAATTTCAACAATTTAACTTTGATTGCAGGCTTATCTTACTTCTTATCGTACTCACACCGCCATGACACTTTATTGGGCTACTGAGTGGAGTACTTAGGGAAGACGTTAGCCAACAAATCGCATAGATGGTACTAGTATTTTTGTTGAAACTGTAGGGAATCATTTTACCTCGAGGGATCATTTTGTACACCTTTCCCCTAACCGTTATTCCGCAGCATTTTAGAATGGTTGTAAATATTTTACAGTCGAGTGTCTGACACGGCCACACGAGACAGGAAAACATGTATCTTCTTAAACACGCCCGGGTACTCCCAGCGGGGTCTTGTATGCATACCTTTATGCAGACGATGGAGAAAATAAGATAGTTATGTACTTTGTATATGAGATTTATATTATTTTTATTATTTATACACACTTAAGATACCTATGGGTTTATGTGATATCGAATAAAATTAAGGGGATGATTCAATCAGTTACCTATTTGCAATGCATTTTCAGTGATACCTACTTGTTCCCAAATTTTGTAAATTGAATCACGAAATTATTTAATTCCTATCGTCTATCGTTCCTATCGTCAAAACGCCTACCTAAATGTTATTCAAGATTTACTTGAAAATAATATAAATTATCAGATAATTGTAATAATAGAAGTACCTATCACCAAATAGTTATTCCTAGTTTGAAAACATGTGCAAGGAGCGAAGCCATTATGTTTTTATATTTCGGTTTTGTTACATATGTTTTTTTTTTGTTTTTGTTTAATCATTGCACTGAAATAAATATTTTAGGACAGACAATATAGGTAGTTGCCTAAAATAATTACCAAAACAAACTGAATATAATTTTTTAGGTTAACAAGAGTCCGTTACTTAGAAGAGGGTTAAATGAATTTATTATGCGTATAGAACTGGAGGTCCCATTTAATTTGATTGGCACCTATGCAAATGATACGTTACGACAAATTGAATATCTTTGTTAAGGGGTCCATACGTATGACTTTTGGGATTTAGTCCCTTCTTGACATTTCTGAGTGCAGGTGTTGCCTAAGTAAATAGATTAAACTTCGAATTTAAATATCTTTTAATTAAATTGCATAATGTTAAACATGTTTTATTTTCAAACTTTCAAACTGTCTCCTAACAAGCCGTCTCCATAGCTCAGCGGTCAGAGCATTGCGTGTTTTTAGTGTCTAAAAACACATATCATTTTTAGGGTTCCTTAGTCAACAAGGTACCCTTATAGTTTCGGCATGTCCGTCTGTCCGTCCCCAGCCTAGCTCATAGACTTTTAGTACTAGAAAGCTGTAATTTGGCATAAATGTACATAATAAATAATCACGCCTACAAAGTCGTAAAGTAAAATAAAAATAAAAAAAATTTAGTTTAGTTTTCCTACTACTTTTAGGTTACTCCTACACGTGAAGTGGGAATGTAATTTTTTTTCTTGTCTACCCCATAGTGTGAGGTGTAGTTTGATAGCAATTTCAAAAATATTGCGGGTTTGTGAAAACAGTTTTTCGATTGAGGATAAAGATAAAGATAAAATAAACATGATACACATGTAAGTACTTTTGAATCGTCAACATTTTCCTACTGCAATGAATACTTTTGTAGCTGACAAGAAGAACAGGCGCAATAAACTTGGCTAGCTTTAAAGTGCAACATTTTGTTAGAGTCAAGTGGTGTTAGGTCTAATTTAATCAGGACAACATTACTCTTTAGTTAGACATAATAATATGCAATGATTTTGTTACACACCATAACTATAAGCAAAAACCCTAACATAACATTATGAAATGCAGCGTTCATTAGATTTCGCCAATACACCGGCGCAGGGACTTACATGCTCTTATACGCTTCTCTATTCCATCCTCTTCCACCCAACCACTCCTCACTACCATAAAGAATGTTTCCAGTATCACACCTCCTCCACTCAATGTACCTTACGCTCCTCCTCAAATCTTATTCTTGTTTTTCCTCCCCATTCCACAGATTTCCTCTCCTATTCCTTCTCTATGCATGCTGTTCGATTATGGAATGCTCTTCCAGAAGGTATCAGGAAGGCTCGCTCTCTTAAATCTTTTAGTGATCAAGTCAGAACGCATTTCCTTTCTTATTCTTAGTACCTATCTTATTTCCTTTCTCACTCCTACTATCCTTAAATTTTCTTTATTTTATTCCTATTTCTTTTTAATTATATCTATAATACATAATATAATTTTCTTTAAATTGCGCCCAAACCCCTTCCCCTTTTTGTCCTCAGACGATTATTACTTTTCCACTCAAGGTTGCCTGGAAGAAATTGCTACGTAGCAATAAGGCCGCCCTTTGTGTGCTTCTTTTGTATTGTTTTCTTTTTGTTACATAAGTGTTTTCTTATTGCAATAAAGTGTTTTTATTATTATTTGATTTCAGCCATTATAGCGAAGCAATCAATTTAGCTTTCAGGACAGCACTGCACTGGCCCATTTGTAGCAAAATTTAGTCGTTGATTTTGGCAACGCTGATTTATCGTTGAATACTACGATAATATAATAAAATCGTCGCGGACAAACACTTCTCGTTATAGACCGTACGCGATACCAATTAATGAATTAATTCAACTAAGAAAAACAAAGACAAACGCATAAAACTTAAATTAGTTAGAATAAACAAATCTAGTGGTGTTACGTCAAAGCTTTTACAATGTAGATAGGTGTGCTTGTACACCGTGCAAGTAGCTGGAGCTAGTAAAGATGCGGGTTACACGCGTGAATAATATGCGCAAGCTACTTGTTCAAGTTACTCGCTTGTACTTGTACATGGAGCAAGTAAAGACACAGGCTACTTGCGCAAGCAGTCCGCACAAAGTTAATTGCTCGTGGTCAAGAGCTACATGTGCATGCTATTCGAGCGGAAGCTTTATGAGTTGAACCTGCTCAAGTAACATGCGCGATTACCCGCTCGACAGACCCGCGCGCGCAGAGCACGTGGATCAGAAGCTCTACTCTAATTCAACGAAAAACGAAACTTCGTTAGCCCCGCTGCTTTCACTCGATTCTGTCACACCCGGAGAGTGAGAGGAACGGGTATAACGAAGTTTCGTTTTTCGTTGAATTAGAGTAGGCTTGCAGTTGCGAGTTGCGCAGGTCAGGTGGTCCGCTTTGGTACATGCTCGAGTCGCTAGACCCGCACATGTTTTTAAACGGTAAGTTTACGATGCATATAACCTGCGCAAGTACCTCAACATGCGCAAGCTACATGCACCGTGTACCTACTATTACCTTTAGGCAAGTAGGATACACAAAGAGTGGATGGCAATCGAAGGTATAATCGTTAATATTTAGATAGGTAGGTACTTATGAGTTTTCATATCATGAATAATTCGCGCGACAATTGATGGAATCTAGAATCTATGTGGTGTGCGTGTTATGTTATTTTATTACCATAAAGGTGTGATTTAGACCGCGCCGCAAACCGCAACTGTCGCACAAGTGTCGTGTCGCGGCGTCGTCGTCGTCGCTACGTTTCTATTTTTTTTGTATGAAATACCTTTCGTAGCGAGCGTCAGTGCCGCGCGACACTACCGCGCGCATGCGCCCACTTTTCGCAGAAAAAATAAGGCAGTAGGTACTAAGAAAATAACACATATCGATATTGGCTTTATTTCAAATAGGTAAACATTGATTTACTTTACACGATAACGTAAATCCGTGACATTTTAACGAGTTATCTGCCTAAAATGATCTACATCGCTGTAGGAACACCGTAATTGTATCACACCAATTATCCAGCTCATCAGTAGTTTTCATTAAGAAACTGTGTTACGGAAACTATAGATAAAGGATAAATATATACCTACTTTTATATTTTTTTTTGTAAACACATACTTAATATACTTACATACATAACACCCAGACCAAGACAAATAGAAACACAAAGAAAGACAAATATGTTCATGCACACAAATATTTTTCTTGTTCTGGAATCGAACCCGAGACCTCCGGCGCAGAAGGCAGGTATCCTACCCCTACGCCAAATCGGACTTCGAATTCATACGAAACAGTGCATCGTCCAGTATAATCTGACCTCTTCCTTTGGTTCAGGTTTCATAGGTGATTTGTAATAGGGTATTTTACTGTTGTTGAAATGTAGATATTTAATGATGACGTTAAAAAATATTGCAATTAAGAATACCAAATGTGAAAAAATAATTTGAATCTGTTTTATAATAAAAGAATTATAGTCTGTTTGATTTTGACTATAGCTGTCTCTTTCTAAAACGAAATTCTTCTATGGCGTGACTATGACGCTACTAACCCACTGACGTCACTAAGATAGCGTCCTGTCCTTGTCTAATTATAAAGTTTGAAGTCCACATCTTTGCAAATATTCAAGATAATTCAAGATGAAAACTTGTTTTGTGTAGCTAATATTTCGAAAAACATTTTAAAGAAATAAAAAAAAATCAGTAAAATACCATATTGCTGCTTGCTGCTGCGGGTAGGTTCAAAAGCATGGCAGCGACATGACTCCGCGTTCGAGAAGCTCAGATCGAACGCGTACCTTTACTGTACCAATATCAAGAAAGCTATTGATTCAAAAAATAAACTCATAAATTCGTTTTAACCGCCTCTGTAGTCTAGTGGTTCATACCACCGATTTCAGACCCAGAGGTCCCGGATTCGATTCCCAGTGGGGACCGATACAATTATGTACTATTGTATTCGGTTTGGTTGGTGGTAGGACTTGTTCTTAGTCCGCCTGGCTAGCTACCACCATCTTATCTAAATCGGACGCCATAACAATGATGTTTTCAGCATTATTGTGTTCCGGCAGTTAGAGATAAGATAGCCAGTTCCTCAGTTATTGAGGATTCCGGGAGTAGTGCGCTTCCACCTTCAGCCTTATCACCACTTATCATCAGCCGGCCTAGCATGACCGGCTTATAACGCGCGATATGATATGGTACGGCAAGTTGTCTTGCTTACCCCACTAAGGTCTAAGCAAGACGGCATGCCGTACCATATCATATCGCGCGTTATAAGCCGCTCATGCTAGGCCGGCTGGTGTGATGAAGACTAAGTGCTACCCCGTTGTGAATAAATAAATAAATAAATTCTATCTTTGGGACTTTTCGACAGTTCTCAAGACACATGCAAAAGTCCGAACGAACTGTATAATATAATCTAGCGTATTAATTTTCCTTATAATCGTTTTTATAACTTGTTAAATGTCGCATCTGTTTTTTTATTAATTAGTCATTGGCTCTAAACTTACAAACATTTTTCCTCTTTCGAGGTATTTGTCATGAGAAGCAAATTTTATCAACGGTACGATAATATTATTTCCATAACCAAACAATAAATTCAGTTTTTTTTTACCGATTGAAGATTTGCTACATTTCCCTTTTGCTATAGTTTTGTTAAGACCTATAAAACTTTAATAACACTCTGGAGGACAGGTTTTTTTTAATTGTAAATAGGCAAGCGCTTTTAAATAGTATGGCTCTTGAAAATAAATGTGAATTATTTTTACTTTTTCGCATTCACAATACAATGAGGGATTTTCTGACAGATGATTAAAAAAGAAAAAAGTAAGTTCCAAAAAACTCAACAGATGGCGTTCATCAGACATGGGTTTGCTTTTTTTAAATTTGCTGGCAAGGGCCCTGTTTAACCATTTTTACAAGTCTACAATTATGTAAGAAAGCTAGTGAAGTACTTGTATTTTTACTCTAGTAGAACATCAGATTCACAAGTTGGCGGCCATTTTAAAAGAAATCATTCACTATTATTACGAGTGTAATGTCAGTGACATTGACATTAAGATAATAGTAGATTATATTACAAGGGAGCAAAATAGCATATTTACGGCGAGGGCGCTATTTTTAATCCAGAGCGGAGTGAAGGATTCTATAGTAGAATCCCGAGCGTAGTGAGGGATTCTAAAGTAGAATCCTGAACGCAGCGAGGGATTCAATATACGTCGCCCGAGGTGAAAATAATTTTGCGGCCGAGTAATACACTCTACTTTTATTTCGAATTTATGGAAAGTCAATACACTTTGCTTTTCATAATAAGAAAAGCAACAAAAACAACTAAAACTACCTAGAAAAATAAAAGAATGGTGGCGGGGGGCATAGCCTTCTCTATTTTTTTTATTATATTTAAAAAATTTGAAGTTCAATTAAACAAAAAATAAAAAAATTATATGTCCATCGGATGCCTCCTATGTATCTCCGGAGTTTTTAGCTTCGACGCACCGTTTTTGATATATTCTCATTTTTATAAAATTCATTTTTGAAACAGTTCCGGCCCCCCCACCCCATACAACATCAGTAGAAAACTTTTTCATTGCCGATGAGATAACTCTATGGTTGACTGTAACCAAATTCAGTTCTATTTTTAAAAATACTTTTACACCCTAGGGTGCAATGCAGAGTTTTGAACCCGCTGCTCAGTTTAAAGGCCTGATCAGACGAGGGACTGTCCGCCGAGTACTTTTTTGTCCATCGATATAGATCTCTTATAAATTGTATCGAATAACGCACACAAGGAACTAAAAGTACCGCAGACAAAAAGTCCCCGAAAGTACGGCGGACACCGAGAGACTGGACTGGACAAAAGTTCGCGGTAGTCCCCGAAAAAAATAGAACAAACGTAAATAGGCGTAACAACGCACACAACGAACTTTAGTCTGCATTGAGCGCCCGATAGTGAAGTACGTCTTCGGGCAACAAATGACCGCACACTATATGCGTTGAGTCCGCGACAAGTACCCGGAGGAAATATTTTGGACGTACAGGGACTTTTTGTCCCACGGGGACAACAGTCCTTCGTCTGATTAGGCCTTAAATATACATCACTTTTCGAATATGAGAAATGAAAAATATTTATCAGCCAATGCATTTATATGTCATTAGGTATTCCAATGACACTCTTTTTTGTTACCATAAAAAACACTTGTTATTTACTTCGTGAAACAGAATTTACAAGTCCATGTTACATTTCGAAGCTTGTGAACTTGTAAACTTGTATCTTTCGAGAAGTAGGCCCATCTCTGTGTGGTAATAAACAATAGAGGTGAGTGGATTCATGTCTGGTCAGCGACATCTATCGAGCTAATAAATAAACTTTTTTTTTTTAATTTGCTGGTAGAAAATCTCTCATTGACCTGTTTCACAACTAGCTCGGATGGCACTCGAACCCGTCCCATTTCCCAGTTCATTTTTAATATTTTCAGTGAATTTGTGGTTTAATTTGTGTAAGGCTGGTTTCATAGCTGTCCAGCTAACCCGGACTCCGTACAGTCACATTCAACCATACTTCACACTCGTTTTCTTTTAGTTTTGGGCCTAACTAAACAGACGTCTGTTTGTTAAACAATTTCAACTGTCTAGCAATCAAGGGTCATGAAATACAGCCTGGTGGCAGACAGAAAGACAGACAATGGATTCTTTGTAGTAGGGTAGCGTTTATACCCACAGCCTTCTTAGTACATGGAAATCGTACCAAATAAGTGGTGTTGCCTTGCATTAAATGAGGTAGTTCTGATTTTTTTATATGTTAGTAGTGATGAGATAGTAATGACAAATCTAAGTTTTCCACCTCGAAAGCCCTCCGGATCATTGTTAAATATTTAAAAATCCAATAAATTTTCAGTTTTTTTTCAGTTTTTGTAAATTTTTACCACCAAGGATCTGAGTCACGGCAAATGTTACTATGCACTCTTTAAAGTAGACTAAATTTGCAATAAAAAAAGAGTAATTGGGTTTTTGTAAGCCAAATAGTTTTTAAGATACGGCTATTTTTAAATTTGCAAAATCACAAAAAAGGAAGTATTACAGTTTTTTTATATTTCGTCAACTTTGACCCCCTAGTAGTGGGTTTATGGCAAAAGTTTTTTATTAGTTATTAAAGTCCATTAAATTTTCAACAAAATGAGATTAATTATGTCGATTTACACCAGATAGTTCCTAAGACACAGCTGTTCAAAATTATAGAGGTAGGTAAGTAAACAATTATGTAATAGAAGGCTTTGCAAAAGGTAGTAAGCCCTAAAGGAAGAAGGATCTAGGAGACGTTCCTGTTCTACCCTGTTAATGACACGCAAACCTTAATCACCTTGAAAGCATACCAAAGATGTAAGGTTGTACCAGCAGATGTGTTTGCAGGAAAGCAGAACTCAAATGTTCGGCTGTTTGCAGCTACTGCATTGGCCAATCATGCGAGAACATACCAGACCTGATGTGTGATGACATTGATGAACCATTGATTGATAACCCACCATCAAAGGACGATTTTGACCTTCCTGAGCAGTTTGATGAAGAAATTATACCACAGCAAGCTGCCCCCAAAAAGTGTGCTGTGGATTCAGAGGACGTGCCTGGTCTATCAAAATTGTACATACAATGTACATAATTGATCCCACCACCTCCCAGATCCTCCTTCCTTTATGGCGTACTTCATTTTGCAAACCCTTCTATTACATAATTGTTTACTTACCTCAATAACTTTGAACAGGTGTCTCAGGAACTATCAAGTGTAAGTTTATATTACTATCAACAAAATGAGACCAATTATAATTGGTCTCATTTTGTTGGAAATTTTATGCACTTTTATAACTAATAATTTAACTTTTGCCATAAACCCACAAAATGTCGAAAACTAAAAAAACTGTAATACTTCCTTTTTTGAATTTTTGCAAACTTTTAAATTGCCCCATCTTAAAAACTATTTGACTTACAAGAACCAAATTATTCTCATTTGACTGCAAATTTAGTTTACTTTAAAGCGTGCATAGTAACTTTTGCCGTAACACAGGTCCTTGGTGGTAAAAATTGATAAAAACTGAAAAAAATCTGAAAATTTGTTGGATTTTTAAATATTTAACAATGATCCGGAGGGCTTTCGAGGTGGAAAACTTGGATTTGTCATTACTATCTCATCACTACTAACATACAAAAAAATCAGAACTACCTCATTTAACGCAAGGCAAAATGTACGATTTCCATGGACTATCTCTATCGTCACCGCCTTCTCTATCGTCATCTACAAGCCATGCTATGAAGCGGACCGGCAACATTGCTGTGAACTGGTTTACTCCTCTGAGTACTAAACTATGGTGATGGCATACCTACGAAAAAGTTAGGTATACCTAGACATACCGAGAAACAAAAATGGCGACCGGTCACCGGCCTCAATCATGCATTAATATGACACAGACTATGACGTCACGTTTTAATGTTGTCAAAAATAGGTCGAATAAATATATTGCTGTCTCTTTTTACATGGAGTATTGGAGGTAAGATAGAACAAGATAGCTGTTTATGAGCACAATGTCGATTTAGCTCATATTTGTATAACGGATGAACTATACTTAGAACAATATGCCATCTCCATAGGATTCAGTACTCGAGGTTTACTAGCTGTTTACCTGTCAAAAAGTCAAATCGGTTCACCTGAAACTAGAAATGCGACGTTGCCAACTTTATGCGCGCGGCTTGTAGAAGACGATAGAGACGGCTGTGATTTTACCCCTTGGGTACGGAACCCTAAAAACTAAGAGACTAAAGTTGAAATTGTTTTCGTTCGAAGATAGGTAGTTTGAACCACAGAACATAGAAAGATTTTTGTGGTTTGACATTATTTTCCGAGTAATTAAGACCATGTCACGGAAATACACCGGCAAAAAATTCGTCACCCCGTATGCTCTGTTTGAATTTCGACACAGAATCAATAGGAGATCCGCAGGCTTATTACCGATCTTAAAGTGACAGTTGCAACAGACGCGAAAATTAACAATTAATCGCTCCCAAAACACATATTCGTATTACGGAACGAAGATCGCTACGATAGCGCCACAAGCGAGCGATTTGTGAATTAAAATTGCATGAAAGCGCTCGTACCGTACTGTACCGATTGCAAACTAACCGCAACTAGTAGCAGTCGCGTTGCAATTGTACAATTAGCAACTGGTTGCTTATTTTGGTAATAAGCCTGCCGACTGTTATTGATATGTAAATATTTAATAGTAACATTCAAAAATATAACATTGAAGAATAACAAAAGTGAAAAAAAATATTCAAAATGTTAATTAATAAGCAAGTAATGAGCTGCTGAATTGTGAAAAACTGTGTCTCTAGCTTGCTCTCTCTAAAACGAAATTTTATATGGCGGGAGTATGGCGCTAAGCACATCTGACGTCATCTGTGGCTAGCGCTGTCCTTGTCTAATAAGGAAGTTTGATGAGCTATAGCTCCGAAAATATGGAAAATATTTGAAAATAAATACCTGTGTCGTGTTTCTGATATTAATGAAAACATTTTAAACAAATAAAAAAAATCTATCCATACCCCTATTGCTACTTTCAGGTAGAAAGCAAGGAAAGCCTAAACCAGTCTCAGATGTTTAACAAGCAAGCTGATCTCGATACTGTTAACAACCTGTGTTGGTCAGGAATAACCGGAAAGTTAAATAAAAATAGTAGAACCTAGCCGCACGAGCCTCATTTCGCGACCGAGGCAAAACCGATATGGTTGAAAAACCCATCTTAACAAAATGTGTATTTAAAAGAGCGGACGCATTCTTATGTTTCATTCAACCGAATATCGAGCAAGGTTTTTAAAGTGAATTTTGGTAAACAAAATGTTGGGATTTTTTGCAGTTTTCGCAGCCAGTTTTGTGTTAAATGGAGCCGGTATGTATATTTTTTATTTGTTAGTGTTGTGCAATTTTTTGCTTTTATTATTATGATGTGAAGTGAACTCGTGGTTGGAAATAAAATAACGAAAGTGAAACTTTGGGATTCGAACCTAGGTACCTACTCGTGATTGGAAATTAAATTACGCAATTGGAACTTTGTGATTCGAACCTAGAGACTCTCCGTGGTTAGTCTCAGATAAGTCTTCCATTAATTGCAGCTTCGAAAATTACATAATTATGTTGAGTGTTAGGAACAAATTTTTTCTGTCCGTACTTACCTATATCGTTTTGCGCTTTTTTATAATATTACGATACAATGTATAATACTAAACCTAATGTTTTGTTAAGATAATGTTTATTTAAATAAGGAAATCCAGCACCCACTTGAAAAAAAATTTGTACGATTTATTATTTTCTTGAAAACTATTAGGTACTTACAATATTTTAATGTCTCCCTTAAAAAAAATCCTTTCATAACAAAAGGTGGTACCTATTTTCTAATCAGAATCTATGTTTACAAAATTCTTCCAAGTTTAATGATTAAAAATGAAAGCAGGTGATATTGTTTGTTACTCTCCCATCAAATTCTTCAATATACTTAGGTTAAATATTTATTTAACATTATTAAAAAAAAACAATGATGGAAACAATAAGAATCACTTACCTATAAATAGTTACCTAAAATCGATTTGAAAATTTAAATTCATCTGTTATTTACTGATTTTGCAGAACCCTGCATCACCCCTTTGGGTCAACAAAGTAAATGTGTGACCATCAACGAGTGTCCAGAAATAAAATACCGCATAAGAAATTTCTTGGACCAACAGACTGTGGACTTCCTGAGACAATCCAAATGTGGCTGCGATGTCCAAAATCCTAGAATATGTTGTGGTCCAATACCAAATAACTGGCGACAGAATGGATTATTGGTGTGTATAGCAATGAATCATGCATGACAACGAACGACGTCTGTCCGACGAACATATTATCTGACCCGGTGTTGGAGTCGCCACTAGCAATACGAAATAACTGAAATGGCTGTTAAGTGTCAGCTGAAAAGCTTTTTGTAGTTCCAAATCTAGATACTTAAGATAAGTTTGTGGCGTGAAATTTTAATTGAGATTTGAGTCATCGATATAGATCAATTTGTGGTTCCTCTGACGACTCGCCGCTCGTCGTTCGTTTTCTTGGTGAGACCGATGACGAATATACTATAAAAAAAAAATGGTTTTAGCTTAGGAACTTTCTTTCGTAAGCAAAACTGTAATAACTGTAAAATCGAATAGCAGACATTAGTGTAGTCATCACTTGTATATTTAGATGCGAAAAAGACGAAATGAGGTTCGTTCAACTATAAAGGCTCAGTTCAGACAAAGCAGGTAAATGCTCAAGCAATTTACTAACTCAATCGAAAAAAGATCATATTTTTAAGGCATAAAGTAAACATTTTTATGAATATCGACACTAATCGGTATGCTCGCAACTCGGGCGCGCGCTTCCTCGTTCGGGAGTTCTCGAGATTGTTCGATCGACAATCTTTGCTGTTCCGGTGACAGCGGCGCTCCTGTGGCGGTGCTATATATATTCTTTTCTTTTTTTATTCAACTTGACAGCAAAATGACATTAAATAGAAACACGTTAGGTTCAGCTTTTGGCCACCGGAACAGAAAACGTTGACGCACTTTACCGCATTATTGCTCTCAATTTGTATTGTGGCCAGAGGAGGCTCAAGTCCGCGCGAGGATTTTTACGCTTAGTCTGAACTGCCCTCTGATTCACAAACCGTCAGATACGGAATCGGATTCGAATTCTGTGCTGTGTCTTTGTCTATTTTATAGTGAGTAACAGTGACAGAGCATACATTCCGCTGTCGAGAGCGTTTCCGGTTCGTGAATCAGGTGGCAGACAGAACTGACTCTAATATTCGGTAATTAGCCATAGATACCTACAGAGCGAAGCAAACCTTTTTCTCATAGTCCTGTAGCCCGTGGACATTCAAATTACGAAAAAGGTTACCGTTTGTCTTCGTGAAATTATTATAGATTTCGCCATTGTATCTATACATATAATAAAACAGAAACGGACAAAAAGTCTGTACATGAAATATAAAAAAAAAAAAATTACTGCTATGTGATGTGTACAGGATATAGACCCCAAAACGATAGATATTAAAATTTTTGTCTGTTTGTCTGTTTGTCTGTTTGTCTGTTTGTCTGTTTGTCTGTTTGTATGTTCGCTTTTCACGCAAAAACTACTGGACGGATTTTTACCAAATTTTGTGTAGTAATAGCTTATAACCCGGGTCAACATATAGGGTACCTTTTATTGCGGGAAATTTAATTATTCCTACGGGAAAATACAAAAACTGATTCTTACTAAAATAGATGGCGCCACATGATTATGAAAATACGTTATATTTAATCGCTGTCTCAATTAATAATGAATCATGTTATTTTTTTTTACCTGCTTCAAAACATAATATAAATTAAAACCCATCCAGGCTCATATAAAATCATAAAAATAATTTCATGTTATTTACGTCATTATATCTACTAAGCAATAGATGGCGCAGGAAGTCAGTAAGATATACCTCTCACAAAAGAACATTCGAATGATTATATTAATTAGGGTGAAAGTCCCCTCTGTTGCCACTTTAAGATGTTTTTCACTTCTTTTGCATCATAAATACTAAGCAATAGATGGCGCGGGAAGTCAGGAAGATTACGATATACCTTTCACAAAAGTACATCCGAATGATTTTATCTATATTAAGTAGGGTGAAAGCCCCCGCTGTTGCCACTTTAATTTGTTTTCACTTCTTTCGCCTATGGTCTTAAGTAGGTATCTAAAATTGTCAAGAATGTATCTTATACTTTTCTTTAAATTTTTAAATTTACAATACAAAAAAACTACTTAAAAAATTTAACCGACTCCAAAAAGTATTTGTCATCTGAGAAGGAAAAATGTAATTTATATTATAATTAAGGTACCTTTTTGAGGTCGGTGCCAGTCAGTTTTTTTTTAAATTACTATTTATTTCCTAAGTTTTAGTGTATATTGTACAATAACATACCCACGAAAACTACTAAACCGATTTTGACGAATCTTAGACTGTTCCCAAAGTTAGAATACACCTAATTTAAATCAAATAGAATCATCTCGATATGCCTTTCGATTTCGAGAAATTCGTGGACATACATAGTAAAAACATATAACTAAGTATTCATATACTTACGAAATTTAGTTTTATTTTAGTCAATTAAAAACCTATTTTTTAAACTTAAAATGTGCGAAGGGTGCCGATTGATGTGTTTTTTGTCAATCAAATTTTAAAAGATACATCGAGAAATCAATACTTAACTAACTTAGATAAAATAAAAGAAACATCTAATTCGATGTAAACTGAAAAGTGTTTATTGAATAATATTCCTATGTCATAAAGAATTATTACTATTGTTATTATGACTTAAAAGTCAAAGATAAAAAGTATATTATCAAGCAAAAGTTATTAACGAAATGTTTAAAGCTAAGTAAGCACTCGAGGCAGTGGCCAAAACTAAAGTTCTTACCCTATTGATATTAATTTATATTTCGTTTTCCACTCGACGCTAGATGTCGCTACAGTAAGTATAGTGCCACAAATATATCTGAACCGGTGACAGTGGTCCTGGAGGAGCCACTAGCAATACAAAATTAACTGTCAAAATGGACTGCCGGCAGTCAACAGTATATTTAGTACCAAAAAATAACCACTGTGTGAAATAAGTTTGTCGCAATGTAGACAAAATGTCACCAATGTAGTTTTGAAAATTTTGCTCAAACACTAAGTGGCCAGTACGTAGTTACCTACACCTACAGTGCCACAAGCTTTTCTGTTCCGGTGACAGTCGTGACAGAGGAGCCACTTGCGATACGAAATTAGCTGTCAAAATGGACTGTCGTATGAAAACTGTTTTAGTTCCTAAGATAATCACCGGAACAGAAAAGATTGGCGCACTATACCTACCATTTTCTATGTCATTTAACCGGCTCTGGCTACTTAGGCCTTCAGCCGTAGGTACCATCCAATAAAATAAAGGAATATTAAAAATAGTTTTCTATCTAACTAATTTATTCATTTATTTACTAGGAAAGCTTACATAAGTGATGATTGATTAAAATTAAATAATTAAATGGTATATCATTACATTTTATATAGTCCATTCGCTTAGATAGTGTCGCTCTGCCACAATGCCGTGCGGGTGTACCGACACTATCTAACCGAACGGTCTATACCTGTTACTTAAAGAAGAAATGTCTCCATACTACTAGCCTTCCGCCCGCGACTTCGCCCGCTCGGATTAAACGACGACGTTATCCCACGGGACTGTGATATTTTTCAGGGATAAAAAGTAGCCAAAGGCAGCCATTACATCCAGATCGCGATCACTGATCGTGATCTTGATCGCGATCGAGATTTACTTTGTAGATATTTTGCGATCAAGATCGCGAGCCGTCAGTCATCTTCGTACACAGTCAATCTGCATCGCGATCATTGATCATTGATCATTGATCCAGATTGACTGTCTAATGGCTGCCTAAGTATGTCACTTTTCAGCTGCCAAACTATTCCCATTCCAAAAGTCACGTCGATCCGTTACAGGCAGTTTAAGGCAGCCATTACATCCAGATCGCGATCACTGATCGTGATCTTGATCGCGATCGAGATTTACTTTGTAGATATTTTGCGATCAAGATCGCGAGCCGTCAGTCATCTTCGTACACAGTCAATCTGCATCGCGATCATTGATCATTGATCATTGATCCAGATTGACTGTCTAATGGCTGCCTAAGTATGTCACTTTTCAGCTGCCAAACTATTCCCATTCCAAAAGTCACGTCGATTCGTTGCAGTGGTCGGAGTGGACGTGCCTCGTGCGATCCAAGAGCACCAAGAGAACAAATTAGATTCACGAACCATGATCCCCAATCTTAGGTCGTGGTTGGCCAATCCAAGATGGATCGTTTGGTGTGGTTCAGTTTTATGAACCTCGCGTAGAATAGATCTATTGCCCGCTAGCAAGCAACGTCGAAGAACGAAGAACGGTTATCATTATACACTGTTATGTGTGATACATGCATTTTTGCGTATAAAAACCATATGAAAATATAGATAAGTTATCACAACTTACCCCCTGTACACACTGGGCGCTCGGCGAGCGTTTGGTGAGCGTACGCGAGATATTTTGTATGAGAATCTGTAGTTCTGCTACTGCCCGCTAGAGGCGCTGTACAGATTTGCATACAAAATGCAACTAACGCCCAGTGTGTACCAGCTCTTACTGTAAATCGAGATTTGACAGCCTAAACCGACCTAGATAGCGGTTTAAATTTAAATCGGGATCGGTAACAACAAGTAGCTAAATGGGATTTAAAAGAAAATCAAGATCCAAGTGGCCCTTTTGAGTTATGAAGAAGAGAAGAGAAGTTTGTTTTTTTGTCGCCTCTAAGGGATTGCAGACTTCAGTATTTAATTTGACATACATTTTAGCTTGATACCTCCCACGCATACTTGAGAAAAAGTTTCTTGACAGACGGACAGATCTTTGAATAAGGGCTCAACTATGTTCTTGCAGCATATGATAACAACATACCATGTTCATACCCTAGCCTGCATATTCGATATTCTTTAGACCCTTTTAGTAGAGAATAGGACTTCAAGAAGAGCGTTATGAAATCTGAGCAACAAACACACATAAACTAAACTAACACAAAAGTCACTACACCGCGCGTACGAAGTCGCGGGCAACAGCTAGTATACTATAAGCGAAGTCTTAAAGATCGTAACTCGCCGTAACCATAATAGTGATAAGTTTAAAATCTCCAATTATGTTAGTTATTTACATTTCTAGGTTACCGCATTGTTTCGCTATTGTCATGTTGTACAGCTTTGTCCAATTACCATACGTAATAGTAAGACTATGGAAAGTTGCCAAACACAAATTTAAGACCAGATGTAGTCCGACCATTTTGATCATAATTTACATTTTTGAGTTACCGTTTAAAATTTATACATCTGTTAGTAGGACCTCTGAACAAACCATATACTTATTTTAAGACTGTTTCTGTGGCCGGTTTAGATTTTAAGACTCATATGGTCCATGAAGAAGAAATGCGAAAATGGCGTAAGTAAAAGCGCATTGAGTAAACTTACTTCTGCAAAACATAATGGAAGACTTAATACTTGAAGGACAATGAAATCTGGTAACTGCCCCCCTGTCAGATTACTATAAATAAAAAGGAAATGCTAGTTCCTAATATTTTGTCTAGTTTGTTATGCCAGCTCTCTCTCGGGGTGCGAGCTAGATAACCTCCACGCGTGCTCACCTGCTGTTCGTCCCACTCTATGTTCGCATACGCTGGGAAGAACAGTAGGAGGGACGGTGCACCCTGGGCGCCACTGTAAGTAATTTTCTTGATTGTAAGTAATTACTTACAGTGGTGGCAGATAATCTAGCGAAACCCCATCCAAGGTGTCAGACGTACCGTCGCCGAGGGATGCGTGGCCAAGGGGGAGCTTGGTTCCGAACGGTGTCTCCCCAGGGAGATGGCAATCCTGGATCAGTAATTTCGCCTTACTCGAGCAATCGGAGCTCTGCTCAAGTGGACCTGTTCTAACGCCTAGCAAAGTGGCAAGTTGTACTCTTTAGTATTCTGTATAACTTGCCGCAGCGTATGAATGTGTGGTATGTGAGAATTATTTTGTTACGTGAACAATAGGTAAGATTTCTAGTGCGCTGTGTAGTGCCGGCACTAAAAAGCCAAGACGGGAAGCGGTCACCGCATGGTCAGAGGCACATTGAGTGTCAACGTTAAGCTTGAAAGATCGCGGCTGATAAAATCCACGTTCCGACCAATACCGGCTCATATTCAAAACAAGTGCTCTCAAGCAGCTTAAAAACAACAAGGCGGCGGGCGATGACAGAATCACAACAGAGCTTCTGAGAGCGGGCGGAAAGCCGATACTTAGTCTTCTAGAAGCTTTTCAATTCAGTCATCCTCGAGGGCAAAACGCCAAAGGCATGGGGCAGAAGCGTTTTTCAGGAAGGGTGATAAGACTCTCTTGAAGAAATACAGAACTATCTCGCTTCTGAGCCATATCTATAAGTTGTTTTCGAGAGTCATTACGAATCATCTCACTTGCAGGTTCGACGACTTCCAACCTCCAGAACAAGCCGGGTTCCGGAAAGGCTATAGCACCAAAGACCACATTCATACGCTGCGGCAAGTTATACAGAATACCAAAGAGTACAACTTGCCACTTTGCTAGGCGTTAGAACAACGAAGCGAAAAACCAACACCGGTTTTTCGCACGAACTAGCATGAACTATCTCCTGAGGTTGCCCCGGGTTGGGGCGAAACACGTGTAGAGTAGTCTAATCGGTGACGGTGCAAGGTGTATTGATGTCTTGCTAGATGCAGGTATTGTGCACTGGTGTTTTCGTGGTGTGCATGTGCAATTTTTTTCGGGCGGGCGGGCGGTGCATCTTGCATATTGTGTTTTTTGCGGAAGTAAGCTACATATATTTCGTTTTTCACAATGGTTGGGGACTTCCGCCAAGTGACGCCTGATTCAATTAAATAATTACTTACAATCAAGAAAATTACTTACAGTGGCGCCCAGGGTGCACCGTCCATCCTACTGTTCTTCCCAGCGTATGCGAACTAGTGATGTACCGTGCCCGGGCACGTTCCCAAGGACTGGAAATTTTGCTGGCAGCGTTGCCGGCAGTGTCCCAAAGTTCCCAGCAATATTCCCAAGCAGCATTTTGTAGATGAATATTTTACCATGCAAGACAATTTAAAATAAGACTTTAAAACTGTTTGATTATATTGAATTACGTAGTAAATAGCCACCAACATCAGAGGTAAGCACATATGAAATGAAAAACAGTTTGATATAAAAATGTTTATTTTTTTATTCACCAAACTAAGAAAACAAAACAAAATAATCTTGCCATAATTATCAACAAATGATAAAATTGTAAGACACAGAAGAAAAATACATTATTTATTTATATAATTTAACAAAACGACCAAAAGTCTACTGGGAATTTTGGGCAATATTCCCAATGTGCCTGGAAATTTCCCGGGCACATTGGGAGTGGAAAATTGCCGGCAGTGGCAATATTCCCAGGCGTACATCACTAATGCGAACATAGAGTGGGACGAACAGCAGGTGAGCGTGGAGGATATCTAGCTCGCACCCCGAGAGAGAGCTGACATAACAAACAAGACAAAATATTAGGAACTAGCATTTCCTCTTTATTTATAGTAATCTGACAGGGGGGCAGTTACCAGATTTCATTGTCCTTCAAATATTAAGTCTTCCATTATGTTTTGCAGAAGTAAGTTTACTCAATGCGCTTTTACTTACGCCATTTTCGCATTTCTTCTTCATGGACCAAATGAGTCTTAAAATCTAAACCGGCCACAGAAACAGTCTTAAAATAAGTATATGGTTTGTTCGGAGGGCCTACTAACAGATGTATAAATTTTAAACGGTAACTCAAAAATGTAAATTATGATCAAAATGGTCGGACTACATCTGGTCTTAAATTTGTGTTTGGCAACTTTCCATAGTCTTACTATTACGTATGGTAATTGGACAAAGCTGTACAACATGACAATAGCGAAACAATGCGGTAACCTAGAAATGTAAATAACTAACATATTTGGAGATTTTAAACTTATCATTATTAGGGTTACGGCGAGTAACGATCTTTTTCGCTTATAGCATATATAATGGCGAAATCTATAACAATTTCACGAAGACAAACGGTAACCTTTTTCGTAATTTGAATGTCCACGGGCTACAGGTCTATCATGGGGCCTACGCTTTACAGCGTGCATTATAAATTCGCAGAGCTCTTCTAGACATTTTGTAAGTAGTAAACACATAAAAAATCAAAATTTCTTTTCGCAGCATGGCATTGACGTGGATGAAATCGAAGACTCCAACTTACCTTCAAATAGCCAATGCGGCAAGGAACCCCTAAGCGAAGGCAACCGCATCATAAGCGGCACCCGGACGGAAATCGGAGAATTCCCATGGCTGGCTCTGCTCTGGTACCGCAGCGGTAAGTTTTTGTTTTAATATTTGATCTTCTAAAGATCAAATATAAAAACAAAAACTTACCGCTAAACGAATACGCTTAACGATAACGAAGATAAATCGTGACTCGATACAACATCACACACATTGACACATACCTACAAATCTATTTACTTCTTGATTTAAATTTTATTACAGTTGTTTTATCAAACGAGCTCGGGCGAGCCACATTTCTAGTTATAATGCGTATAGACACGCGCAGCTCCTAAAGGGCTTATTACACTTGGCTAAATTCAGCATCTAATTAAGCATACATTGCTTGTTTTGATTGCATCACTTGCTACAAATGAGCTCAAAGAAAGTAATGTATGCTTAATTAGATGCTGAATTTCGCCAAGTGCTATAAGCCCTTAATAGTGTAGGCAATGAACAGATTCTTTGTATGGAGACCCATACACTAATTCCTCAGTCGATGAAACTTTGCTGAGTTATAAAATAGCATGAGCCATAAACTTTTAAATGATTATCCAAAAAAAAACTCACACGGAAGTTACGTATTTATACATAAATATACAAATCTGTTTACATATTGAACCGAGTAATTTCTCAGTCCAAATTTATTTTACCAAATGAGTTATATAAACTAGTATGTGATACTTGATGAAAATCCAAAACTTTTTTCAAACATGAGTATGCTTGGCAAAATGGTATAATTCCGTTAAAAAGTTCGACAGAGACATTTTCAGTCCAAGTCACCCCATTTTGTTTTATTAAAATTTGGTGTTTCTGTTGGGATATTTTTTTGGATATTTCATATTATTGTTTTTATACGTTACATGAATATGTTCGGTTAAGAAAGTATAGACGGAGCATTTTTCCTAAAAAAGGTATCAATGAAATAAGACTTTCATTAAAAAATACCTAACCTTCTATTATTATTATTTTTTGGAAATTTTTACCATACTTTTAATTTATTGATACTTTATCATGATGTAAAGTTTTTTCTGACTGAGGAATTACTGTGGGGGTCAACTAGCTTCATTGACTACACTATAAACCATAAACTGAGCGCCTCCTGAGCAAGAATAAAACTGTGCATGTTCATTTACACACACAAGCGTGGCTCACACGCACGAGCGTCGCTCACCCGCGCTAGCGTGAGATAAAAAATCAACATCTGTACTATTTTATTCGAATATATTATTTTGTATTGGACATTTCGATCAACAATAACACTAGATACCTACCTGGTTGGAGGTTGGAGTGACAAGAAATAAGTGCGCACTTCAAATGGGCGCACTTATTTATTATTGCTTCCTGTCATTTATGACATAAGATCAAAACATTCGTAACCATCTTTTCTTAAAAAAAAGTCAGGTGCCTTAATTGAGTTTTGTTTTAGTACGTGAGGCGTTATCTAAGGATTGGACACCAGCATAATAATATTGTTCCAATCCCAACTAAGTTGTATAGCACCTGTGTTATGAAAATCGGAAACAACGACGGACATTATCGTCACATACCTACACCCAAACACGAGAAAATATTTATATAAATAATTTACCCGACTTTCGTTGAATTAGAGCAGGCCTAAGAGACTCTAACCCACGATTTACATAGAAAAATACTTACAGACGAGATGTTGATGAGAAGTTGAACTCGTTTGCTGTTTGTTTCTTTTCATAAGTGTAATTCAGTGAAATTCACACAATTTCTAAAGAACACGAAGGCTTACAATATTCTTTCGGAAAATTTTGTATTAAATATTATTAACATCGATAAAATGTTTTTAGGTCGAACTGGGAAGTTGGAGTATAAATGTGGTGGGATGCTGATCAACCGTCGGTACGTGCTGACAGCAGCTCACTGTATCCTTGGCAGGCACATTGATGAGTTTGGTAAATTGTAAGTAAAACTTCTTTCCTTCCGAATTAAAAACACCTATGCCCGAATACTCGTACGCTACTTATCTTTGGGAGCGTCTCACACATCGCCCTGTCACTTTAAATGTCAAACGTATGAAAGAGATGGCATGATGTTTGAGACGCTCCCAAAGATGATTTGCGTACGAGAATTCGGGCGTTAGACACAAAAAGAATTCACGTATCAAGTTAAATTAATCCACGCAAAAGTCTTATTTCAAAATTTATTTAAAACTAGCTGTTGCCCGCGACTTCGTACGCGCGGTGTAGTGACTTTTGTGTTAGTTTAGTTTATGTGTGTTTGTTGCTCAGATTTCATAACGCTCTTCTTGAAGTCCTATTCTCTACTAAAAGGGTCTAAAGAATATCGAATATGCAGGCTAGGGTATGAACATGGTATGTTGTTATCATATGCTGCAAGAACATAGTTGAGCCCTTATTCAAAGATCTGTCCGTCTGTCAAGAAACTTTTTCTCAAGTATGCGTGGGAGGTATCAAGCTAAAATGTATGTCAAAATAAATACTGAAGTCTGCAATCCCTTAGAGGCGACAAAAAAACAAACTTCTCTTCTCTTCTTCATAACTCAAAAGGGCCACTTGGATCTTGATTTTCTTTTAAATCCCATTTAGCTACTTGTTGTTACCGATCCCGATTTAAATTTAAACCGCTATCTAGGTCGGTTTAGGCTGTCAAATCTCGATTTACAGTAAGAGCTGGTACACACTGGGCGTTAGTTGCATTTTGTATGCAAATCTGTACAGCGCCTCTAGCGGGCAGTAGCAGAACTACAGATTCTCATACAAAATATCTCGCGTACGCTCACCAAACGCTCGCCGAGCGCCCAGTGTGTACAGGGGGTAAGTTGTGATAACTTATCTATATTTTCATATGGTTTTTATACGCAAAAATGCATGTATCACACATAACAGTGTATAATGATAACCGTTCTTCGTTCTTCGACGTTGCTTGCTAGCGGGCAATAGATCTATTCTACGCGAGGTTCATAAAACTGAACCACACCAAACGATCCATCTTGGATTGGCCAACCACGACCTAAGATTGGGGATCATGGTTCGTGAATCTAATTTGTTCTCTTGGTGCTCTTGGATCGCACGAGGCACGTCCACTCCGACCACTGCAACGGATCGACGTGACTTTTGGAATGGGAATAGTTTGGCAGCTGAAAAGTGACATACTTAGGCAGCCATTAGACAGTCAATCTGGATCAATGATCAATGATCAATGATCGCGATGCAGATTGACTGTGTACGAAGATGACTGACGGCTCGCGATCTTGATCGCAAAATATCTACAAAGTAAATCTCGATCGCGATCAAGATCACGATCAGTGATCGCGATCTGGATGTAATGGCTGCCTTAAACTGCCTGTAACGGATCGACGTGACTTTTGGAATGGGAATAGTTTGGCAGCTGAAAAGTGACATACTTAGGCAGCCATTAGACAGTCAATCTGGATCAATGATCAATGATCAATGATCGCGATGCAGATTGACTGTGTACGAAGATGACTGACGGCTCGCGATCTTGATCGCAAAATATCTACAAAGTAAATCTCGATCGCGATCAAGATCACGATCAGTGATCGCGATCTGGATGTAATGGCTGCCTTTGGCTACTTTTTATCCCTGAAAAATATCACAGTCCCGTGGGATAACGTCGTCGTTTAATCCGAGCGGGCGAAGTCGCGGGCGGAAGGCTAGTAGTATGGAGACATTTCTTCTTTAAGTAACAGGTATAGACCGTTCGGTTAGATAGTGTCGGTACACCCGCACGGCATTGTGGCAGAGCGACACTATCTAAGCGAATGGACTATATAAAATGTAATGATATACCATTTAATTATTTAATTTTAATCAATCATCACTTATGTAAGCTTTCCTAGTAAATAAATGAATAAATAAGTTAGATAGAAAACTATTTTTAATATTCCTTTATTTTATTGGATGGTACCTACGGCTGAAGGCCTAAGTAGCCAGAGCCGGTTAAATGACATAGAAAATGGTAGGTATAGTGCGCCAATCTTTTCTGTTCCGGTGATTATCTTAGGAACTAAAACAGTTTTCATACGACAGTCCATTTTGACAGCTAATTTCGTATCGCAAGTGGCTCCTCTGTCACGACTGTCACCGGAACAGAAAAGCTTGTGGCACTGTAGGTGTAGGTAACTACGTACTGGCCACTTAGTGTTTGAGCAAAATTTTCAAAACTACATTGGTGACATTTTGTCTACATTGCGACAAACTTATTTCACACAGTGGTTATTTTTTGGTACTAAATATACTGTTGACTGCCGGCAGTCCATTTTGACAGTTAATTTTGTATTGCTAGTGGCTCCTCCAGGACCACTGTCACCGGTTCAGATATATTTGTGGCACTATACTTACTGTAGCGACATCTAGCGTCGAGTGGAAAACGAAATATAAATTAATATCAATAGGGTAAGAACTTTAGTTTTGGCCACTGCCTCGAGTGCTTACTTAGCTTTAAACATTTCGTTAATAACTTTTGCTTGATAATATACTTTTTATCTTTGACTTTTAAGTCATAATAACAATAGTAATAATTCTTTATGACATAGGAATATTATTCAATAAACACTTTTCAGTTTACATCGAATTAGATGTTTCTTTTATTTTATCTAAGTTAGTTAAGTATTGATTTCTCGATGTATCTTTTAAAATTTGATTGACAAAAAACACATCAATCGGCACCCTTCGCACATTTTAAGTTTAAAAAATAGGTTTTTAATTGACTAAAATAAAACTAAATTTCGTAAGTATATGAATACTTAGTTATATGTTTTTACTATGTATGTCCACGAATTTCTCGAAATCGAAAGGCATATCGAGATGATTCTATTTGATTTAAATTAGGTGTATTCTAACTTTGGGAACAGTCTAAGATTCGTCAAAATCGGTTTAGTAGTTTTCGTGGGTATGTTATTGTACAATATACACTAAAACTTAGGAAATAAATAGTAATTTAAAAAAAAACTGACTGGCACCGACCTCAAAAAGGTACCTTAATTATAATATAAATTACATTTTTCCTTTTCAGATGACAAATACTTTTTGGAGTCGGTTAAATTTTTTAAGTAGTTTTTTTGTATTGTAAATTTAAAAATTTAAAGAAAAGTATAAGATACATTCTTGACAATTTTAGATACCTACTTAAGACCATAGGCGAAAGAAGTGAAAACAAATTAAAGTGGCAACAGCGGGGGCTTTCACCCTACTTAATATAGATAAAATCATTCGGATGTACTTTTGTGAAAGGTATATCGTAATCTTCCTGACTTCCCGCGCCATCTATTGCTTAGTATTTATGATGCAAAAGAAGTGAAAAACATCTTAAAGTGGCAACAGAGGGGACTTTCACCCTAATTAATATAATCATTCGAATGTTCTTTTGTGAGAGGTATATCTTACTGACTTCCTGCGCCATCTATTGCTTAGTAGATATAATGACGTAAATAACATGAAATTATTTTTATGATTTTATATGAGCCTGGATGGGTTTTAATTTATATTATGTTTTGAAGCAGGTAAAAAAAAATAACATGATTCATTATTAATTGAGACAGCGATTAAATATAACGTATTTTCATAATCATGTGGCGCCATCTATTTTAGTAAGAATCAGTTTTTGTATTTTCCCGTAGGAATAATTAAATTTCCCGCAATAAAAGGTACCCTATATGTTGACCCGGGTTATAAGCTATTACTACACAAAATTTGGTAAAAATCCGTCCAGTAGTTTTTGCGTGAAAAGCGAACATACAAACAGACAAACAGACAAACAGACAAACAGACAAACAGACAAAAATTTTAATATCTATCGTTTTGGGGTCTATATCCTGTACACATCACATAGCAGTAATTTTTTTTTTTTATATTTCATGTACAGACTTTTTGTCCGTTTCTGTTTTATTATATGTATAGATACAAGTACAACAAAGAAGCAAAGAAAGGTACAATAAACAAAATATAAAATTCTCAAGTACCTATTTAAAAAAATATAAAAAAGTCACAAAGAATTCAAAACAATAAGTTAGTATTTACAGAGTAATGTGAATAAGTGCAAAGCAACATGGAATATCCTCAGTGAAAAAGTAATAATAAGTACACACTTGACTCTAACAAAATTTTGCACTTTAAAGCTTAATAATTCACAAACAGATGCCTCAATAAAAAAACTGTCTTCACGAACCCACAACGTTTTTGAAATTGCTATCCAACGACATCCCACACTAAGGGGAAAACAAGAAAAAAAAATTACATACCCACTTCACGTGTAGGGGAGGTAACCTAAAAAAAGTATTTTTCAAAATTTTACTTTACCACTTTGTTGGCGTGGTAGATATGTCTATTCATGCCAAATTACAGCTTTCTAGTACTAAGAATCTATGAGCCAGACTGGGGTCAGACGGACGGACGGACAGACGGACAGACGGACATGGCGAAACTATAAGGGTTCCTTGTTGACTACAGAACCCTAAAAACAGTCTGTTATTAAACCTCTGTTATGAAAAGGCGATTCCAAAGACCGGTAGCACTATAGCGATTATGTCAAAAAAATTTAAACAGCTGTGTTTAGACTCATTAACGGTAATTTGGATTTCCTTTTACATTAATGATAAAATTCCCGTCGTAGCTGTTTTCTTAGACATGAGCAAAGTTTTGATTTTGTAGACCACTCTATTCTTCTACACAAAGCTTAATAAATATGGTATTAGCACACGATTGGATAAACAGTTATCTAAATAAGTTTTCTAGTAAAAACTTCGTTTTTATGACAATCTTTTTTGTTGGCAGTACTTAAATATTGTATTGTCATCCAAATCAAACCTGTGTGCAAAGTTTCAACTCAGTCGGACACTGGGAAGTTGGTCAAATTTAGCTTGCAAGATTTAACCCGAACGGACATACGATATATGCATACATACACACTGCAAGTTAAAATAAAAGCTTGTAAAAAATAGGAAGCAATGTGTAGAAGTAACAAAAATAATACACCACCACAACAAAGCAACGAAAAATATTTATCAATCGGATAAGATAAACAGTTGTGACGTACCACAGGGTAGCCTCCCTTACTATTTTTGACGTTTAATGACATTATTGAAGTGACATTCGAGAAATGCATATTATTTGCTGACGATACACACATATTATTAGGGACAAAAAAAGAATACATTCCAAGAAATAAATGTTTAATTGGTTAGATTCAAATTATAATGTACCGAAAACAAAAATTATAAAATTTACGACATATAAACAAACTGACATTACACAAGATATAACTCACAATAATAAAATTATTCAAGCCGTACATTCAAATGACTTCTATATCTATATCTATATATATATAAAATTCAACTAACGACTGACTGACTGACTGAGATATCAACGCACAGCCCAAACCGCAGAACCTAGAGACTTCAAATTTTGCACATAGATACGTTATACAGTGTAGGTATCCATTAAGAAAGGATTTTTGGAAATTCAACCCCTAAGGGGGTGAAATAGAGGATGAATGTTTGTATGAAAGTCCATCAGTTTTGAAGTTAGGATCTTCTAACATTGTATTTAGGCTGGCAATTGAAAATTAATATTTACCTGTGTCAGAGTTTTTGACAATTCCACCCCCGAAGGGGTGAAAAGAGGGGTGAAATGTTGTATCTGGAAAGTCCTTCATTAAATTTATTATTTAGGCTTATGGTCGGAAAGTAAAAGAAATAAGCAAACACATATTTCGTATTTTTTCGAAAATCAACCCCTTAGAGGTTAAAAGGGATAAATAAACCTAAAAATCGATATGGATGTCGTTATCGAGGTTTTATGGGATGACGATTGCAAAAATGGCATTTACTTTAATGTTTAACACGCTGAACATGATTCAACCCCTAAAAGGTTGAAATAGGGGTGAAGTTTTGAATGAAAAATCAGGGGGTAAAATAGAAATGTCTATTTTACCCCCTGGGGGCCGATTCTCAGGCAATCGAGAAAAGTTCACTTTTATAGCTCGAAATTCAAATATAACACAGTTTTTGTATTGTCAGAATTTCACAATCGAAAAAGTTCGATCGAAAACCAGTCGAACGCTACGAGTGGTAAAAACCAATAGATGTTCGTATACGAACTTAGCTGTCAAAATGAATTTGTTGACATGTGAGACAGCTTAGTTTGTTTGAAACGTTTTAACTTTTCAATAGAAACCACAAACAAAATGTTCGACATACGAATTACCACACTGAAAAAGTTCGAATGCCTGAGAATCGGGCCCCTGATTTTTGAACTTGAAACTTTGTAGGTGTACTTCTAAGTCAAACCAGGGGTAAATCTATCTAAATGTATAAAATTTAAAGTCCTGACTGACTGACTGTGATATCAACGCAGAGTCCAAACCGCTGAACCTACAGACTTGACATTTTGCACATAGATTACCTTACACAGTGTAGACATCCAATAAGAAAGGATTTTTGGAAGTTCCACCCCTAAGGGGGTAAAATAGGAATGAATATTATACTTGTACTAGCTGTCTAGGCGAACTTTGTACCGCCTTAGATTGGTGACATACCGACAGCAGCGCCTCCTACCGGGTCCAATTGTGTTCATAAACTATCCAGAAATTAATTTAAATATACGTACAAAATTTCAACCAAATCGGTCCAGCCGTTTAAGAGGAATCAGGTGACAAACATTTGTTTGTTTGGTTCTGTACATTTGTACAGAAGAATTGTAATAGATCATTTATTTCATGCAACATAATGAAATTTTACAATATCATATAATTAATACCTGACAATTTTATTTGTACACAGAGAATCAGTGAGCTTAGGCGAACATGATGTAAGAAACGCCACAGATTGTATAGATGGGGTTTGCTCTGGCCCTCCTCAAATAGTACCAGTTCTATCCACATATCCGCACCCTGGGTACCACGATAGGGCCCACAATAAGCAAAATGACATCGCATTGATAAGACTTGCACGAAGAGTTCAGTACACAGGTAAAAATAATTATTAAGTATTAGAAATACCCTAAAAAAATTTGCTTTCTTCCGCATAATAAAACCTGCAAGATGAAAATAGAAATTAATAACGCTGCAAATAGAATAAATGACCTACATTTACCTTCCTTGACCTTGTCACATGTGTCACTGTATTGTAGTGCTATTTACTTTTCCACATCTTTTTGGTTTTTTTTTACTTTTTTTATTTATAATAATCATGACTTTCAAATTGTTATCTCTACGCAATTAATGGATTGCACCATTTATTGCCGATATGTGGGATTATTTTTAGTTTTTTACTTCAATCGAAGCTGTTTTGCATTCATAATGCAATTTTTATTATTGAAAATGAAATATTAGAAAAAGTCGACCCGACCCGTCGTCGATCGAACGACTCTATAGCTGGTGGTCAAAGCATTCGCCTGGGCAGTGAAAGGTCGTGGGTTTGAGTCCCATCGAAGCTAATTGTAAGACGGGTTGATTTTACTAATATTTCATTTTTAATAATTAGGTAATTTCGCTATCAAGATTTGTATGATAATCTATATAAAAAATTCAACAAACTTTTTAATTAGTATTTTACTGAAAACGCATTTCAAACTTATGTGGAAATTATAATATTTTTTGCAGAAGTTGTACAACCAATTTGCTTAGACCGAAGTGGTCAGTGGGACATGGGAGATGAAGTGCTAGTAGCTGGATGGGGTAAAACACTAGAAGGTATAAATCTTATCTAGGATTTTTCATATTTACTTCTAGATAAAAATGTGCATCCAAACTTTTACATAAAAATACGGAATTCTATAATTTAATATTTTAAGTCTGATAAACCAGTCAAAAATATCTCCATATTTTTTCGGTTCATGATACCTACTGTATTGACAAAGAAATCCAGAAATGAAATCAAAATCAGCTATGGACTCATAAGTTGTTTACTTAACGTCAATAATTTTTGTCTATTCTCAGGAACATTCAGTCCAGAAAAGCTTAAAGTCTCGCTGGCTGTAGCTGACAAAGCTAAATGCACGCAGCTCTTCCGTTCTACGCACAGAATCAGCATCAGCAACTCACAAGTCTGTGTGGGGGGTGAATTCCTCAAGGATGCTTGCAAGGGGGACTCTGGAGGACCAGCCATGAGGCGGAGGGGGATCCAGTGGGAGGCTATAGGGTTGGTCTCTTACGGGTACGGCTGTGGTCGGGACAACTGGCCTGCAGTTTATACAATGATATCAAGCTACCATAATTGGATCTTGGAAACTTTGCGTAGTAGTAATTTGTGTCCTGCAAGATATTAGGCTATTGAAGAACAATAAATATTATTTTAAAAGATTTGGTTTTTTTATTTATTTTCTAGACCTCTTCCATAATTTTGGTCATTGCAATCAAAATTCCACCAACCGTTCATGGCCAATATGGGAAACGCCAAAATGATGGAGACTAATACCAATCAGTCGCTGTCTTACGGCTGAAATGTTGAAGTTCATCAAATATGCTTGCAAGGAGGACTCTGGAGGACCAGCTATGAGGCGGAGGGGGATCCCGTGGGTGGCTATAGTGTTGGTCTCTTACGGGTACGGCTGTGGTCGGGACAACTGGCCTGCAGTTTATACAATGATATCTAGCTACCACAATTGGATCTTAGAAACTTTGCGTAGTAGTAATTTGTGTCCTGCAAGATATTAGGCTATTGAAGAACAATAAATATTGTTTTTAAAGATTTGTTTTTTTTTTATTTTCTTGACCTCTTCCATAATTTTGGTCATTGCAATCAAAATTCCACCAACCGTTCATGGCCAATATGGGAAACGCCAAAATGATGGAGACTTGGAGAACAATAAATATTATTTTAAAAGATTTGGTTTTTTTTTATTTTCTTGACCTCTTCCATAATTTTGGTCAATGCAATCAAAACGCCAAAAAGATGGGGAAGAGATAGAATTGTATGTAAGTAATGAATATCTCATTAAAAATCATTAAAATAACCTCATTAAAATGTGTATAAAAATTGTATGATGTAGGTATTGTAGAACAGAACCGCAGCGTTATAAAGTAAAGTTTTAATTTTCGTAAATCACTCTCCGGTTACTGCGTTTCAGGCCTGCGAGCCTTGTGCAGTAATCACTGCTAAAAACTGTACTCTGGCTGTCGAAATAAATTTATCTTTATCTTATCTTTATCTTTACTTATACTAATCAGTCGCTGTCTTACGGCTGAAATGTTGAAGTTCATCAAATATGCTTGCAAGGAGGACTCTGGAAGACCAGCAATGTGACGCAGGGGGTCCAGTGGGAAGGTATAGGGTTGGTCTCATACGGCGGCTGTGGTTGACACAACTGGCCTGCAATTTAGCTAGCTAACTACTATTGAATCTTCGAAACTCTGATCTGAATGAAATTTGCAACAGACATAGATTATGGGCTGCAATAACACATAGGATACTTTATATCCTGATATTCCCACGAAAATGGGAACCACGCGTGTGGCCGCTATACTTATAATACAACTGTAAACGAGCCAATTCTGTACACTGAAAAGAAATAGAAAACAATTAAAAATCGGCCAAGTGCGAGTCAGACTCGCGCACGAAGGGTTCCGTACCATTATCTATGCTACAACATTAGACACTATTTATAACGTACAATATTAATCTATACAACATTAGACACTATATTTAAGATCGAAAAAAAACGTCAAAAGTCACGTTTGTTGTATGGGACTAATTTTATTTTATTTTTTAGTATTTTTTGTTGTATCGGCAACAGAAATACATCATCTGTGAAAATTTCAACTCTCTAGCTATTACGGTTCATGAGATACAGCCTGGTGACAGACAGACAGACATAGACAGACAGACATAGACAGACAGACAGACAGTCAGTCAGACAGACGGACAGCGAAGTCTCAGTAATAGGGTCCCGTTTTTACCCTTTGGGTACGAAACTCAAAAAATACCTCCAGGGGCGTTCTTAAACCAAAAATATGTTTTTGAATTTTTAGTATGTCTGTCGGTTGTCCGCGTTTCACGCAAAAACTATACTAAGCGGATTTTGATGAAACTTTTTTGTTATAAGTATAGCTTTTAGTCCTTGCCAACATACTTATCCATACTACCTACATTATAAATGTGAAAGTGTGTTTGTTTGTTTGTTTGTCCGTCTTTCACGTCAAAATAGAGCAACTGATCGACTTGCTTTTTGGTATAGGGATAGTTTGGAAGCTGGAAAGTAACTAGGCTACTTTTTGTTCCGGAAAATTATAAAATAAAAATGATAATTTTGTATAGAAAATAGTTTTGACTGTCGTACGGTACGATACAAAACTGTCATTTCTTCCATAGCCGCTTCCGCGTCTGCGCGCAGTCAAAAACGAGTACTAATCTTTTCCATAAGATTAGAACAAAAAAATGTAAGTAGGGCAGAGGTACCCTTTGTGGCCACTTTAAGGAATTTTTGACTTTTAAGCACTAAGTACTAGATGGTCTTAGGTATTTAAGATACAAATTATATCTTAAATTATAGATAGTTTATCTAGCTTTAAAGGTACATTTTTCAATTTTCAAAAAGTTAAATAGTTTTTTTTATATAATACAAAATGTGTGAGAGGTGCCAAATGTACCGGTTTTGGCCACTTACTGATATTAAACTTTTGTAAGTATTGCGAAAAATCCAAACCAAACCCAGGTAAAATCAATATATTCTAATGCGCTAGAAACCAGTCAATTGCAAAACAACAATTGTATTGTAAAAAAGAAAGGTTTATAAAGTACTAGCTGACCCGGCAAACGTTGTTTTGCCATATAATAGTGGACCCGGTCACCAACATCTTGTGTGTGTGTTTATACACCAAAAGATGCTTACACCAGACAACAGATAGCGCTCGTTACACACTACCAATAAAAGGGCCCAAGCTTGGTCTCTATTTCTTACTATAAAAATTACTCTGAGAAGTGGAGTGAGTGTCAGATAACTCTGCGCGCATGCGCGACTGGGGCATTTTTAGCGCTAGCTACAGTACATTTTTTTATTCTAAGCAAGGAAAAGATTAGTATTCGGTTTTGACCGCGCAGACGTCAGTGATTACATACTCTTTGGAAACGGCAATGGAAGAAATGACAGTTTTGTATCGAAGGTACGATAGTTAAACAATTTTTCATAGAAAATTACAATTTTTACTCAATTTTCCAGAATAATAAGTAGCCTATGTTACTCTCCAGCTCCCAAACTATCCCCATACCAAATATCACGTCGATCCGTTGATCCTTGTTTATACGCACTAATTGTCACAGAATCCTTTCCGTATTGATTGATTTTAAGCCCCATTTCAATCATCTCTCAGATAGAATTATGATGACGAGGTTGGTTTGTTTTCATAACATCACTCGATAGCTGTCTGACGTGTGACAATGACAGTTGACATTTGGCGGGCGGTTGACAGTTGCATTGACTCGCACAGACCAGAGTTCCGTCTGGCGAGAACAGAGATGCCTGGTTGAACTTTTAATTTCCTTTTATTATTAGAAAACATTTCAATAAATTCGCAGCCTATAAATTCATGTGTTAAGTATTTTTGTTATCTTTGTATTAGCTTGGTCAAAGCTAATTTGCTAGCACTCTGCTGTGTGCTCTGGGCAGAGGCGTTCCGTGACCACGGTCGATCACATGCCGTGGCACCAGCCACACAGTGATCTTCTAGTGATTTTATTTTTTTATTTGTCTCCCGTGCCATTGTTTTGGGAAGACATTGACTATTTATAAAGCAAATAGCCAATTTCGTTTTGATGTTTTATCTTTGTTGCGTTCTGCCAAAGAGATGTTCGTCACGTGAGTGAAAGCGAACTAGCGCTGTGTGAAACGGATCGCGCCCGGCGGATACAGTTAGATAAGTACTGGATCCGGTGACGAGCCGAGAGCAAAAGTAGACACGTCTTCGGACGGAGATCTTAGATAGATAGATAGATAGATAAAATAGATCTTTTACACGATTAAGCGTAAGGTCCCTTGGAAGTTTTTCAGGTGAGCGACATGTGAAGTTAAGAAGTGTGTCGCGTTGGTTGGAAAGGTTTTTCTATGAGTCGGACGTAAATAGTGACTTTGTTCGATTTTCAGGTGAATGCGCCTTTATACGAGGCTGGCACGTGAAATGGAGAATCATGGCTTTGATCTTATGGCGTGATTAATGGGAACGTATTTTGGATAGGTGTGAAAGATCGGAATACACGCGGCGTTCCGTCCGTTTGTATGTGTTCAGGAGGCTAATGAATCTTCATTGTCTTGATTACAGGTGATGGTCGGCTGGGAACCCAGAGATTGAACTCCGGCAGAGCGTTGGTTCATGTAATTATATGCCCGTTTAGGTAAGTTCATGACCAGACTGTTTCCTATGTTCGTGCCGCGTCATCGCAAAATGGCGGCTCGTCCTGACGAAATGCTTTTGATTGTTTTAGGGCCCCATACCCCACCTGTAGCAGGGAGCTCCATGTGTCCACGGCCGTGACGTGGAATATTATGTGCGCCGTGTGAGGTTGCCGGCCCACCCGCTCGCTTGTTCGGAATGTGATGGTTAATGGGTGTTTCAAGTTTGTTGACCTGTTTTGCCAATTCAGCAAAACTCAGGGACTCATTGAGGTAACCCGCGGAACCCTAAAGTATTGTTAAGCCATGCCGCTGTCCAACTTTTTAACATAAATGCCATTGATAGCCGGTTCATGTTCGTATGGCAGTGTTCATCTACCTGTGTCCCTCTTGTATTACCCCTAGTTTATTTTAACTCAACTTAGAGACATTTATATATATGTGTAGTGAGAATGTGTTGTGTAGTGTCCTAAGCCAGCGCTTGCCCATTTTATATGCTTGAGCCGGAGCGAAGGCCAGCAATGGTGTGTGTATTCGTATGGGATATACCACGGACACGACGGGTCTCATTTACCTGTGGGAGTGCCTAGCTGGAGGTGACCGCTCCAGACTGGTTCGCCTGCGGCTGGTCACTTTGCCGTTGAGTGGGTCCGTCGGGGCCTTGTGCTATCCCCTTAATTAAGGTATCATCCCTCTTGTAAGGGTGATGATACCCGTATAACATTTTAAGTAAAATGGCCATTCTACGTCATATCATGTTTAAGTCAGTATAATCTATCTTAGTATCTAAGGCTAGCAATAGTGTGTGAATACAACCATTGTGTGTATTCGTATGGGATATACCACGGACACGACGGCTCTCATTTACCGGTGGGAGTGCCTAGCTGGAAGTGACCATTCCAGACGGGTTCATTTGCAGCTGGTCACTTTGCCGTTGAGTGGGTCCGTCGGGGCCTTGTGCTGTCCCCTTAATTGAGGTACCGTCCCACTTGTAAGGAGGAGTAAGTTACTCGTATAACGTTTTGAGTAAAGCGACAATTATGTGTCGTATCCTGGTTAAGTAATTATAATTTATTTTATTACTATTAATACCATTATACTGGTTTTGTACTAATTGTATCAGTACCGATTAAAAGTATATTAATGCATCAAATATGAGTTTTCATTGAATTCACTTTGTTTCGATCTGGGGTTTTTTAAATAAATTCATAGATATTTTAGCACTTCTGCTTACAAGTTTAATACTTTTAGTAACTTGCATTTGTGATTAATATCAACGGCGCCCAAGGTTAATTATAACCCCAGATGTCTGAGCTACGCCTATCTACGACCCTAAGTGCAATTTGAGCTAGCCGAGTCGAAAACAACTTTCTGGGGTTGATTCCAGTGGGATCCCAACGGGTCCCCCAAATTCTCTAACGGGTACCCCAATTTCTCTATACCACCAAAAATTCTTATTACAAAAGTACTTAGCCTAAGTTACTTTCCAGGCTACAAAGTATCTGTGTCCCAAATTTCAGCCAAATCCATTCAGACGCGTGATTGAGTAACAAACATTCAAACATCTAAACATCTAAACATCTAAACATCTAAACATCTAAACATCTAAACATCTAAACATCTAAACATCTAAACATCTAAACATCTAAACATCTAAACATCTAAACATCTAAACATCTAAACATCTAAACATCTAAACATCTAAACATCTAAACATCTAAACATCTAAACATCTAAACATCTAAACATCTAAACATCTAAACATCTAAACATCTAAACATCTAAACATCTAAACATCTAAACATCTAAACATCTAAACATCTAAACATCTAAACATCTAAACATCTAAACATCTAAACATCTAAACATCTAAACATCTAAACATCTAAACATCTAAACATCTAAACATCTAAACATCTAAACATCTAAACATCTAAACATCTAAACATCTAAACATCTAAACATCTAAACATCTAAACATCTAAACATCTAAACATCTAAACATCTAAACATCTAAACATCTAAACATCTAAACATCTAAACATCTAAACATCTAAACATCTAAACATCTAAACATCTAAACATCTAAACATCTAAACATCTAAACATCTAAACATCTAAACATCTAAACATCTAAACATCTAAACATCTAAACATCTAAACATCTAAACATCTAAACATCTAAACATCTAAACATCTAAACATCTAAACATCTAAACATCTAAACATCTAAACATCTAAACATCTAAACATCTAAACATCTAAACATCTAAACATCTAAACATCTAAACATCTAAACATCTAAACATCTAAACATCTAAACATCTAAACATCTAAACATCTAAACATCTAAACATCTAAACATCTAAACATCTAAACATCTAAACATCTAAACATCTAAACATCTAAACATCTAAACATCTAAACATCTAAACATCTAAACATCTAAACATCAAAACATCTAAACATCCAAACATCCAAACCTCTAAACTTTCACATTTATAATATTTAAGTTCGACGCTCGGCTCGAGCTCGGCTCAGGCTCGACTCGAACCCGGCATGGTCTAGCGTAAGTCATCCATTACGCACGTATTTATTCTTCTTTTTTTTTTTTTTATTCACAACGGGATAGCACTTAGCCTTCATCACACCTGATGTTAAGTGGTGATAAGGCTGAAGGTGGAAGCGCACTAGCCCCGGAATCCTCAATCACTGAGGAACTGGCTATCTTATCTTTAACTGCCGGAACACAATAATGCTGAAAACATCATTGTTTTGGCGTCAGACTTAGATAAGATGGTGGTAGCTAGCCAGGCGGACTAAGAACAAGTCCTACCACCAACCAAACCGAATACAATATGTACCCCCACTGGGAATCGAACCCGGGACCACCCGGGATCTCTGGGTTTGAAATCGGTGGTGTGAACCACTAGATAGTTTTCATTGAATTCACTTTGTTTCGATCTGGGGTTTTTTAAATAAATTCATAGATATTTTAGCACTTCTGCTTACAAGTTTAATACTTTTAGTAACTTGCATTTGTGATTAATATCAACGGCGCCCAAGGTTAATTATAACCCCAGATGTCTGAGCTACGCCTATCTACGACCCTAAGTGCAATTTGAGCTAGCCGAGTCGAAAACAACTTTCTAGGGTTGATTCCAGTGGGATCCCAACGGGTCCCCCAAATTCTCTAACGGGTACCCCAATTTCTCTATACCACCAAAAATTCTTATTACAAAAGTACTTAGCCTAAGTTACTTTCCAGGCTACAAAGTATCTGTGTCCCAAATTTCAGCCAAATCCATTCAGACGCGTGATTGAGTAACAAACATTCAAACATCTAAACATCTAAACATCTAAACATCTAAACATCTAAACATCCAAACATCCAAACCTCTAAACTTTCACATTTATAATATTTAAGTTCGACGCTCGGCTCGAGCTCGGCTCAGGCTCGACTCGAACCCGGCATGGTCTAGCGTAAGTCATCCATTACGCACGTATTTATTCTTCTTTTTTTTTTTTTATTCACAACGGGATAGCACTTAGCCTTCATCACACCTGATGTTAAGTGGTGATAAGGCTGAAGGTGGAAGCGCACTAGCCCCGGAATCCTCAATCACTGAGGAACTGGCTATCTTATCTTTAACTGCCGGAACACAATAATGCTGAAAACATCATTGTTTTGGCGTCAGACTTAGATAAGATGGTGGTAGCTAGCCAGGCGGACTAAGAACAAGTCCTACCACCAACCAAACCGAATACAATATGTACCCCCACTGGGAATCGAACCCGGGACCACCCGGGATCTCTGGGTTTGAAATCGGTGGTGTGAACCACTAGACCACAGAGGCGGCGTTTATCTTCTCATATAAACGCGCTCTTAGGCTTAGAACAATGAATAACTAGCTTTCCGCCCGTGGCTTCGCCCGTGTGGATTACACGACAAGACGTTATCCCGTGTTAATCTGATATTTTTCCGGGATAAGTAGCCTTTGTTCCTCTCCAGGTATCTGTGTCTCCCATTTCAGCTAAATCTGTTCAGCCGTTTTGGCTTGATTGAGTGACAAACAACGAAACATATAAACATCAAAACTTTCAAATTTATGATATTAGTAGGATATGATGTTTTAAAAGATTTGGTTTTATTTTAGAATATTATAACTTTAGAATGACATAATACGAGAATAGTTCAGAGCAATATAATGTATTTTAACAATGTTTAAAGAGAAAGATGAGCATGAAGGTCAAGCGAAGTTTTTTCCCGGATATAGAAAAATATAAATGTTCTGGCCTTTTACCTTAGACAACATCCTGTTTATCTTGAGGAAGATAAAAAACAAATAAATCTATTACCTATATAACCTATCTATATGAAGCAGCAAGATTATCTAAGCCTTGGCCAAGTCGCATATGGTGTTAAATAACTTAAAAGGTCGCACTACCTACTATTCTGCAAGTTGTAAATATTATTTTCTTCATCCATACTAATATACTAATATTATAAATGTGAAAGTGTGTTTGTTAGTTTGATTGTTTGTTTGTTTGTTTGTCCGTCTTTCACGTCAAAACGGAGCAACGGATCGACTCGATTTTTGGTATGGGGTTAGTTTGGGAGCGGGAGAATAGCATAGGCTACTTTTTATTCCGGAAAATTATAAAATAAAAATGATTATTTTGTATACAAAATCGATAAACTGTCGTACTATACAAAACTGTCATTTCTTCCATAGCCGCTTCCAAAGAGGTATGTCAAAGAGTATTGTAATCACTGACGTTTTAGCCGCTTTGGATTACCTACTTTTTAATAAGTGACATTTGTGGCAGGCAGTGTATAAAACTTCTTCGCGATTATATATTTTCATTCGTCTATCTATCTATCCACCATAATGAGTCACACCAACACATCAAAATATGACTATAAAAATTACTGCATTTAATGCGCGTACTCGTGCAAGTAATAACAGTTTTTGTTTCATCGAAATCTGGCCAGGATTTCCAAAGTTACAGCGTTGTAAAGTTTCACCAGCTTTTGTAATTTGCTTTCCTTGCGCGCTATTGCGATGACGTCATGTCGCAATGACATCTCCGATTGCGGCTGCTACGGGTGATTTCTGTCCAACTGTACCTACATAGAGTCCTCCATGCGCAATCTGCGCGCAACTGGTGCATTTTTGCCGCTAGTTACAGTACATTTTCTTTGTTCTAAGGTAAAGGTAAAAGATTAGTATTCGATTTCGACCGCGCGCAGACGCGCTCTTAAACTGTCATCTACTGTCAATACCTACCGAAAGATATTTCTATCCCACAAACTTATATGACCCAGTGGTGGAGGCGCTGTACAAAATTATCGAAATGGCTGTCAGTTTTGGTTCCATATTTTGACCACCAAGTCAGTTAAGGTTGTAAGTACAATTTGTTTTGGCAGTTGCTATATTGACAGAATACCGCCCGCCATTACGAGTTGATTTAATTTATTATTTCATAAATAACACGAAAATAACACATGTATTTGAAGGTGTTTTTTCACTGGAGTTGGTACACATGGGCTCAATACTAAATTTCTTAACCATTTCATTCATCGACTATAAGAAAAATAAATTTTATTACGAAACCGTGAAAGCGCAACTACCTATATAGCCAAAGGATTCTATGTAGGTCGGAAGTGCGACGTGACGTCACACGTTAATGCCATTGGTTCACCCGAATTTTCCACGGAGGCCGTACTTTAAAGTTTAATATCTCAGTCATTTTTGAAGATAGGAAAAAAATAAAAACAGGTTCTTTTTTCTCGAGTTACATATATTTTAGATATGCTGATAACAAAAATCGTTGGTGTGACTCATTATTATGGCAAAACAACGTTTGCCGGGTCAGCTAGTTAGAAATATTTCTAAACATACGAATTAATTTTCAAATGAGTATACCAATTACTGTTTTTTACATTTATTATGTTTTTTTAATAAGTTGAATATAGGAAGAACAGTATACCACCACCTAGCACCAAAACTGTAATTATGGTAATTATAATAGTAAACTAGGGTAAACTGCTCTAATTGTTGGCAGCCATCCTATTATTAACATTGGCACCCTAGAGTTAAGCTAACATGGCAAAACTAAGGGCCAATTATTAGTATAAATAAATAATAAATAACTAAATAACTTCTCACAGTCACACCAATTATCTAAGCCCATGTTAATTTCATTAAGAATCGGACCAGGCGGACTAAGAACAAGTCCTACCACCAACCAAACCGAATACAATATGTACCCCCACTGGGAATCGAACCCGGGACCACCCGGGATCTCTGGGTTTGAAATCGGTGGTGTGAACCACTAGACCACAGAGGCGGCGTTTATCTTCTCATATAAACGCGCTCTTAGGCTTAGAACAATGAATAACTAGCTTTCCGCCCGTGGCTTCGCCCGTGTGGATTACACGACAAGACGTTATCCCGTGTTAATCTGATATTTTTCCGGGATAAGTAGCCTTTGTTCCTCTCCAGGTATCTGTGTCTCCCATTTCAGCTAAATCTGTTCAGCCGTTTTGGCTTGATTGAGTGACAAACAACGAAACATATAAACATCAAAACTTTCAAATTTATGATATTAGTAGGATATGATGTTTTAAAAGATTTGGTTTTATTTTAGAATATTATAACTTTAGAATGACATAATACGAGAATAGTTCAGAGCAATATAATGTATTTTAACAATGTTTAAAGAGAAAGATGAGCATGAAGGTCAAGCGAAGTTTTTTCCCGGATATAGAAAAATATAAATGTTCTGGCCTTTTACCTTAGACAACATCCTGTTTATCTTGAGGAAGATAAAAAACAAATAAATCTATTACCTATATAACCTATCTATATGAAGCAGCAAGATTATCTAAGCCTTGGCCAAGTCGCATATGGTGTTAAATAACTTAAAAGGTCGCACTACCTACTATTCTGCAAGTTGTAAATATTATTTTCTTCATCCATACTAATATACTAATATTATAAATGTGAAAGTGTGTTTGTTAGTTTGATTGTTTGTTTGTTTGTTTGTCCGTCTTTCACGTCAAAACGGAGCAACGGATCGACTCGATTTTTGGTATGGGGTTAGTTTGGGAGCGGGAGAATAGCATAGGCTACTTTTTATTCCGGAAAATTATAAAATAAAAATGATTATTTTGTATACAAAATCGATAAACTGTCGTACTATACAAAACTGTCATTTCTTCCATAGCCGCTTCCAAAGAGGTATGTCAAAGAGTATTGTAATCACTGACGTTTTAGCCGCTTTGGATTACCTACTTTTTAATAAGTGACATTTGTGGCAGGCAGTGTATAAAACTTCTTCGCGATTATATATTTTCATTCGTCTATCTATCTATCCACCATAATGAGTCACACCAACACATCAAAATATGACTATAAAAATTACTGCATTTAATGCGCGTACTCGTGCAAGTAATAACAGTTTTTGTTTCATCGAAATCTGGCCAGGATTTCCAAAGTTACAGCGTTGTAAAGTTTCACCAGCTTTTGTAATTTGCTTTCCTTGCGCGCTATTGCGATGACGTCATGTCGCAATGACATCTCCGATTGCGGCTGCTACGGGTGATTTCTGTCCAACTGTACCTACATAGAGTCCTCCATGCGCAATCTGCGCGCAACTGGTGCATTTTTGCCGCTAGTTACAGTACATTTTCTTTGTTCTAAGGTAAAGGTAAAAGATTAGTATTCGATTTCGACCGCGCGCAGACGCGCTCTTAAACTGTCATCTACTGTCAATACCTACCGAAAGATATTTCTATCCCACAAACTTATATGACCCAGTGGTGGAGGCGCTGTACAAAATTATCGAAATGGCTGTCAGTTTTGGTTCCATATTTTGACCACCAAGTCAGTTAAGGTTGTAAGTACAATTTGTTTTGGCAGTTGCTATATTGACAGAATACCGCCCGCCATTACGAGTTGATTTAATTTATTATTTCATAAATAACACGAAAATAACACATGTATTTGAAGGTGTTTTTTCACTGGAGTTGGTACACATGGGCTCAATACTAAATTTCTTAACCATTTCATTCATCGACTATAAGAAAAATAAATTTTATTACGAAACCGTGAAAGCGCAACTACCTATATAGCCAAAGGATTCTATGTAGGTCGGAAGTGCGACGTGACGTCACACGTTAATGCCATTGGTTCACCCGAATTTTCCACGGAGGCCGTACTTTAAAGTTTAATATCTCAGTCATTTTTGAAGATAGGAAAAAAATAAAAACAGGTTCTTTTTTCTCGAGTTACATATATTTTAGATATGCTGATAACAAAAATCGTTGGTGTGACTCATTATTATGGCAAAACAACGTTTGCCGGGTCAGCTAGTTAGAAATATTTCTAAACATACGAATTAATTTTCAAATGAGTATACCAATTACTGTTTTTTACATTTATTATGTTTTTTTAATAAGTTGAATATAGGAAGAACAGTATACCACCACCTAGCACCAAAACTGTAATTATGGTAATTATAATAGTAAACTAGGGTAAACTGCTCTAATTGTTGGCAGCCATCCTATTATTAACATTGGCACCCTAGAGTTAAGCTAACATGGCAAAACTAAGGGCCAATTATTAGTATAAATAAATAATAAATAACTAAATAACTTCTCACAGTCACACCAATTATCTAAGCCCATGTTAATTTCATTAAGAATCTGTATCATGGAAAACTTGATAACGGATAAATAAATACTTAAATACTTTTTGTTTGTAAATACATACTTAATATACATAGTAAACACCCAGACCAAGACAAATAGACATGTTCATGCACACAAATATTTGTCTTGTTCGGGAATCGAACCCGAGACTAATAATACTATTTCACATTTAAATGCATACTGAACTTGAATAATCTATTTTTTATCTTATTTTTCTAGCTAAAGTTTAGGGTGCCCACAATATGACGGACGCCAACAATTAGGGCAGTATACCCTATATACCATCCGTCAAAAGATGTCAAAGTGCTGCTGTCAAATATCTATTAAATTTTTGTTCGATATACGACCGAAAGAGGTTCTGCTCTGGTTTTTATACAAAATAGTACCTACTATTACGCTGACGACAGTTTTTCGTGCTTAGGAAAAAATAGATGACTCAAGTACCATTTTTCGAGCACCATGGGGGTAGCACAGGGTTTTCAGGGTTGCAAACTTTGGTGTAAACTACTTTCAAGGGACTTAACAACATATAAAAAAATCGTAGATACATGCGCGTTTGCGATGTTCGATGTCGGTATTGACTGGCCTAATAGACTTGTTCATATAGTTCAGAAAGACCACATAGCGACATTCGTATCGTGGCTATCATGCAATTCGACCACTACGCGTTGTGGCTTTGAAGAAAACCCATGACACGTTTGGAACTAGAGACTAATTAGCAGCCATGATAAAACCCGACGCACAGTGGTTTGTGTTATACCTACTTTTCCTCTAAAGTTTTTGGTATACATATAAATCTATTACTTGCATAAAAATAAAAAGGTAAGGTGAACTTTCTGTGTGTGCCACAATGCGTTGTGGGCGTTTTTATAAGAGCCATATCACGAATTTCGCGATGTGGATGTTTTACAGTGCCCACAACGCGTTGTGAGCTGTTTTTTTTGCTAAATGAGCGTTTTCGGTCTTTGAGCCTAACACATACAAATATTTATCTTGTTCGGGGAACCCGAGATCTTTGGCGCAGCTGGCAGTTATCCGTACCTACTCCTGCGCCAAATGGGTTGTCAAATGATAAAAACAATAATGATATTTTATAATAATACAGGAATAAGTTACATTTTATTCTCTTAGATGCAAAATTTTTCGCACTTATTTTGCGATCGGAAATCCCATGCAAACGGGCACGAAATCAGCAGGAAACATATATAAATGTACACTGTTTATTTATATTTTTCCTTTATTCTGGGGACACGAGTCTTTTTACATTATGATCTTATTTCAAAATAGTAGGTAGGTATTTAAAAAACGTTATTTTTTAAGAGTAAACGTTTCAGCAGTATTCTGATTTTAAAAAAAGCATGTGATGCTAAACTAATATTAATATAAGTCGCAGACGAAAAAAAAAAATTTTTTACATTTTAATTTAAGTATATTTGAAACTATCTGACCCAGAAAACGTTGTTTTGTCATATAAATTAGAGTGGACCCTATGAACTGCGTATCACCAACACCTAATAAAGATAAACAGATAAAAAGTGCAAACAAAACCTCACTCCCGAAAAACACTAAAAAATGAAAAATAAATTAAATCATTCAATTATTCAAATGACGAAAGTCCGGGAATTTTTCTAATTCATCTTGGAACTTACTGATCTGGTTGAAGTCGGTGCCAAGCCATGTACCTAATATTATGTACTTATTTGATAGGTCACAATTCACACCACTCCGCGCATGATAGGTTTTGTGTGTTATTCTTTCCCTAAGTATTTATTCTTGTTACTTTGGGCTTGTCACCGACTTCAATCAGATCAGTAAGTTCCAAGATTAATTAGAAAAATTCCCGGACTTTCATCCTTTGAATAATTAAATGATTTAATTTATTTTTCATAATTAAGTGTTTTTCGCGAGTGAGGTTTTTGTTTGCAGTTTTTTTGAAGGCGGTTATTTTTTTTCGTTTTTTTTTTATTTTTCCCTTTTTAGTATTAGAACGCTACTAAAAAAAATCGCAAAATGAGCGAGCGTAGCGCAAGGTGCAACTACTAAAACCCATACTTATCTCAATTATTATGACACTCGGACAAGAACCACCCTCTTACTCTGTTATAAGTTATAACTGTTATGCACACAGAGCACAAAAATATTTTTTCTTTTCAACATGCTTTAACTCCTAAGGAGTTTTACCTTCCATCATCAGCTCACCTAAATAACCTTGCGAACGTTGCTTAACCGCAACGATCGCAAAACGCGGTGATAACCCACATCACTAATCGAGGTCCTGGAAGTGAAGCCCATATACCCATTATACTATGACATAATTAGTAAAAATTTAGTTTCCGCTTGTGGCTTTATTGACGCTATTTTGAAGAACAAACTATTCAGCCCGAACAAAAACCTAACGTGTACTTACATGGATGACATTATACTTTCTGCTAATAATTCATGACTCCCATGACATCAGGCCCCATATCTCCGAAGATTGTCATCGGATCTCAATAAAACTTATATGGGACCAAATCGAAAGTATAATCGAACAAAAAAATCGAACCCAATCAAACAAAAAAACAACTATTAAAATCAGATCACTAACGCCAGAGTAATCGGTATATATACATCAAACAAAAAAAATATTATACGGGTCGAATTGAGTACCTCCCTCCTTTTTTTGGAAGTCGGTAAAAATGAATAATCGCAAGGAAGTTTTACACACTGCCTGCAACAAATGTCACTTGTGTCAATGTTCACGTCAGTGGTTAATACATACTCTTTGAAAGCATCCATTGAAAAATTTACAGTAAAGTCACAGCCATCTCTATCGTCTTCTACAAGCCATGCGCATAAAGTTGGCAACGTAGTTTTAAGTGAACCGATTTGACACCGTTTGCACCGTTTGACAGGTAAACAGCGAGTAAACCTCGAGTACTGAATCCTATGGAGATGGCATATCTTCTATACATCTATACTTACAAATAAATAAAATTGGAGTGTCAGTTTGTAACATTAAAAAACCGCTTTTTACTACGTGCATATGATTAAATATACGGTACATATACCAAAATGACATGTTTTACAATTTTTGTCTGTCTGTCTGTTTGTTCCGGTTAATCTCTGAAACGGCTGGACCGATTTTGACGGACCGATTAATACGAAAATTAGAAGTAGTTTAAAATTGAATTCCAAGATTTTCTTACATTGTGACTTAGTTACACCTCACTTTTTCGTAGGTATGCCATCTCCATAGGATTTAGTACTCAGAGGAGTAAACCGGTTCACAGCAATGTTGCAGTTCCGTATCATAGCATGGCTTGTAGAAGACGATAGAGACGGCTGTGGTAAAGTACGACAGTTATACGATTTTCCATTCAAAATTACCATTTTTGTTTTATGATTTTCCGGAATAAAAAGTAGTCCATGTCCATGTATGTCATTCTCCAGCTCCCAAACTATCCCCATACCAAAAATCACCTCGATCCGTTGCTCCGTTTTGACGTGAAAAACGGACAAATAAACAAAGACACTTTCACTTTAATAATGACAATAATATGGAAGTATTGATTAAAAACGTTCTAAATTAAAAAAAATAAAATGAAGTATGTATTTAAAAAAAATCGACCAGTCTCACAACCAGCTCCTACGGGGTTGTGAGACGGGACGTTTTTTTTCTAAATACTTCATTTTCAATTTTTCAATAATAAAAATTGCATTGTGAATGCAAAAAGTAAAAATTTCAATAAAGTTTTAAATGCTTAAGGGTCGTACACGTGGGCCTGCCGATTTGTATAGAAACTTAGGACAAGAAGGGGTTCCTGAGCGCTCAAAATACGTATTCGGAAAAATCCGCGTTGTTGAGTAGTTAATATCACAGAAAATTACAAGTTTCTAACAAATATTAACCGACCAATCCGTTATTTAATTATTATATTATTATATTTAAAAATTAGAACTTTTTTCAAGATTTTATATAAAACTAGCTGTTGCCCGCGACTTCGTACGCGCGGTGTAGTGACTTTTGTGTTAGTTTAGTTTATGTGTGTTTGTTGCTCAGATTTCATAACGCTCTTCTTGAAGTCCTATTCTCTACTAAAAGGGTCTAAAGAATATCGAATATGCAGGCTAGGGTATGAACATGGTATGTTGTTATCATATGCTGCAAGAACATAGTTGAGCCCTTATTCAAAGATCTGTCCGTCTGTCAAGAAACTTTTTCTCAAGTATGCGTGGGAGGTATCAAGCTAAAATGTATGTCAAATTAAATACTGAAGTCTGCAATCCCTTAGAGGCGACAAAAAAACAAACTTCTCTTCTCTTCTTCATAACTCAAAAGGGCCACTTGGATCTTGATTTTCTTTTAAATCCCATTTAGCTACTTGTTGTTACCGATCCCGATTTAAATTTAAACCGCTATCTAGGTCGGTTTAGGCTGTCAAATCTCGATTTACAGTAAGAGCTGGTACACACTGGGCGTTAGTTGCATTTTGTATGCAAATCTGTACAGCGCCTCTAGCGGGCAGTAGCAGAACTACAGATTCTCATACAAAATATCTCGCGTACGCTCACCAAACGCTCGCCGAGCGCCCAGTGTGTACAGGGGGTAAGTTGTGATAACTTATCTATATTTTCATATGGTTTTTATACGCAAAAATGCATGTATCACACATAACAGTGTATAATGATAACCGTTCTTCGTTCTTCGACGTTGCTTGCTAGCGGGCAATAGATCTATTCTACGCGAGGTTCATAAAACTGAACCACACCAAACGATCCATCTTGGATTGGCCAACCACGACCTAAGATTGGGGATCATGGTTCGTGAATCTAATTTGTTCTCTTGGTGCTCTTGGATCGCACGAGGCACGTCCACTCCGACCACTGCAACGGATCGACGTGACTTTTGGAATGGGAATAGTTTGGCAGCTGAAAAGTGACATACTTAGGCAGCCATTAGACAGTCAATCTGGATCAATGATCAATGATCAATGATCGCGATGCAGATTGACTGTGTACGAAGATGACTGACGGCTCGCGATCTTGATCGCAAAATATCTACAAAGTAAATCTCGATCGCGATCAAGATCACGATCAGTGATCGCGATCTGGATGTAATGGCTGCCTTAAACTGCCTGTAACGGATCGACGTGACTTTTGGAATGGGAATAGTTTGGCAGCTGAAAAGTGACATACTTAGGCAGCCATTAGACAGTCAATCTGGATCAATGATCAATGATCAATGATCGCGATGCAGATTGACTGTGTACGAAGATGACTGACGGCTCGCGATCTTGATCGCAAAATATCTACAAAGTAAATCTCGATCGCGATCAAGATCACGATCAGTGATCGCGATCTGGATGTAATGGCTGCCTTTGGCTACTTTTTATCCCTGAAAAATATCACAGTCCCGTGGGATAACGTCGTCGTTTAATCCGAGCGGGCGAAGTCGCGGGCGGAAGGCTAGTAGTATGGAGACATTTCTTCTTTAAGTAACAGGTATAGACCGTTCGGTTAGATAGTGTCGGTACACCCGCACGGCATTGTGGCAGAGCGACACTATCTAAGCGAATGGACTATATAAAATGTAATGATATACCATTTAATTATTTAATTTTAATCAATCATCACTTATGTAAGCTTTCCTAGTAAATAAATGAATAAATAAGTTAGATAGAAAACTATTTTTAATATTCCTTTATTTTATTGGATGGTACCTACGGCTGAAGGCCTAAGTAGCCAGAGCCGGTTAAATGACATAGAAAATGGTAGGTATAGTGCGCCAATCTTTTCTGTTCCGGTGATTATCTTAGGAACTAAAACAGTTTTCATACGACAGTCCATTTTGACAGCTAATTTCGTATCGCAAGTGGCTCCTCTGTCACGACTGTCACCGGAACAGAAAAGCTTGTGGCACTGTAGGTGTAGGTAACTACGTACTGGCCACTTAGTGTTTGAGCAAAATTTTCAAAACTACATTGGTGACATTTTGTCTACATTGCGACAAACTTATTTCACACAGTGGTTATTTTTTGGTACTAAATATACTGTTGACTGCCGGCAGTCCATTTTGACAGTTAATTTTGTATTGCTAGTGGCTCCTCCAGGACCACTGTCACCGGTTCAGATATATTTGTGGCACTATACTTACTGTAGCGACATCTAGCGTCGAGTGGAAAACGAAATATAAATTAATATCAATAGGGTAAGAACTTTAGTTTTGGCCACTGCCTCGAGTGCTTACTTAGCTTTAAACATTTCGTTAATAACTTTTGCTTGATAATATACTTTTTATCTTTGACTTTTAAGTCATAATAACAATAGTAATAATTCTTTATGACATAGGAATATTATTCAATAAACACTTTTCAGTTTACATCGAATTAGATGTTTCTTTTATTTTATCTAAGTTAGTTAAGTATTGATTTCTCGATGTATCTTTTAAAATTTGATTGACAAAAAACACATCAATCGGCACCCTTCGCACATTTTAAGTTTAAAAAATAGGTTTTTAATTGACTAAAATAAAACTAAATTTCGTAAGTATATGAATACTTAGTTATATGTTTTTACTATGTATGTCCACGAATTTCTCGAAATCGAAAGGCATATCGAGATGATTCTATTTGATTTAAATTAGGTGTATTCTAACTTTGGGAACAGTCTAAGATTCGTCAAAATCGGTTTAGTAGTTTTCGTGGGTATGTTATTGTACAATATACACTAAAACTTAGGAAATAAATAGTAATTTAAAAAAAAACTGACTGGCACCGACCTCAAAAAGGTACCTTAATTATAATATAAATTACATTTTTCCTTTTCAGATGACAAATACTTTTTGGAGTCGGTTAAATTTTTTAAGTAGTTTTTTTGTATTGTAAATTTAAAAATTTAAAGAAAAGTATAAGATACATTCTTGACAATTTTAGATACCTACTTAAGACCATAGGCGAAAGAAGTGAAAACAAATTAAAGTGGCAACAGCGGGGGCTTTCACCCTACTTAATATAGATAAAATCATTCGGATGTACTTTTGTGAAAGGTATATCGTAATCTTCCTGACTTCCCGCGCCATCTATTGCTTAGTATTTATGATGCAAAAGAAGTGAAAAACATCTTAAAGTGGCAACAGAGGGGACTTTCACCCTAATTAATATAATCATTCGAATGTTCTTTTGTGAGAGGTATATCTTACTGACTTCCTGCGCCATCTATTGCTTAGTAGATATAATGACGTAAATAACATGAAATTATTTTTATGATTTTATATGAGCCTGGATGGGTTTTAATTTATATTATGTTTTGAAGCAGGTAAAAAAAAATAACATGATTCATTATTAATTGAGACAGCGATTAAATATAACGTATTTTCATAATCATGTGGCGCCATCTATTTTAGTAAGAATCAGTTTTTGTATTTTCCCGTAGGAATAATTAAATTTCCCGCAATAAAAGGTACCCTATATGTTGACCCGGGTTATAAGCTATTACTACACAAAATTTGGTAAAAATCCGTCCAGTAGTTTTTGCGTGAAAAGCGAACATACAAACAGACAAACAGACAAACAGACAAACAGACAAACAGACAAACAGACAAACAGACAAAAATTTTAATATCTATCGTTTTGGGGTCTATATCCTGTACACATCACATAGCAGTAATTTTTTTTTTTTTATATTTCATGTACAGACTTTTTGTCCGTTTCTGTTTTATTATATGTATAGATACTTATCATCCAAAAAAAACATAAACGACCACGACACTAGACCGCTATTTCATGAATAGCTTTTGAATAGAATAGAATAGAATAGAATATTTTATTTCGCAAGAATGTGGTACATAATATAGATTTTAATTACATTCTAAGTCCAGGACACATTCACACAGGTAGGGCATGCAAAAAATTTAATTAATTAAACGTTAAGATGAGAAATTTATAACAGCATGACAATAAAATCAATACACAATACAATAATAAAAAAAAATGATTATATATTAAAAAACAAATAATACCAATGACACACAAACAACAGAAAAAAAAAACTTAATGTCACGTGCTAAATCTTAATGTCACAATAAAAATCGTTGTTATGGCGTCAGACTTACGGCCAGAATTAATAACCTATCCACAGATAGGGATAGGTGCGATCCAGATTAGTTGCTATGCAACGCTTGTTAATAACATAGAATTAACGACATTTGCCAGGGTGTTGCTAGGTGTTGTCTAGCAACTAATCTGGACCGCACCTATCCCTATCTGTGGATAGGTTATTAATTCTGGCCGTTAGAGAAGCTGGTGGTAGCTACAGCTAGGCAGATTTAGAAGAAGTCAGTCTTACCACCAACCAAAACCAGCCGTTTTTACGGGAAGAACCCAAAAACAAGTCTTAGGTATTTAACTTCGCCGCTTCGTCTCTAAAGTCCAGTTTCGACAAAGCATCAGAAGCGAATTGTTTACTAATTTGCTACTTGGACTAATTAATTAAGGAAACATAAAATAAGGAAAGTAACGATCAAGACCGCGAACGATCAAGTGATGAGTGTAAATTTTGTGTAGTAAGAATTGTACTTTAGAATTATGGGATATACATTTGTGTTTGCAGTGATTTCTCTAGTATTAAATGTTGCTTGTAAGTATATTTATAAAAATTTATCTACATAATATATTAATAAATTAATATTGTCAAGAGGAAAGATTGATTGATTTTTGTGTGTTTGTAATTTATAAACTCAAACTATTGAACCGATTTAAAAAAATATATTACCAGTAGAAAGCTATATTATTCTCCAGTAACATAATGCATATCCGGATATTCCCATGGGGACAGAAATTACGCGGGGCGAACCGCGGGGTGCCAGTAGTGTAAAGGTATTAGGATGCCATATTACATTTTGGTTATTTCGTAAGCTGTCGTAAATTAAAAGCCTGGCAAACTGTTTTCGATTTTTTTTTTGTTATAATTTAGTATTTATTTTAACTTTATTAAATTAATATTGGGGTGCGATTTTTTGATTTATGATGGTTGTTTCGTCGATTTGAATTTCTGCATCATCAGTTTGCATTTTTATGTTTGATTTTCCCATTTACAATACGAATATTTAGGGGTTATCCGTTCGATAATATTAAGCTGGTTATCAGTTACAAAGATCTTGAGTAGAAAAACACTTATTTGCTAATTTATAGCTATATATATTGGCTTATAGCAACTCCTGCGTGTGATTAGTGTGAGGGCAAAATTCTAGCTGTGGAGCTGGTGATTTTTTTATTTATTATTTATCTTCATTCCACAGTTTCACAAAAGTGCCAGACGCCTCTCGGAGTTGCTAGTCAGTGCGTCACATTATACAACTGCCCCCATCTCGCGGAAGCATCGCTCCAACGGCCAATGCAAAAAAAAGTGCTGACATTCATTAGAAATTCACACTGTGGTTTCGATGGATCTGTTCCGAAGGTCTGCTGTGGACCCCTGCCGAAGAACAAGAGAGAAACAATGGTACGTCCTGAAACTAAACCTCTCTATTTAAAGCGAGGGAGAGAAATAATGGTAGGTCTTTGAGTCTTGAAACAAAACCTCACTCTGGATCCTACTATCCTACTAATATTATAAATGTGAAAGTTTGGATGTTTAGATGTTTGGATGTTTGTTACTCAATCACGCCGAAACGGCTGAACGGATTTGGATGAAATTTGGAACACAGATACTTTGTAGCCTGGAGAGGAACATAGGCTACTTTTTATCCCGGAAAAATGTCACATTCCTGAGGGATAACGTCGTGTAGTCCACGCGGGCGAAGCCGCGGGCGGAAAACTAGTACTTAATATCGAAGATTCCAAATTAACTTTTAGGTTTTCTCACAATTTATAAATCTATCTGTGACGGATTACTGTAAAGAGATACTGTAAAGTGAGAAGCTATGTGACTTCCAAAAAGTCGTTCTCAAAATAGAACTCGAAAACCTGACGAAAGTAATATTCTACCTAGTAGCTTTCTGTAGCAGACATTTCATATATTTTGATATTCCTACAGAGGCAATCATTATTAGATCCTGTGAACCAAGAAGACTCTTATCTGTCCCGTCGTGGTGAATGCGGGATAGACACCGTTGGAGAGAGGATACTTGGAGGGCAGATGATGAAACTAGACGAATTTCCTTGGATGGTTTTATTGGGGTACAAGGAATGTATGTCGATTTCAATGTTTTGTCATCATAATCACTAATCTAAAATACCATTGAAGTACGAACTGATATTATGTAAAATACGTAACACCATTATTAAATTTATACCAACCGTTAGAATTTGCGCTAGCCATACCACACTCATTTGGTATTATTTATATATAACAAATCAATATTACCTTTATTATAAAGTAAAATGTTAATATTCTTTTCAAAATAAAGAAGCGACTATTTGTTATTTACTTTTTCACAGCTGATGGAGAAATATCGTATTTATGCAGTGGTGGGCTTATCAACCACCGATACGTGATGACAGCTGCGCACTGCGTCACGGGTGCTGTAGTGTCCAGAAGGGGACCATTGTAAGTGAAAAAGATTTATAGGGGAGGTAACTTTTGATTTTTACGATTGAGTGTCTCATATCTGTCAAATAGATGCACCAAGACTATATCTTTCGACCTCGTTGACACGCTGCAACTTGAAGTTCTGAGAGATCCTTTCACACGAGCCTATAGACTCCTTAAAATGTGGTTCAGACTTCAGATATCTATATACGTACCGTACCATTTTAAACCGCCTCTAACAAAGTGGTTCACACTACTGGTTAAAGACCCAGCGGTCCCGGTTTTGATTCCCAGCATATTGTATTCGGTTTGGTTGGTGGTAGGACTTGTTCTTAGTCCGCCTGGCTAGCTACCACCATCTTATCTAAGTCTGTCGCCATAGCAGTTATGTTTTCTGCATTATTGTGTTCCAGCAGTTAGAGATAAGCCAGTTTCTCAGTGATTGAGGATTCATGAAGTAGTGCGCTTCCACCTTCAGCCTTATCACCACTTAGCATCAGGTGTGATGAAGTCTAAGTGCTACCAAAACCGTACATTTGATCTAACTAGATTGGACGTGTGGACGAAGTCGCGGTCATCTACTACGTTTGCACATTTATTAAGTTATCTCACGCTAAGGGTACATTGTCCTCAATGTCTCAAGACTAAGGTCTTTGACCAGTGTGTGTTGCCAGTTATGACTTATGGAAACGAGACGTGGTCTTTTACTATGGGTCTCATAAGAAGGCTCAAGGTCACCCAGCGAGCAATGGAGAGAGCGATGCTTGGTCTTTCCCTGCTCGATCGAATCAGAAATGATGAGATCCGCAGGAGAACTAAAACGACCGACATCGCTCGAAGGATTGCTCAGTTGAAGTGGCAGTAGGCGGGACACATAGCGCGGAGAACCGATGGCCGTTGGGGCGGAAAGGTTCTCGAATGGCGACCGCGAACCGGATGACGTTCCGTGGGCAGGCCCCCTACAAGGTGGACCGACGATCTGGTCAAGGTCACGGGAAGCCGCTGGATGCGGGCAGCGCAGGACCGATCGTTGTGGAGATCCTTGGGGGAGGCCTATGCCAGCGGCGTCGTACGGCTGAAATGATGAAGGGTACATTAGCTCTGCAGTATTTTGGCGATTACCGTCAGCACTGTGCATCTGCCGATCATCAAATCCGTTTTGAACATGTGTTTTTCTTTGATTTCTGTAAGTCTATAATATTTCAATGAACTATTAAATGTGTGATCATGTCTGTCAGATGTAAATGTTTTCCGTGTGATTTGTGTTAAATATTAAACAATGCTTATTTATTGTTGAAGAGTCACTGCCCGATTAGGAGAATATGATAAACGCCAAGAAATCGATTGCATGGATGGTATATGCGCAGATCCTGTTCAAGAGATCCCTGTCCACAGGGCATACCCACGTATTGACTTTGCAGGAAAAAATGAAAACAAGAAAAATGATATTGCTATTGTCAGGCTAACTAGAAGAGTCAATTTTACAAGTAAGTTAAAAGCTTTGTGACTTTAGAACATCTCAAATTTTGCGATTTTTTTCTCAAAATCTATCTCAAAATGTCTCGCAAAAAATCTCTTGGATTAAGAGGATTATTGGTAAAAATATAGTTTTGATCTAAACGAGTATTGTCATCTAACACCGTTGTCTTTTGCAGATTACGTGAAACCTATCTGTTTACCTAAACTAGGAACAGGACGAGTATGGCCTGGAAACGAAGTATTTGTAGCCGGTTGGGGGAAAACCACATCATCCAGTGGTCAGTTTAACATTTCAGTTATTTTTCTAATTAGGGTTTATTACTTTGTATATGAGTAATGAATGACAAATGCTTAAACTTCTCTTAACGGGACGGGGCGAAGGGGGTTAGGAAGCCGAGCGAGACGAGTTTCACCTCGTTTCATACTTCGGTTTACACCGCAAGCTAGCTCGCTCTCCTAATCCTAACCCAACAGCACACTTAGCATCGCCTGGCTTGTTAGGTTGCTCGCCAGGTGGTGGTGTGTTCCACACTTTATTTCCCAATCAGATCAAAATCTGTGATGCTGTCCGATATTTCTGTACTTATAGAAAATATATTATGAGTCTCTACGCGCAGGCCCCACCACCAGCTGGCAAGCAAACGAGCGGAGCGATGTGACGTTTCACCTCTTTTAATATAGCCTCTCTCTCACTCTCTTTCTCTTTCTCTCTCACAGTATGAATAGACATGAAACGTCATTCAACGAAACACATTGCTAGGTTTGTTAGCTCGCTCCTTACTCCTCCTCGCTCCTCGCGTACTTACTTTGTGCCAACAGGCAATGTGGCTTATAAGACCGCTATGCATACTTCGAAAGTGAAATACAAATGTAGGTAGGTATTAATAATATTGGATACTGAAACTAATCATCTTTATTTTACCACATTCTTATTTATTTTCTTTGCAGACAGCCCTGTGAAACTAAAGGTGAGTTTAACTATCTTTAAAAAAGCTGAGTGCGTTAGAAAGTACAACGAGTTAAGCGCCCGCCTGACAAAGAGGCAGATATGTGCTGGGGGAGTCCGGAACGAAGACTCTTGCCAAGGAGATTCTGGAGGACCATTGGTGATGAGGACCGCAGAGGGCTGGGTGTCAGTTGGTGTGGTGTCCTTCGGCATCGGCTGTGGCAGGGACGGGTGGCCGGGAGTCTATACGTCAGTACCAAGTTACATTGGGTGGATACAATCCGTTTTGACGTCTTCGAATCAAGATGGACAGTGATTTTGCTCGGATTCAAAATACAGTCAGGTTTCACAGACATTTTAGAAAAAATAAAAAGCCAATGATATTCTTTTATATATATTACTATGTTAACTTTAAAAAGAAATTTGTACCTACTTTGAAAACTTTTGCGAAATACCTATACAATTTTCAAAGAGTGGTGTGATTTTCAATTTTGGAATACATGGAACTGTCCTATTTCAATTGTATTAAATTAGGTTCTAAAGTCATATCATAACAATGATTATTAGGATCCCAGAAAGATGGGTATAATGTGTGTGTGTTGTCTTTCGGCTTCAGCTGCGGCAAGGGGAGTCAGTAGGTACTAAGTTACATTGATAGATTAGTATGGGAAGTCCGAAAATTTTTGTCGTATTTCGACCCGGGTTTCTAGGAGAAAGTTGTTCATTTACCAATTCTGAGTCGATCTTAAAAATTTGTGCACTGATAAAAAAATTATCCTGTATGTATAAAATTTATGTTTTCTACCTTCAAGTAAAACCATTTAAGCCGTGGTAATTGCTTGTATCTGAAGTTTGGTAAGTGCATAAATGCTTTTTCTGAGAAATATGTTTTAAGTAAAGTAATCACTCTAAGTAAGAAAAGCAACTTTATCATTTCAATACGATTTCACTGTAGACAATCTGTGAAGTAATAGTGAACTTGCTATAATGTTTTATATGTGAGAAATTTACTTGAAGTTGTATAAATTAACTATGCGTCACAGCGTTTAACGGGTTTTCGCAGACGGAAGAGCGCAAAAAATTACACGTTTCCCTATATTTAAGTCATTTTGTAAAAAAAAACGATTTAATTGGTTTTCGCAGTATAACGACGATATGTACCCCCACTAGGAATCGAACCCGGGACCTCTTGGTCCGAAATCGGTGGTGTGAACCACTAGACGACACAGGCGGTTAATTCCGTTTTTCATAATAGGTACATCTATATATATAAAATCGAGGGGACATAACTCACTCATCACGAAATCTCGAAAACTACTGGACCAACGAAGATGTAATTTGGCAGGAAGATTATGCCTAGGAGATGTCCGCTAAGAACGGATTTTAGGAAACTCCTCCCCTAAAGGGGTAAAATGGGGGGGGGGGGGGGGGTTAAGGTTATATGGAACTTCCTCATTAATGGATTTAGGAGCATGAAAACTGGTACGTTGGATACTGGTTACGACTGAAAATGATCTGAGTAAGCAAAGTAAAAAAAACTCCCCCTCAATAGAGTAAAATGGGGAGATAAAGTTTATATGGAACTTCTTCATTTCTGAACTTAGAAGTATGAAAATTGGTATGTTGAATACTGATCACGATTGAAAACTATCTGCGTAAGCGAAGTTAGAAAAAACTCCCCGATAATGGGGGTAAAACGGGCGGATTAAGCTTATATGGAACTGCCTCATTTCTAAACTTAGAAGTATGAAAATTGGTATATTGGATACTGGTCACGATTGAAAATGATCTGCGTATGCGAAGTTATAAAAAACCCTTAATATGGTAGAAAGGGGGGATTTAGGCTTATATGTAAACTTCCTCATTTCTGGACTTAGGAGTATGGAAATTGGTATGAAGGATACTAGGTCATCATTAAAAATTATCTGCGTAGGCAAAATAAAAAAAACACCTAATAGGGTAGAAAGGGGGGTTAATGTTTATATAGGGTGGGTGGGGGTATTAAAGATACGGAGTTTGGATGTTTACGGCTCAATCACAACTACTTAAACGGCTAAATCGATCGGGATAATTGAACTCTGGCCGGGAAAATTTCATAGGGTTTTTTTAACTCGGGAAAAAGTACAGTTCCCTTGGGATACAGTTTTTTTTTGTTCACTTTATTCAATGAAACATGGGTCCCATTCCCATGACAGCTCATTTTCGTGCAAAGCAAATCAGTATTACACATTTTTTAGCAAAGTATTGACTTGATTTTTTGCATTTTGGTAGTTCAAGAGTAGGAGAATGTCCGAATATTATTCATACGATAGTAGCTCCTGTTTGTCAAGGTATCGTTACCTTCTTATGCCTAAACCACGGGTAGCGTGCTCGGCCTGCGATCGATGAGGTTATGTTACTTTCCAATGGTCTATCATGGGATTGCTGTTAATAGTACATTACAGCCGAGGACAGGTAAGTAAGAAATTACATTGTCGAGGATGGTTTGAAGCACGAGCCGCAGGCGAGGGCTTTAATCATTCGAGGCAAGGTAATTTGCTTACCGTACAAGGCTTGTATAGTGCTTTTCGCAAGAAATGCGAGGAAATAAATAAACTGTTTAACTTAATAAAATTTATTAAAATTATATGACACATGTTCGGGCAATTTTTAAATGTAAATGTTATTTTTTTCCGGGCACATTGTGTATAAATCGCCCATAATAATATTATTTTAATGATGTATCATTAAAATAGGTACGCCAACAACACAGATTCCGAAAACGTATGCGCCTTTTTTTCACTTTTCCAAATCAGATCGTAGGTTTTCATATAATTATCTTTCTTTTGATTTTGCTGGCAGTAAGTTTTCTGTTATTAATTTTGCTTCTGCTCTCAAATTTGGTGGAGTAGGTACATACAATGTCTGTATCTGTTTCATTGTCAGAACTCATTTTGATAATTTATTACACAATATAAACTGTATTGATATCAAATCAACCGCTGAAAATCATTCCCGCCGTTTTTTTTAATATTGGCTTGTGAGGCCTTGTGGAACGGTCATACAGCCTATTGATACTTACTACTTGCTACTAAAATGCGCAACTTCAGTACCCGCTTCTGGGCGGTAGATGGCGCTGTACATATTTCCCATACAAAATTACTCGTAGAGGATATTTTGTCTATGATAAATCTCATTTTGTTTTATCGATAGATGTTCGTGCTAAAGGTACATAGCGCTTGTGGTACAATGCGATGTAATATACTCTGTGCGCACCGTATTTAAAAAAATAAACGAATTATGATATTATTATTTAATTTACCTATATAATAATAGTCGAATGAAGCCGTTCACATAATTGTGATCGAACTTCACTTGGTAAGTTCGTTTGATATTCAATAATGTGGCTGTATGGTGCAAATGTCCCTTTCCTTTTTCTGTTTCTATACACAGGAATAATGAAAGAAAAAATAAAGAAAAAAGTTGGTAATGAATTTTAGTACTTACTTACTGCACTGATTTTAGTGCAGTAAGTAAGTACTGAAATTCATTACTGCAGTGATTTTCAAATTTAGCATTCTTTTCTCAAATATAATATTAACATTTCAGAGCATAAGTGTGAAAAAAATATATCGTGCTTCGGAAGACACGATAAGCCAATGTTTCTGGCTGCATTTGGATTGGTTAGTACACCATAACTTCAATGGGCCCGTGTGGAAGGTCATGGCCCATTCACCTTATCCGTCTATATGAAGCCCTGTGCCCCAGCAGCGAGGACATTAAAATAGATTGATGATGGTACTGATGAGAAATTAGAGAATGCCACGGTACCTACTTTTTTAAACAAAATTTTGCGATGTAGTATCTACTCGAGGACGTAGTCGCGGCCGGCCATTCATATTCCTATTTCTACTATCCCTACTATTATTATAAATGCGATATTGTATATGCTCACGTCAAAACGGCTGAACCAATTTTGATGAAATTTGGAATGGAGATAGTTTGAGACAGTGCTTCCGGGTGCTCCTACTAATTACTCCTACTGATAGGAGCACCAGGACACCCATCATGTCCTGATGCTAGGAAGGACATAGGCAAATTGTAACCGCGGGAATAAGGCTCATTCCCATGGTAAAATAAGTTTCAGCTCGGGCAAAGCTGTAGAATGGAATTGGTATTTAAGGCGATAGTTTGAGTTCTTGGGAAGGATGATGTTTAGAACAGAGACAGTTTAAGGCCCTGGGTGCATACCATCAACTTTAAGACAGCGATTCAAAAATAGCGCGATGCAGAATAGGTTCCTAAAATGAATTGCTTTCTTTCGTACCATGACCTTCTAAAAACTGGATCGCAAATGAATTGCTAAATGTGAATGACCGAACGATTTGTGTCCTTATTTCTTCTACCCGTCTCTTTCACTCAATTCTGTCATGCCAGGAGAGTGAAAGGGACGGGTATAACCTGCAGGTGACATGTTAGCTTGGCCAAGTTATACGTCAAATAAGAGTTGATGACAGCTCAGCGGCTGTGAAATGTCATTGAATGATCACTGAATCGCTGTCATTGAAATTAAGCTGTCGTGGTACGAATAAGCGAAGCAGATCAGTTTAGGTTCCTAAACAAAACCGCAATAAGAGTTGATGGTAGGCACCCTGGAAAGGATATATTTTACATTTTACCGCGGGAAATCTCATTGTATGGAAAAATCACTTTAGGCGCGGGCTAATTTGGGGGCAGAAATTGGTATTTAAGGAAATAATTTGAGACTCTGGCAAGGATTATTAATATCATATTCCCACGGGAAAAATCAATAAGTAGGTATTATTTGTTTGTCCGTCTTTCACGTCCAAACGGAGTAACGGATCAATGTGATTTTTGGTACGGGGGTAGATTGGGAGCTGGAGAATGACGTGGTTTATCCCGGAAAATATTACATTCCATCAGGAAATATCGTGTAGTACACGCGGGCAAAGCCGCGGGCGGAAAGCTAGTAGTTATATACTATAGTAAGTATTATATTATCTGTGGTTATATATTATGAAAACAAGTTAATAACCTCAGATTATTGTAATTAGGTAAGTAGGTACATACAATGGTCATGACAATAATTATAAGGAAAAACTTCCAGGAAAATTGATAATATTCATACCAATTCTATTATAATTTTTAAAATTAAGATACGAATAAAAAAAATTTAATGTATTTACCATTACATTTCTTTATTCGTTTCATTAAACTAAACTTTGTTTAAAAGGTGATCCTGGTCACTATACCTACGTCAAATGTAAATTAAATTAATGTTATTAAAATAAAATAAAAAAAAATATATTTATTAGTTTTCAGTTTAATTTATTATTAAATTGCTTACATTATGTTATATTTAGAATTTGCATTTTTAGGTGGATTGAGAAAATATGCATATTGAAAACTACAATTCAATATGTTTCAGGCTTCGATCAACAATAGTACTTACTAGATGAAGGCTCACAAACTAAATGAAAACTTTATATGGACAGACTAACTTTTTTTTAAACGGAGAAAAAAGGTTACGTACCTATGTTACGATCTTACATTATAAATGACAGGAAGCGTTCCAAGTTTGAAATACCTTAGTATTATTGACACTGTCAAAATAATCTACTTATAATTTATACTCTCAAGCGGGTGTATAACGCTCGCCATATCTGTCACTCCAACTATGTATCTAGAACTAGGTGTTATTGTTGATTGAAGGTTTCAGGTACTTGAGAAGAGATCTCCACTTGAGTGTTGTTCTATAATACCGACCTCTATCCTCCTACAGCTCGTTCACATGGATCCGTCATTTACGATTCGTCAAAGATTCACGAATGCCAATGAAAGATATAGGAAAGACGTAGATGCAAGTATCCGTAATTTTTCACGACTCGTTATCGTGTGTGTGTGTACACGCGCAATAAAAAACTCGGCCAAGTGCGAGTCGGACTCGCCCGGTAATTCCGTAGGCACTAAAGGTCACAGCACATACATCAACTCGGAAAGGGATCGTAAACGTATCAACTCGAGCGGTTCAGTATTCTTTGTATGAAACCCCCTACTGCAAAGCACACTAATCGGATTCGTAACGTAATCGCCTCGCCTCGGGACCAGTTGTGCGATTCTCTAAGATTCAATCAACAAACTCGACGTTATTTTTCGCTTGACTTTCACTTGTTTATTATGAATTTTGACATAAAGAATCGAAGTGAACGACGATGTGACGGTGAAAATTCGTTAGAGAATCGCACCCCAGCTCACGAACCGCTTTGCGGGTCGCTCAACTTGCTATCCACGCGCTCACGTCTCTCTGTACCCGAGCTTACCGCTCTACGCACAGTGGTCTGAAAATGAAAATGAACATAAATTTTTTTTATTAATGTTTATTTCTCATTTTTTTGTCATTTTTTTTTTCATTTTTATGTCATTTTTTTTTTTTTTTACTTAAGTATTTTTTTTTTCTCATTCTTTTTTTTTTAATATGGAACCACTGTGCAGCGAGCCGTAAGCGCGGCGTCGCCTAGCCGTAGCCGAGCCGACGTACCGACGCTGATCCGGTTTGGTTACGTGCTTGCGTTAGGTTGACGCCTGGTTGACGGCGAGGCGAAGGCGATACGGTGTCGATCCCTTTCCGAGTTGATGTAATGTGCTGTGTCCTTTAACGTACCGATTACATACACCTAGCTTACTCACATTTCGTGAAAACAACGTATACGTCAAACGTCATCGTTAGATCGAATCGTTGACACATTGTTGTTGTGAAATAAATATAAATATTGAGTATTTATTTACCCTACTGCTTCATGAGCAGGGTTATTCATAATTAGATTATTTATAAATATGTGACCTACGTCTCTTACCTTATCAGAAAAACCTATGTACCTACTCACCTGCTTAGAGGTTATCAAGTTTAAAGATTGATGATTCCTAATACCGAACGCAAAATCGATAATAAAGATCGCTACTTCTCTCAAAAATGTAACTGCGGAACCTATCACACTAGTGTTCAGTTTGAAATACTTAAATAATTATTCACCATGGATGGATAAGAATATATCATTCATGGATGGATAAGGAGACTCGGCCATGAACCTACCACGCGGGCCGAATGCGGATCGGTAAATATTTTCTACGTTTTATACTGTTCGTTCGGCAATACGCCAAGCCTGCGATGGATAGTTCAAATGGTAGGTTCAAAATGCGCTGGGAAAATCAAGTTCATCCTACTTAATCCTACTTTAATATTAAGGTAGAGGTGGTACCTATGTCTTGATTAAATTCCGCTTGGTGTAAAGTTTTAATGGCAAACATATATATACCTACAAAGTATCTATGTCCCAAATTTCAGCCAAATCCGTTCAGCCGTTTTGTCGTGATTGAGTAACAAACATACAAACATCCAAACATCTAAACATCCAAACATCTAAACTTTCACATTTATAATATTAGTAGGATTTATATCTAAACTAGATTTTCAACCGCGGCTTCGCCCGCGTGGACTACACGACGTTATCCCGCGGGAATGTGATATTTTTCCGAGATAAAAAGTAGCCTATGTTCCTCTCCAGGCTACAAAGTATCTGTGTCCCAAATTTCAGCCAAATCCGTTGAGCCGTTTTGGCGTGATTGTGTAACAAACATCCAAACATATTTATAATAATACTAGCTTTCCGCCCGCGGCTTGGCCTGCATGGACTACACGACGTTATCCCATGGGAATATGATACTTTTCTGGGATAAAAAGTAGCCTTTGTTCCTCTCCAGGCTACAAAGTATCTACGTTCCAAATTTTAGCCAAATCCATTTAGCCGTTCTGTCGTGATTGAGTAACAAACATCCAAACATCTAAACATCCAAACATCTAAACTTTCACATTTATAATATTAGTAGGATTATAAGTAGGATAAATAAAAACGAATGTTGCAAAGCGCAAAACTCGAGAACGGCTGGACCAATTCGGCTATTTTTTTCATAATGTTCCTTAAAGCCCACGGAAGGTTTTAATGGAGAGAAAAAGCATAAAAAAATGCGTGGGAAAATAGTAAAAACAACACTTTTCTTTTCCCACAGAAACCATTTGTCAAAACGGAGCAACAGATCGACGTGATTTTTGGAATGAGGATGAAACCATCATTGATGAGGATAGTTTGTTAGCTGGAGAGTGTAGGTTACTTTTTATCGATTCCACGGAATGACAGTTTGTACTCCACGCGGGCGAAGCCGCGGGCGGAAGGCTAGTATACCTATAAATAAAAATGAATTTTGCTAAGCGCAAAACTATTATAATATTTTATTTCAATTATGCTCCAAGGCCCACAGAAGGTTTTTATTTATTTATTTATTTACTTGTTGATATAATAAAGTTTATTTACTTTTATTTATTGATTACTTAAAATGCAATTTTGAATACCCTCTGCTATTCTCATGATCGTCACCTTCGCTCTTCCGATTCTCTAGTAAGTACTGTCTACTCCCCTCATCCATTCTGGCTATATGGCGTACTCATTCACGCTGCAAGCTATCCGCCTCTGGAACAGTGTTCCAGATTCTACCTTTAAGAAGATCTCGATTGAAGCTCGCATTTAAAAGGAATTCTCATGCGTTCGTTCTTGAAAGATCTAGGCAATGAAGTGGGATATAATGTTGTTCACCTTTCCACTACTTATGTTCACTATCCATACTTCCATACTAATATTATAAATGTGAAAGTGTGTTTGTTTGTTTGTTTGTCCGTCTTTCACGTCAAAACGGAGCAACGGATCAACTCGATTTTTGGTATGGGGATAGTTTGGGAGCTGGAGAGTAACATAGGCTACTTTTTATTCTGGAAAATTATAAAATAAAAATGATTATTTTGTATAGAAAATCGATAAACTGTCGTACTATACAAAACTGTCATTCTTCTATAGCCGCTTCCAAAGAGGTATGTCAAAGAGTATTGTAATCACTGACGTTTCGTTTTAGGCGCTTTGGATTACCTACTGTATAAAAAACAGTGTATAAAACTTCTTCGCGATTATTTATTTTCATCTGTCTATCTATAATAGATGTTGGTGATACGAAGTTTACCGGGTCCACTATAATTAATATGGCAAAACAACGTTTGCCGGGTCAGCTAGTATTATTATATATGTATGTATATAATATGGATTTTATATTATTTATGTCTATATTTTTGGTTTGTTATGTCGTATGTATATTTATTTGTATTAAGTTACCTACATTTATTTATTTTGTACCGCATTTGAGCTTTCTCTGTTTCCCGAAGGTTGGCTGGTAGATAATGCTTTTAGCATTAAGCTCGCCTCTTGTATGAATGAATGAATGAATGATTCTTTATTTGGCTACAGCAATAATTGATCAAAATATGCAGTATAACAATACATAATATAAAAAACTAATAAAACTAAAAATGGTGAAATGCCCAATGAACCCGTTGTCTCACGGCTGCAGCCAAAAAGAGAATCAATTCAGCATAATGTCAAGCCCAGCGAGCCTGACGCTGATTTTCAACTGACCCCTTGATCCCTTTTTTGACAATTGGATGCCAAATCTGCAGTATTCTTTTTACTTTTGTATTGTAGCCCAAAAAGTCTTCTTGAAATACAAAATAAAAAAATAAGAAAAACAACACATACACACACAATATAATAAGGGATTTAGTTATAGAATAAATATAGAAATTTATTAAGATCCACAAAATAGACTATAATACTGATTTTTTGTATATAACATGTATACCTAAATAGAAAGAATACAAAAAAAAACTATTCATTACTGTAAGTATAGTGTATTGAAAATTATCTGCAGCCGACACATACACAAATCCGCGCCTGCACCGCCTATATAAAAGATTCGTTAACAGTAACTGCTCCTAAATCCACTTGAGAGTTCAGGAGAAACTGTTTCAAATGCTTCTTAAACACAATAATAGATTTAACAGCTCTCAAAGGCGGTGGGATATTGTTCCATATCTTGGCTGCTGCGCAACGGACTGTACATTAAATGTATTTTGTACAATAAAGTCATCATCATCATCAGCCATTTAATGTCCCCACTGCTGGGGCACTGGCCTTCCTTATGGATGAATAAGGAGAATGAGCCATGACCCACCACGCGGGCTCAGTGCGGATTGGTGGGTATTAACGACTGCAAAAAACTGACAATAAAGTAATAAAACAAAATAAAAAAAATGAAAATATATCAATGGTCTTTTACGTCAAAACGGAGCAGCGCAGCGGATCGACGTGATTTTTGGTATGAGGAGAACGGGAGATGGAGTGACGTAGGTACTTTTTATCCCGGAAAAACAACACATTACCGCGGGATAACGTCGTTTTGGCCACGTGGTCGAAGCTGCGGGCGGAAGGCTAGTTTTTAATAAAAAAAACAAAACATAAGTAATTTATTCTTGTAGATGTTTAATGGGTTAACCTCCCTATATAAAATGTTTATCGTACCATTCTCAGAAATATACCAGCTTCACTCTACCGCAACGCCATCGTTGAAAATAAAGGTACATTTAAAAAAAAATACTTACTTAAATACAAAATTTTGAAACTCTGTTATAATATGTATTAAAAATAACCCATTAACACTTTTTACACATAATCAGAATATTTTCATAGATGGGTTATTCCGATCATATCAGAGGTGAATCATTGGCCATATTCAAGACTCGTTAGTAACGTCAGCAAATAAGGTAAATTTTATGACGTTATTTTAATGTTGCTACCCATATATTTTTTTTCATTTTTGGATTTTTAAGTCAATTTTATAAATAACTGGCTTTCCGCCCGCGGCTTTGCCCGCGTGGTATTCACGACGATATCCCGCGGGAGTGTGATATTTTACCTTGCACCTTCACCGATTATACTTACTACACGTGTTTCTCCCTAACCCGGGGCATCCTCAGGAGATAGTTTGTGCGAAAACCAACACTGAATCGGTGTCATTCGGTGTCGGTCAATAGTTTAGTTGCCACACTAATTGATCGATCAAATAATATTGATAGACGTCGATCGTTATCATACCCTTACAACCCTTAATGAAGTCTAATGTTCATTAGTTAGTTTTACATGGATTACTAATCAAAGGTAGAATAGAAGTTATAATTTTCTAATTAACAAATAACACACGAAAAAAACTCAAGAAAAATACCTGATAAAAGTCCGAAAAGTTGTTAGCCAGAAGTTTTAAGTACCGGAATGTTTTATTTTTAAAACAATTTAATCTATCCTATAGTAGTTTGCTTTGAGTTATGATTTATTTATTTTTTATTTACTTTTGGCCAAGTGAAACATCGGAGAAATACAATAATATAATCTATTGGATTTTAGTAACCTATTTAAGGTGAAGCACACTTGCCAGAGGCAAACGCGCCGGACGAAATGAATTTAAGAAATCCTTTGAAACGATTCGGACTTGGGAGGTTACCGGCTCAAGATTGTGGATATGGACAGTCACGAGCAATAATACGTAAACAACAGAGGACTATGTTATATTACAATACTGAACGACTTTTGTGGCAAACGGATATTTTTATTTCAACGCTTCAATGTGACAAAGTTCTATGTTGTATTTAATTATATTTTTGCTCTTGACTGGACATGGGTTGTTATTGATGCTGTCGATCGACGATCGATCAGTAAGTATGGTACTATCCTAATATCCTTATATTAAAAAAAGTGTTCCATTTGGGAAATAATTAATTGCACCACAAAAAATACTGAGTTGCACACCTAAAATACTGGAATGCTCAACAAAACTTAAGTTATTTAGCTTTTAAGGTGGGCATTTCAGTATTTTTGTAAATTAGTTTAGGTTTGATTGATAGTAATTAACCGTTCCATTTTCACATCAGACAGTAGTAAAATTTATTAAACTTCCATTCTAATAAATTATAACTGATACTTACTTGTAATAATAATTGTATTTATTTATCTATGTGGGTAGAAATTTAAAACAAAAAACCAGTGAAACGTTCACCCACTCACTCGTTCGAGTTCGAGTGTTTTAATTTAAATAACATTGTTTTTGCGGACGGTACACAAAAACAAGGCTTATTTAACATGTCCAACTTGACCTCCAAGGTTCAGTATCGGGTAAGCGTCTCAAGCGCATACTATACCGCAATTTTCCTTGTTTACTTATATGTTATTTATTGTGATACAGAAACAGGAAAGAAACGACTGACGACGGTCGAGTGATGAGTGTAAATTATAGTTAGAATTATTTTTTAAGAATCATGGGCTACTCAGTTGTGTTTATTGTGGTGTCGTTAGTGTTAAGTGTTGTATGTAAGTATTAATATAAACTTTTTTTGTAAATACTTGAGGAATGAGGATGTCAAGACACTTAGGCAGTGCTAAATTTAAAACTGACTAAGGTTTGTATTTTAATTGACGTGTCTTTAATTATTATATGGTCGGTCAGAATGATCATGTTCGAGATCAATGTTTTGAAACGTCACTGTTCAGATGAGAAAAAAAAACAAGTTATTACCCTTTAGAACCCGTGTATAAATACTTGAAAACATAAGTACTTTGTGTTCCTTTTTGATCCTTATTGCTTTACTTTTGAGTTCAATTTGATTCACTATGATAATAAAGACTATTTAAATTTCTGCATCATAAATTTGCAATTATAAACATGATTCTTCTCATAATAATACGGAAGGTTGGGGGTTATCTTCATCCATTTGATAACGAAGTCGTTGGATAAACCCGTTTTTTTGTTGATGTATAGCTTGAATCTCAGAGCCCGATATTTACAGTAAAAACACATTGACTATGTTAAGGAAAAACAATGCATTTTCGGCAGAACATTTTAATTTATACAAGGTAGGTAAGGTATACACTCTTAGGTAATTAAATTTTATTTTTTTTGTAAGTATACATTTTATGATAAACTTGTTAATTGAAAAAGTTTATGTGATTTAATAATTATTTTGAATTTTTTCATTATCATTGAGTAAGAAGAAATAAATTTTTCATCATCGAAAAATTGTTACTTTGTATATAATTATGTTCAGTGCTTATATGAAGTAATTATGAGAATAGTAAAATGTACCCTCGTGTATATGTATATCGCTAGCGAAACAACTTGTTTTAATTCCATCTTCAGAAACCGAATCTTGAATATAATTGTAGGAAAACTGGTTTTATACAAAAACTTGTTTTGTTGGACACCTTGGCGTGCATCAGCATAAATGTCATATTGTTGATATTATGTGATAGGTATTCGATTTGTATAGACTGTCTAGATATTTAAAGACTAAAATATTTTCGCATATTTAGATCAACAACCTGAGCATTATAAACGTTAGTAACATTATTATTTTCCCGAAATACTTATTATTTATTTTTCTGTACAATGTTAAAACGCTTGTTCATGTAAATCTCAATTACCAAAAAATTAAGTACTCATCGAATAAAAATATACACCCGTGGCCAATATGGCTATGCCATCTAAAGACAGAATCACAACATCAAGTTCACCTAAAAGTTGCACTGCGAAAATAGCTCTTATAAATATTATGATTAAGGTGCACGCAAAGTCAACAAATACATAAACATCATACATCAAAATATCCAACATTGTGACGTCACTATCAACGATATGGTTCGTTACGTCTGCTCTGCGTCACGTACACGTTAATTATTATTGTATCATTGCCCGTGAATTCGTAGAATAGTTAATTTCAAGGCCTCGATGGGTATCCCCCAAATCGCAATCGCATACGCCAAGAGATTGACGTTATTGTTAATGATACAGGGGGGCTACCGGCAAAAAATATGGACATGGACATGTGCTTCATTTGACATTTTTTAAGTCCATATTATGTCCATATATGGGCAAAATATGGTATTCAAATGTCAAATGAAGCCCATGCTCATAACCAGGGGGCCAAGTCTGCTAACGTTAAGTCACAATCGTGTCTTAATCGTGTTTCAATTGTAGTTCAGTTGTAGTGCTCTTTAAAACACTAGTAACAAGAATTATGACAGTATGATGTGATGTGAATGTAGTGTGTGGTGTGATGTGACTATCAGTATTATTGTGAAAAAAGTACACATTTCTTGAAGCTAGTGTGTAAAAAGCACTCCAACTGAACTACAATTGAAACACGATTGAGACACGATTGAGACACGATTGTGACTTAACGTTAGCAGACTTGGCCCCCAGGTAGCTTCCCTGTACTTTGTTATGACAAAAGAAATGCAATAACTTCTAGTCTTACAATCTAGGTTGGATAAGTCGGGAGAGACAACCGATTTGACTAAAGTTGGGCATTCTAAGTGAGTCAGACAAATTAACACATCTGCACCCAATTCTTGTCTAACACCCCACAAAAAAATATGTTTATGACATGACAAAATTGCTTATTCATCAAAATAATATTCCACAGTTTCACAAGACTGCCAAACGCCTCTAGGGGCCTCCAGTCAGTGCGTCTCATTGTACGACTGCCCTGCACTCGTGAACGTATTCGCCCAAAAACCTCTACCAGACAGAGTGGTCTCATTCTTGAGGCTTTCTCAGTGTGGCTTCGATGGTAACGTCCCGAGGGTCTGCTGTGGACCACTCCCGGAGCAGGGGAGAGAAACGCCGGTAGGTCCTCGAGAAATTTTATATTATACTCTTCTAATACTATTGAGTCTAGATCTTTGCTAAAACTTCTTTTGCAGTCTCAATTCTAAGATATCCCTAAAAAATTTAATCTTTCTTACAAGTCCCAGTTTATTTAGGGACTTATAGTCATACCCTACTAGTCTAATACAAATACCGTAACGCTTCAATTACAATAGAAAGAAACCTGTGTAAGGAGGGCTTCGGTAATGACCTATTTAAATAAGCATGGTCAATCAAAACTTAACTACTATTCTGTATAGCAGATTTTAACAACACGGTATTTTTTTATAAATGGTACTTTGGTGAGTGGGCTTGCTATAGAACTACATGACCTAACACTGCCTTCCCCTTTCTTACTACTGGGCACTAAGACGCACTGCATGACTGCATGCTACCACCTCTACCTGGTTTCAGTTCCTAGATTCTCAAATCTCTAAGCGCTTATCAAAATCATTAATCATGTGCACAACAAAAGATTGGAACTGTGTTTCCGAGAACATACAACTCGAACGTTTTCAAGCTTAGAGTGCAAAGGCATCTTCTAGGCTGATGTCAAGAGTGAACCCATATGCTCGGAAAATAAATAAAAACAAGTATTTTCACAAATATTATTATTTTTACAGAGGCCACCAGTTGTAACTGATCCAGGAACACCTGGAATAGATGTAGATCCTGTGAATCAAGAAGACTCCTATCCAGCCCGACGAGGTGAATGCGGGATAGAGACCAATGGGGATAGGATATACGGGGGAGAGGTAACTGATATTGACGAATTCCCTTGGATGGCATTGCTGGGATACAGAAAACGTAAGTAGCTTTCCTTAAGAAATAATTTAATCGAGCCACGAAAAATACTAAGTAAGCATTTAAGCACTTAAAGTACTGAAATGCACGCAAAGTGTCCACTTCAGTAAGTTTAGGTGCTAACTTAGTATTTTTTGGGTTAGGTCGGGTTAATTTGGTGATTAATTAATTACAACCCGCTTACCATAGCTTGCATTGTGTAGTTTTGAATACTCAAAGGTTGTGTACCTATATGTCGCAGGCAGATAGTTGAATCCGTCGAATAGTTAAGTATGGCAGCATGTACCCCTCGGAAGTCCTGTAGAACACGTGATAGGTTAGAAATTTAACTTTCGATCGATATTTTTAAGGAGAATCGAAATATTTTTTTCATTTCCGACAAAAAATTATTGCTGTGCGTTGTTCAGCATGATGCATATGATGGCCTGAAGCCTTGGTTAAAGTTATTGGAACGGTGCCCCTGACACCCTATATTAAGTGTAAGTTGAGATCGGGTACAGCGACTGCCATGTAGGTTCAACTATTGACAGCTACTTCCTCCGCGGCGGTGTGCTCGCATGTGACTGACTGTTGATGCCAATTTTAGTCTTAAGGACTATTATTATTGTTACAGCTGATGGAAAAATAACGTACCAATGCAGTGGTGTACTGATCAACCGTCGATACATCTTGACAGCTGCGCATTGCGTTACGGGTGCCATTGAGACTGAAGTTGGGCAATTGTAAGTAGTCCCACAAAAATATTATTCTGTGATCCGATGAGTCGCATCACAAATCAGCTGTCAAGACGGACTGTCGGCTGTCAGCAGAATAATTATTTTTAGTTTTAAACCACCGGCTTATTAATTTTGTAGCACTATAAATAAACCATATCCTAACATATTAGGAACAAAAGATTCGAGAAAGACCTATAGATGATGATTGTTTTTGCGACTTTCTTGATCTTGACTCCATCACGCGTAACATGACAAACCCGAGAAGAGTTTTGTCTACCTTGAAAGTCTATAATTGACAACCGAACAATAGGTTTGTCTACGATGAAATGTCATTTTTTCGATATAGACAAAACCTTTCTTGAGTTCATTATGCTATCCGTGCAGGAATGACTTGATAATGTTAAGAGCGACCTTTATACAGATTAAAGAATCAAACAAGAAGTACTGTCATAGTGTATTGTCGTAGAACTATTGGCAGTTAAAAAAAAATAGGTAATATCGATAATAGTGAGGCAACTCTTGAATTGTCACCGCTCATTGTGATGTCAGGCGCAGCGTCGGGACTGAGCGCACTTTTTCGATACTAAAATAGGTTTAGCTTAATTAAAGTAAAGCCAACAATTTCTCTTTTATCTGTGTATGCTATCAAATGTCTCATATATACGCAATGGTTTCATCAAATATAGGTGTCATGTGAGTACTTACCCACTATAGTAAGCTGTGTCTTTATTGTTTGTTACAGAGTCACTGCCCGACTAGGAGAGTATGATACCCAAAATGATAGAGACTGCATTGACGGTGTTTGCGCAGACCCTGTTCAAGAGCTCCTAGTAGATAGGGCTTTTCCACACACTGGCTACGCAGACGGCAACAAGAACAAGAGAGATGACATCGCGATCATCAGACTAGCAAGGAGAGCCAGATTCTCGAGTAAGTTCAATATGTCACCCACCACTCATCCAAAATAGGTCAAACCAATAGTATTGTGACCCACCAAAGTTTATATTTCAACAGCGAAATTCAAGCTTGTTGAATTTATACTGATTTTTAAACTTTGACGCTTTCAAACTAATTATTAGCAAAATGGGTCATCATGATCAATTGATTTGACTGTACTACATGTGACCACTAGCCGGCGACCGCCCGCCGGCTCCGCGTACTTACTTTGTGACACTAGGCTATAGGTAAAGTTTTAAAAATTTTACCTTTTTTAAGCCAGAGAACAGAGAGAGAGAGAAAGTACAATTTTACCGAGATAGGTTTCAGGATTATTCTTGGTTTAATTTTTTTTGTGACTTTAAGATTTTTGTCATTTTTATAAAACAGCGAAAGCATTTTCGTAATTGAATTTAAGGTTATTAACAGTAGACTTTATATTCGTGTTATAATTTAAATGAGATTTCAACTAGTTCACAAGTTTATAATAAGGTTTGAGCCAGCTTTGTTGTTTAGCTGACCACAGACTGGATTGGATAAGTTTTAGACATTTAAGTTTTGATAGGCCAATAGCGTGTAATACAATCAACATTATTTGATTGCAAGTCAGTTTATAATAATACCAAGAAAATAAACTTTATAAATGTTATCCAATGAAACCTTGAGTGAAACCAATTAAGAACCGATACTTCATAAATGAATCCTAAAATTTTATTGACACAAAAAAAGGAAAAAAATAACACTGCCAATTTTTTTTTTTTAACGTACTCATATATTTAAAAATTTGTAAAGAAACTAAGTTGGTACACCTACCATTACGTGACCATTATCCACGGCTAAGGTTTGTCTTTGTATGCTAGCTCGTAACATCATTATCTACTAAAGTGTATGTTTTTGCAGCTTACGTGAAGCCTATCTGTTTACCTGACACAAGAACAAGGGTGGCGACTGGATACGAAGTATTTGTGGCCGGTTGGGGAAAAACCTTGGACGGTATGCTATTGATTTTCTTACCAACAACGCACGGTAGAAATTCCAGGAATTTTTACTGTCGAGGAAAACGGATTTGTCGATCATAACTTGTCTTGATGGTAGGATTCTTTACATTAGAAAATCAGTTTAATGGGACGTGACATGAATCATATTTAATTAAGGATCGATGCGAAACTTAAAATCATCTGCATCAACAGTTTTTGTGACGCATTGGTCACTTCATTTTTGTCATAAGGGCGTTTGTGCACTAACTACACTGAATTTTACCGATCCGGAAAAAAACGAATGCTTGTATTTTAATAAAAAGTTAATCATTTTTAATAGTAAGAATTTATTTATTTCGTGTCGTTTAGGGTTTGAAACATTAAAACTACACGAAATAAATAAATTCTTACTATTAAAAATGATTAACTATTATAAATAATATAATTTATTTATTTCGTGTAGTTTAGGGTTCGAAACATTGAAACTACACTACTACAGTGTAGTAAACGTAGTAAACTAATTCAAATGTGTCGAACTTTTGTTTATTGTGAACTATTTTAGTTAAATAACAGTTTCTCCAGATAACCTCAAAATGGGCATTAATTTGGAGTGATAGGTTCTTATTCAGATAAGTACATCTAATACCGACGACCATTTTAAGAGATTTTTTGTGTTTACGTGTTTTCTTTTTTGTTCATAAATCGATTGACATTTTAACTACTGTCGTGGTATTTAGTCATTTCAAATGTCAATTTCATCCTTTTACATTGATATTGTGATATTCCAATATGTTTTGTTGGTGGTTCATTAAATAAAATAAAAAAATAAATAAAATTAACAGTAAAGCGATGCTAGCCGTCACATTAAACCACTTGCAACTAAAAGTATTTCTATCTTATATGTTTTATATTGAAATAACAAAATATCAAAATAAGCGTGATTAAAAGCTTGTCTGTCACATTTTCACACTAAAAAACGAAAGGGAGTTTTTTTTAAGTTTAATTTTTATTCTCTTCTACAGGTAGAAACAGCCCCGTGAAACTAAAGCTAGGAGTGCCAATATTTGACAAAAACCAATGCGCTAACAAATATAGCACACTGGGCGCTAATCTCATTGACCGGCAATTGTGTGCCGGAGGCTTATTCGCCAAAGATTCCTGCAGAGGGGACTCCGGAGGACCCCTCATGATGTTCAATTCTGGCTCGTGGGTGTCAGTGGGGGTGGTATCCTTCGGCTATGGCTGTGGCAGAGATGGGTGGCCCGGAGTCTACACCTCAGTGGCGAGCTACAATGACTGGATACACTCCATTTTGACTTCTACTAATCAATAAGGACAGTGATACTTAAAGTAAACTATTTCAGACTTCATTTGTTTTATCTCACGAGCGCGGGTGAGCCATATTTGTAGTTGTAATGCGTAAATACACGCGCTCCTGTGTGCATCGGCCGGCGACTCGGCAAAAACTGAGCGCTCCCGATGCAGGCACAGACAGTGTGAATGTAAGTAAGTAAGTAAGTAAGAGTTTTTATTGGCCCATAAAGCACATACAATAAAAAAAATAGAAAATATACACATAACACAGATACCTAATAACAAACTTATATAAAAAACGTACCTAATTCGTGGCGATAATGAGCCAATCAGGACCCTCCTCAGCTTATGCTGTTACAGTGTGCAACATTGCTCACTGTAACAGCGAGCGCTGGTATTCTGGAGGGCCTGTACACACACAATGACAAAAAGAAGCAAATTGTTTAAAACAATGTATATCTATGTACACACAAGCGCGGCTCACGCGCTCCTGGGATAAAACATTTAAAACATAACATGTGCCGAGGCAAGTGTAGAAAAACCCTTTGATCAGAACAGCAAAGCCTTCATACATTTACGTGTGTACAATTTTGAATGTCTTCAAGTTGTCATAGCAACTAGCTTGTTTTTGCTTCACGATTCATTATGTACTGAATGCGAGACATTCTCGTTCCAACCTCTTTCTTATGTTCTTTTACTATTTCCGTCGGATTTTTGGCAGTTTTTCTGCAGAGATTTAAGCAAAAGGGCAGTAAGATTTCTGCTAGGTATACGATATTTTTGTATTATATCTTTTAACTACTTCGAGTCAACTTTATTTATTTTAAAGACTTATGAAATACACATTCTAAAGAGAAATACGTTGTTTAATTATTATAATTAACAAGTTACCTTCGATCAACAATTACCACTAGAAGACGCCTCACGAACTAAAGAACAACGTAAGTAAGGCACCGAATGACATTTTTAAAGGGAGTAAAATGTTACGAATGTTAAGTATGGCAGAGGTACCCTTTGTGGCTACTTTAAGGATTTTTTGACTTTTAAGCACTAAGTACTAAATGGTCTTAGGTATTTAAGACACAAATTATATCTTAAATTATAGATAATTTATCTACCTTTAAAGGTACCTACATTTTTCAAATTAATAAAAGTAAAATAGTTTTTTTATATTACACACAATGTGTGAGAGGTGCCAAATGTACCGGTTTTGGCCACTTACTGATATGTAAACTTTTGTAAGTATTGCGAAAAATCAAAACCAAACCCACGTAAAATCAATATATTCTAATGCGCTAGAAACCAACTAGAAAACGCTAGAAAGTCAATTGCAAAACAACAATTTAATTGTAAAAAACTAAAGTTTATAAAGTATTTCAACCAAAACAAATTTCTTAAAATTTTCATACAAAACATTTTTTCAAACAGAAAATGGAATTTATTGTAAAAAAATCTTATGACAGAAGGAATTCTAACGGTTGTTATTATTACCTTAAAATACCTTATTTTAATTGCCTTTATCAAAAATGGCTAAAAGTTGTTTTGAAAACTTTTAGAGCAAAAAGTGGCCAAAACCGGTACAGTGGCCAAAACCGGTACGCCTGCCCTACTTATCTTTCGTTAATAATGCCAAGAAACGATATGAAATAAGAGCGCACCTTTAAAGCGTGCTCTTATTCGCTCGGCCGTTTTTGACACTCCAACCGCTTATCTAGAGGTATGGTCGATTGAAGCAAGTTTAACCATTTAAAGTTAAATAACCACAGTTAATTTTAATAAGTCCTAAAGTTACTACCATTGTGCTACAATACCTACTTACGCACCTATATCAACCAGGAAAATGCATCATATTATTATTTATATATTTGTCTTGGTCTGGGTATTTTCTATGTACTTACCTATAATAAGTATGTATTTACAAACAAAAAGTATTTAAGTATTTTTTATCCGTTATCAAGCTTTCCATGAACCAGTTTCTTATTGAAATTTACATGGGTTTAGATAATTTGTGTGATTGTAAGAAGTTATTTAAATTTTTACTTTTTGCATTCACAATGCAATTTTTATCATAGAAAAATGGAAAATAAAGTATTTAGAAAAAATCGACCCGTCTCACAACCAGCTCCGATGGGACTCGAACCCACGACCTTTCGCTATCCGGGCGACTGCTCTAACCACTGAGCTACGGCGTCGTTACGAGAAGCGTCGAATTTATCAAATACTTCTTACACGCTGTATAGCCAGCGTTAATTTCATCAATGTGAGGATATTACTACCCCCACACGCGAAAGAAATACCTTTCCAGATATTTGACAATCGCTAAAGAAGAAATTACTATGGCAAGTTATTTAAATTTTTACTTTTTTGCATTCACAATGCAATTTTTATCATAGAAAAATGAAAAATAAAGTATTTAGAAAAAATCGACCCGTCTCACAACCAGCTCCGATGGGACTCGAACCCACGACCTTTCGCTATCCGGGCGACTGCTCTAACCACTGAGCTACGGAGTCGTTACGAGAAGCGTCGAATTTAGTTATTTATTCGTAGCTCAGTGGTTAGAGCAGTCGCCCGGATAGCGAAAGGTCGTGGGTTCGAGTCCCATCGGAGCTGGTTGTGAGACGGGTCGATTTTTTCTAAATACTTTATTTTCCATTTTTCTATGATTGTAAGAAATTATTTATTTATCATACTAATTTCGAATTTTGATTGATTGTGTTAACTAATAGCACTTTGAATAGACCCATTTGGGTCTAAATACAATATTTGCTATCTAGCAACGAACATAATTGATTTTCCGATGACATTACGATATCTTCAAAGCGTACTTTCCGTTTTGTACGAAAGAGGGAAAACCAGTATATGCACTGCATCCTGTATTGATCAAAAGTACCAGGCGATAAAAACAAGGTAATAAGAGTGTAAAATACGATCGACAATAATCTCTATAGTAAATGATTTATATACTTAAAATAATTGACTTTAAGGTGGGTTTGTTTATGAATATAATGTAAGTAACTACATACTATTTTTAGTGCAACATAAAATAAAAGTGTTGCTTTGCCGGATCCATGAAACGATTTTCAGAGAAGATAATAAGAAATCGAAATGTTTACCCATCATCATTATTAGCTGTGATTATTATATTAATAAAATTGATAACTAAGTATCGGCTGATGTTTTGAGAACTAAGTGACAAATTTTATTGGACTTGAACCGATTGTTAACAACTTAATATTATGGTGTTTACATCAAGATCAAGCCTAACATTTTTGGATAAATCATAGTACATTTTTTTAGCCCAATATCCTAAAGTAAACATAACATTTGTCTGCATTGCGACTTAAAGTTGCACCATGTGGAAACTGAATCGTCCAAGTAAATAGAGATATGTCGAAAATATTGAAATATGGTAAGAGATCTCGCCATCAGCATCGGCTGACGCGGGTTATCGATGGCGGTAAGCAATATTTATGATCGTCTCCGAGTGGCCAGCTTGACGCCCTGCTATTTGCCAAGCACCTCTCATTGATTTATGGTCGCCTGGTACTTTCTATGTATTTTGTTGCAATGTTTAAATTACGTTTGTAAGGACAGAAAACTAAAATAACATGAACACAGCTTATTAAAGTTCACTTGAACAAGGGGTTAGCATTATTTTAACCAGTTTTACAAAATTAATAGTTTTAATGTAAAGCATTATCACTCATTAAAATAGTTAGACCGGGCGGACACGACAGTTGGAGGTGTACAATTTTTTTACAGTATGCAATTTTGCGAGAACGTCTTAGACGACGACATTTGTAAGCACTATCAAAATTAGATTTTTTATCCCTGTGCATCACTTTTGAAATTTAATTTTAAAATGTAACAAAAGAAGTATGGGTGTGAAAAGTATGCAAACGCATATTTGTCACTTATACTAGAAACGTTATCGATACATCAATTTGCATACTGAAAAAGATGATTGTTTTAGAGCCGAATATTTAACAATTTCAAAAACCTATTCTCGAAATTTGCACTCGCCCGAATCATTTTTTTCCAGTATGCAAATTGTTGTATCGATAACGTTTCTAGTACACTTAAGTGAAAAAATATGCGTTTGCATACTTTTCACACGCGTACTTTTTTTGTTACATTTTAAAATTAAATTTCAAGTGTGATGCACAGGGATAAAAATTCCAATTTTGATAGTGCTTACATAATATTATGTCGTCGTCTAAAACGTTCTCGCAAATTTGCTTACTGTAAAAAATGGTACACCTAACTGTCGTGTCTGCCCGGTCTAAGTCTCTGAGTGGCCGCTTGACGCCTTTCTATTTGCGAAGCAACTCTTATTGAAAAAATTTAAATGAAGTAAGTATTTAGGAAAAAATCAACCCATGACCTTTCGCTATCCGGGCGACTGCTGTAACTCGCCCGGATTAGATCGGATGCTCTCGCCCGGATAGGGAAAGGTCATGGATTCGAGTCCCATCGGAAAGCTGGTTGTGAGACGGGTCGATTTTTTCTAAATACTTCATTTTCAATTTTTCAATAATAAAAATTGCGTTGTGAATGCAAATAACTCTCATTGGTTTATGGCCGCCTGATAGTTTCAATGTTCGTTGGTAAGTTAAGTTTTGGTTGGAGGTAGGACCTTGATATAAGTCTATCTGGCCAGCCACCACCATCTGATCTCATTCTGACGCCATAACAGCACTGCTTTCAGCATAGCACTAAAATAACGTGGGCACAGATAACTAGCAACATTCGTTCACACAATGCTCGCGCGGCACGTAATGGGCATACCTAAGTCAAACCGCGCGGTTACCCCTATGTCTGATCTGAACTGGCCCTAAGACTTCACGTCAAAACGGAGCGACGGATCAATGTGATTTTTGGTACGGGGGTAGATTGGGAGCTGGACAGTGATGCAGTTTATCCCGGAAAATATCACATTCCCTGAGGATAATGTCGTGTAGTACACGCGGGCGAAGCCGCGGACGGAAAGCTAGTTTTATATAATTATCGTAATTGATGGTAACTTTGATAACTGTTTCTGTTAAATTCTGCTTATAAATTCATGTTCGGTTATCTGACACACATTGATCGGTTTCCGAGATAAGTGCTAGTTTAAGCAATTTTGATGATGACTAATGTAAACTTCCAGACACAGAACAAACACTAATGCTCATCACATTAATTATTATACCAGGGTGCTTACCATCAACTCTTATTGCGGTTTTGTTTAGAACCTAAACTGATCTCCTTCGCTTATTCGTACCACGACAGCTTAATATCAATGACAGCGATTCAGTGATCATTCAATGACATTTCACAGCCGCTAAGCTGTCATAAACTCTTACAGTGCCACAACCTTTTCTGTGCCGGTGACAGCGGCGCTACGTACGTTTTTCTTTTTTTTTTGTAGTAATTTAACCGGCCCTGACTTCTAAGAACTTCAGCCGCCAGCAGCGCTATGGTTGGACATCAACTTGACAGCAAAATGACATAAAAAAAATAACGTTAGTTTCACATTTTGGCCACCGGCACAGCAAAGTTTGTGGCACTGTATTTGACTTATAACCCGGTCGATTTAACATGACACCTGCAGGTTATACCCGTCCCTCTCACTCTCCGGGCATGACAGAATCGAGTGAAAGAGACGGGTAGAAGAAAAAGGACACAATTCGGTCATTCACATTTAGCAATTCATTTGCGATTCAGTTTTTAGAAGTATGACCTTCTAAAAACTGAATAGTAAGTACGTTGTACGAAAGAAAGCAATTCATTTTAGGAACCTATTCTGCATCGCCTTGCATTAATTGACTCGTATATGAGTGACTGGCACACAACAGCTCCAAACCGCGAGAAATGGAAGGAAGGTGGAGAGGCCTTTGCCCTGCAGTGGGACGACCCAGGCTGATTTATTTATTTATTTATTCTGCATCGTGCTATTTTTGAATCGCTGTCTTAAAGTTGATGGTAGGCACCCTGGTTGAGATCAAACCAACAACCCTTGGCTTAGTATGCTGAGAGATCTGCAGACTGCTTGCGTCATCTGCCCCGTCTGATCTGGGGGATACCGGCTAAAAATTATGGATATGGCCATGGACTTCATTTTTGACATTTGAAGCCCACATTTTGTCCTTATATGGGCATAATATGCCCCCCTGATTCTGTATCTTTGTCTTTCTTTATTGAGTGACGGAGATCTAGCATACATTCTGCCGTCGGGGACGTTTCTGACGGTTTGTGAATCAGGGGGCAGGGTGCCTACCATCAACTCTTATTGCGGTTTTGTTTAGGACCTAAACTGATCTGCTTCTGCTTATCGTACCACGACAGCTTAATATCAATGACAGCGATTCAGTGATCATTCAATGACATTTCACAACCGCTAAGCTGTCATAAACTCTTATTTGACTTATAACCCGGTCGATTTAACATGACACCTGCAGGTTATACCCGTCCCTCTCACTCTCCGGGCAGATCGAGTGAAAGAGACTGGTAGAAGACAAATCGTTCGGTCATTCACATTTAGCAATTCATTTGCGATCTTTGCGATCTAGTTTTTAGAAGTTCATAGTACGAAAGAAAGCAATTCATTTTAGGAACCTATTCTGCATCGCGCTATTCTGGAATCGCTGTCTTAAAGTTGATGGTAAGCACTCGGTCAGTCAAATATCAAAGAAACATTAATTACGTGAACAAAACTTTTCTCTCGAAAGAAAAAAGTACATTTCCAAGCAATCAATGCTATAATTACGCAAACGTCAAGTTACGCAAACTTCGAAATAAACACATCCCTATACCTAATACGATTCTTTCAATGCGTTTTCCTTAAAAGCTTTTTTTCGACTACAACTTTATTGATACAAATGACTGTCGTCGAGTCATCGACATTGCAAATAAATCAAGTGCGAAACGACATACCTACATGGAAATCTTATTGCTTTTGACATAAGGGTCAGATCTGCGTGACAACTTTCATCGGTTGATGTTTAACTTCGTTCATTTGTTCATTTGTTCGTCGTCGTCTGGTAAATAAATGGGCATGGATCGCTCATTTACTTAATCAAGAGTTTATCGTATGGAATTAAAGGTAAGTACGAGTATGTAGAAGGAAACATAAAGAGTACTTAGTTACTTGCAAATTAATTCAATTGAATTAATTTAGTTATTCAAGTAACATTGGGCCCGATTCTCAGGCATTCGAATTTTTTCAGTGTGGTAATTCGTATGTCGAACATTTTGTTTGTGGTTTCTATTGAAAAGTTAGAACGTTTCAAACAAACTAAGCTGTCTCACATGTCAACAAATTCATTTTGACAGCTAAGTTCGTATACGAACATCGATTGGTCTGTACCACTCGTAGCGTTCGACTGCTTTTCGATCGAACTTTTTCGATTGTGAAATTCTGACAATACAAAAACTGTGTTAAATTTGAATTTCGAGCTCATAAATGTGAACTTTTCTCGATTGCGTGAGAATCGGCCCCATTGACTTATAAATTGTTTGTAAAAATTTGTAGGTAAGTACCTACTTAACCTATGTAAGTAGCTCCCCAGCTACCACTACGTGTTTTTTACGGATATTCGCATCCGCATTCGCCAATGCCGAATAAGCGCATTAATTAAGTTAAGACATCTTAATCTAAGATTCGTACCTCTTATAAATATAAGCCTAAATTTTTATGAAAACCTGATAAAAGTTTTAAAATGCTAATAAATAAGACTAAAAGTTTAGGTACCTACTGTATTAGTTTTGTCCTCAATACCTATAATGTCAGTATATGCTTAAAAGAAACATATTTAAAATCACTAGATTTTCCTTTGTTTATGTTAGTACTTAACCTACTTAAAATTTTAATGTTTTTAAAAATCATGAAAATTGCATCTGCACCCGCATTCGCATCCGCGGATGACAAAATTATTGCATCCGCAACAACCCTGGTAGGGTATTATATTATAGTAGTAGGGTATACATATAATAATATAGTACCCATAATTTAATTTAATCAATAGGATCAAAATACAAATTATTAATTCCAAACTTTACCACATTTTAGTCTAAGAACTTTATTTTGTAACTAAACCTTTTATTGGTGTGGGTAACCTATGTAGCAATTTTTTATAATTTCCCATTGCTGTACAGATGTTAGGTACTTATTTTATTATTATCAAAACCTATCACTAAAAATCATAAAACATTAAATCGAGATTCTTTTAAATGTACCTGGAGGCCATCTACCCCAAGAACTATCCGATATTTTTGTAAAAAATTCAATAACAGGCCAAATTTTTGTAAACGGCCCTTAAATATAATTTTAAGAGACTATATTTTGGAATCCAACATAATATCGCATTGGAAGGCATAAAAAAAAAGTTATACCCCGAAAATGGTGCAATTCTTTCAGCAAATATGCTATCATCAATTTTATCGTTAACATGTGTTTATGTTCACCATATCTAAGCACCAAAGTCGAAATCCATAAAGATATAAAACGGGAAACTAATACTTTAGGAAGAAGTCGGTTGTTTCTGATAGCATTTTTAACATAGGTATAATGCCAATTTGAGTTTACGTAGAGAGTATTTTTTAAAGTTTATTTGTTTTTCATTTACAAATATAGGGGGATTATATACTTTTACGAAAGATAATAATAAATGTATTCAAATGTAAAGTGAATAACACTTATACCATTTTTGCCTATTTTTTTATAGATTTTTTAAAACTTTGTATTTGTTTTTTATAATGTCGCGGTCATAAATATTGGTGGATTACTAATGAATTATTTATTAAACTAGATAATCTAATTTTCAATGTTAAGAAATTACTGATATAGAATTATTGTTGAGTCTCCATAGAACGAATTAGTTTGGCTCTCGGGCTAATCCATGCTAATTATAAGCGATGAAAAAATGAAATCGTTTTTATTTAGCTTTTATTTACGACAAAGATTTTAGATTTAGTTTTTTTCAGTTTTTCGACGTTTCTTTCAGGAGCCGTGGTCGCAGTGTGTGTAGTCAGACAAAAGTAGTTTTATTTTGGCTATCAATTAATCGGTCCTATCGATCGATCCTAACTTCAAAACTGGTGGACTTTCATACAAACATTCATCCCCTATTTTACCCCCTTAGGGGTGGAATTTCCAAAAATCCTTTTTGGTGGATGCCTACACTGTATAACGTATCTATGTGCAAAATTTCAAGTCTCTAGGTTCAGCGGTTTGGGCTGTGCGTTGATATCTCAGTCAGTCAGTCAGTCACACGACTTTGAATTATACAGGGCGTCCCAACCCAAAACTATGTCACATGGAGGGAAAGTACCTTAAATACTGAAGATATAAAATTTTACTGAAAAGAGACTTCATTTTTATTTTAAAAAGAAAACGAACTGCATTCAAAGAATTTTAAATATTCGCCTGTCTGAACTGGGAATCGAACCCGCTGAATGTAAAAAAAAATATTTCTTTAATTTTATTATACCGATCGGAAGGCTCGATTATTAAATCCTATATATAGGCATCCTAAATAATAGAAAGATTACGAAATTTAACTAATGTTATAACATTTATTTAATGTTGAATAACAAGTTTGTGCAGCGTTACGGATAGCCTTTCTGTGACTGTCGTGCTCAAAACTCTAACATTTAAATGTATTACTAATGAGTGAAGATTGGAGCAATTATACCTAATTTCCCTATCATAAGATACATAAATTAAAAGAATTTCATTATTTCCCTTTTATTTTTATCGTTTAAAATTGTCTTTGAAATTAAGGCTCGCTAATTTTTTCTAATATTCTCTGCTTTAACGTTAAAAAAATCAACTTCCCAGGTTCATTTACGGCTGGTTTCAAAAGAACAAATAATATAAAACAAATAATGTAGCTACGTGTCTACCTACCTTTTCAGATTTCAGTGTACCGTTAAAAACTTGCTTTGAAAGGTTTGAAATAGATGAGTTTATTTAACGTCATGGGACGAGACATCAAAGAGAATTCTGCTATCGGAGTTTGATGGCCACGGCAGACAGGTCGGGCCAACTTTGATCATAGCCAAGTTATAACGTTATTAAGAATGGTCTTTCAATGCTCAGATGTATTTAGTAAAATCGCCAAAAAATCTTAAGAGCAAATTCGCCAGAATTGAATGAGAATAGTAAATAAACAATGTATGTTTCTGTAATACATTAAAAATGAATGCAGAAAAGCTAAAGGGTTGTGTTATGGAGTGTTCCTCCGTTCGTGACATAAACATCGTGACAATAACAATATTTTTGACGCCAATAGATAACAAAAAAAATTCATAAATTAAGATATTGCTGAAAACATTTGCATTGCAAACTATCCACTGCAATTCACTTGTTTTTGGATATCCCACGGATGTCGGTTTCGGATATCGCACATAAATTTAACTGTAAACCCGGTCTTACATGAAGATACTTATAGATGACTGGTTTCATAAGGACCCCGAACCATAAACTTATTTATACTAGTATAATAAGTTTATGCCCCGAACCTATAGGTTAGTTATAAATGTCCTGAAATTATAAAAATATGTCATAGATTTCAGTCGAAACTCTGAAAGTGACTCGGAATAGTGGCAGCACCCATAGAGACTATTTATCAGGACACTGAAATCTATAACATTTTCTTAATTTTATATTCGGGGTCCTTTGTATTAGATAATATGACACACTACGCTTCTTCTTCTTTGTGTGTCAGTGGTGTGGCCTACATGTCACACAATACAAATTATGTAGGTACTCGTCACCGCCACTGCAGTGCTGTAGAATAACAGACTTATGTAAGTTTGGTATTGGTATAAGGTAAGACCGTGTTTAAGGTTTTTTTAATCAACAATGGATCACACCTGATCTTAGGTGATGATAAGGCTGAAGGTGGAAGCGCACTGCTCCCGGAATCCTCAATTACTGAGAAACTGGTTACCTCATCTCTAACTGTCGGAACGCAGCAATGCTGAAAACAACGTTGTTATGGAGTCAGATTTGAAAAGATGGTGGTAGCTAGCCAGGCGGACTTTAAATAAGCCCTACCACCAACCAAACCGAATACAATATGTACCCCCACTGGGAATCGAACCCGCGGGACCTCTGGGTCTAGTACCGGTGGCAGTGTATACCACTAGACCACAGAGGCAGTTAAAAGGTTTAATATGATCTTTAATTAAGCGTAACACAATTATTTTTATAAAAAAATTAAACCGCCTTCAAAAAAACCACATCAAAAAAGTAAGAAATAATTCCTCACCAAATAAATACCGTAAGTACTTTGAATTTTTGATGTGGTTTTTTTGAAGGCGGTTTAATTTTTTTATAAAAATAATTTTTATTTCACTCTTTTTAGTGCATCGTGCAGGCAATTTACGTGTTTTCTGGTAAATAGGTATGTGATCAAACTGAAAACCTCCTTTTTCGAAGTCGGTTAAAATACCTTGAGGTATCCCCTTTTTAACAAAACAAGAATCATCTAAATCGGTTTATAAACAAAGGAGTTATGCCTAAAGATACGCATTAAATTCACATAAAGTGGTAACGAAAACGACAGTATTTTTAAGATTTCCTGAAAACTACTGAACCGATTTCAAAATTTCAAAAAATGGGACCAACTTGGAAACCAACCTGATGTAATAACGTTTGTACCACTTCAATCAGTTCAGCTGTCTTCGAGTAATCGGTGGATATACACAAAAAAAAACATACATACAGACGAATAGAGAACCTCCTCCTTTTTGATTTAGAAGTCGGTTAAAAAGATTAAGAGGGCCGGTTATTTAATTAAAAAGGTTTAACCTAACTTTGCTGGTAATCATACGGATAGTATCAATTTTCTCTTTGTATCCAAAACAAACAAAGAACTGAAATTGCAAATTCCCGACCCCTGCATCAGGTGTAAGTAGACAATTAAACAGGGCGTTTTCGGGTGTGTTTGCTTTATGGCGGTATAAAGAAAGCCACGGTATAAAGTTCAACGTAAATCGGTTTACGATCGTGTGTGCTCCTGGAGACATAAAGGAGAATTAATAAGGCTATTCGGAGGAGCGATTCGGCAGACAGATAGCCGACCTTATCGGCAATACTCCACCCGGAGGCCTTAGTTGCGAGTTCGCGAAGTCGTTTATTGCAATCTCATCACATCAAAAACTTTGATCTGATTTCGAAATAAAAGTAGCAGCAATTGTGCTGCGGATATCAGAAACAACGGAGATATTACGAATATTATAAAAAGTCAAAAAAACTCTTTATTGATATAGATTGAATACGAATCGTCCAACATTTTGTACCCTTTAAGGGTGAACCCGCGGTTTCACCCGCGTGGTTCCCGTTCCCGTGGGAATATCGGGATAAAAGTATCCTATTTGTTATTCCAGCCTATAATCTATCTCTGTTGCAAATTTCATCCAGATCCGCTTAGTAGTTTTCGCGTGAAAGAGTAACAAACATACATTCATACTCACAAACTTTCGCATTTATAAAATTAGTATAGGTATGTATATAACACCCATACACGGAACAAACAAAAATGCATATCACAGATGTTTGTCCCGCCCCGGGTGGGGTTTGAACCCACGATCCCTGATTCAGTAGGTATGATCAATCAGTAACAACAACTGCACCAACACCTCCCAAAATTTATTTGGGAGATAATTACAAAGTTAATTAGGTTTTCAGTTATTATCTTATCAAATATGTTCCGACAACACTGTCCCGACTCAGCATAATGCCCTTTATAGTGTCTGCCACTGCGCGGGTCTTCCGTCGGAAGCGTAGTATAGTAACTGCTGAGAGGCAAATTATCCGGCGTGGCAGCCTAAGCCGCAAAAGAAGAATACCTTGCCCACGCGGCTTAAAATATTAAAAATATCTTGACGATCCAATATTGTTAAGCAGATCTGTAAACTCCAAGTAATATTTCACACTACAATAATAAGCACGTAAGTACAGCAATCTTTCACTGATTTCAATTATTAAATTAGGGACTCCGAGTATGATAGGCCCGAAGTAAGCTCATGTAACTATACGAAGATATTGAAAGTTATCGATTCCGAAAGCGATTCTAGTAAAGTCTTTTTATTGGACTGTTAAAGGTATATAATGCAGTCTGGCAATACTTGACTAAGCGCTTTTTTACGAACACATAAATCTGATGTAAAACCTTCTTAAAATAATTGAAGCAGGTAAGAGCACTAATTTTTATCGTTTTGAAATTTATTTTTCTACAACATTGAAAAATGTAAGTACCTAAGTGAAAATGAAGTATTAGAAAAAATGGACCCTTCTCACTACAAGCTCCGATGGTACTCGAAAACCCACGACCTTTCACTGTCCGGGCGAATGCTCTAACCACTGAGTAAGGATGACACTGTAAGTGAATGCAAAAAACTAAAAATAATTTGAAATGTTACCTTTTTATTATATATTATTATGTTGTCGAACATCCTACTATCCTACTCCTACTAATATTATAAATGTGAAAGTTTAGATGTTTGGATGTTTGTATGTTTGTTACTCAATCACGCCAAAACGGCTGAACGGATTTGGCTGAAATTTGGGACACAGATACTTTGTAGCCTGGAGAGGAACATAGGGTACTTTTTATCCCGGACAAGTATCACATTCCCGCGGGATAACGTAGCCGCGGGCGGAAAGCTAGTCATCGATAAAAAATATATTAAAAACCCTAAGGTAAACAAAAATGTAAAATAATTAAGGCACTACTCGGAAAAAGTATGGACTTTTTGATATAAAACTATAGGATGGTTACAGTTGTTACAAATCTGGTAATAAGATAATATGTATTTCTTTATACCTTTATCTAGAATCGTATAGTTTCAAAAACACGATTTTATGATTTTGGCTCGACACTATCTATTTTCGAAAAGACCTCTAAAAATACGAAATTTCAAGATTATTCTTAAATGGGGTTACATACTATTGGAAATTGGTTTAATTAGTGGACACCAATAATATTTAGGATCGTATAGAAGCATTTTTTTAAAATCGCTGGTTTTTTAATACGAAGTGATTTTGTCTTTTTTTTTGCCTAATCTACAAAATCGGTCTCGCTCCCGCGCGCGTCGTTTTCTCATTGCTATCTCGCTTCAGCATAATTTTTCCGAGTATCGCCTTAATATCACCTAAACGATATTAATTTGCAAGGACGATTTAATTTGTTTTTCATTATGTAAGTTATGTAAAAGCACAATTTTACTCTCTACAAAATTTTAGATTCCTTGTATTAAGGGTACCGAATCGTCTAACATTACATAGGTACTACAATCCTTCATAAAGTGCTAAAAGCTTTACTTACTTATGTACATAAAACTTTACACTGCATGTGTAAATAAAAGTCTTTGCCTGAATCAATTTAAAAGGCGTCTTAAAACGAAAAGGTGAAGACGTTATCTTATACTGCCATTGGCATGAAGGAAATTCAAATGTGCTATTTTATGGACACTAACTATAAAAGTAAAAAGAATGTAAAGCCCTCCCAAAGGGGGTTGGAACACTTAGATTTGCCCATCAAGTCTGGAGCACTCAAAAATCCATTTGAAAAATACACATTTTATGCCTTTCGTATGGATTTGTGTGTGCACGTTAACTGAATGTAGCGTTTCATTATATTGATTAGTAGTTATCGAGCATTAATAGCCGATCGTTGATTTGTCTGTGTGGACTTTAGCAGGCGTTTTGTGCGTAGATTTTCTTTTTGCGTATTTCTTATGGAAATGAGAGAGAAAGATTGATAGAAAGACAAGTGAACTTTAACTTGGAGTGTAAGGAGTTTCTAAGAAAACATCGTTAAAACCGCTTTATAGCGATAGCTTTTGCTGAGTAAAAAGCATACGGAACAGACATAGCTACTTACACAGAATTAAATTTTCGATAAATATTGTTTAGTCGCTGTGCATATTTTAAGTTCTTAAATAATTAGCACCTAACTGTTTCATTTGGAAATTTAATAAATGGGTCTTTTCATAACTGACCTGTTATCAATCGATTTACCCATGAAGGGGATTTAGCTACCGTATTCGCAAATATCAGGATTCATTTTTATTATGAGCAGTAAAATGCAATACCAAACTCAATAATGTTCATTTGATAAGACCTGTTTTTACTTACCTACCACATACAGTCGATAATACGTCAAATGTACCAAGAGTCTGACAAAATTAGGCCTTTGTGTGTGTCAACATTAAGGGCTCATTCGAAGTTATCATGTAAAGGTTGATGCTTCGTCGATAGTACCTCCCCTGAATAGCTCTGGTTTATGTATAATCTGGGGGTGTTTGCAAATCTATGAAATAGTTATAGCCCGTAAAAACTTGAGTTATGCGAAAGAATACATTATCTGTTTAGGTGAATAGATCAATAGATACGAATATAGTACATATAAGTACCTATTCTATGAAGCTGTAATTTATTTCTTACTTTCTTATATTTTTTATCTTAAAATCACTTCGTAACTTAGTTGGTTGCTCAAACCATTGTTTAGTTTAATAGTGTTTGAACTATAATAATATTGTATTACCAAATGTAATCACAATCAATGCAAAGTAAACAATTTGATAATTTAATAGAATAATTTAACTACAACATATTTCAATAAATACTAAGTTTGAAATGGGTCTTATTTTCTTGCAGACAATATTTATAATGTTAATAATTTAATATGTATGAGAATGAGGACTGTAACGACTGTAACATAATAAATGCTACTTATATTTTTTTACGTATCAAAATTGGATATCTTGACTGGCCCTTTCGCTAGTGGCACAGAATATATATTTGTACCTTACGCTAGTGGTAAGTAGGTATTTATTTTGGGTGTGTAATATATGATATAACAACATTTCGTATAATATTCACAAAATATAACAACACATTACATAAAATCATTTCATATAACGTTCATTTTGTATAATCAACGAATGATATAAATTCAAAATATATAATTTTAAACCGTATAATGAACATTTGATATAAAAACGTTTCATATAAGTAATAAACATTTACTATAACACTTACATTGTATAATATTCAAAACACATAATGGTTATATAACATAACATCATTTCATATAACGTTCATTTAGTGTAATCAACGAATAACTATTTCTGGCGCTTCGCCGGCCGCTACCGCGGCACGCTCGCTTCGCTCGCTCGGCTCGCGCTTTGTTTTGTTCACAGTTCTAACCTAACCTAACCTATTATATATTGTTTTGTCATGGTTGTGGCTTTTTATGGCGGGGGGCTTCGCCCCCCGAGCCCCCCTTTCGAGCGCACTGTACCCCCGTGCCCCCTGCTTCTATGTCTACCCTATACATTTAATTGACTAAATTGATGATTATTTAAAACAAAATTATATCAAATGAAATTATTACATATGATGATTATATGAAATAAAATTATATCAAATGACCGTTGTAGCAAATGAGTTTTATACAAAATATGTTTATATAAAATGAGCGTTATGTTAAATGATATTATATAAAATGATGATTACATGAAATAAACATTATGTAAAATGAAATTAGTAGAAGTGTTGTTATGACAAACGTTTATTATGTTATATGAACGTTATTGAAATGAAATTATACCAAATGAAATTATATCATTCATTACGCACCCATTTATTTTCACATAATCACGCGCACAGATGGGCTACACTTGAATAAAATTTCAGTGGGCAATCCTTGCGCTAGTACTTATAAAACATAAAATCTGTGAACCTTAGCATGGCCGCACACGAGCCACACAGGCTAGCCACAAACGCCGCCACATGAAGCTAGACAAAGGTAAGTAGCTGAAGCGCGTGACAGACACCTTGTGGTCGGTGGCCGATACTTTTTTACAAGCTTTTTATTAACTTGCCAAGTTAGTTAGTTAGTTAGTGGGGGACAAATCTTACAAGCTTAACTTGACCCACTTCCCAGTGTCCGAAGGAGCTGAAATTTTGTATACAGGTTTGGTTTAGATGATAATACAATATTTAAGTACAGCTAGCAAAAAAGCTTCTCATGAAAATGAAATTTTTACTAAAAACTTATTTAACCCAATTGCTTGCAGTATCTTATGTCGGTGTTAGTGGCCGGTGGCGGTTACGCCCCACAAGAAGCAATCGGCAAAGATTTGTAGCTGCGGCGACCACCGACGGCGTCAACCGTGTGCGCCGAGTTCATATAGAATGTATGAAAACTACAGGATATATTCATATAAATAGGTCGGTGGCGGCGTTTTTGGTTGTGGTCGGTGGTCCGTGTGCGGCCAGGCTTTTTGCCTTGCAATAAAGTTCTCACTTTTGATGTTTGACATTTAGCGTGGGGATTGTCCAAGAGTAACTCACCTGAGGCAGAAGTCGTGGATTCGGTCCCCACTTATGAATTTCAGGCCCAATCTCTAATGTTTGATTCAGATTTAATATTATTTTATATCGTATAACTCATCATTACCATTATTTTGTTAGTTTCGTGATCGAGTCTACACACAAAGCCGCCGATATGAGTCGTCGACTTTTTTGTCGGCGGGCGAGGAATCCCGACCGAAATAGGCACGCTAACGCTTGCTCGGCCGCGCTCTATATACTTCGCGCGGACCCAGCGGCAGCCGGCAGTGAACTGTGAACTCGCGAGCGCCCCGCGAATCGAAAATCACTTAAAATTCAATTAAAAATTAAATAATAAGAAAATTTAATTTATGACGGCCGGAATCCCTCGGCTATTCAAAGACAATTATTTTCATATGTTTTTCATTAACTAAAACAAATTATACTGCAAGTAATATGATATTTTAATTATTATTAGACCGATGTTTGGGATTTTATTTGACACAGTTAAATATCACCAATCGAAAAAAACGGCCGGAAGCACTAGATAAATAACTGTAAAATGACATATATTTTTTCCAAATTTTAAGTACTTGTGATTTGCGAGTAATCCATAATTTAAAATACCCTATTTTGGGGAATCGGGGCCTTCACATCTCGTTCAACTTTTTGACTTCAACTCGTTGGTGGCACGAAATCAGCAACTATTTTGGTAAACACAGACAACTAAGCCTATGTCTGTGGCAGGCAGGTCAAGTTTTGACGGTAAAATGAGTTGCCAACATGTTTTTGAAATAAAGCCGCCGACTGCAAGCCGCTGCCAACACAGGCCGACGGATATCAACGGATATCAACGGGCTTGGTGTATATGTTACAGTCAAAACCCTTAACCAGTCAAAAAGTTATTGACTGAGGGTGTCGGTCAAAACCCTTACGGACTGATTTTATCTGACGAAATCAGTCAATAAGGATTTTGACCGACACCCTCAGTCAAATCTATATATATAAAATTCAAAGTCCTGACTGACTGACTGACTGACAGACTGACTGACTGACTGAGATATCAACGCACAGCCCAAACCGCTGAACCTAGAGACTTCAAATTTTGCACATAGATACGTTATACAGTGTAGGCATCCACTAAGAAAGGATTTTTGGAAATTCCACCCCTAAGGGGGTGAAATAGAGGATGAATGTTTGTATGAAAGTCCGTCAGTTTTGAAGTTAGGATCTTCAGACATTTTATTTAGGCTGGCAATTAAAAATAAATGTTTACCTGTTTCAGCGTTTTTGACAATTCTACCCCCGAAGGCGTTGAAAAGGGGGATGAAATGTTGTATCTGGAAAGTCCTTCATTTAATTTTTTATTTAGGCTTATGGTCAGAAAGTAAAACAAATAAGCAAAAACATGTTTCGTATTTTTTCGAAAATCAACCCCTTAGAGGTTAAATGGGATAAATAAACCTTAAAATCGATATGGATGTCGTTATTGACGTTTTATGGGATGACGATTGCAAACATGGCATTTATTTTGACGTTTAACACGCTGAACATGATTCAACCCCTAAAAGGTTGCAATAGGGGTGAAATTTTGAATGAAAAGACAGGGGTTAAATAGACATTTCAACTTGAAACTTTGTAGACTTACTTCTTAAAACAAATATGCAACCCATTTCGTAATTTTCCCAAAATCAAACCCAGGGGGTAAAATAGGGGATGAATATGTGTATAAAAGTCCGTCAGTTTTGAAGTTAGGATCTTAAAATTTTGTATTTAGGCTGGAAATTGAAAATTTATATTTTCCTGAATCAGCGTTTTTGACAATTCCACCCCCGGAGGGGTGAAGAGGGGGATGAAATATTGTATCTGGAAAGTCTTTCATTAAAATTATTTAGGCTTATGGTCGGAAAGTAAAACAAATAAGCAAAAACATGTTTCGTATTTTTTCGAAAATCAACCCCTTAGAGCTTAAATGGGATAAATAAACCTAAAAATCTATATGGATGTCGTTATTGAGGTTTTATGGGATGACGATTGCAAAAATGGCATTTATTTTGATGTTTAACATGCTGAACATGATTCAATCCCTAAAAGGTTGAAATAGGGGTGAAGTTTTGAATGAAAAATCAGGGGTTAAAATAAACATTTCCACTTGAAACTTTGTAGGATTACTTCTTAAAACAAATAGGCAACCCATTTCGACTTCAACTTTACGAATTTTACGTGATTAGGCGGGTCCTCCCTCACCAAGTGAGCAGCCTCGTGCGAGGCCCGCCGCACGAGGCAAACGTTCTGCCTCGCGCGAGGCTGCTCGCTTGGTGAGGGAGGACGCGCCTAATCACGTAAAAACGGCTGATCGGATTTTTATGAAATTAAAACATAGAATACTTTTTATCCTGGTTATTGGTCCCCTAAGTATTTTCTCGAATGTCCACGCGGACGAAGTCGCGGGCGGAAGCTTACCTTAACCTTATAAAATTGTAATTTTTTTTTTAAAACGCAACTTATGGATTGTTTTCACAATAAATAACCTATCACGTGTTCTACAGGACTTCCGAAGCTCTTTTCTCACCTCTCAAATGTCAACGCAGCCGTGAGCTAACTGTTGCGAGACGCTTGTTAACTGATTTTTGTAGTCAAAACTGTTTTTGACTACAGGCATCGGTCAAAACCACTTTTGACTGAAAAAATCCAGTTAATAAGGTTATTGACTAAGGGTGTCAGTCAAAACCCTTTTTGTCAGATAAAATCAGTCAATAAGGATTTTTTTTGACTGGATAAGGGTTTTGACTGTAACATTAGACTGCTTAATGTAAGAACCAGGCTTAAACAAAATATAACAATAATAACAGTTAGCCATATCATAATGCGTTTTGCAATAGCCATTGCACCAAGCCCATCCTCAATTACGATGCGGAATTAAATGCAAGATTATATTCAAAACATCACCTTTAGTCGGGATTGTTGTTAATAACAACCATAAAAGGCGTAACAGTGTACGCCCTAGGCACACTCTGTCAAACTGCTTGGCGGTTAGTTTTAATCGCAAGTCGTAACCATTTACAACGCAATAATAATTTAACTCCGGTTCTGGTAAACTAGATGGGTCCGAATATGATATTAATGGGTTAGAATCGTTTGTGATTGTATTACTTGGGGTGTTATTCGAACGGTGCTATTGCCGTACTTAGCCGAATGGTAAAGAACGAAATCCTTATAGTTTCGGCAAGTCTGTCTGTCTGTCCATCTGTCCGTCCGTATGTCTCAGGCTGTGACATACGGACGGACAGAGACATACAGTGGCTGTGGCTCACAGCCACTGTATTCCAAAACTATATACTAAAAACTATACCCCCATAATACATGGAACTGAAACTGAAACATTTTTTTAACCAAACATATTCGTGTGGGATAATCGCAAGTCACAAGTCGATAGGTCGATAGCTAGGTCTTTAGGTTTTTTAAAATGACATAAAGGTTTCTCAAACCATTTTTTCTCAAAGTCAAAGGATTGACTTTAAAAAAAATGGTTTGAGAAACAGAGCCTTCCAAAGTGGTAAAATGTGTGCTTCCGGCCCTCTAACTATTAAAATAAAATAGTGAAAAAGTTAGATAAAATATATGCTGTAGATATTAATAAAAACTTTCAACGAAAATTGGTTTGAACGAGATACAGTAATTTGTCATTCATACAAAACAATGTTATATTTTGCTGACGAAAAATTATAGTAGAATTTTGGCTGGACATAGACAATCTGTACATTAAAAGGGTACGGAACCCTTCAGGGGCGAGTTCAACTCGCACTTGGGCGATTTTCGTTTTTGGTATATGTAGGTAAGTCCTATAAGATGCATATGAATATTATGTTACACTGACGTATACTTAACTTATGTTAAAATAAAATACCTAAAACGATAAAAAATCTAACTACCCACTTAGGTTTTCTCACGTATGATTCAACAGTGTGTGTAAAAAGTTGTAACTTTGCAAGTTGTAAAGTTACAGAAAAAAACGTTTGCTATCAAAATTATAATCTATAACACAGATATACAGGTCATAAACCTTGATAACAAGAGCTTGAGAATTTGTTTCAAGTAGGTAGGTAGAGGTTGAAACAACCTGTTTCTACATATTTTTATCACACATCACACTTAATAACACAACTGTAATAAAATTATGTAAAATGTAAAGATTATGAATACACTAGCAACCACGAACCCTTGCGTATAGGGATGATGTCATCTGAGAGGGAGAGGAATGACGTCACGGGCACTGCAGAGGGTTTCTGAGTCAGCGGGTCACACCCTTTCATAATGTAAGTACTTATCATTACTATAGCTTTTGCTTAGCTATTAAAGAAATTATTTGTTTTTATACGATGTATACAGATGATATACAGGGTGGCGTAATAGAACGTAATAAAATAAAGGTATGCATCCCTAGACTACTATGCAGTTTATTAAAAAATAAAACATCATCAAAATTATGGCTGCGTGGGCGTCCGCACTTCTCTAATCGTGAGCGTGGGTTTGAAAAATATTTCCTCAGCAGATTTTCTTGTACTGACGGCTTTACTCTTCCAATGTTGTCTGTGATCCGAGATGTTCTAGGACGGCTCTTAGCTTGTGGTTTTAATGTTTAACCATTCTCTATAAAAAGCTCAATCCAAACTTAAATCAAATTTGCACCTGATGCTTGAGAAATTTGTGTAATTCATACTTACTCAAAACAATACACCACTAAATTTTAATTAGTACAAAGATTTTAGGGGACGTTTAAGTGTCCATCAATTCGAACAATTTTTACTATGAAGCCAACGACGAAATCGAGAAAAAACATCAGCTGTTCCATACAAAAGTACAACATCGACTCGACTGAAATGTTTGGACAGCTGATTTTTTTTTTTCGCGATTCCGTGGTTGGCTCCATAGTAATAATTGATCGTATTGATGTACACTATCATCCCCTAAAATCTTTGTACCTACTTACTTATTAAACTTTAGAGGTGTATAAACTGTATAGTCGCCTAGTTATGTGATGACTCTCATGAATGACCATAAAACGACTAATCTCGTAAAACGTGCGAGTACACAAAATTCGTGACGTTTCTCGTCGAACTGTGTCATTGCTACTAAAACTGCATAAGTGTCGCTATGCTAACCAAACACACTATGTTCCTCCCTCTCACACGCCCATAACACCGCGAAAAAAGGTGATACAATATGCACGTTCTATTGCGCCACCCTGTATTATGTTTTTCGTGGAAATGAGACATTTGCCCACAAAGTATTTTGAAAAGCCTTTAATGCTATATTAAAAACCATCATGTGCCTCTGTACCCTTTATTTAGATCCGTTCAGGCGTATTGCGGTGATTGAGTTACAAACATCCCCGCATTTATAATATTAGTAGGTAAGTAAGTAAGGTAACATCTCGAAATTACAGGTTGTCTATAAGAGTTATTCAAATAAAATTTTGTCTAAACTGTAGCTGATTTTTATCGTGATTTCATGGATGCAGCGGTACAATATGTTATGTTTATCATATTTTGGCGATAAAGCACTAAGATGTTTTTTCTTATCTGTATCTAAGCCCTAAATGAAACAAGGAAAGTATAGGAAACGCAGATATACTAAGATAATAAGAGCGACGTTATGTTTTTCTTTCCCTTTGCACAAATGACGCTTTACAAAACTTTATCTTTCGCAGTTATGAAAAAGGCGAAGGATAAAACATTAATATTTTCGTAAAGTTTAACTCCCAATTCACTTAACTCACATAAATTATATTAAATCAACAGACACAACCCATAACATTGCGGTAACTATTCAATCAGGCGTTTATGAACAAAGGAAAATCCTTCACTTTACTTCTCATTAGAGCAATTAGTTAAATCGTTTCGATTAAACCCTATTGCTTTGAAACAGAGATCAAAATCAGATAACACTTTAGTATCTGGATAGAAAAATCACCTCAAAGGATGCAATTACTAAGATTAAAGGTTCTCTATGGACGATAAATCAGACAGCTGGACTATCTATGAGGCTAGGCAACGTTGGGGCGGCGTCCGATAAAATTTAATATTAGTAAAAGCCCTTAGAAACATCATATATATAAAATCCTAGCTGTTTTATATCGATCATTAAAAATCTTTGCTACTAAGAATACCTACGTACCTACCTATATTCAGAATTAGTTAAATTACTGTTAGCTTTTTCAATCGAAAACCATCTCAGTTGAAAGGCCTTCGGATAAGAAGAAATCCTATCATTTTTTAATACCTTGGCAAGATATTTCTAAGCAGTGATGAAAAATATGTATTTCACTTATTTTAAGGTCGTGAAAAAAGAGATAATACCTATGTAGCTTGCTCCTTGACGCCTCATTTAATAAAAAATATTAAAGCCCCAAAAACAAACACAAATCCACGTTTGATATACGTATTGAGTCATGCAATGCCAAAGCCCGTGTGGAGAGGACATTGAAATGGCTGAAAAGCATGATATCTAATTTTTCAGTCGATATTAAACAGAATGATCATAGTTTTTAATCATTATTAATTTATTTCTGATTACGGTATATTTCAAATTAGTTTAGAAATAAATTGAAATTGAATTCAATTGAATTGAAAGAAGCGTGGGACTGAAAATAAACTAGTTACCATAATAATGTGTAGCGTGTATACTATTATTTATTCTGTGGTGTAGCTTCGGAGTTGTTAACTCAGCGGTCCGAGTATTCGTCCGTAGGTACTGTGAAAGGTCCCGGGTTCGATTCCAGGCGGAGCAACTTGGGAGATGGGTAGATTTTTTCTAAAATGTCATTTTAATATAATTGGGAAATACAATGGCATTTTAAATACAAGAAAAAAGTAAAAATAATTTGAATAAAATAAGAAATTATTAATCTTTCAAGTGTAAAACTTTAGCTGTTTTAAGCAAAAACCTTACTAGGTACTTCTAACGTCGTTTAAGTGTTCTGTGGCATAGGGTCTTAGGGTTCGATAACGTCCATTAAAACAGAAGACTTAAAGTTATTAAACTTTTTACTTTTATGCATTCACAATGCAATTTTTATTGTTTAAATATTTTAAAAAAGTATTTAGAAAAAATCAACCCGTCTCACAACCAGCTCCGATGGGACTCGAACCCACGACGGGCGACTGCTCTAACCACTGAGCTCGGAGACGGAGTCGTTGTGAGACGGGTCGATTTTTTCTAAATAAGTGGTAGGGCAGGCGTACCGGTCTTGGCCACGGTACCGGTTTTGGCCACTTTTTGCTCTAAAAGTTTTCTAAACAACTTTTAGCCATTTTTGATAAAAGCAATTAAAATAAGGTATTTTAAGGTAATAATAACAACCGTTAGAATTCCTTATGTCATAAGATTTTTTTCAATAAATTCCATTTTCTGTTTTAAAAAATGTTTTGTATGAAAATTTTAAGAAATTTGTTTTGGATGAAATACTTTATAAACCTTTGTTTTTTACAATTAAATTGTTGTTTTGCAATTGACTGGTTTCTAGCGCATTAGAATATATTGATTTTACCTGGGTTTGGTTTTAATTTTTCGAAATACTTACAATAGTTTAACTATCAGTAAGTAGCCAAAACCGGTACATTTGGCACATCTCACACATTGTGTGTAATATAAAATATCTATTTTACTTTTATAAATTTGAAAAATGAACCTTTAAAGGTACATAAATTATCTATAATTTATGATATAATTTGTGTCTTAAATACCTAAGACCATTTAGTACTTAGTGCTTAAAAGTAAAAAAATCCTTAGAGTGGCCTCAAAGGGTACCTCTGCCCTACTTCATTTTCAATATTTCAAGAAAGACTTCAAATTCATCACGCAATCAAAGCCTGAATGTTCCTGAATTCTCCGTCAGAAAAGAAAGTTTATTTTTAGATGGATGACAAAAGGGGTAAAATCTTGTTTAGTTTGGGAGAATTGAACTTTTGAGGAAATCTGTACTTACTACAATGAAGCTAAATCTTGGGCTAATTTACGCCGAAATCCGGGATAGCTACATGTCTGATTTCGGTGAATTTTGATAAAGATGGATATATGTAATGTAAATATAAAGATGGATGGATTCATACATTGTACCACTTTGGAAGTGTTTATCTTTCAAAATATTGACTATGTAAAAAACGGTTAAAGAAACCTAAATATAATTTTCTAAGACCTAAGACCCGCATGAATAGGTTTGATGAAAAAAATATTTTTTTGCATAAAAATCGTAAAGTGGTTTAAGTACAAAAATACATCTGCGTACCGTACCAACTGTGTGTGTAGGCCTTGATGTATTATGTGTTTCAACTGTTTTCTAGTTTTGAAACAAAGTGACTGTGACATATGGACGGACAGCCAGACACGACGAATCTATATGGGTTCCGCATCTTGCCATTCGGCTTTGGAACCCTAAAAAGTTTAAAACCAAGCGTCCACTTTCGTTGTTAGTACGTAGGTACACAAGAGGCACGTATCTTCAAGTTGGTAACTGGAGATTTCTCGTCGCCGCCTGACAAACGATTGAACTCGTCGAACTTGTTAGAAAAGTATAAGAACTCGTCGGGACTATGTTGAGTCCCGTTTCAACCACAAATAAACTAGTCGATAGTGTTTGCAACGATTTGATCTGTCCCTTAGATACAGTCTAGCGTATGACCGAGACTAACTTACGTGAAACCTGTAAGATTTCGAGGGCCAATACTTACTTATTTTTAACAGACTTCAAAATAAGGAGGAGGTTCCCAAGTCGTCTGTTTTTTTTAAATATAATTTTCCACGATTGCTCCGCCAATTGTAAACCGATTCTAATTCTTTAACAAAAGAGAAGGTTCAGAAGTTTTTTCAGTATCCTGAAAAAAGACATTTCTGGATGTGAAAATCCAGCAAAACCCGCAAATTTTAAAGGTATTTTACGTTTTATGAGATTGTGTATTTTCAATTGTTGATTAACTACGTACGCGTCGTAGGTTCGCTTTAAGCCCAGCTCATTTTCACCAGCTCAATTATTTCGCTCATTTTCACATATTTTATGTTCTGGTTGCTATTATAATGTTTGCACCACAAGTGCGTAGCCAATCTCTGAATCAGATCTAGCATATGGTGTTGTCGTATTTTATTTATTTAATTTCTGATGACTTCCTTCTAGCTTTTTGTGTGATCCCATATTGTACAGCAACAAGTACTGACAGCGTGACAAAGTGGTACAATAGTCGTTCCTTATTTAAGCTACCCAGCTTTATCTTTCAGATCTATGAGTCGAGATCGTGCAAGAAATCCTCAGAAAACTTTGGCGTACCCTAAATGGGAACACAACACTTGTATTTTATTACAAAGGAATAAGATTCAAAGTCGAATAACTGGCATACTACACGTGTTAACGTGTATCAAGATAGTGTATCAGGTCGTGTCTGAGGCATTAAAAATTGCTGTGCCTAACGATTTGGAGGTCTCTTAATTGAATAAGTTCCGTCTGGGATCTATTTTATTACTAAAGAATGATAAATTGTGCATTCAGTCTACAGACAAAAAGTGTTAATTAAATTTTGGTTTGACTACCTACATCAGAGCCACATACAAGGTGTTTGTTTAAAGAAGTAGGTACATCACTTCAGGGGGTGAAAGTATATATTCATTATTACAATCAACTTTTACTATTGGACCAAGTGCGATATCGCGAAAAAAAATCAGTTCCATACATCTTGGCCAATTCGGTTTTGCACGTTTGTATGAAACAGCTATTTTTTTCTCTCGATATCGCAATTGGTCCCATAGTAAAAGTTGATAGTATTTATGGGTACTTTCACCCCCTGACGTGATGTACACTTAGTGGTAGGTAGTTTGTAAAGTTAGGGGTAGTAGAGTTAGGTCGTGCCGAGTTAGAAGCCTGGGCATAGGTACATGAGATCTGATAACTTTTTGACAGTGCGAGCCATATGTGGTTTCGTCTTGGCAGCATTTTACATTTTAATGCGATTTCCATAAATAGACAGAGAGGTTGCATTCGGAGAGGACTGCATTCGTGAAAAGGCGAGGCGGGTCGCTAATCCGTAAATCCGTGATGACCTTCGTGGCCGAGTGGTGTACGCACCGGTTTTCAAGGTGCCTCTATCTCTGGAGGTCCCGGGTTCTATCCCCGGTCGGGTAAATATTGAAAACGAACTCTTCAATATTTCCTCGGGTCTGGGTGTACGTGGTAATACCCGTCGTTGTTACCAATTTCCATAACAAAACTGTAGAAGCTTAAGCCTAGTGCTCAAGCTAGTACAGTTTTGTATTAGAACAATGGTATGTGATGGTTGCCAATATTTATAACTATTTATTTATAGGGTATGGCTAGACTTGACCAACGAAAATCTTTAAAAGATTAGATAAGTACTTTTCTCAGAAGCCTATATAGTAAACCTCGTCGTCTAGACATTAATTTGACATAACATTAGAAGATTCAAACTTAGATTGCGAGCCACTTGCAAAGTTAACGTCCCGATATTAAAGACCTAAAATCCATTTAGGGGTTGTTGAGGGAAAATAAATCAGAGTCGGCGTCGGTTCGTCGAACTCCGTACGGGTAGGGAACAATAGACTAGATGTAAATTATATCGAGTGGCTGGGAAGCCTTGCCCGGGACAAAACTTGGGAGGCAAAACTTCTCGTAGTTTAGAACGAAGCCTGAAAAGAAGTGAGTCCAATATACATAGAAGGTGTCTTCTATAAAATATTAGACTCCATTATAATGGTGTTGCGAGACCTTACAAAATTACACGACGCCGACGTTATCGCGCGGGAACCTGGGTGCCTATGCCTATACCATCAACTCTTATTGCGATTTTGTTTAGGACCTAATCTGACCTGCTTCGCTTAAGGTCACAGCACATACATCAACTCGGAAAGGGATCGTAAGCGTATCAACTCGAGCGGTTCAGTATTCTTTGTATGAAACCCCCTACTGCAAAGCACACTAATCGGATTCGTAACGTAATCGCCTCGCCTCGGGACCAGCTCACGAACCGCTTTGCGGGTCGCTCAACTTGCTATCCCCGCGCTTACCGCTAGTCGTCCACGCGCTCACGTCTCTCCGTACCCGAGCTTACGGCTCTACGCACAGTGGTCTGAAAATGAAAGTGAACATCATTTTTTTTTATTAATGTTTTTTTGTCATTTTTTTTACTTAATTGTTTTTTTTTAATTTTTTTTACTTATCATTTTTTTCTCTCATTATTTTTTTTATTTTTTATATGGAACCACTGTGCGGCGAGCCGTAAGCGCGGCGTCGCCTAGCCGTAGCCGAGCCGACGTACCGGCGGCGCTGATCCGGTTTGGTTACGTGGTTGCGTAAGGTTGACGCCTGGTTGACGGCGAGGCGAAGGCGATACGGTGTCGATCCCTTTCCGAGTTGATGTAATGTGCTGTGTCCTTTATTCGTACCACGACAGCTTAATATTAATGACAGCGATCCAGTGATCATTCAATGACATTTCACAGCCGCTAAGCTGTCATGAAGTCTTATTTGACTTATAACTCGGCCAAGCTAACATTACACCTGCAGGTTATACCCGTCCCTCTCACTCTCCGGGCATGACAGAATCGAGTGAAAGAGACGGTTAGAAGAAATAAGGACACAAATCGTTCGGTCATTCACATTTAGCAATTCATTTGCGATCCAGTTTTTAGTAGGTCATAGTACGAAAGAAAGCAATTCATTTTAGGAACCTATTTTGCATCGCGCTATTTTTGAATCGTTGTCTTAAAGTTGATGGTAGGCACCCTGGTACTTTTCCGGGGTAAAAAGAAGCCTATGTCACTCTCCAACTCCCAAACTATCCCCATCCATACCATAAATCTCGTCGATCCGTTGCTCCGTTCCGTTTGACGTGAAAGACGGACAAACAAACAAACGAACACACTTTCCCATTTATAATAATAGAATGGATTATATGAATATCTAATTATATAGGGGAAAGGTGTCCAAAATGATCCCCCTAAGGGAAATCGGTTACTGTATCCAAAATATTATAGTAAGAGCAAACATTGAAAGAGTTTTGGGTAAGTCATTTAAGTGTCGTTATACTGGCATGCCATTATTGCAGTTTGATTTTATATCTTTAGATTTATTAGAGATTTTCCAAACCTCTACTAAAGGATCATTTTGTACCCTGGGTGTCTAAAACAATCCCATACTCTCTTGTTTGGTTAACCCATACATTTTTGGTTCAATATATTTTATGTGCTCAACGAGTTCTCTCTAATGCTTAGGTGTAAACACCGTTTGTTTACTGCCCAAAGACTTAACTGCTCCAACTGCGTTTTTGTTTTTAGAACCATTACAGGTACAGAAAACTGTCTTGTCGTACAGAAAACTCACTCCCAGTTTTGTCGGTAGGTTTTTCTTTGATATGTACGTGGCATAATCTGTAAAAAGTACAAATAGATAGGAATACAAAAAAACATGACTAATTTAAATTGTTTTTCAAGTTTGGTAAATTTTTTCCTGGATTCGTTTTATACCCACTAAAGGGGATTGTTTTACCCCGAATGTTAAATTTACAAAAGTTGTCGAAGTATGACCTCAAAACATTATCTTGGTGAGATCAAAACGAGTTTCAAATGTTACTGAATATCAATAAAAACTACTAGGAAAACTTTCATTCACATATCCACAAAAGAATTTCAACAATTTAACTTTGATTGCAGGCTTATCTTAGATCGAAGACAGCTATTTTAATTTTTTTGCAATAAATCGACGCACTGTACTCACACCGCCCTGACACTTTTTTGGGCTATTAAATGGAGTACAGGGAAGACGTTAGCCAACAAATCGCATAGATCCCACTAGTATTTTCGTTGAAACTGAAGGGAATCATTTTACCTCGAGAGATCATTTTATACGCCTATCCCCTAGTAGTCAAAATTCAAATGCAAAATTTGACTTTTGAATGTCGAAGTACCTATTGTTTAAATAGTAAATAAATAGTGGCTGTGAAGGGAAGCCTTGCCCGTGACAAAACTTGAGAGGCAAAACTTCTCGTAGTTCAGAACGAAGCATGAAACTGAAAAATAGTAGGATCCATTGTATAAAATATTCCCGTTCGTGTGGGAATATCGGCATAAAATATAGCCTATGTCACGCGGGAAGAATGAGGCTTTCTAATGGTCAAAGAATTTTACAAATCGGTCCAGTAGTTTCGGAGCCTATTCGATGCCAACAAACAAACAAACAAACAATCAAATCTTTCCTCTTTATAATATTAGGATAGATTCCCGTGGGAATATCGGGATAAAATATAGCCTACGTCACGCGGGAAGAATGAGGCTTTGTAATGGTCAAAGAATTTTACAAATCGGTCCAGTAGTTACGGAGCATATTCGATGCAAACAAACAAACAAACATACAATCAAATCTTTCCTCTTTATAATATTAGTATAGATATTAAACTTTAATATAATAAATAAATAATCCATACTAGTATTATAAATGTGAAAGTGTGTTTGTTTGTTTGTCCGTCTTTCACGTCAAAATTAAGCAACAGATCGACGTTATTTTTTGGTATGGGATAGTTTGGGAGCTGTAAAGTGACATACCTAGGCTACTTTTTATTCCGGAAAATTAGAAAAGACTTCAGTAAATTAAAGTACCTACCTACCCATTTGCTATCTGTGTAGAATAAATAAATAGTAGATGTAAAGTGGCTGGAAAGCCTTACAAAGAGCGTCTCCTCCAACCCCTAGAGTATAGAGACTCAAAATTATCTATTATTCGCAGTTTTCTCAATTTATTACTTTGTCTTCCATAGTACCTACCAACTTAGTATAAGGTTTCCTATAAGTACCCAATTCTAAATAACCAACTGAATAATTATACTTAAACAAAGTGTGAAGTAAACTACCGATGGTTATTTTTGAAACAGATAACGCACCTTAAGGCCCGTGGTATCGCCAACGTCCTTGGCCATAGAAAAGTGGCCTAATTTTCCCGCCCGCTACCCGCACAAAAACAGCTTAAACACACGTTTCGTCAAAACTATGTATTATTTTAAAACGAAAAATGCTCAGTTTTAAGTTAAACAAGTTAGCAATCTCTTCCTGTAAGAAACGTGAAAATATCACTTGTAGTTTAGAAGAAGTAGCGTATTTCAAGTTGAAAACAGCTTTATTTCAATGTTTTTTTTTTAATAGTATCTTAAAGACTATTTTTTTTTAAATGCTCAGATTGAAGTTTATATATCAATATTTAATATATATTAATTCTGGATTCATCAGTAGGCTAATTTATGAGTTTTAGGGCCTCAAAAATGATCGTTTCACGACTACATGCACCTTAACTTATTCAATTCGATTCGTCGTCGCCTTGCGAAATAAGTATTTAAACTGCTTATTTTAAAAGGCTGATTATAAAACTTGAACTATAAAAATATCATTCCAAACAATACCCATGAGTAAGAAACCATAAAAAACAGGCAAAACGAGTCCTCTAAACAAGACTAGTTTAAAACAATAATTTATATTTTTCGTCGTTTACAAAGAATCAGTTCTTCGTTTCCGAACAGACGGCTCGTAAAGCCATCATACATAATATTTCTTTTTCTTCGAAATCTGGAGCAGAACGTCCCATAAAAGTATCTAATAATTAGGCGGGGTGACATCACGTTCTAGCGATTTTCTAAAAGGCCCCTTTGTCTTGGAAGCTGACAGATACGGCGTAAATCTCATCTCGTGACAACCGTGGAGATAAATCCGAACTTAGAAATTGTTTGTTAGGGTTCCTTCGAGGGTGCTGCTAAGCTGTCATTAATAAAAACAACCGGACAAGTATTATGTCTTGATTCACAATTCAGAAAGACGTCAGTCAAGTTATTAAAGCCGTCTTTTCATCTTTTGTTTCTTTATATGAAGCGTAATTAAACTCTTTTGTTTAAGTTGCGCCAACTTTAAGTTTGTTATTAATGCCTTTTGTATTTGTAATATTAAGATCAGACTTATTCGTTAAAGCCATAATAGTAGTTATATCATTGATGCAATATCTGGTATTTCGCGATTGATCAATAACGTGTAATTTAATAATTGGTTTTCGAATCGATTGGATGTATCATCATTTTTAATAAACGTACTTAAATTATTTTTAACCCATGACAGGAAAAGAGTGGTGTTTTAAGTTTTACGTGTCTGTGAGTCTAGTCTGTCTGTAGCATCGTAGCCCCTAAAGGAATGTACCGATTTTGATGCGGTTTGTTTTGCTTGAAAGCTGACATGATCGAGATGGTTTTTAGCTAGAATTTGTGAAGATCTGGTCGAACGTTTCAAGGTCATCAGCTCTTTTTGTAAGCTGGGGTAATGGGTGTTTAATGTTCTTTACTTGCAAACATTTATGTGTTTAAGATATAAATAATGAAATAAAAATTAAATTAGCTAAGATTTCTTTTTTTTTGTCGTGGGTTGATTCAAATTTTTTATTTCATGTTTTTAGGTAGCTAGCAGTCTTGTTGCGCTTAAAACTTATCTTTTACTACCATCTTATTACAACATAGTATAAAACAAAGTGGCTTCCGGTTGTCTGGACGCTTAGATTTTTCAAACAACGCATCGGATATTCAAGAGAAAAGTTTATTTGCACTCGTGCGAAGTCAGGGTAGCTCACTAACTAAGGCCCTTATACTCGAACGCTACTCAAGTTTGGGAGCGTCTCAAACATCGCCCTATCGCATTAAATGTCAAAAATATGAAAGAGACACTAAGAGACGCTCCTAAAACGTAATAGTAGGTATTAGGTAAATAAATTATACTACCTAATTTCCTATATTTTGTGAGCTATTTTAAGATTTTTAAGGATAATATAGAGCTATATTAGCTCATCAAACTTTACTGTCAACATAATATTACTGTATGTGTAATAAGTAGGTGTTCGTTTCTAATAAAAAACAACTAGGTAATATAAATTTTAAAATATATTTCTAGATTTAAAATCATAACCATTTTTATGTTGTTCGATCAGTAGCTTATTTGATGTAGGAATGATGACCATAGATATTTAGACAATGTTACGACACTTAAACTAAAATTGTCACCATAACATTATGGCACGTTCTTGTCAACTCACACTTATCCATCGTCAGATTCTTTGTCTCCGAAAATTGCGTCATCACCAACAACCAAACATCGGCATAGTGGTGAATGACGAAACGGTTTCGCTGCGCAAGAGTTTGTTTGTACAGGCTGCAGATAAATATCCACTCGTGAGAGAGAGTGCGATTAAAAAATAAACATACGCTGCAACCGATGTACTGTTGGTAACGCATGAATGGATTTGATTGAGGTTAAAGTTGTGTGTACTTTATGAGTATTGTTGTGGAGATAAGTGGTAAAGAAATGATGAAAGGCAGTAAATAAATATAACAGAAAAATTGTGGACTCGAAACTACATTATGCATTAAGGCCTGTATACCGTGGCCTAACCCGCCGGGTAAAAACCGGCGCCCGCCGGCCGGTGGGCTGGCGAGTTTGGTGTGTAAAAGCCTTTATAATTTTACGAAATGGAACAATGGTCACATGCACACATATGCATTAAAGTTAAAGTTAAATTAAAATTTGCCGTTGAAGAAGCTTTGATGGTGTTTGGTTTAGTCCGAACTTCTCCAATTTTGAAGATTTCATTGAAAAAATCGCTAAACTCGCCAGGCAGTTTGCCGGTCGCTGTTGCCCAGACATAAGAAGACACTGCTGCTAATCTTCTTTCTATAGTTCTGTTCTTTTTTCTCACGCTAGGTACACTGTAGATGAGAGTGGAAAGTACTTACTGACTATAGTTAGACCATACGGCGCATTCATATTAAGCAAGTAAGAAATAATAATTAATGTCATAACCGGATCCTAAAGGCTACTGGTGGTCTAACACATTATTTCGCAATAAGTAAAACGGCTAATTGAATTAATATCTAATAAATCCAAACTCGCATTGACAGTTCATCGCAAAAACTTGGACCCAGTCCCAGTCGTTGATGAATACGACATCTAAGACTTAATTAATAAACTGCTTGTAGCTTATGAGTAATTCCATTTAAGACTTACAGATTACATTAAATTAATTGGAAATAGTTAGGTATTATATGAGGTGGGAACTGACCACAAAACATAATGACATATTGCCTCAATCGATTCCAACGTTTGAGAGATATTAGACATTTGTAAACCACATAGCTCTAATGACCGACGTAAATAATCTGAATAAAAAATCTAAGTAGGTACATATATTATTATTTTTAGAAGAAGAAACATACAACAATGCAAGACTTCTGAATATTAAACATTTTGTAGCAACAACGAACTCGATCAAACAAAACAAGAAACATCACCTAAAAGTCTGTTCCTTACATCAACCACCTTCCCGTCACCTTCGCATTGTGAACCGAAATAGGTACAGTTAATTGCGCCGATGACGTTAAAATATAACTGGTAGTAATTACGACAAGACGCTATGTGTTTGACAAAGACGCGAGTCCTGGGGAGGACGTCACAAACAGGAATAGCACGCCCCTTAGAGCTTCGCGACAAGGGCATTTACCATCGGCCACGTGTGCCACAAAAGTCACTAAATATTGTAATATGACATAGCCGTATGTTGTTTACATATTATTGCTGTTGACTGTACAACACTGTCATAAAACAATAAACTATGTTCTTAAAAAATGAGATATTGACAAAATCATTGCAAGGCATGTATAGAACTCTGAGATGAATAAAACATGATGCTTCAAAATTCTTTTATCATTTCAATGTGTTGGAAATGTTTATTTATCTATGATTTTTGTAAGTTATTTGCTATGATTAAATAATTTTTTGTACCTAGTCTTTCTATTATTATTTCCAAGCGTTCAATTGTTTTGGCCCGACGGAACTGTACCAAGACGAGGTGTTTCCAATTTACAAAGACGACATCTTTAATGCGCTACAAGATTTACAGTCAGTATTAATTTAAAAACTCGCCTGGGATGACATAAGGTGCTATATTTGAAATCCTCATTTAAATCTTTAAAACAATTGCATAGTGCAATAAAAGTAATGGATTTATTAGCCAGTTCGATTGGAGGCCGAAGCAATTCAGATGTTTGATCATGACCCGGATATTGTATGAAAATAATAAGAACGCTTCTTTATATTTGTAGTGTTTCGATCTTGAAATACATAAGTATATCGTATTTAAAGAATTCGACGTGTGCAACTCTTTGGAATGTGTTTGGAATAGATACTAAGGTACTTAATACAATCATTTATTAGCTGTAACATTATATTATACTACCTTTGCTTATATCATATTGTATTTCATAAAACACGTGTGCTCAATATCAAATTACCAAAATAAAACTGAGAGCTTGGTTATCAGGGTGACCTAACTAATATTTGACGTAATTTAATTAGCTTAAAAAGTTTGCAATATCTACCACTGTTCGTGCTAAATATTTATTTGAAGTAGCCCTCATCTAATTGACTGAACTCACAAAAGAGCAGCCTAATTTAACATCATTAATTCCATACAAAAGCTAGACATCCACCACTTAGGTAATAAATATTCTTCAACTCTAGCACCGAAATGAGTAGATATTCAACAATACTTAAAGAACACCAACGAAGGCAAAATTCAGAAAGATCACGTACAAAAGATGTATTGAGACGTTAATTAGTATCAAACACGCGATCTTTGCACAAGAACACTGTTACTTGAGTATAAAACGTCTTAAAGTAAGAGTGCTCGTAAAGTGGGTGCAATGAAAAAACCATAAAACAAGGGGAGCCACTGAGGCGAAAATATGATTTTTGTTAAGTGCTTTCTCAAAAAATAACGTCTGCATAAAATACAACGGGGCTTGCAAAGATTTTGCACCTGCTGATAAAGTTTTTAAAGCTCTGATATTATTAGAATTCACAAATGAAATTCTGACATCGGTAGTGAGTTTTTTTTTATACTTAGCAGCATGAGCCTTCGTATTTATTTGTTGATCAAAATAAGAACTTATTAAACTAATTATTTAGGGACCTAAATACAATTAATATTTTACCAATATAAACTTAATATACACACTATGAATGACACATAAAGTCTCACACAATAAATTTAGACTAGATACATACAGAGTGTTAGGGGCACCCTTGCAAAAACTTTAACCATGGCTTCAGGCATAGTAAAACAATATAAGTACGTTGACTGCCTGGACAGGCACCCCAAACGGTTTGTATGTGAGCGCGCCCGTACGTATGCGTCGTCATGCGTCGTCGCACGCACACACTGACAAAATTTATCGGTGATAACGGGGCGACAGTCATGCGTGGCAGCGCCCGCCGCTCGCCGCCCGCGCGGCGCCGCCGCCGCCGCCGGCCGGTCGCCGGCGACCGCGCATAATATTATTAAGGTAAAACTGTCCGTGCCCACCACACGCACGCTCCGTGCCGCTGCGCTGCCTCCCTCTAATAATTTTGTACTTGTATTTGTAATAATTCGTGCGTGTACCTACGCTAAAAATTCGAGTAGAAGTAAAAAATATTGTAGTGTATACGGATGTCTCAGTAGCGGGTTGTCTAATCCAGAACTATCTTTCTTCGCATTACCTAGCGAACAAGAACGGTGAGTACAATCTACCTACTATAATTATCATATGTAGATACGTACATAATATTTTGTATAGCTGCTTACCTACCTAAATAGTTCTGCTTCCGATTTCGTTGACCAGATACCAATTTGTAGTTTAATTTTCAAATAGAAAGAAAGAAGAAAGAAAAACATTTATAATAACAAATTATTGTAACTTGTAATCCTATGTGTAGGTAGGTATGTGATTAGATTAATAAACTGGGAGCATAATATAAATTTTTAACCGCCTCTGCGGTCTAGTGATTCACACCACCGATTTCAGACCAAGAGGCCCCGGGTTCGATTCGCAGTGGGCGTAGGTACATATTGTATTCGGTTTTTGACAACCGATTTGGCGCAGGGGTAGGCTATCCATCTTCTGCGCCAGTGGTCTCGGGTTCGATTCCCGAACAAGACAAATATTTGTGTGCATGAACATGTCTATTTGTCTTGGTCTTGGTGTTGTTGTAAAGCCACGTTTTAATTTATCCTATTTCGACCGTAATTTTTCAAACCACTAAACAGATAACATAACATGACGTAGGTAATGAAAAATTTTAGTCAGCCCCTGGTCTATGTACAAAAATAATTAAAAATCTTTGTATTATAGATTCCTGACGCCCACCCTACAGGGGAAAACTGTTTTGTATAGAGATTGACTATGCACTTTTGACGATTGAATAAACTCTAAGCGACAGCCCTACGTGTTTAGCCTATTATCGCTCGCTCAGGGCTCCAGTCCGCTTACTTATATTGTTTTACTATGCTTCAGGCCATCATGCTGAACAACGCACAGCAAGAATTTTTTGTCGGAAATGAAAAAAATATTTCGACTCTGCATACAAAATGTCCTGATTAGTTGCTAAATTTGTATGAAATGCCGATTTTTTTTTTCATTTCCGACAAAAAATCTCTTTCTCTACGTTGTTCAGCATGATGGTCTGAAGCCATGGTTAAAGTTTTTGCAACGGTGCCCCTAACACCCTGTGTTTAAATATATATAATACATAGCATGGCATGGCATGTGTCAGAGATGGCGAAGTTAGGGTAGAGATTACAGATAATACTCTCGAACGTGTTTTTTAAATAGGTACGGGTCCAATCAATTACTGTGCCGCTGATTTCATGATCTATTACATTATTATAGGAACAAAGGATGTCTAGATTACTACAATAGGCTAATGAAGTATATTATAAGCTTTTACACGTAAGTAAGTACCTTTAGCTGTTTAGGAATAGATTAAAAATAAACAACTTTAAGCAAAAATGAACAAAGTTTCCAAAAAAGGTTTCCAAAGTGCCACTATCTCTAAGGTTCCGGGTTCGATTCCCAGCCGATATATGTCAGAAATTCGTTTTATTTTTTGTCTGGTGTTATTAAGTCGTAATCGTAACACTCGTCGATGTTTCCGATTTCCACAACAAAGGTAGGTGTGATGGTGTCCAGTATTTATTTATTCATTGAAATGAACTAGAAGACCTAACTAACAATAAAATTATATTGGTGTCATTGAACTTTTAGTCAATGATTGGTATTTTAACTGTTTTCCAAGTTCATAATATTGTTGAACTTGATGTCAAAGGAGAAAGCTCTTCAGCTGCTTACTAACATCTGTCACATAAGCTTTTACCTCGATGGGTCCAATGTAGGTAAATGTAATTAAATTAACCGACCGTCATATAAATTAAATTGTAAATTATCGTTATCATACTTAAACACAATTGGACATTTTAATATTCACGTGCCTCGAGTTTCGAAAGTTTTCGAAAAAATAAAAAAACTTTTAAAAATCAACGGAAAATGGTTCTTAGCATAGGGCGTAAACAAGATGCAAATGCGTTTATTATGATCCTAGTTTTCTTTCCGTTTATGGCAATTCTTTGATGAGCAATTTTAAATGGGCTGTTATTATTTGATCACCAAACCTATAACCCACAAAAATTCTAAGTTAGCACCTAAAATATCGAAATAGACACTTTGCGTGCATTTGAGAATTTTAGGTGATTACTTAGTATTTTTCGTGCTTCAATAAATTATTTCTCATTTTAAATTCGTTTCCATAATAATAATATAGTGGAGTAGAAGCCGTATTACGGAAGAAGAAAGTAAACTTTTTACAACGCAAATTTTTATTATTGAAAATGAAATATTAGAAATAACGACCCATCCTCCAAGTAGCTCCGCCGGGAATTTGACCCGGGACCTTTCACTATCCGAGCGAATGCTTTGACCGCTGAGCTACGGAGTCGTAAACTTTTGAATCAATTTTTTTTTTATCTACTACGGGGTAGCACTTAGCCTTCATCACTAAAAATGTTACCACAAAATTGGTCCGTAATTTGATATTAGAAATTACAGTACCAACCGCATCACGATAATGAGGACAACCTTATTTCGGGCACCACCTTTGAAGAAGATATAATGCCAAAAAGAGGCAACCTACCTAAAAACTTTTCACATTATTGCCTTTAACGTGTTTTGCCTTTTTGATGTCGCATCAAAAGAAAACTGATCCTTTTTCCGGCCTGATACCTTCATTGTCATCCTGATCTGACTCCTTCCGTATCAGAGGCCACCCTCGTCTTTGAATAGATTTCTTTATTACTCCCAAAATATGTTTTCTAATTCAATCCTCTGATCCTAAGCTTCATTTATTTACTTCGGATTTTTTTCTTATTAAAATAGTCAAAAGAGGAAAATCTCAAGAGGCCCAATTGTATTGTTACTGAACCTGAATTCTTTGCTTAGTTCGACGCGAGTAAATGTTATTATTCTTATGAATGGGAGTCGGGTTTCTTTGGAGGGCCAACTTGTTTACAATTTTTAAGTCCTTTTAGTGGAACGTCACTGTTTTCAAGGACTTTTAAAATTGGTAGATTAATTTTGAATAGCTTTTATATTTATTACTAGCCTTCCGCCCGCGGCTTCGCCCGCGTGTACTACACGACGTTATCCCGCGGGAAGGTGATATTTTTCAGGAATAAAAAGTTGCCTATGTCCTTTCTCAGGCTCTACACTATCTCTGTACCAAAATTCATTCAAATCGGTTCAGTAGTTTAAGTGTGATTGTGTAATACACAGACAGACAGAGACGCATTTATAATATAAGTAAGGATTATATTATATTACTAGCTGTTGCCCGCGACTTCGTACGCACGGTAAAGTGACTTTTGTATTTGTTTATTTTATGTGTAATCTACACTTCCTTCCAGTGACCGCAAGGTACTATGTGTGTGTATATGGGTGTAGGTCTCGGAAGCGCGGGATTCAGTGTTGCGCTTGCGATTGCTCGTTAACCGAGCTTCACGGTCCTCATCGATTTCAAAAGCACGAAGTAACCTCATCCTCTTAGCTGACCTAGCCTTGCGATAAAGTACTAATTTTTTTTCTAGGTATTTCAAATAACAATAATCGTAATCAAATCACAATAATCAATGTCCGTTCTCCAACAATTCAAATTGATCTACAAATCAATAAATCGAAATCTAATTCAAGTATAGTTTACGTATTTTTAATTCATTAAAATCACAATAACTGAGTTTTCCCAAGGTGTCAGCCGTCAAGAGTAAGCAATTTAATATAGTCTCACACTTCTGTCTGTTACGGTGACAGCCGTGGCAGAGGAGCCACTTGCAATACGAAATTAGCTGTCAAAATGGACTGTCCTGTCGTATGAAAACTGTTTTAGTTCCAAAGATTATCACTGCAACAGAAAAGCACTTAAGAAGCCATCATGTTAGTAGCTTTGTAGTGATAACAAACTGTAAAGCATTTTTTATTTTTTTTATTGATTGATAGCGGACAAAGAGGTTCTGTTTTCTCCTCTGTCTCAATCAGATGATCAGAAACTCCGAATGTGAACTGGAATCGCTCCCAGTAATCCTTTACCTAGCTTTAGATTGATCTTCGAATGCCAGAAACATGAAGCGAGCAATGCCTGATGTCGCTCGTTGGCGTTCGTGGGGCCGCCGCCGCCCGCCGCGCCGGTCCGTACACAGTCTAAAAGGTACTGGTATAAAATATACTAAGAAGAAACCGGGCAAGAGCCAGTCGGACTCGCGCCCCGAGGGTTCTGTACCATCTTTTCTTTTATAAAATAGAAAAAACTACAACTGTGCTTCACCCAAAGCGACCTGCGAGTATGTAGGAAGGAGGACATTTTAAACGTAAAAATGTTTTCATCGGCGTGGCATATTCGTCCGAGAATTTGCGATGTAGAATATTGCAGTGTTTGGTCAGCTCCATCTCTTGACCGATAGTGGAAGTAATATAATTTTTGTTGATGATTTCTGAAAAAGTTTACTATTTAGAGACATTGTTTTATTTTTCCTGTAATCTTTACATAAACTTCTACTAATCACCTAAAATAATAGTAGTTCTCGAGATATCTAGCTGTGACAGACAGACATACTTAGTCGTACCATAAGGGTTCCTTTTTACCAGTTTGGTTCCGAACCCTAAAAATTATCATTATCATTAATTCATTATTTGTCTTAAGCATGGTATTAGGTACATTATTGAATTATACAAATAATGGAAAATATCCTAAAATTGGTTAAAAAACTTTTACAAACTTTTGACCTAGACCTAGAATGACCTGACCTAAAATCATAAAATATTGCAAACTTCAGATCTTACAGTACAAATAAAGGTAAAAAAATAATGGTAATTTATAGTTTAATCACTAAAAAAACTAATACAAACTTACATTTGTAGTTAATTTCATACAAAATGTGAGTCAGTTTGTCTACGTTTTATAAGATGTCAAGAAATTTCCCCACAATAAAAGGTACCCTATATGTTGAACCAGGTTATAAGTTATTACTACACAAAATTTGGTAAAAATCCGTCCAGTAGTTTTTGCATGAAAAGCAAACATCAAACAGCCGCCCGCAAATATAAGTTGGTCAACGTTTTTTTTTAATATAAAGACATTTTCCCGCAATAAAAGGTACCCTATATGTTGAATCAGGTTATAAGTTATTACTACACAAAATTTGGTAAAAATCCGTCCAGAAGTTTTTCCGTGAAAAGCAAACATACAAACAGACGCCCGAAATATAAGTTTGTCAACGATTTTTTTTATATAAAGAAATTTTCCCGCAATAAAAGGTACCCTATATGTTGACCCAGGTTATAAGTTATTACTACACAAAATTTGGTAAAAATCCGTCCAGTAGTTTTTGCGTGAAAAGCAAACATAAAAACAGTCGTTATCAACGTTTTTTTAATATAAAGAAATTTTCCCGCAATAAAAGGTACCCTATATACTAGTATAGTATTATATTATCTGTGCCTATATGTTGACCCGGGTTATAAGTTATTACTACACAAAATTTGGTAAAAATCCGTCCAGTAGTTTTTGCGTGAAAAGCGAACATACAAACAGACAAACAGACGAACAGACAAACAGACAAACAGACAAAAATTTTATTATCTATCGTTTTGGGGTCTATATCCTGTACACATCACATAGCAGTAATTATTTTAAAAAAATATTTCATGTACAGACTTTTTTTCCGTTTCTGTTTTATTATATTTATAGATACACTCTTATAATGCTACACAAAATGTCAATTGGTCTCACTCGAATGGAAATGTAATCTTCTCATCATGCATGTCAGTGTCATATACAATAAGTGTTATTGCAACTTCATGTGTATTATTTTCAGTGTTCACTTTTTATGAATTCGCTCGGAGATGTGATATACCTAATTGACATCATGTTTCTTTGTGAAAAAAATAAAAACTGAAACATGAGTTCGTAATCAGTGTAGGTAAGAGATAATTTGACATCGAATTGACTAGCCGTGCAATTTAACTTTTAATTCTAAAGTGAAAAAAGTTTTCATTTTAACGCAAGCTGCAGTTACAAGGGCGAAGGCCAAGTTGAGATAGCGATTAAAGCAAAATTTTAATTAATACCGTTTGCTTGTTTAGAAAATTAATGATCATTAGAAAAATAGCAATACGGCGCGTGTAGACGCTAATGAGACCATTAAGTTGTATACCTGTGTCAACATTGAAGCTTATGAAGTTTAAACATGAACCCAAAACACGTAAAAACAATTCAAACAATGCAAAACACACAAAAAAGAAACCACACCCTCATTAGAATTCTCCCTTATACCCTTAACGAAATTTCGCGTTGCTCATTCACCGTTCCATACGTTTAATATCAGCACACGACAAATCTCATTACATATGAATCAGCACAATATTACTTAGATTCGTGAATAACATCGTTCCGTTCTCGAACTGATTATGGCACCCCTCGTTCTAAACTCTCATAGATTTTTAAACACAGCCACCCTTTTATACACAGTCCTTAAGTACAAATTTACGACTGACTCGTAAAACACGGATCACTGAAAATTTTTGATATGTAACGTTTCTATTCAAATGCGGATTTACGAGGCGACCCATTATAATTTTACTGACGTCATATTTTTTTTACTTGTCACGAACTCCACGGCGGATTTTGAAAAGATTTCTCCTTTAATAAAAAAATGTTATTTCCTTTTAATCACTTCCCTTCGTATACGGGTCGTACTTACCTTTTCAATTTTGTACGGTGGCACTATAAAATGTGTTTACTTCTTGTTTTGTGTTGTTTTCGATTTAGCATTGGATTTTCTTTTGTTCAGACTTGATTAGCTTTGGATTTTTTATTCAATGAAACGCGAGGCTCGTTCGTTTTTTTGCATCATTGGCTCCTGTCTTGATGTATTAGGTTGTGCTCTTAGATTTGAGTTCTGATAAGATTATTGATTTGAAATAAAAGTTAGGTATTAGGAATTCATTTAGTTGAACGCAGTTCGGTGTTTTTTTAAATACTAACTATCAAACAATTATGCGGTTGGTAGTGGACTTGTTCTATGTCCGCCTGGCTAGCTAATACCATGGTTGGTGGTAGGACTTCTTCTGTGTCCGCCTAGCTAGCTTGTTAGTTATTATCAGATTCTTATTATCAGATGTGATGAAGGCTAAGTTCTACCGAAAAAAAAATATTGTTAATTGTTAAAATAAGTAATGATGATTAGTACGTGCTACCTATAGATGATTATGGCTCAGTGGTTAGCGCGCTCGGCCTTTTTTTTGCGTCAAACGTCTGACAATTTCCTATTTAAATAAGCACTTCTGGCAACCTTCCGGACAACGGGGGAAGGAGGCAGTGAGGCAGTGAACAGTGAGCAGTAAGGGTTATGTCGGACTCTTACCGACTAAACACTGCCTGTAATCAGCTGTTACCGGTACAGGAAATTCAGCTTATCTAAGGGGGCCACGTCCCTGGAGGGCCCTGCCTGACGCAGGGGCGCTCGGCCTGCGATTGTTGTAGTTAAGGCCCGTGGTATCGCCAACGACCTTGGGCATAGAAAAGTGGCCCGCTACCCGCACCAAAACAGCTTAAACACACGTTTCGTCAAAACTATGTATTATTTTAGAACAAAAAATGCTCAGTTTTAAGTTAAACACGTTAGCAATCTTTTCCTGAAAGAAACGTGAAAATATCACTTGTAGTTTAGAAGCAGTAGCGTATTTCAAGTTGAAAACAGCTTCATTTTAATGGTTTTTTTTAAATAGTATCTTAAAGACTATGTTTTTTTTAAATGCTCAGATTGAAGTTTATATATCAATATTTAATATATATTAATTCTGGATTCATCAGTAGGCTAATTTATGAGTTTTAGGGCCTCAAAAATGATCGTTTCACGACTACATGCACCTTAAGAAACTCGAGCTCGTCTGTGCTTCGGGAGGCACGTTAAGGTGCTTCCACACTTGTAACATTTTGGCGTGTCCAAACACCGTGTCATTATAATACATTGTCTTTTTGATACCAGTATTACCACAGCGCATGTCCAACTAAACCACAGAATAATATTTGTACTAAACTAGCGATGCATGATAAAGACACGGTGTTCGGACAATCCAAAATGTTACATGCGTGACGTTTAAGCCATTGGTCCCGGCTGCATTTGCATTTGTTGATACACACCAATCCTCATTTGGCCCGCGTGTTGGGCATTGGCTCATTGCCCATTCTTCAGATCCATCCGTAAGTAAGCCTGTGCCCCAGCAGTGGGGACACTAAATGGATAGACAAATCAAACACTTTAATAAGAACAACATCATAGACGTATTATTAGCAAATTTTATGTGCGTATGTACCTTTTATATTTATAACAAATTTCTCATACCTACATCATTAGCTATTTATATTGACGGCTGAACACTAATAGAACATCAATCATTTCGTTTACTGCTATTTTACTATAGGCCAGATCTCCAGACAGCGACGCGTATTAAAATGAAACAAACAAAATCTTGCCTTTATTGCCAACACGAGTTGATACAAAAATTGCCCCAATTTATGGTCACTGATGGCATAAGTACTAGTGCATAGTCAACAGAATCATGCAGCTAAACATAAATAATGTCAAAGTATCTTTTATTAAAAAAATAACAAAAGATATTTTAAAATCTATAACCAATAAGTACGTAAAAAGAATGGTTTTAGATTAATTTAATGCATTCACTGCCATTCTGATAGGATATAAAAATATTTAAAATACAAAAATACCGGCAAAAAAAATGGATATAGACATGTCCTGCAGTGGAACGATTCAATTCGAACGTTCGACGAACGAACTGAAAATAATAATAATTAAGTTTGTTTAGTTCGCGATATTTCGGTGATTGGGACTCGCAAATAAATTTTAAAATAATAAATATCGTAAACATCGCTTTTTTTATAATGGTTATAAATAAAATATACTTCATCTTACAATAAGTTACCAAAAACCTCTTTAAATATATAGAAGTTTTAACAACTATCTTTAGATAGTGAATATATTTTTCACGTAAGTAACTATTATTAACACGTCTAATGCTTAAAACTAGATTATATTCCTGACTCATCGTGTCAGTCCTATCAGCGTACCCAATAATCATGATAATCAGAAATGATTTAAAACAAAACATAAACTTAAATTACTACCTATCGAAAATACTATTTAATTGTAGGCTGATCTCCTTTAGCCTTGAAGCATGGCTAAATATACCACGCATACTTATTATACTTTTTGTAAAACAAAGCGAATCATTCATACAAACACAGAGTAAAAAACTTCGCACCAAACATAGATTACCGTATAAGCTTGTAGTTGTGAATAAGAAAAAACAACACTATACTCGTACTCGACGAAAAACATGTGGTTCGGGAGCGTGAGAACATAAAGGCAATAATATAAATACTTAAGAGACAAAGAGTTAGTAATCCGAACATTTGTATAAAGATTGCTATCATCAACGCTTCTTGTATGTTCTTACTCTGTGGACTTTACACATATTTTATCCTTCAAAGCAGTCAAGTTTATAACAACGTAAACATAGCGACGTTTTCGCACTAAATTCACACAAGTTATGTTAAACCGTTTGGAACAAAGAATCTTTGAAACGCGGAGATGAAACAAAAGATGTAATTTGTTGACAAAAATACGATGATAAATTTTTCTTTGCAATCAAAAACTCTATAGGTACTTGCCTATAAATGTTATTCAAATATTAAAGTAGGTAAGTACTTTGTATACCCGCGGCTTGGGTTCACCTTTACTATAGTTTCTTTAAAAAAACAACATCGTTATTTTATTGTGGCCGAGTGCGCGAACCACTCCGCCACTAATGCTTATGAAATTCTTAGTGTCAGTTACTTGAATAACAATATGAAACAAATCTAAGTGTGTTATTATGACAGGGGTAACTAGTACTCATAAGATCGCTTCAAATTCAAATATATTGAAGTAATAACAACAACAACAAACAATAACAACAACAACAATAATATAACAACTTCAGTTAGACCGACAATCATACGCTAGTACATTGAGCTACAAAAAGTTTTTTGCAATTTGTTTTTAAGACCTTTGACTTGGTTATTATAGCTCAGCTTTTAAGGCAGAATAATGACTCACGTATACGTTACAAAGTCATGAACAAAAAAATTTATTCATCTACATTAGGCAAAAACATCACTGAACTTTGCCCTATTTAGATATCTACTATCATCTTGTATACACACGTATAATTAAATAGTAAAGAATCAAAATGTGTGCGTGAAATATTTTTTGCTAAGTACTAAAAGCAGGATAAAGAGTCCACAATCATTTTTGTTAAAATATATAGGTATATCTGTTGGTTCGACATATAAAACAAAAAAAAGTTGTTAGACGTTTACTGGCAAGTGGGTTGAAAAAGTCTATTGTTCAAAAAAGCTAACCTTACATTTTACCTTAGTCCTGTTTGTTATTAATTTTCTTACAATCACACCAATTATCTAGTATGTAGGTAGGTATAGTAAGTATTTGACCATCATCAGCATTCTCTTGCCCTTTTGCCTTTTCCCAATTACCTATTTGCGTCTGTGATTTGGGGAAAGTGCGTAAGTATGTATTTAATCTTCAATGCATCTGTGTTGATGCTCTTAAATTGCTGCAAACAATAAACATTTATGTACTTACTATCAAACGTTAGCAAATTGTTACATTCTGCTAGGAATCGTTTATTGTTTAAGTGTTCCCATCTTTTTGTTTAGAAATGTTTACTAACTTTTGTTAACATTGGATACAACAATTTGTTGTAATGTAAACATTTTATAAAAGCAAAAAAACAGTGTGGGAGCGCTATATCAGTCATAATTTCATATTACATTTAACCATATTATTAGAGTCATATTTATGTGCAAATTCTACATTTCCAATATCGTTTGACTTAAAACCGACTTCGTCCAACTATGTAAAACAGTTATTTTTGTCGTTAGTCTCGTATAAATAAAGAAATTTCGATACAATTCGTAGTATAAAGTTGTCATTTTTCCACGAATTCAGATTAAGGGCAGGTCAATACTCTTGTTAGAACGTAGCCGTTGTTTTAGTAGAGTTATGCAACAATCATCTCGTATAAAGCTGCCTACACACTGCGCAATGTTTATATGACATAAAATAACATAAAATTTAATAATTTGTCGATCATTCATCATCAACAGCATGTCAACAAAAATAATTTTGGTTTGCTATTGGAATATAGGAAAAATTCTAATAGCCATTATTATATTACTATTGACCTGAAATTATAATAATATAAGAAAAGTATAAAATTAAATTTTTAATCATTATAAATGTTTTTATTATTGACTGACTATGCCAAACACTTTTAGTATATGATTAGATAATATGAAAGTAATGCTGTTCCTGGTTTTGATTGTTCAGGTATTAAACTACCCGCGTAGTTCCCGTGGGAATAAAATCAAGTGTATGTCATTCAGGAATGACGTAACTGTCTACTTGTAAAAATATAAAAAAATCGGTTCATTACATCATAAACTTTTCTTCTGTATAACATCAGTGTAGATGAAGATTATAAATTACTGTACCCGACGTGTAAGTTCATCATTGTGCAAGCAAACGTTACTACCGCGTTTGCGTTAAGAATTCTATTCTAGATCTTATTATTTATTCATGAGGTACAATCTGACTGTCAAAATTAAACTCAACTCGATAGTATGCGTATTTACATTTTACTAACTTACACTCAGGCCTCTGTACCCTTAGTATGAATTAATTTTAACTGTCAACGTTTACGAAAACTATCGGATGAACTGCTCATGTCGGTAAAGCAGTCAAAGGACATGAAATAGATAGAGCGATAGTTTTCGATTACGAATACAGTTTGCCAAACTCATACTAAGGGTACTGAAGCATAAGCACGTGTATAAGGTCCTTTAACCGCGCGTAACCCAATCCGTTCGTTCTAAGAAACGTGCCCCACACAAAAACACGAGCTTTATCGATTCGAACACGATACGAGAACATATCGCAGATTCAGAGCATAGTTCCAATGTTTTGTTTCATTTGGCCGATTCATTAATTAGCATACTTACCTATTGAATAATGGGCTTTGCATTCCAGTGAGGTTCTGATAAAATATGTTTCGGAAATATTCTAATCATTTATGGCTAACCGCTCTTAGCAAACAGCAGCGGAGCAGCGTATTGGTACCAATTAATTATAATAAAGTTGCCTTCCGCCCGCGGCTTCGCCTGCGTCAACTACACGACGCCGACGTTATCCTGTGGACCCTGATATTTTTCCGGGATAAAAAGTAGCCCTGTCACTCTCCAGCTCCCAAACTACCCCCATACCAAAAAATCATGTCGATCCGTTTTGCTTCTTTTCGACGTTAAAGACGGACAAACAAACAAACACACTTTCACATCTGTAATATTTATTAGTATGGATGAAGTTGTAATCTCTATTCTACCTATTTTTAACCCCCCGACAGGAAAAAAAGGGGTGCTATAAGTCGTAAGTCGTCTGTGTATATTATTCTGTGGTATCAGTGTGTCTGTCTATGGCATTATCGTAGCTCCTGAACTACGGAAAACTGTGCTTTCTGAAAACAGACAGAGTTACTTTCGCATTTATAATAATTTAGTAAGGATAGTAAGGATTAAGACTAAGTAAAACAAAAAATAAATGAGACAATTTTGATAAATTAATTGATATAATTTAATAATAACGTCACTTTCTTTTAAAAGGTCCATTTAGCAAAAAAGATAATTTAATTTGTTTCATTTACTTTAACAATTTTGTTATCATTTAATTAGAGCCGTAGTATTATATTACAGGCAAATTCTTATTGAGAAAACACAACGTTGTTTCACTCGAAACTGTAAAAAATATGGAAAAGTTTGAATCGTACATATCGTATCGTCATGTTTACATTAACGAATGATTGTAAAAAATTACGATAATCGCCGATATACGATTATCGTATCGGCAGTATCGGTATCGTTGCTATGACAACACAATTTGACGACACAACGCCTGCCTGACGCGTTGCCTGCCACTCCTTAAACAAGCCCACGATTACCATAACGACAGCTTCCGTGCTACGCTACAGGAGAGTTGGTCCGTCATCATGATATTTGCACTATACATTAGCATTGATGTAACTTAGGACAAATTAACTTCAGCTTTTGTACACATTTCACTTTATGATTTCGACAGCAGAAACCTCTAGAAAACTATTATTGAATGGAATTCCATCAAAACAGGCTCTAAAGCCTGTTTCCGTGTGTGACTAGTCACAGCAGATGTAATAAGTACCTCTAGTATTTACCAAAACCAAATAAAACCCTCAAAAAGAATTTTACGGAGCCGCCAAAACATTGTAACGATTGAAAAAGAAAAACAACCTCGCATACCTGTCTCACCAGTTTCCTTGCAAAATATCCGAGTAAAGAGGGACAACGAATCTTAAAAAACGAGTTTAGCAGGTCTCACGTATTTCCAATGTGTCTTTTTGTAAGGTTTCCAATTTCTTTTGGTGAACAAACAAGAGTATAAAGGGATATATGCATGCCAGCGTGATAATAGGGGAATGAAGAAAAACACAAAGGTGTGGTCCAATTTGAGGGACCGCTCTATAAGTGTTAGAGAGTTTACGCTTGACTGACTTTATAAACGCAATACCAAATACAAAAGGAGGTGTAGTTCGCACTATATTTGTGTGTAAAACCAACATCAAAATAGGAGATATTACTGTTTCCCCCTTATTAATAATAAACGAAGAGTAAGTTTAACAGTTTGCTTAGGAATATGACACTTTGAAACGTCAAAAGTAAAGAGTAATATTGCTAAGCAATATTTTTGTTAAACCAGGTGTAAAGTTACTCTTAGATTTGTTTATTAATAAGGCCGAGAAGTTGCTGGAAGTTCTTTTGTTATAATTATTTGCACCTATATGTTGTAACACATAACTGGTAATAAGTACGGCACATTAACTGGCCCTTAAGAAACGCTACGTTTAGGGAAAGGCCCTAGTTTAATCAAACACAAATGTCTATCAAAATTAAGTTATTTAGCCTTCAAGCCTGTAAAAACCCAAAAAATGGTCCAAGCGAAATGCGAGACCGTAAATTATTTGTTTACAATGTTTATTGAAATTTTTAATAACTAATTTTCAATGTTAAGGTAATATTATTGTAAATGTTGACTTACCTAGGTTGCGTTATGTAACAAAGGGTGAATAAATAAATAAATTGAAAAAAATATATAATGATAAGTAGAATTTGACTCGCTATAAAAAGCACATCTTAGCTTTCTGCGCGAACTGTTCATTGAAATAAAACCATTTTTTACGGATTAAATCTCACGTAGGTAAGTAAGTATATTGTAAACATACTTGGTAATTTTTAACGGCCTTCAAAAAATGATGTTATTATCGGTTTTTGATTGTTTTAAAAGATTTTCGTTTTTTTCCGAAGTTTCCGAAGGCATTCCAGGGGCCGCCGTGGTCAAAGATACTACCCAATACTTTTTTAAATTAACAAAAGAATATAGCTAAGTCCTCGTTTCCGTTCCGTTTCCAAACCAAAAAAATAAAGATAAGTGCGGGTATAAATCCGTAAAAAACTGGTTTTATTTCGCTATAATGTATATTGGTTGCGATCTGAGACGACTGACGAGAAGTTTGATTTGAAACCTGAGATGGTGGTCTTTATTTATATTTTTTAAGCAAGTTACCAATTCAACTAAATGCCAGTCAACTCAACAGATGCTTTAATCATCCACTTAAAATCAGCACACACAGCTGTAATTAGCAAATTGACTACCAAATGTGTTGGAAATTCGAATCAGCAATCGTATCGAAAAACATGCAATCTCCATTTTTGATGACTCTGTCTTTGGCAGTTTAATTTAGTGGCAATTTAGTACATACGCTTTCAATCAGAATGTGATTATATTTTTGTTATAATAGCTTTTGATTATAGTTTAGTCATATTGGAAATGAGAAAAGACAAATGTTGGACGATTCATAAGCATTAATTTTATTTAATCTATATGAATAAAAATTTATTGACTACTTTGACTTGACAGGTCTTAACTTAAATTGAATTGTTTACTTATTATATTTTTACTCTTAAGTTTTATCATGGTGAGCAATCATAGCGAAGCCTATCTTCTAATCGTCTTTTTTTTCTAATGTTAAATTACATTATACATATAGGTAGATAAGATAAGACTAAGTATTTACTGTCGCTTTCGAGTTTTCGCCCGAGCAATAATATAATTGAGCTCTGAAGTCAGCTGTGTTTGTAAGTCAGAAAATGCAAGTAGGCAATGGAACACCTATTTATTTAAAACCTTTATACATACATATTGTGAATTGCATACTGTTTCAACTTAAACACAAAAAAATGCATAACAAAATATTTGATAAGTAAGTAGTCACTACAATTTAATTATCATTTCCAGATGTAAGGTTTACCTACATTTAATTTAACCGTTAACTTTACCTGGACCATAACGTGAATCGCTATTTTCATTGTTTACTTCATGTTAGAAAGTTTAATAAAATAAAAATATGGGCTCTGGAGGGAAACTGCCTTGAATCCTTTTATAACACACAGATCACGTAGCTCAGTGGTTAGAGCATTCGACCGGACAGTGAAAGGTCGTGGGTTCGATCGTTTGCCCCATCAGAGCTAGTTGTGAGATGGGTCGACTTTTCCTAATACTTCATTTTCAATTTTTCGCTTGATTCGTTCAGGAATAGAACCAACTAAAATTAGGAAAAAGCAACATCCTGTACTTAGTTTTGCCGCATCAATCGGTTAGTTAGGCCAATCATAAGAATCCAATCTCTTTAGTGAACACGATAAATTAAATGATAGGAAAATAATAAAATATTATGGATTTTGATGTCGAGTCGAGTCGTCGTTGTCAATGTAACAACATTTTCTACGGAAAACCCGTTTCTACCCGACTTCTAAATCCAAAAGGAGGAGGTTCTCTATTCGTCTTATGTATGTTTTTTTTGTGTATGTCCACCGATTACTCGAAGACGGATGGACCGATTGAAATTATTGAAACGTTATTACATCAGGTTGGCTTCCAAGTTGGTCCCATTTTTTGAAATTTTGAAATAGGTTCAGTAGTTTTCAGGAAATCTTGAAAATACTGTCGTTTTCGTTACCACTTTATGTGAATTCTTGTTTTGTTAAAAAAGGGATACCTCAAGGTTTTGTAACCGAGTTTGATCACATACCAATTTACCAGAATACAAGTAAATTGCCTGCACGATGCACTAAAAAGAGTGAAATAAAAATTATTTTTATAAAAAAATTAAACCGCCTTAAAAAAATCACATCCAAAAAGTAAGAAATAATTCCTCACCAAATAAATAACGTAAGTACTTTGAAGTCGGGCGGGTTTTAACAAAAACAACAAAAAATTATCGTACATGTTTCACGCCCGACTTCAAAGTACTTACGTTATTTATTTGGTGAGGAATTATTTCATACTTTTTGATGTGATTTTTTTGAAGGCGGTTTTATTTTTTATAAAAATATTTTTTTCAAGTAAAGAAGTATTATTGTCTACTTATAATTAGTGTAAAATATGACCCTATTTGGCAGCGAATAAAATGTTTAACACATTTTGCAGTAAATGTGAAACGACGAAAAGAAACGAAAGAAAGTTAGACGAACAATGTTCGGTTTCTATCCAACTAGTTTTCCTTAAAAATGGAACTTTTGAAAGTAAAAACCGTTCCTCTTTTAAGATTTTCGAAAACGGACTACGACCGAGACGGTTTGTTGAAAATAGAAAACCCACTTAAAAACTTACTTACACTTACAATTTTCACAGCCGAAAATGTACGTACCAAGTTATTTAAATTTTTACTTTTTTGCATTCACAATGCAATTTTTATCATAGAAAAATGGAGAATAAAGTATTTAGAAAAAATTTAGTCCGAGTCCCATCGGAGCTGGTTTGTGAGACGGGTCGATTTTTTCTAAATACTTTATTTTCCATTTTTCTATGTACGTACCAAATGACGTAACATTTTGAAAAGCATAGCAGATGTTGAAACGCTTCACCACGAAACACCATTATTCGGGACCATAAATAATCGCCAGAATACAAAACGTTAACCCTTCACTGCCTCTTCCTTTTACGATTCGGTGAAATGAAATAAAATATGTGCGCGCCAAAACAAAGGGTCCAAGAGCAAAATGACAGGGCCACACGGTTTTCAAGATGGCCGAATGAAAAGAAAAAAAGAAAACTATAATTTCGCATTATGTAATACTCGGAAGAGTTGCCTGACGGGATTCGAACAGGCTTGGTTTAAAAATAACCCAAGGTTAGCGTGGTTGGTTCGAGGAGGGTCCCTTTTGTAAGATCAAGGTCCACAAGTTGCTTATATGCGCTTACGCAGTGCATCGATATATGTAAACAAGGATGGAATGAAGAATGCGCTGTGCGATAAATTCTCTCGTCTGAACATTTGATTGTTTTCGCTTATAACAAACTAGCTTTCCGCCCGCGGCTTCGCCCGCGTGGACTACTCGACGTTATCCCGTGGGAATGTAATATTTTTCCGGGTTAAAAAGTAGCCTATGTTCCTCTTTAGGCTACAAAGTATCTGTGTCCTATATTTCAGCTAAATCCGTTCAGCCGTTTTGGCGTGATTGAGTAAAAAACATACAAACATCTAAACATCCAAATATCCAAACCAGGGACTAAAATATCGATAAAATTTATCGATATTTCTATTATCGATAATTATATCGAAAAAAATATCGATAATTAATAATCGATAAGGCCTTGCTGCGTCATACCATGTATGCATGTTGCCAACTTTACGTCCGTGTGGATATTGTCTGGTGTGGTGTGGTGTGTGTGGCTCACACACTCACACGCCACACACATGGGGCGCGCCGTTGCTGTTATTTATCTTTTACTTATATTCTTTTAGCGCATTATCGTTATGATTAATAATTATGTTAGTATTGTTTTATAATAACTGATTGACATGCGTTAGAAAATGAATCCTTATAACTGAATAAAAAAATTACCAGTTAGTCAACCATTTTTTTTTAATTTTTTGATGTCGTTTTTTTATTTAACTTAGTGCTACTTTTGGCGGCGCATCAGATATTCAAGATGACCATATATTATGACGTGCCAGATTCTTTGGTGGTAGATTTTTATTGATGATATCCACCATATTCCATCCAATCATCCTTAGAACGTATGAATCTGGAACCCATCATTCTTTGGTTGGGAGATTAAAATTAAAATATGTTTTATTTTAATTAATAATGTCTCGGAAGTATTCATTTAAACATCGTGTCCTAAACGATTAATAATTGTCCTATTACACCAAAAAATGTAAGTATTTAAATTAAAATTTTAAAACATAAGAACCTACAAAACTTTATTTTAAAATTTCGCTTTTTATTAACCGGTAAAAACGCTCTTCGCCATGTTCTGACGTCATAAAATTTGTAACCAACCACTTGACAGTGTTGACAGTGTCAAGTGGTTGTTTACTTACCTTAGGGTAGTTCCACTTAACAAAGATCTTTCTCGAATATGCATTTGATTAAAGAAATTTGAAGACTGACCTTCAATTTTATACATTCAACATCCATCTTTGATAAGTGGAATACACCCTTACTTATATGTAGAAAAAGTGAAAGTGACGTTTATTTGTTTGCAAATTTAGAAATCCAATACGTCTCAACATAGTGTAGGCAATGAACAGATTCTTTGTATGGAGACCCATACACTAATTCCTCAGTCGATGAAACTTTGCTGAGTTATAAAATAGCATGAGCCATAAACTTTTAAATGATTATCCAAAAAAAACTCACACGGAAGTTAGGTATTTATACATAAATATACAAATCTGTTTATATATTGAACCGAGTAATTTCTCAGTCCAAATTTATTTTACCAAATGAGTTATTTATACTAGTATGTGATACTTGATGAAAATCCAAAACTTTTTTCAAACATGAGTATGCTTGGCAAAATGGTATAATTCCGTTAAAAAGTTCGACATAGACATTTTTCAGCCCAAGTCACCCCATTTTGTTTTATTGAAATTTCTGCTGGGATATTTTTTGGGTATTTTATATTATTGTTTTTATACGTTACATGAATATGTCCGGTTAAGATAATTTTGACGGAGCATTTTTCTTAAAAAAGATATCAATGAAATAAGACTTTCATTAAAAATACCTAATCTTCTATTAGGTATTATTATTTTTTGGAAATTTATAAGCCCTGAATTTGACCTGTTTGCGGATGGATGGCAGGTAATTTTGTCGGAATGTTTGCGTTTTTGTGAGAGTGTTTTTGAATGAAATGTGATAATTGGTTACTTTTGTTGTACCATACTTTTAATTTATTAATACTTTATCATGATGTAAAGTTTTTTCTGACTGAGGAATTACTGTGAGGGTCAACTAGCTTCATTGACTACACTAACATGGATTTCATCAGTTCAAATAAAAAATAAAAAAATATATTTTTAAAATTATTTTTACTTATCAATCTTGTACTTTTATTTCATTACTAGCGGCCGCCCGCGGTTTCACCCGCGTGGTTCCCGTTCCCGTGGGAATATCGGGATAAAAAGTACATATAAACCTTCCTCTTGAATCACTCTATCAATTAAAAAAAATCGCATCAAAATCCGTTGCGTAGTTTCAAAGATTTAAGCATACAAAGGTACATAGGGACAGAGAAACCAATTTGTTATATACTATGTAGTGATGTAGTGATATCGCTATATTACGTTTTCAATTTTTTTTTTCATTTTTTTTCGGTGATGTGATGGAAATTTTCATTCGATGTATCAAATTAAGTATGAGTCAAGTAGCCTATTAATAAATTATTTTTTGTTTTAAGTATTAATGATGACATTGAAGTATTCATTTGAATTGTAATAGCATTTATTTATTAGAATTTTTTTAATTGGTTAGTAAACAAAGAATTTTTATTTTCATTAATTGAAGGAGGTAATTTATTATATATTTTAATAGATGAATGTTATGTACTATTAGATGTTAGTTTTAATCTGCAACTTGGCAATGGATGGATATTTCGATGGAATATCTTGTCGTTTTGTGTAAAATTAGCTATGTTTGCGTACAAATTTGCAAACTTCCTTATTATACAAACACGGCAGGGGCAATTTCTAGAAACTGTGTCTATGTGAACTTGATGACAGATAAATATATAAGTACTTAAATATTTTTTGTTTGTAAATACATACTTATTATACATAGAAAACACCCAGACCAAGACAAATAGACATGTTCAAGCACACAAATATTTGTCTTGTTCGGAAATCGAACCCGAGACCTCTGGCGCGGAAGGCAGGTAGTTTGCTCCTGCGCCAAATCGGTCGTCAGGTATCGTTAGGTAAATATAAGTACTTATTTTAAAATAAACAAATACAGAAGTCACTTTACCGTGCGTACGAAGTCGCGGGCAACAGCTAGTATTGATATAAAAACATATATTCAAACAAAGTCTCAAATAAATTCAACAAAATGCTATCAAAAAGAAGTCGTACCTAATGCATTCGTTATTGCAATTTTGTTATCGTATTGGGTCATTAATTACGATGTATTCGTCATTCGTATTGGAATCGTAATAGCCACAAATAGGGTAAATTAATAAAATATGCAAAGAACGCATTTTAGTTGTTACCTAGCTATCTGCCGCTTGCCAAAACGCAAAACAAAATCAAACGCTTGTCGTCTTGCCGTTGTTGTCGCTCCGACGATAATCCCCCGATCCGATCCTCTCGCCCTGCTAAGTTTGGCAACGTCGCGCATCGCACTCGCACGTTTCGTACATTATCGATATTAAAATATCGATAAAATTATCGATATTTTAATCGCTATTTCGTATCGATATCCAACTATCGAAATTTTATGCTTGTATCGATATTTTTCAAATATCGATATAAGTCCCTGATCCAAACATCTAAACTTTCACATTTATAATATTAGTAGGAGTAGGATAGGATGAATAGTAGGTAAGCGAAACTTGGTGTTTTGTGTCTGATATTTTTTAATGGAATTTTCAAAGATATTACTTTTAAACACCTCTGTGGTTAAGCGGTTCACACCACCGGTTTCAGACCCAGAGGTCCCCGGGTTCGATTCCCAGTGGGGGTAGGTACATATTGTTTTCGGCTCGGTTGGTGGTAGGCCTTGTCTCCGGCCACCATCTTACCTAACTCTGACGCCATAATAACATTATTTTCGGTTGACTGATAGAGAATTCTAACGGGCATTAAGTCCGCCTTTTGTATGTTTTTCATGCAATAAAAATAAATAAATAAATAATTACACTTTCAGCATTATTGTAGTCCGACAGTTAGGGATAAGATATATAGAAAATTCCTCGGCGATTGAGAAGTCCAGGAGTAGTCCAGACCAACCTTCAACCTTATCACCACTTAACATCAGGTGTGATGAAGGCTAAGTGCTACCCCGTTGTGTATAAAAAAAATAAAACAAAAAAACTCTATTTGAAACAAAACACCACCTTAACATCACTCAAATTAATTGTAACACGCTTTTTTTACTAATTAAGGGTGCGTTTCCATAAGCTACGTTACAGTGCCACAATCTTTTCTGTTCCGGTGGCCAAAATGTAAAACAGGTTGCTGTCAAGTTGATGTCCAACCATAGCGCTGCAGTGCTGGCGGCTGACCTACGGAGTCGTTTGAGACGGGGCGATTTTAATTGCATTGTAAATGCAAAAAAAATATTGCAATAATTTTGTCAAATAAGCAAGCCGAACGCACTGCCACATTATATACAATAGTACGTACTACGCCATTGAGGAAGCGCAGTATATGGCGCAGTGCATAACAAATTTAAAAATTGTACTTATGAGATATAAAACGAAAAAATTGAAAAATTATTTATCAAGATCTTCAACTCTTTACTTATGTTGCTTATATTTTTTTATAATTTTAGAACAAAATAAGGAAAACAATTAACTTATAAGACCGATATAAATTAATGATATTTCCTTATCTTAATTGAATTCAGTTTAATTAAGAAGTCTTGTAAAGTGTCACATATGAAGCACACAAAATTTAATACATTCTTGAAAGCCTTTGAATTCAATAAGCACCTTTTTTTTATTCACTACGGGGTAGCACTTAGCCTTCATTACACCTGATGTTAAGTGGTGATAAGGCTGAAGGTGGAAGCACACTACTCCCGGAATCCTCAGTCACTGAGGAACTGGCTATCTTATCTCTAACTGCCGGAACAAAATTGCTAAAAACATCATTGTTATAACGTCAGACTTAGAAAAGATGGTGCTAGCTAGCCAGGCGGACTAAGAACAAGTCCTACCACCAACCAAACCGAATACAATATGTACCCCCACTAGGAATCGAACCCGGGACCTCTGGGTCTGAAATCGGTGGTGTGAACCACTAGACCAGAGGCGGTTAAAACTTACCTATTATTAATATATCACTAGCGGATCCTTATTTATTTATTTTATTTATTCACAACGGGGTAGCACTTAGCCTTCATCACACCTGATGGTAAGTGGTGATAAGGCTGAAGGTGGAAGCGCACTACTCCCGGAATCCTCAATAACTGAGGAACTGGCTATCTTATCTCTAACTGCCGGAACACAATAATGCTGAAAACATCATTGTTATGGCGTCAGACTTAGATAAGATGGTGGTAGCTACCTCGCGATTTTACCCCCGTGGTACCCGTTCCCGTGGGAATATTGGGATAAAATATAGCCTATGTCACTCGGGAAGAATGTAGCTTTCTAATGGTCTAAGAATTTTCTAAATCGGTCAAGTAGTTTCAAAGCCTATTCAATTGAAACAAACAAACAAACAATCAAATCTTTTCTCTTTATGCTATTAGTATCTAAGTTCAGCACAGAATATAATTTTTTTACAAGTGCACTACTATAACGTACGCGCTTCGATCAACAATACAATACCACTAGAGTTCGTTTCACATCAGAAGACCGCCGGCAAATCAGGCTAATCGGCGACAAAAAACTGGTGAAGAGCAAGCTTCACACCCTAGCTCACCGCCGCAAAGTCGCTTGTCTGTCGGTCTTTTACAGATTATACTTCGGAGAGTGTGCTCAGGAGCTGCAGGAGCTCATACCGCCAATCCCCTTCTTCCATCGGACATCCAGACGCACAGCGGGCTACCACCCTTTCTTGGTTGATATTCCCAAATGTCGCACCAAGCGCTACTCAGCATCTTTTATATTGCGCACAGCAAAGGAATGGAACTCCCTCCCTGCGTCTGTATTCCCGAGTACTTATAACCCGACCACCTTCAAAGCAAGAGTGAATAGGCACCTTCTGGGTTACCTCGCTCCATCGTAGATCCTGTTTTTTTAGCCCATGGGCTTGATTAGGATCAAGAGCAAACCCATTAAAAGTAAAATAAAATTTAAATGTAGCTTTCTTATATCAATATAAATAATAGAGCTCAATTTTGCATGTTGGATGCGACTGAAGCGCCTCTATCAAGATGACTATTTGAAAAATGGAAAATGAAGTATTTAGAAAAAATCGACCCGTCTCACAATCAGCTCCGATGGGACTCGAACCCACGACCTTTCGCTTTCCGGGCGACTGCTCTAACCACTGAGCTACGGAGTCGTTACGAGAAGCGTCGAATTTATCCAATACTTCTTACTCGCTGTATAGTCAGCGTTAATTTCATCAATGTGGAGATATTACTACCCTCACACGCGAAAGAAATACCTTTCCAGGTATTTGGCAATCGCTAAAGATGAAATTACTATGGCAAGTTATTTTAATTTTTAGTTTTTTGCATTCACAATGCAATTTTTATTACTGAAAAATGGAAAATGAAGTATTTAGAAAAAATCGACCCGTCTCACAATCAGCTCCGATGGGACTCGAACCCACGACCTTTCGCTTTCCGGGCGACTGCTCTAACCACTGAGCTACGGAGTCGTTACGAGAAGCGTCGAATTTATCCAATACTTCTTACTCGCTGTATAGTCAGCGTTAATTTCATCAATGTGGAGATATTACTACCCTCACACGCGAAAGAAATACCTTTCCAGGTATTTGGCAATCGCTAAAGATGAAATTACTATGGCAAGTTATTTTAATTTTTAGTTTTTTGATTGTGAGACGGGTCGATTTTTTCTAAATACTTCATTTTCCATTTTTCAGTAATAAAAATTGCATTGTGAATGCAAATAACTAAAAATTAAAATAACTTGCCATAGTAATTTCATCTTTAGCGATTGCCAAATACCTGGAAAGGTATTTCTTTCGCGTGTGAGGGTAGTAATATCTCCACATTGATGAAATTAACGCTGACTATACAGCGAGTAAGAAGTATTGGATAAATTCGACGCTTCTCGTAACGACTCCGTAGCTCAGTGGTTAGAGCAGTCGCCCGGAAAGCGAAAGGTCGTGGGTTCGAGTCCCATCGGAGCTGATTGTGAGACGGGTCGATTTTTTCTAAATACTTCATTTTCCATTTTTCAGTAATAAAAATTGCATTGTGAATGCAAAAAACTAAAAATTAAAATAACTTGCCATAGTAATTTCATCTTTAGCGATTGCCAAATACCTGGAAAGGTATTTCTTTCGCGTGTGAGGGTAGTAATATCTCCACATTGATGAAATTAACGCTGACTATACAGCGAGTAAGAAGTATTGGATAAATTCGACGCTTCTCGTAACGACTCCGTAGCTCAGTGGTTAGAGCAGTCGCCCGGAAAGCGAAAGGTCGTGGGTTCGAGTCCCATCGGAGCTGATTGTGAGACGGGTCGATTTTTTCTAAATACTTCATTTTCCATTTTTCAGTAATAAAAATTGCATTGTGAATGCAAAAAACTAAAAATTAAAATAACTTGCCATAGTAATTTCATCTTTAGCGATTGCCAAATACCTGGAAAGGTATTTCTTTCGCGTGTGAGGGTAGTAATATCTCCACATTGATGAAATTAACGCTGACTATACAGCGAGTAAGAAGTATTGGATAAATTCGACGCTTCTCGTAACGACTCCGTAGCTCAGTGATTAGAGCAGTCGCCCGGAAAGCGAAAGGTCGTGGGTTCGAGTCCCATCGGAGCTGATTGTGAGACGGGTCGATTTTTTCTAAATACTTCATTTTCCATTTTTCAGTAATAAAAATTGCATTGTGAATGCAAAAAACTAAAAATTAAAATAAGATGACTATTTGATCAAACGGTCTCTAGATAACGCCTCACGAACTAAAACAAAATGCAAATACGGCTGACCTTTTTTAAACGGAGAAATAGGTTGCGAACTTCAAAGGTGCACTCTTATTTTTTTTTGCTTCGCTTTCTTCGCTTTCGCTTGGCCGTTTTTGACACACCAACCGGTTATCTAGTATTGTTGATTTCAATCAAAGCGACGTGCTTTCAATAACCTGCACAGCACACCAGTCAGTAAGTACCCCGAGTGTATCTAAGTTTGTCAAGTGCAAACTTTACTATCGCGTTTTTTAAACTATGAAGTACAATCTTACTGTCAAATGAAACGCAAACGCGACAGTTTAGGAGCATCAGGACATAGTTATCTCGGTGCTCCTATCAGTAGGAGTAATTAGTAGGAGCACCCGGAAGCTATTTTTGTAATGTCTTAATGCTCCTACTTGACATTTCACAATTTCCTTTAGCAGTAGGAGCATCAGGACATGGGTGTCCTGGTGCTCCTATCAGTAGGAGTAATTAGTAGGAGCACGCGGAAGCACTGGATAGTAGGTATGCGCATTTTAATTAATAAGTCACACTCAACACTCCGTACCCCGACCGAATGTATTTTTTTTATATTCACTACGGAGATCAATAAGCAAAGTAGGTAAGTTACTCTTGATCGAGTTTGCATTAAGAATTCTATTCTAGATAGGTACTCATTTAATAAAAATCTATTCGTTAAGAAAAAAAACTGAAAAAGAAAAATTTTACCTAATCATCATACTATTTATTTTTTTGAGAATATTTAATCAATTAATTAAAAAAAATATTTTTATATAAAACTGTACGGCAACTAATTTAATTGGAACTGAACCGAACTTCTGAAATAGCGTTTAAATATCATTGATATTACGAGTATATAGCAATAAAACTATGTGAATTAAACATTAACGCATACACAGACAACCAGTCGCCTCTTTTAATAACAATGTTGTAGAGTAAGGGAGAATTCATGAACTTGACAATGTTCCTAGGCTACATCATAGTAGAAGTAACTTCTACTATGGCTACATAGACAGTGCCTTTGCATCCCCATGTAAAATGCAGTTAATTTAGTATTATATTGAAATCGGTAAAAACTACCATTGTCTCTTTCTTACTGTAATTATCTCAATGACCGCTCCAGGAGAGATGACGTTAAGTTTAGTTTAAGTATTTATCATCATCAACATCAGCCATTTTATGTCCTCATTGCTTGGGCACTGGCCTTCGGATGGATGAGGAGAATGGGCCATGACATGACCCACCACGCGGTGGCAATGTGGATTGGTGGGCAAACGTTAACGTGCCTTCGGGAGAAAGGAGGAGCTCGAGATGAACAAAGGATATTTTTCAGTTTTGTATGGAGCCTCGATTAGGACTTTGTACACTATACCATAGGCAAGCAAAAGATAAATATAATAACTGAAAACTAATTATATCGCTATAAGCTAACGCGTTTGATGGTACAAAAGCATTATCTAGTCTTAATTTTATGCAACCCCGATTCAATATGGCGGTAAAACGTCACACTCACATTAAAAAAAAAGGTTAACATTGACAGATTATCATCAGTCGTCAATGCCATCGGTTCTCCGCGCAATGTGTCCCGCCTACTGCCACTTCAATGATGCAATCCTTCGAGCGATGTCTGTTGTTTTAGTTCTCCTGCGGATCTCATCATTTCTGATTCGATCGAGCAGGGAAATACCAAGCATCGCTCTCTCCATTGCTCGCTGTGTGTCCATCAATACGAAAAGTTATTCCTATGGGCCCATCCACGGACTCGCGAAAAAAGAATCAGCTGCTCCATACATTCCAGTTGAGTCGATGTTGTACTTTTGTTTTGAACAGCCGATTATTTTTTAGTGGTTGGCCCCATGATAAAAATTGTTCGTATTGATGGATATTATCATTCCCTTAAATCTTTGTACTAATTAAAATTTAGAGGTGTAAAGCTCGATGCTTGTGTAGTGCTAACATAAATGAGAACCAGTCAAAATCAAGACAACCATTTTTCCTAGGATATTCTCAAAGGTCCTATGTTCATACAACTACATTAAGTACCTACTTACTACGAATAGCGTATTAAAAATAAAAGTACTAACCAAGACGAACAAAAAACTGTGAGTACTCACTAAGTACAAAAAATAATGCTAAAACGAGTTTTGCAGCTCCACAAATAACTGGGTACGCTTAAACCTACTGACTGACATTATTTTTTGTTCAATTTTAGCCTTTATGCGTTATATGACATAAGAATAAGTAGTGGAGTATTTCTTTTTGCTTGCAGAAGGCCGTTTTCGATTCATTATTTTATGCAGGCATGACAATTTGTTTACTTACACCATTTTTGTGCAAACGTTTCATGGCATAATTTTATTATTGTACCTACATTTATTATTTCAATAAATATTGATATATTTTACAATTACTTATACCTACTGCGTATCTTCTCAGAATAACTTATTTTTACTTTTTCTAAGTAAAATAAGTTTTGAGTAGGTATCTAATTTAGAGTCAAATAAATTGCTAAGCTAAAGTATATTTGCCCAAATTTATATTATTCAACAAAAAATTAAAATTATGAAAATATTAAAACAATGTAAAAAGTGTTTTAATGTAAGTAATGAAATAAAATAAAAATATTTAATAAGTACAGAATTTTTGTAATAATGATTTTCTTATGTAATAAAGGCTTACAATATTTCCAAAAACGAACACTTTCAATATTGATCAAATAAAACACTTATAATAAAATTGCAACGTCCACCTAACCCCACGTGTAAAGTTCAAAATAAAAACATAATAATTTTGCCGAGACCTTGAGCCGAGCAGCTGCCCAAGGACCGAGGCACCTGCCTGCATTATGCGGTGACCTATAAAGGTAATAATTAAATAATTTATTCCACGACAATCATCCCTTAGATGTGGGTCAAATAAAAAGGGAGCTTTGGGGTTCGGCAGGAAGTTGATAATTTAAATTAAATGAAAACAGGAAAACTGCGAAGTTTTTTGAGGGATTCTAGTTTCAATGGAAGTGTAAATTTTGTTAGTTTTATCCGCAGTATATGTATATTTAAACCATATGCTACTGTAACGAGGATAAATACTGTGTCACAATATATTTGAAGTGGGCAAGTGCAAGTTTCTCGTAAGGCATTGTTTCAAACAACATTACGTACGAGATTATTTTTATTTAGTTAAAGAAGGTATAGGTAATTAATTCATTTTCGGTAACTAAACTACATCTGTTATAAACTCATGAAATCCAGGATGACCGTAGAAAATAAATCCCTAGAGTGGTCCAAGATCGGGAAACTAAAGCTGATAGTAGACCGAATCGAAAGAATGACCCAATACCTACCCGTCGATCATATAAATCGAAGGGCGCGCCTTACTACAACGGTAGATCAAAAAAAACCCCGAGCGCTGAGTAATCTAACCGTAGTTGACGACAGTCATTACGTTCCGTTCTCGTTGTCGAGTTTTGTTCGTTCCTGCAATGAATTTTGCTTATGAATTTATTCCTTTGTCTTTAAAGACGAAAATTTTTTGACCTACCGATCAAAAAGCGCTCCACGACACGAGTTAAGTAATAAAAACAATGATTCTCATCACCAGCCGTTTAATGTCCCTACTGCTGGGGCACTGGCCTTCCTTATGGAGGGATAAGGAAAATGGGCCATGCCATGTCCAATATGACCATATTGACCATGACCCACCAGACGGGCCCAATGCGAGTTGGTAGGTAATGTGGGTATTGACAACTACGTGATAACGTGCCTTCCGAAGCACGAAGGAGCTCGATATGAAAAGGTTTTGGTCACCCATCCCATGAACGACCATTACGAAAGTCGCTTTAACCAAAACGATCGCAGGTTGAACGTGCTAACCCCTGCGCCCGGGCTCCTCAGTGGAAAACAAACAATGATTAACCCACCTGCATATTAATACGGAACCCTATCAAGTGTAAAAAATTGAATTCACGATGGTGACTAAGCGATGTTTATTTTTTTATAACCCACGCATCCGTTGCCGTAGGAAATGGGGGCTTTATATTATAATATTTACAACTGCAGTTGTTTTTAAGCTCATGCACATGTTGATACTTTTAACTATGGCGCACTTATGTTTTAGACTACGTCGTTGGCCAAATGACGGTTGGTGTTATTGATTTGCATGAGTGATGGTTATGCATTTAATTAGAAGGAATAGATAGATAGATAGATAATTGCTTTATTTTCTTGCTACAGACACACACATATTCATCAATTGCATTACACGACATAAATAGGAGACACTGTATAGTAGGAGACCAGGGTGCCTACCATCAACTTTATGACAGCGATTCAAAAATAGCGCGATTCAGAATAGGTTCCTAAAATGAATCGCTTTCTTTCGTACTCTGACCTTCTAAAAACTGGATCGCAAATGAATTGCTAAATGTTAATGACCGAACGATTTGTGTCCTTTTTCTTCTACCCGTCTCTTTCACTCGATTCTGTCATGCCCGGAGAGTGAGAGGGACGGGTATAACCTGCAGGTGACATGTTAAATCGACCGGGTTATAAGTCAAATAAGAGTTTCTGACAGCTTAGCGGCTGTGAAATGTCATTGATCGATCACTGAATCGCTGTCATTGATATTAAGCTGTCGTGGTACGAATAAGCGAAGCAGTTCAGTTTAGGTTCCTAAACAAAACCGTAATAAGAGTTGATGGTAAGCACCCAGGAAAATCAACACATATTCGACCTAGCACAAAAAGTTCTTCAATAAAATGTGTGTGTGCCGCAGCAATAGTCAAGGGTCGCAGCTCAGCGTCATATTCACTTGCATCGCAAGCAAATCGCTGATTTTCAGCTGTAACCGTGAGTGGCCGTCAGTACCAAAAAATCGGTGTTTTATGAGGAAAAATAGAAAAGTCATAATAAATGATAGAATAAAAATAATTACATTAAATTATTGAAGGAGGAATTATTTAAAAACACAGTTCGTTAATATTATTTAATTATAATGTAGGAATAATAATAATCAATATTGTGCTATAATTGTCATAAATAAAAAGATAATACTTAATACGAAAATATTCATAATAAAATTTATATAATTGTTGAGCTTCTACATAGAATAATTTTAATTATTTTAAAGTTCCGGAAAGGCTACAGTATCATAAACCACATTCATACGCTGCGACAAGTTATACAGAAAATTTAAGGCTGCGATTCCCCAAAATAGGGTATTTTAAATTGTGAATTACTCGCAAATCACAAGTACTTAAAATTTGGAAAAAATATATGTTATTTTACAGTTATTTATCTAGTGCTTTCGGCCGATTTTTTTCGATTAGTGATGTTTTACTGTGTCAAATAAAATCCCAAACATCTGTCTAATCGTAATCCAAATATCTTATTACTTGCAGTATACTTGGTTTTAGTTAATGAAAAATATACGAAAAAAATTGTCTTTGAATAGCCGAGGGATTCCGGCCGTCATAAGTAAAAAAATTTTATTATTTAATTTTTAATTGAATTTTAAGTGATTTTCGATTCGCGGGGCGCTCGCGAGTTCACAGTTCACTGCCGGCTGCCGCTGCGCCCGCGTGAAGTGTATCGCGCGCGACCGAGCAAGCGTTAGCGTATCGATTTCGTTCGGGAATCATCGCCTTAAGAGTATAGCTTGGCACTTTGCTTGGCGTTCGTGGACTTTGAGAAAGCCTTTGATTCGATTGATACCTGGGCGGTGCTTCAGTCTCTCCAAAGGTACCAAATAGACTACAGGTACATCGAGGTGCTGAGGTACTTACCTATACCAAAACGCCACCATGTCAGTCCGATTATAGAACCATAGGGCCTACTCTGAAACGTAAATCCGAAACTTCGGTTAGTCCCGCCCCTTTTACTCGATTCTGTCCCGACTAGAGAGTGAGAGAGACGTGGTCTTTTACTATGGGTCTCATAAAAAGGCTCAAAGTCACACAGCGAGCAATGGAGAGAGCGATGCTTGGTAATTCCCTGCTCGATCGAATTAGAAATGATGAGATCCGCAGGAGAACTATAACAACCAATGATCGCTCGAAGGATGGCATCATTGAAGTGGCAGTGGGCGGGACACATAGCGCGGAGAACCGATGGCCTTTGGGGCGGAAAGGTTCTCGAATGGATGACTTTCCGTGGGCAGGCCCCCTACAAGGCGGGCCGAGCGACGATCTGCCCCCTGATTCACGAAACGTCGGAAACGGAATCAGATTCGAATTCTGTGCTTTGTCTTTGTCTATTCCGTAGCGAGTGACAGAGACAGGGCATACATTCCGGTGTCGGGTTTCCGACGGTTCGTGAATCAGGGGGCTGGTCAAGGTCGCAGGAAGAAGCTGGATGCCGGCAGCGCAGGACCTATCGTTGTGGAGTTCATTGGGGGAGGCCTATGCCCAGCCCAGCAGTGGGCGTCGTTCGGCTGGCATGATGATGCTGATGAAGAAGTCATTTATAAAATGTATGATGGCATTTCGTTAAAATTTCCCATGTCACTGGCAGTCTTATTCTGTATCAGTCTTTATGTGTCATCACACAGCCACAGGACTTCCTTATGGATGGATAAGGAGAATGGGGGCCCAGTGCGGATTAAACGCAGCTGGGCCCACTGGCTTAACGTGCCTTTCGTGACCGACCATTGCGAAATTGAATTATATTATACTCATTGGATTCGTTTAAAATAAAAATCAGTTTAATTTAACATCAAAACTGTAAACACCGTATTTTTTGGTAAATAATGAATTTGTTATACTTTCTCCGCATTGGTTTTAATCTGCCTGAAAATTATACTTACCGCTATGCGCATATTGCTAACTTTTAGCAATTTCTTACAAATAGGTACTTATACCCCTCTTTTAATTTTATATTAAAAATAATTACGTAATTCTTCAAAATTATTCCGCACGACATGACTTCTTCAATTTCATGCATCCTTTTCATACCAATTTCAATAGCCATTTAGACGTCACATCACAGATGGCGGACGTCACAAAAGCTATTATAAAACTTAAGCCATTCGTAACACGTAGTTTTTGACCAATCGCCGCTTACGGGATTATAGCGTCTAATTCGGGGGATCAGGATTGTTTATTCTTTGTTGATATGTTCAAAGAGGTCTAAGTACTAGGAGCAACACGTGTTCCCTTATGCACCTATCACCTGGCTATACGAGTACAAGAAATGGGTCACACGTTGCGCCATTGGCGATTCCCTCCGATAAGGGTGACTATGCATCGAAGTTTTAGAAGGCTTTTCTTGGAAATATAAAAAATACTGACTTTGACGACTTTTTACGGACTTCTCTCTAACCAGTAAGACGTTCTGAAACCCTCATCTCAAACGTATCACTCTTGTCAGAGTGGTCGTTGTTAATAAGTAGGTATCTTAGGTGTAGGCAGCCGATGTAGTTTGCTTCACGATCTTCTGCCGTCATTCACTATTGGTGGTCAAATTAGCGTATTCATCAATGTCTTGATTTGGTCAGCTCTTCGCATCAACGGCCGTTTTGAAATAGGTAGGTTTCTTGTTTTCGTACTTCCTACTAATTATTATAAATGTGAAAGTTTAGATGTTTGGATGTTTGAATGTTTGTTTCTCAATCACGCCATAACGGCTGAACGGATTTGGCTGAAATTTGTAACAAACATTCAAAGATCCAAACATCTAAACATCCTAACATCTAAACTTTCACATTTATAATACCTATTTAGTAGGATTTTATTGAACGTCCAAAGTTCTAAAAAAATTTGGTTACCGTATCCGCGGCCCTTTACTACCTTCACCCTTGGACCGGTTTAAGGAAAGACCCTTTCAATGGTATTCCTTATTAAAACACGTGCTCCATGAACAAATAACTATATGAACAAATACTGTATGAACAAATACCTTATGAATGGCGTTTGATTTACCTGCTTCACTATGGGAGAACTCGATTTACGCATTATCCTACTAATATTATAAATGTGAAAGTTTGGATGTTTGGATGTTTGGATGTTTAGATGTTTGGATGTTTGTTACTCAATCACGCCAAAACGGCTGAACGGATTTGGCTGAAATTTGGAACACAGATACTTTGTAGCCTGGAGAGGAACATAGGCTACTTTTTATCCCGGAAAAATAACAAATTCCCGCGGGATAATGTCGTATAGTCCACGCGGGCGAAGCCGCGGGCGGAAAGCTAGTGGGAAATAAAAGCGATTAAGAGTAAGCGGATGTCTTTTCTATACGTATACTAGTGTTTGTATGTAATAGTAATAGAACAGGATATCGGGGTCGGGATGTTTTGGGATTGGAATAACTTGGTTACGGAATATCTAGGTAGCTACTACATCACGCGCTCTTCTCAACCTTGGTAAGTACCAAGGTTGAGAGGAGCACAGAGCCCTAGGCTCAGTGGTTTGCGCGTTGCGCGGTTTGGCCTTCGATTGTCGAAGTTAAGCAACTTTCGCAATGGTCGATCGCGGGATTGGTGAGCAAAATTATATTATCTCGAGCTCCTCGTGCTTCGGACTGCACATAAAACCGTTGGTCCTGGCTGCAGTTGCAGTCATCATCATTATCATCATCATGTCAGCCGAACTACGCCTACTGCTGGACATAGGCCTCACCCAAGAATCTCCACAACGATCGGTCCTGCGCTGCCCACATCCAGCGGCTTCCCGCGACCTTGACCAGATCGTCGGTCCACCTAGTAGGGGGTCTGCCCATGGACGTCTCGTCCGGTACGCGGTCGCCATTCCAGAACAATGAAGAACCTTTCCGCCCTAACGGCCATCGGTTCTCCGCGCTATTCCGCGCGTTGCAGTCGGCATTTGGCCCGCGTAGTTAGTCATAATGGAACCTTCTCCTTATCTATCTATAAGAAAGCAGTGGGAGGGGGGGGGGGGGGGATATTTAAATGACTGATGAGGCTTTTAAACTTCTCCAAGGTCTAATTTGCCTATACGTACGTACCGATCAAAATGAGTCGCTAAGGTGAAAAAAGATAACAAATAAACAGACACAGTTATAGTAGCACAAGTATACTTAGTCATTTATTACAGAGGAACCTAAATACACAATTATTTATGGTCATCAATCCAATTAAAGTTTCTTGCACGACTACGCTAAGAATTATAAGTCTTCGCGATTCACAAAAGGTTTCTAATTAAGTTGTTGGTAGGTACGTATAAAGCTATTATTTAATCAATAGTAGAGGTCAAATTAGGAAAACCAAATATGTTTTGTTATGGTCAATTGGTATTGGTAACTATACTTATGGGTTTTATGAATCTTGTTTATCTTATGGCGCAATCACACACACTTGCGTGTTTACTCGTTTTCGTGGCCGAAGGACTTTAGCGCAAAGGGTGCCTACCCGATTCATTTATTTCACTGTTAATTCCAATATTACAAGTAGTAGCAACAAGACCTACTTGTTGTGGGGACTAGCACCATACTAATACTGAAAACGGCGCCAGTAAAAAAGCACCCATGTTACTCCATGTCAGGCAGGGCTGGCGCCCCGGCACATCTACACACGAAGGGCGTTTGTGCACTACCACTGAATTTTACCGATCCGGAAAAAAACGGATGCTTGTATTTAATTAATTACTAATATAAATGATTAATTATTAAAATACAAGCATCCGATTTTTTCCGGATCGGAAAAATTCAGTGGTAGTGCACAAACGCCCGAAGCCGGCGCGCCGCGGCGCCGGCGCTGCGATTGCTAACGCAAGCTAGGTAGGTAAAGTAGATCAACGTAGGGTAAAGTACCCAGTGCGTCGGCCCTGACCAGTGTCCGGCCCCATGACAACATTTTTGAATAAAATAAGAAAGCTGCAGTGATTACAAAAAAAACCAATATCAAAAACGTTTATTTGCTTAACATTGTGTAGTACATTGGGGTGGTCAACAATGATATTAAAACGAACAACAATGTTCTACCCTAATTATGTGTGCCTGCAAATGTCATTTATATATTATAAGAATGTAATTTTAATAATCTCAATAAAAAATTAACAAAATTTTTAAAATTAATTAAAAATGTGTGCTAAACCATTGTAAGTCCTAATGTCAGTGTCTAATAAAAATTACAAAATGTCAAAATACGGTCAGTACATTAATTATAGAATGTCATTTTCTCTCCAAGTACTCATTAATGGAGTAGAAGTTGTGCTGTAGGAGCCATTGTACCAATTTCTTTTTAAATATATTTTTATCAAGTGGCTGATCAGTAATGTCCAGCGGTAGCTTATTAAATATTTTGATTGCCATATAATAACAATTTCTTTGAAATAGATACATTACATTTAGGTTTGGCAAATTTATTTTTCCTAGAGTTTCTTACCTGTACGATCGGATTAGGAACACAGACGTCCTAAGCAAAATATCGACATATTACTCGGATTAGGTACATGTGCCTCAGCCAACCACTCGAAATATGACGTTAAAATGTAATAAATAAATTTCGATTTCCGCCACCACAAGTTCGAGACAGACGGGTGTCAAGTTGTTGATGCAACTTGACACATCTCCGAGCGTACAGGTGAAGTTAACTTTTAATAGGTTACATTTTTTAAAACACTCTGGGTGCTTTTTTACTAACAGACATCATTCTAGCACTTAATAGAATCAAAAATATTGCGTCTTTTCAAATTGCTTTGCAAGCGTACCACGGATATGTCTCTTCTTTGCTGCCGTACACTTTGAAAGAGCTTTTAGAGCCCAAAAGAAGTGTATTCGCGCCTAATATCTACATATTAGAAATTCTAATATGTAGATACATGGCAGAGGGAGTATTTTGTGTTTTTCCAACAGGGGTTTACAAGATTCCCTTTGTCTTATCCCGCATAAGGCGCGAATACACTTCTTTTGGGCTCTAAAAGCTCTTTCAAAGTGTACGGCAGCAAAGAAGAGACATATCCGTGGTACGCTTGCAAAGCAATTTGAAAAGACGCAATATTTTTGATTCTATTAAGTGCAAATACAAATTTGTTTAATTTAGTGCAAACAGTATCTACCTGATTTTTCCAACTGCAGTATTCATCTAATTTTATACCTAAGAATACTGTGCTGTCTACGATGTCAATTTTATTATTGTTGTAGTGTATGTCAATATTTTTTTTTTTGTGTTTTATACGTGTGAAATTGAATAGCTTTAGTTTTAGATATGTTAATTTTAAGGTCTATTTTTATTCACAACCCAATAACAAATATTTTTAGGAACTATTTTTAATTACCTACAACTTTACACACTGGACACTGGCTTTGATGCTTAGGCAGATTTATAGCATTTTTAGGCTTACAAGCTCATTGTGAAGTATAAATGAACTGGTAATGTCTCTCATATTGTTGGGTTCACCTCTGTCCAGTATTCGGCCGTCAAAATAATATTATAGAAAACAGATCTTGTATGAGAATGTGGTGGCCGGATTACTGGTCATATTACCCAGTAAGATGGCCCTCAACGAGACTAGAGGCCGGATAACTGGGTACAGTACCAGTGCCCGGCCTTTATCTATATAAAAAAAAACTGTAAGACCACAGTATTTTATTGCTAAATCGTAGTTCCTTCGTCATCTGTGATTTGAATACGCTTTTAGTACCAAGTTTTTTAAGAAATATAATAAGCAGTCAATGATATTATTTATTAAACACTAGCTTTCCGCCCGCGGCTTTGCCCGCGTGGACTTCCCGAAATTGTCCCACGAGAAGGTGATATTTTTCCGGGATAAAAAGTAGCCTATGTTTCTCTCCAAGCTATAAAGTATCTGTGTCTCAAATTTCAGCGAAATCCGTTCAGCTGTTTTGGCGTGATTGAGTAACAAACATCTAAACTTTTACATTTGGAATACTTATTATAAGTAGGAAGAAACGATGGGTATGTTATTCGCTCGCGTGAATTGAAGACTCAAAAACAAGTCAGTTTGAGTGAATTTTAGACATCGCGCATCGTGGAATTATAATATTAAATATAATTTTTGTTGTTGCTAACTTTAAAATATAATAAACTAGCCTTCCGCCCGCGGCTTCGCCCGCGTGTACTACACGACGTTGTCCCGCGGGAAGGTGATATTTTCAGAAATAAAAAGTAACCTATGTCCTTTCTCAGGCTCTAGACTATCTCTATACCAAAATTCATTCAAATCGGTTCAGTAGTTTAGGTGTGATTGAGTAACACACAGACAGACAGAGATGCATTTATAATATAAAAGTAAGGATAGCTTAGCATGATACGTGTGTTTTATTTTTTTGAGTAAGTCAGTCATTCACCATAAAAATATCGAGTAGATTCGTAGTACATTATTAGTTAAGAAGCAGTAGTCATTTGAGCAATATTGAAATATGAGCCTTACTCCAGTATACCAAATGTTTATATGCCGCTTATTTAGACAGCCGGAGACTAGACCAGAAGTGGCCTAATAAATTGTTTTTATAGTAAATGGCTGCCGTAATATTAAATAAAAATAAATTTTAAATAATCAGTTGAATATATTCAGATCATAAAAAATATACATCTACCTTAAGCCATTGACAGAGCTTGGTTATGAGCGAAAAAAGTCAGAAAATGCCTTAAAAGGCCGGGGACTGGGTACTTTACCCTATCTGGCATAAAGGAAATCCTACAAATTTGGAAACCCGAAATGAATAGGCTAATTTACACTTTAATCTGATGTGTAATTGCTCCTTTATACTGTTTATTTTATTAATGGTCAGGTTAGTCAAACTAGTGGTTACCGTGACTGTTAAACTACTTACATGGTCTGGTCATACTACATAACCTACAATTTAGATTAGATCGCAGGGTGCGAAAGACAAGTGTTTTTTGGCTTACATATCCATCATAAAAAACAGTTTAAAGAGAGTTTATTAAAGTCAAAACATTTAAAAAAAGTGTGACTCCTTACAACCTTGTTTACTAACTTGTTTTGTTAGTGAAATTAAATAGGTTGTGTTGCCGTGATTGTGGAGAGTGGAGTGACGAGTGTGTTGATCGACTGACATGAAAAACAATGCACGAGCCGAGCGAGCGGCGAGCGTACCGACCATCCGTAGTTCTTACCGTAGTTGTGTAAAGCCCCCAGGTTGGCCGATCATGTTGGCGGACCATGATGGGCCATCGTGTACAGGGCCGGTTTGCGTGTGATTGCAATCTGCGAGCAACGCAAACTGGCTTAAGAAGTAGTGGCCAGCGAAGTACCAGAACCAAATTAAAGGCATTTTTTTTATAACTGAATAGAAGTACGTATAGAAGTAGAACTGTACGTACAATTACCTAGATTGATATTGAAGTATGTAATATATAATATTTATTATTCAAATACACTTAAGTATTAAGTATATCATATTAAGCATTTTTGAATCGTCAATCCTACCCTACCCATTCAAGAATCTTTTGTTTTAAACTCATGTTTCAGTCAGAAGTGGTTTTGACCGGTTTTAAGTTTTGACTGCAACTTTTTTCAAGTTCCACACTTCGAAGTAGGTAGGTAGCGGCAAGTCGTTGAGAAAAGCTGAGCTGACACTGAATAATGAACTTAAGTACCTACTACTTATAAGATCTAGGTCTGATCTATGTAAGAGAATTAATACTGTTTTACTCATTATTTCAATACTTACTTAATATATTTCTAAACCCACATGTCAGACTGTGACAAATCTGTGACTCATGTTATGTGGATTTCGCAACATGTTAACTATATTTCTTCAATCTTAATAAGTCTATTAAAGAACATACCAACCTACGCTTATCTTTATGGAGGATTTTAGAGCTAATAACCACCTGACTAATATTTACAGAATTGTTTAAATGACTGTATGACAAACGTATAAACGTTAAACATCAAGTCAACTAAAAAAAGCGATTTATAATAATCATTCCAATTTATCTAGGTAATATTCATCATCTATAGGTACATCTATACTAATATTGTAAATAACAAAAAAACCGTATTTTTATGCTGAAAAAGAAACAATAAAATAACCACAGAACATGGAAAGACAAAAAAATCTTTCTGTGTTCTGTGAAAAAAACTGCTAGCTGTCAATGTTACAGTAATGTGTACTAATACTAATATATGTACTTAAGTATTTTTTAAGAAGTAATGTTGATTTCAGGACGGAGCTATAGTTATTTTATAGGGTACGGTACCTAACCTACATATTAATTGCTAACTTAATAACTTAGTATTGATTTCCTAAATAGAGTCAATGAATGTGATGCGATGCGACTCACGTAAAAATTACTTACTACTCGACTTTAGTCACGTTGTACATATGTATTATCTTAAAGATATACGCTTAGGTAAGTAGGTACCTACTTTGTGATGACTTTGTGTAAAATATGTTTTGATTGTGAGGCTTACCTAAAAACAAAGGTAGGTAACGGACTCCAAAACATGTACAAGGTAACCTACTCAAAATATAATTGGTGCCTTATTATAGGTAATTATCTAAAGTATTCTATAATATTATAAAGATTTATTGATTTTTTGTTTGTATTGGATTAAATACTTAAATAATTAAATTCTTTATGGTGCCTTATTATAATTATCTAAAGTATTCTATAATATTATAAAGATTTATTGATTTTTGCTTGTATTGGATTAAATACTTAAATAATTAAATTCTTAATTTTTCCTCCATTTTACCACAGATAATATAATACTATACTAGTTTTTACATAATTTGTGGCACATCATGATTATCCTAGTTATTCTAGATTCAATAAAAATGGATAAACCCAAAAACTACTAAAGTACCTACCTAGGTACCTACTTACATTTTTTGCGAGTGACATAGGCTATATTTTATCTCGATATTCCCACGGGATGACGGGAACGGGTACCACGTGGATTAAATCGCGGGGAGGCACTAGTATCTAGTATTATAAAAAAAGATTAAGTAAGTAGGTACGTGGATTTCTAAATGTCATAATAAAAAAAATAAAAATGACTGCAATACAAAAAAAACGCATTACTTACATCCTTCCTAATTGCTTTTTGCTTTTTATTCGATAAAAAAAACAACTTTTGATACATTAGCAGACTGGCAGATATAAAACAAACGAATAGAAGAAAGCTTCAGTTTGACTAGTCGCTAGTCGTTCTTTGACAATGTTACATGTATTTTTTGTTTTTACCCGACTGCAAAGGAAGGGTTATGTTTTTTGTAGTAGGTAAACAAGAAAATCGCCAGACTGAATCGCACTTTCCATGCAATCGTAGGGAGTGCTTTACCGATAACGCCGTTTTAACGACTGCCGCAAGATGCAGCGCAAAGCGCCGCTGTTGCCGCTGCCGCTGCATCTACCTCGCGAAAGTGAAAATTCGCTAGGCACTTTCTCCCCACTCGGCCGGCCGGCGGGCGACCGGCGGCGACGGCGCGGTGGCGTCGCCGGCAGCGTGCCGGTCGCATCGCCCCGCCCCTCGCTGCACCCCCGCGCCCCCTCGCGCCGCAAGGTCAGCCCCGCGTGCAGGCGAGCAGGCGGGTGGCGGGCGCGGCGGCGCGGCGCGACGCGCTGCGCTCTTGAAATTTCGCTTTCGTTCACTCGCGGTTATTAGTCGGCCGCGCGCGCTCCGGCAAGCATGTGTTTCGCGTGACGCGCTCCAATACTTTACGCGGCACGTTCGATTTCGTTGGCATGGCTCCGCGCCGGCAAGGCGCCACAGGCGAACGTGAGGCGGAGGACACTCGCGGGTGCTGCGTTCCCGGCGAGTGCCTCCGGCCCCGGGAGACGGTTCGCATCGAAGACGCCGTCCGCGTTCTCTGCAACAACGACACGTGCTCCTCCGGCCGGTACATGCACCGGGAATGTTTCGAGCAATGGGAAGGCGGGGTGCTGGCGTATTTAAAGTCTTGTGGCCGAGCGCGGTCCTGGTCCGAGAGGCAAAGGCACCAGAATTTATGGACGAAGAAGGGTTATGATTTGGCGTTCAAGGCTTGCGGGTGCCGTTGTGGGCGCGGACATTTGAAGAAAGATCTCGATTGGGCTCCTCCAGGGGCGGCTGTGCGGGCGGAGGAGGACAAGAAGCGCCGTAGGAGGACCAGGTCGGGGCGGACGCCGGCGGCGCCCGACGGCCGCCCGCGCGCCTTCAGCCTGTCCAGCTCGGGCTCCTGTTCGCCGCCGTCGGCGCCCTCGGAGCCCTCGGCCAGCCCGACCCATGCCCCAACGCACGCTCTCACACCGGCCAAGAGAAACTCTAAACCAGAAATCATTTCCGACAGAATCAGGTAAGACACCCTTTTTCAAATTAAGAAATTCTTAGTTAAGTTCCTATTTGTTCAATATTCTTACAAGACAAGACTTTCTTATAAGAATATTTATTACCTATATAAGTACCTACCTACTTACTTAATTTTCTTATAAGTAAGAATATTTGCCTAAAATTATAATAAGATCCTTGTGAGCATTTTGTTTAGGTAGGTACTTCACAACGAGTATAAATTAATTAACCCTATGCCGGCTTCGCCTAAAATATAATATACCTACCTACCAACTACCAATAGAAATTTATTACAGAAGCAAAGTTATTATTATCTTTCTTTACCATGTCCACATTTTCCCGGTGTGTCTGTCTACCTACCTACAGTCACCTACAGTAGAGTAGAATATACCTAACCGTAAAATAAACTTAAAAAAATATACGTCATACATAATCGTAACTTAACATAGGTACATTCATATAAGTACCTACTTATAACTTTCGCCAGCTAACTTGTATAGGTAGGTACTTATTAAAATAAAAATGTACTTGCATAAAATATTACTAATGATAACTAGAGGTGGTAGGGTAGTAGAAAACTAAATTACTCTAGTTCCTTTCATTAGGTTTATTTGTATGTTTCATTGCTTCAAAAACATTAGTTGACAAAACTTAAGCTAACTTAACCTAATACATAAAAATAACTTAAATTCTATAATGTAAGTAGTATCGCCTTTTACCTAAAACCACATAAACTGCACTCGCACCAAAATTAAATAAATGTTAATTACAAGCGACAGTTGTTTGTTTTAGATAGCTAAAAGGTTTTATAGAATGTGTGCAACTATAATACATTTGCTCCATGGTGCGGTCACAGATTCATGTGGTGCGGTATTAAAATTCTTGTCTTGTTTATGTCATTTCGAAGCTCGCTTATATAATTGGCCGGGACCGGGTTTGCTTGTTCGCTCGACGGGTTTAAAACCAGTTGACCCTTCGGTGTTCGTTTACTTTTGATAAGGTGCAAGTTGCCCCTATGCAGTACCTACTTGCTGTTCTGAGTAGTCCATTTCATGGTGCATAAGCAATCCTAGGTACCTGCCTAAATACTAGGTACTTAAATCGGTTGAGCATAAAATTTTGATTTAAGAACACCATTACCACTTACCTTTTTTGTAGTTATTTAACCGGCCCTTATGATCTTAGCTTTTATCACACGACTTGTAAAGATCATTTATTTTTAACTGAAAAAAGTGAACAAGTGTTATGTTCTCTTTAATAAATAAGAAAGATTCCATGTTACCTTCCATGTTTGAAGCAACCCACAACGAAACATGAGCATAGCTCATGTAGGTATTATCAATATTATCAGAAAAGCAAAACTTTACTGACGGTCAGACAAAATAAAAAAAAACTGGTCTGAGAACTGGGCAATTGTGCATGCTACAAACTTGACCACAAATGCTGTGATCTAACTTTATCACTGACTGTTTACCTTTTAAAATCGACATTGCATCAATTGGGCGAAAATAGGCAGGTAATATTGCAAAGCTAGTTTTTCGAACCTTCGGGGAGTGAAATGGCAAAAAAAAAATGGATAACTGAAAAATACCCACCAAGTCGCGGGAAGCTTCCAGTAAGTTTTATATTATGTAAACACAGGTAGTTAATAGGTTAAGAGTAACATTAAATTATTTCACACCATTAGGTTAAAACGGAATTCATAATATTTACACTGCACTTACCGTCAACATCTCATTGAGTTGTAAGTCGGTTCATTGCGTTTTAGTTATGTTTACGTTACTAATTAATATTATAATATTTATAATACGTGTGAGTCATCGGTAACTATTGCTTTGAACAAGAGCCATTGGTATTTAGTATCCCGCAAATAGTTTTAAGTATAAACACTTAAGTTACAAGTGGTACTTAAGTAAGTGGTAATAATTAGAACTCAAGTCGGGCGTTGCAAGTTCGCAGTCTGTTTAGGGATTTCCACGTTTGCCACGGTAGTGCATGTCCCTGTGGCAGAGCCTCGGATGGTGAGGTAAAGCGTAAAGCGTGGTGGGTGGGACTGGCCAAAACGGATAAAGCTTAGCTTCATCGACAACCTGCGTGTTCGAACTATGGCGCAAACTAACGGACTGCATCTGTGCAAACTATGGCGCACTTATTAGTGCAGCAGGGAAGAGCTGAACTTGGGGACTGATAATTCAATAAAATTGCCGTCGTCGCTAGAATCTAGGAAGGGAAAATTTAACTCCAAAATTCCAAGTGTTTGAACTGCTTGACCCGATGATGAACAAGCTTTTGTGAACGTGTTAAGTAGGTACCTACATAAATAAAAACATACCTCAATAAATATGCAGATAATAGCAATAACAACCGACGCGGTTTACCTAAGTCGTAAAAGTGGATAAACAGACTTGTTATAGTCGGAAACTCTTGAACTATCAAGCAAACTAATTTAAATAAATTAGACATTAATTGTTTTATGTACAACAAAACTAGTTAACACTTATATAAATGATCTTGGCTCTTACTGCGAACTGTCAAACAATTTTAGTTTTAAGTAAGCTACAGAATATTATACTTTATTTTTATTTATTTTTTACTTTATACTTTATACCTACACGGTAATTTTTTATTATGGAACCAACACTGAAATCGCGAAATAAAATCGGCTGTTCCATACAAAAGTGCAAAAATATGAATCAAACAAAATGTATGGAACAGCTGATTTTTTTAGCGATTTCAATGTTGGTCCAATACTAAAAGTTCTTTGTTTTCATGAGTAGAATAATCCCTTAAATTATCCGGGGTGATAAAAAAATTACCTATCGTGTAGGTATTGTAAGCGAGATGGGGCTATACGCAGTGTATATGCAATCAACATTATTATAATATCATTGTTAGATAGCTCGCAGTAAGGCTCCAGGATAAGATAATCGTAAAATTCACCCATTCACTTCCTGTTTTTTTAGCCGATTTTGCGACTCAAGTAAATAATATAGCCTTGAAGATTTTTTTCTCATTGTTATTCTGCATCGTGTACTTATTTGGAATGTTTATAAAAAGTATATATGCGAGCAAACACAATCTAAATTTAAAGTTATTTTGTCAACAACAGGCTTTTTATTAACACGAAATACAATATTTAGTCAATGTTTATTTAAAAATAATGGTAATAACAAGACTTAAACTTACCATTGTACCTAACTGAAATTCACTTTTATTTTATTAGGTATGTTAAAAAATTACCTACTTATAGGAAAAACCACGAGCCCTATTATAAGTAGCTTTCAGGCAGGATACTACTATCACATTTTTCTTATACTTACTTACTTACAGAATTGCATTGTAGATGCATAAAAATAATTTAAAATCCCAATACGCTGAATAATTTTATTTGAAGTGTCACGAAAAAGTTAGGGTTAACTTAAAACCTATTCGACATTACCTACCTCCCTGCGTTGCTAAGCTTCATGTAAAAATTCTCTCGTTAATTTCTACAGAGCGTATCTGTTAACACATAAGTACTTAAAAGTTTTACCATTTAAAATGTATCGTCTTATTATTATGCTCAACACTTTTTTGTTTTCCCTCTTGCCCGTTTTGTTGTTCAGACAGTTAACAAAAAACCCAAACGAAGCACCTGGCACTTGTACAATTCATTTCCTCGGAAAACTAAGCTTCGTGTTACAATTTACCCGAACCCGAAAACAAGAGCCATCATTGCATTTTTGTATTAGGTAGGTATAGCTCACTTTCGTGTGGCCAAAATATTTTCGGTGTTAGAGCGAAATGATAGGTACTTTTTATTGACATCAAATTATCTTTCAAGAAATAAAAAATGCATTATTTAATTTATAACTTAGTAAAACAAGGATAGACGCAACTGAAAAATAAAGTTTTATTTTTTGTATTATCCAAGGAAGAAAATAATCGAAAAAAACATTAACCTCGCAAAGATTAGACGGGATTCGAACCAACCTTAAATTTTTTCAGCTGTCAAACGCGGATTATGTTGTTTTCTTATCCAATTTAAAACATTAATTTAATTAGTGCCTTAAAAAAGGGGAAACACGGAAATTCAGAAACTTTAAAAGGCAAAAAGCATTGTAAAAAATTTACAAAAAGAAAACAATACCCGCGAAACCGAATTGGACAAAAGTACCTAATCGATTTAAGTCGTTGCAAAATCGCCAAACATTTTTTTTTCAAGTATCAAGTGCGGTTTGCAAACGTCCAAATTGGTGCAGCCCCAAAAATGCAATTTCGCCGGTTTCATACATTAACTGCGCTTCGTTGCACAGCTGGTTTCCGTTTCCGGTTCCCAAACGAACCTCCTCCTTTTTTTTCCCGAATTCAAACCGCCAATGTGGAATTATGGAGTTGTGGTTATAATAAAAGTATCGCAGTTATTAACGTAAGGGCCTGGGCAGACAACAGAAAGTCCGCTTAAGTCCGCGCTGTATCATAAGTAGAGATTTTCTAAAGCGAGCATTCGTTGTTTCATAAAAAACAAAATACCTGTCTCAGAATTATTAATGACTTTTTCATACTTTGTTGTAACGTTTTCCGCTGCTGTAAACTATCGGCGTCATATATTTCTAACTAAATAACGAATTCAAAAACGGGAAAGGCCTTATGATTGTACTTATTGAATAAGCTTTTCAATAATGGACTAAAAGTCGGACAGACTTTTAGTGAAAGACATGACAACGGGTCGAGTCTGCATAGGGCCTAAATCTAAAATGATACGTCCTTGGCAATTTGGTTCCATTCAATGCAATTTTATCTGGTTTTTTATTTTATGGAAGACTGATAAAAATAATATCATCATCATCAGCCATTATAAACCTCCACTGCTGGCCTTCCTTATGGATGGATAAGGAGAATGGCCCATGAATCACCTCGCGGACCCAATGCTATGGTGGGTATTAACGACTGTGAACGCAGCCGGGACCAACGGCTTAGTAGCTCAAGATAATTTTGATCACCCATCCCGTGACCGACCATTGCAAAAGTTGCTTAACTTCAACGATCGCCACGGGCTCCTCTAAAAATAGCAATACTAAAGTAAAACAAAATGCATTCAGTGTTTAAAAACAAGCGTGATAAGATAATACAATAATATGTAGGAGATAAAGTGCGTGCCAGATAACTCTGCACGCGACTGGGGCGTTTTTGGCGCTAGTTACAGTACATTTTTGTGTTCTAAGGTTATGCAAGTATTAGTACTTATGATTTCGACCGCGCGCAGACTTATCAGGCGCGCACTCTAGGTCTGAGCAAACATGTATTGACGTAGATAATGAAAGATATATAGAACATAGTGGTAATCTTATCAGAGGCTTTAGATAAATTGAAAGTCTTCATTTGAAGTTGTTTTTTTAATAAAAAACAGAGTCAATATTGACTTCACTTGGCCACAATCTAGTCTAGACGTAGGTATGTTTTTTAAAGGTTTGTTTACAAGTTAACTACAAAGACTATGTGTTATTACTATTATGGAAATATTATAATTTTTCATAAGTACCAATCAAATTAATAAAAAAAAAAGTACTTAAATATAACGGAAACCTAGTTACTGTATTCCAATTAAGTACCTATAATAGTAACTTATGATTATGAGTATTTAAGACTTTCTCCGTATCGTATCCATTATTTATTTTACTTGTCTCTAAGTGATATGAATACAGTACTTAATCAAACTAAATCACACTAAAAATGAGCAGTTATTACTCAAGGTTTATTTTACCAGGTGTTGTTTTTCTCAGAAAAGCATGTATACCTATTCGATCTCACGCTGCAAAACATTTTGTCAATGATTTCTAAGTAGCTACCATACATAACTGGTAATTTTGATATAAGACAATATGATGTAGGTATTTAATTATAAGACGTAAAGTAAGTAAGTACTTACCACAGTTTGATTTTAACTCCATGAAAAAAAAGTCAACTTATCTTTCCGTTCTATGTGAATCTTTCGCCATAATTTATGAGAGTACCTTTTATATAAATAGGTACTATCGGATCCTCGCGGTTTTACCCGCGTGGTACCCGTTCCCGTAGGAATATCCAGATAAAATATCTAGCCTAATGTCACTCGGGAAGAATGCAGCTTTGTAATGCTCAAAGAATTTTCTAAATCGGTCCAGTAGTATGCCAAAAGACAAAGAAAGGCATGAAACAACTAAGACACTGTTTTAAACCCCTGTTTTAAACCACCGTTTAATATGTACCGTGTAGCACATGCTTTAGATTAGCGCGTTCAAACAAACAAACATACAAACAAACTCTTAAGCTTTATAATATTAGTATAGATTACCATGGAAATAATGATTTTAGATCACAATCAGTAAGTGTGATTATAATATCTCTAGCGATTTATAAAAGTTACTTGAACGATCAAACATAATGTTGTTATTAAAATGTTGTGAGTTAAAACGGCTGTAAAATAAAATATGGAGCTAGATTTCATACTAGAAAATCTACTTGTTCGTACTAGACAGTCCCAGATTTTTAACTGCTTTAACAGTTAAGAAAACAAAGATTTATTTGGGACATCACAGTAAAATAACAAATCAAAAATAAAAGAAATAATATGAAGACAGGTCAGAAAGGAGGACATGTAGGAGTTAACTTACTTTTTTATACGTACCTACATATTCATATAAATTATAGATTAAAACAACAAATTATGTACGTGACTTGTACGATAACAAAATGCACCTACCTCAACAGTAACATAAATAGTAAAACTATACACCATACTATTTGACTATACATATAGTATGCGAACGTGCAATAAAACGCGCACTTTATCACATATATGTACAAACTTACTATGTTATGTAATACTTAATAACTTGTAACTTTGTAAATAACTTGTTGTATAGGTAAGTACTATGTTTTTAAAATGAAACTAGTTGAAATTTGATAAGGGTTGATTAATTTGTTTGATCAGTGATATGGACTTGTTTACAATCGATGTTTGACAGCCTGTTATCATAAGAAGATTAGTAGGTAGGTAAATACATACTTACTGTATACATATAAGAAGGAGAAACAAAACTTTTGTTTTAGTATTATAAATAACGTATAACTATACTCGTCTTATCAAGACATACTAAAGTGAGGATGAAAATGGCTGCTCTGTCAATCATGGCATTGGATATTTCCAAAAAAAATGTCATCGAACAGCCTCCTACTTCGCCGCTGACGTTAATTTTCATGTTTTTCGGTCCGCCTATTTGCTGCTCTCTTTAGCACGGGCCTGATAGCGTATTAAGTAATAAATGTAGGTGCGGTATTTTACAATGCTAACCATGATTGACCCGTGGGCGAAGATTGGATGACGGGTGACGAGACGACTCTTTTACTAGTTAACTCGACCTAGAAAGATGAGTTGACTATCAGCCAGATGTATTCTTTGTAGTTGTAGCTAGGGCTGCCACCTATCAAAAACAATAGACCCGGAGATTTCAAAAATATTGTTTTTTATCAAGATATTTTTTTTAGTATGAATTATTTTAATTAATCTAGGTCTACTTGCAGCAAATTGTTAAAGCTCAATTTTACCAAAACTAGATTTAACCCACACAAAAATGTAAAAAATTTGACATTCATATTGTATGGGCTACATTTAGTTTTAGTAAAACCAAGATTTAGCAAATTTGCTGCAAGTGGACCTTAGGTAAAAGTGATGGTAAATTACCTACCATTGGTAATGTATTTTATGATTATAAATGACCTAGCTAGTGCTAGGCTGACTTGGACCAGCTTGATACTTTAAACAACTATATTTTTTATTCTGAAGAGATTGTTTAAGCATCTTGTTCAGGTTTCCTCCAAAACTTCAAAAAATCTTGGGAATTTATTTCTATATAATTAATTCTGCCCTCGCCATGACCACTGACAAGCAGTTTCGCTCGTCTGTCCACGAATTTTCCATTAGAGAAAAGACGCGTTCTGCAAAAGCATTGCTTAAAGGGATTGAAAAAAATCCAATTATTTTTGGTAGTTCGGTGAAGATTGAGGTGACTTTGAGTAACTGAACCCATCGTAAATAGGCAAGCAATGTTGCATTGTTGAATCACTAAATTGTACGAACTGAGGACATACTTAGTTTATCTTCGTCCACATTTTTCATACCAAGTGATTTGAACTTGTTACATCGAATCTGTAAAGGATTTTGAATACAGTGTCCTCAAAATCATAATATTTCTGTATGTTTTCAACAGTTCTACTATAAAGCTAATTGGCTTTTTTTTTATTGATTCGCTGTCACTGCCCGGTCGTACCCGGAGATATCGATGCTAAACCCGTAGCCCGGACATGCACCATGCAAACCCGTAGACTCCGAGTCAAACCCGGAGAGGTGGTAGCCCTAGTTGTAGCTGATAGAAACAGGTTTTGTAGAAGCTTTTTGACATTGCATAATATAAGGACCATATAATCTGATGCTAAATTAGATAATGATGAAAGAAAATATTAATTAGCGTTAGCAGACAAACTGAACAAACTAACGAAAAGACTCAAGTTTGATTCCCGAACAAGACAAATATTTGTGTGCATTAAAGTGCATGTCTATGTGTCTTGGTCTGGGCGTTTTCTATTTAGTATATTAATTCAGTATGTGCCTATATTTACCAATATATTTTTTTAAAGTAAGTATTTAAGTATATACTTACTCGTAATATGTATGGTACCTATTTAGGTATCCGTTATCAAGGTTCCATGACACAGTTTCTTTATGAAATTTACACTGGCTAAGAGAAATTATTTATATATTTATTTAAGACTACTTACTTATATTATTGTGTAAATGCTTTATTATGAACATAACTCTACATGAGGTCTCAACATAAGAACAATAGTTATATTTTATCTATAAGCTAAGCTTATAACTATAAAATCAAATAACGCACCCTATCTTGACTAATTTAATAAATTACGGCATAATGTAGCGGCGGCGACATTTCATACCGATCCAAACACAGCTAATAAGCCATTTGTATGCGCCAGGCTAACAATTGGTCTGCCTTCGTGCCATACCTATCATACATCTATTATTGAATACGTGAAGGCATTAGGATCTAATCTTTATTTGATATGTTCATAGATATTTTATCGTTCATATTAGTTGCCGAGTCCATAAAACATAACGTCTTCGTTTAAAAGTCAACACAAGGTAGTGGCTAAAAAAATATTAAAACGTCTGAAAAAAAAAGAAAATAGCAGTTCGTTCTAAACGAATAGTATAAATAGCATTTTCTATTTACGGAAAGGAAGGAGCTGTCACATACACTGAAGTCGCAGCCAAAGAGTTCCTTTTTGTTAGAGAAACCACATCAGTAAATTATCGAGAAACTCCGTACCTACCTACCTAGAAGCTTATAACAAGGTTTGCGACATTAGAGCTATTGGTCGTTTATAAGAAGGTTTGCAGTATTTTTAATAAAAAGTTTCTAAAGGACGTGCCACCTCCTTAGTACCAATGTGTTAACAAAGTTAGGAAAGGAAATTACTATTTTAAATGAGGCAATTTGCATGCTATGGCTGCTCCTCAGCGTCGTTCGCTCATTGTGTATAGACACATTACTCGATCTGATATGAATGTTAAAACTTGTAAAATACCTAGTATCACTTGGTTGTCAAACCAAGGATAGAAATAACTTGAACGACGAGGTCAACTTAAAGATAAGCTAATGGGTAAAGCGATTAATTTTGTCAAAAATAAACCAAATCGTCTTTAGGGAGATAGGCTAACACATGCCATTAGTGGCTACCGGTTAGTATCCAAAAAGATAGTCAAATCATCCAGTGATGCTTTTAAATGCGGGTAGTTCCACCCAACTTACAAATATTACTAAAAATCATGATAACGTTCAGTTATACTTATAAAATATTGAATATTTAAGAAAAAATCTAGCCAGTGTCACTCGGGGTGCTATATGTATAGGTAGGTAATAGGTAACTCATACATCAAACATCCGTCAAGGCGTTCAAAAGTTATGTGGAATAAAGAAACTCTTAAACATACTAACATGCTTTAACCTTAATCACAATACACTCGTTTTTTTGGGCAGCCCTGTAAAAATTTTCATGACTAACCAAGCCAAAGAAAATATAAAATTTTTGACATTAATCATCATACCTACTTACTTAACTATCGCTCGTTACCAGTTACTATGAAGCTAGCTGGCTACATGGACCTTTGTCGTTTGTCACTGAATGATACAAAATAATCTAAAATTTCATATAAAAAACATCAAACATCAATCGTCCATTAGCGACATATTCGGCCGAAAAAACCTCATATTAACACACACCGCCCAATATTATCAGTTGACGTGGTTCTAAAACCGGTTCCAACCAGCATCAGTCCAACTGTGGGTGTGTCTAATTCTTATATACACAAAACTTCGTTACGCGTAAAGTAACAAAAAAAAAGTTAAGTTTTCTCATTCTCAGTATTTACTACGATAGTGTACCTTTTTGCTTTTTTAACTAAAATACTTAGCGTTATGATTAATTTAGGGGAGTTGTTTTGATCGCGAGCAGTTTTTATGATACCGCAAAAACAAGTCTGATCACGTTTGGAGTGGCCTTGAGACGAGCCCGCTGTACAGACAAGACACGTGTAAGTATTATGTTATCTTAGGCATGGTTCTTTGCAAACTGATATTATCTTTTTTTCAGTAAGTATTACAGTGTCAAATTTCGGAGCATGACAATGATGTAGGTTTGGTTTTTGAGTTTTTATGCAGAATTTTACCGCCTCTGTGGTCTAGCGGTTCACACCACCGGTTAAAGACTCAGAGGTACCGGGTTCGATTCCCAGTGGGGGTACATATTGTGTTCGGTTTGGTTGGTGGTAGGACTTGTCCTAAGTCCGCCTGGCTAGCTACCACTATCTTATCTAAATCTGACGTCATAACAATTATGTTTTCAGCATGATTGTGTTCCGGCAGTTAGAGATCCTTGTATCTGCCATTGTATTGAGAGGATTAGTCAGCCTAAACCCTACGTGACCGGGTTTAGCTGCTTCCAGGGTGCGCTACGTGGAGTCTCCTTTCTTGCTTCTTCTTGCTTTCTTCTAGAGATAAGATAGCCAGTTTCTCCTTGTACCTATCTGCCATAGTATTGGGAGGATTAGTCAGCCTAAACCCTGCGTTACCAGGTTTAGCTGCTTCCAGGGTGCGCCACGTGGAGACTCCTTTCTTGCTTCTTCTTGCTTTATTCTAGAGATAAGATAGCCAGTTTCTCAGTGATTGAGGATTCCTGGAGTAGTGCGCTTCCACCTTCAGCCTTATCACTACTTAACATCGAGTATGATAAAAAATAAGTTTGTGCAACCCCGTTGTGTATAAAAAAACAAGCTTTCTTACCCTTGACGGTTTTGAGCTTTTCCCAGTGGTTTGCGATTTCGAAATTGAACTAAACTGCCCTATTGCTAAGGCTTTTAAAGTAAGAAAGAAGCTACGACTTATCTGACAGAAAACAGGACTTTAAATAAACAGCCTGAGCTGTGTGTGACCACAGTGACGTGAGTGAGTCACACACCAGTGGCGCGTGAAGCAGTGTGCGGGGGAGGCCGCTAAGGATATCAAATGCCTTAGTTTTGTGCCTCGCCAGATATAATATCTGTTAAAGACATTGAAGAACATCAAGAGTTCGTAGATAGAATACAAACGTCTTGGAAGCAACCTTGTTTTTCGTTACTTATCATTATAGCGAGCTATTTAAATTCGGCTTTCAAATTCGTTGTCGTAGAGTTAACACAATGTGACATAATCTCAGTTACACGAAGTAGTTTTTTTTTACTTGAATGCCACTTGTCTCCTCACCAAGTTCATGATTTCTCTATTCTTCCACCTCGACAGTCGTCTGTTTTTGTGCACTCAGTATGCGTGTATTTAAATCTGCTTGTATGCATAAACACTTCATAGCATTTTAATAGTTACGAAAGTGATTTTAGTTATTTATTATGACGTTCGATAACCACAATTTAGTTATGTAAAGGAAAGTGAGTTGCATGAAACTGAACGTAAGGCAGGGAAAAAACCTAATTTGCTTGTCACGCTTCTTTTAATGTAGGTCGTAATATGAGCTAAGCATCAGACTGGACATTATTATTATTGTCTGAAGTCCGTCTGAGTTCACCACCGAGCCAGTAAGAGGCGATGATTTCCGTTCCCATGCCGCCGACGACAGTGGTCGGCACGGCTTGTTAGCGTCGTTTTTAGGGCGTGATCGACGCAACGGCGCATGCCTGCATAAATTGCATCCAACCCTTCCGAACCCTTTTGACCAACACCTACACAAAACATCATGCACCCATTGTCATCAACCTTGTATCTAATTTCAGAGGACCTAAACGCCCCCTCCAAAACCTTAGATGCCTACTGCCTACCCCGAACAATGCCACGTTTTTTACATTTGCAAAGCTTAAAAAGTGCCGTGTCTCGTCATTTTACTTGCAAATTTACGTGATTATGCATAGTGGAGTTGAGCGAAGATGTATTTACGTGTGCATTGTATGCATTGTGTTGTTGGTACGCGTGTGAGCACGCAGCAATATGCTCTGCTGGAGTGCAACACAGGCGCACTCTCCCCTCCGCACTCAGCGTCACACATGATCGATGCAACTTGCAATGTATTTGCAGTCTGCAAATGTTAATGGACGTTAAACGCGTTAGCGCTTTCCATATTCAAATCTGATTCATAGAAGCGGCCATTTTGAGAAACCTCTGGTTTATAGAATTTATATCCAATTACTTATTGAATAGTACCTCTATATTTTATCGTCACCCCACGTACATGGTCAGCACTGCAGTTCAGTTCATTACACAGTCGGGCGGCGGAGCAGCGACAATTCAGATCGGACTATGCATAATTTAGCCATTAATTCTCGAAATGACTCTTGGAAGTTCTGTACTCGCCAGACGGCGCTGACCAACGCTATAATATGCATTTGTCAGCTTTGACTGCAAGTTTAAAGACTCTTTATGGCTAAACTTGGCTGATTTCAAAACCCATAAAAGCAGCAACAGCTATTGGGATAAACAAGTCAGCAGCGAGTGTGTAGGTTCATTCATACGACGATTCTGTCCGTAGCTGTTCAAACTTCTCCCAATATTCTGAATTCTGTTCCCAAAGTGATTATATCCTTAGCAGAAATCGGGAGAAAGTTCGGGTAGGTTGGGTTCAGGGACGAGTCCGCGGCTATTTGCGGAGTCGTGCGGCGGGCGATCGTCAATGCAATTAAATTTGTAAGCGCAGCTTTATGTTTCGAGCTAAATATAAATCGATGGCGCGACGTTGCCGTGCCGACCGCCACTTTCATTCGTTGCATACTGTTCAATTGGAGCCATGCATGCGATTGTTTCGTCATGTAAATAAAGCATGAACGGCACTTTTGCAACGAATGACTAAAGCTATATTATTTTGTAATGTTTAAGTTCTTCCAGGGCTCTGATCGCTACAATTTTTAATGATAAAACCAAAGCCGAAACCTTATCATTAAAGGATTTTATTTTCATTTTGATTACCTAAGTTAATATTTTTTTACTCTTGGCATGTATGTAACTCTAAGTTCCTTTCTTCAAACTAAAAGTTGATATTTCGAGCAGTCATAACCAAAACGTTACCAATTTAGTTATTGGGTATAACACCCGTCAAAATAAGCGCGGTCATGCTCCAATTGTGCTATAGATAACAAAGATCAAAAGTATAAAACTGAATCAAATATAAATATATCAAACAACAACGAAAGGGAACGTCATCGTTAGCGATTGGAATGCAACATAGTGTGGCAACCACCATCTAAAAGCAAAGTTCAGTAGTTCAATGAGCGGCAAACCTATCGCGTTCATTGTCCCTTAAAGGTCAAATCAGCTAGTTTACTAAGCAAACTGGCAATATAAATATTTTCCGTTTGCGTTAATGAGCTTGCTGTTCAAATTTCTTGCACGGAACATCTCTAGGGGCTTGTTTGTCGGGCAATATTTCATCAGCGGGTGCTTGTTTTACGAGCTTGGTCTGACTTTTGACTCCCAGAGAAATGCTTTATAGCGTTTATCGCTGCAATATGAAATGCTTTAATCATGTATGACTTGGTAAATGTGACTGAGAAAATGATGTTTCCTAGTCTTTGGCGCTCAAAACAAACAAATAAGTAAGTAGACTATTCCATTAACTAAACTAGTGTTGGGCTTTTTAAGCGTCTAGATTTCATCGTTAGTATGTTGTGCTAGGATTTATTAACAAATCCCCTCGATCTTGGCAGTGGCCTCTGAACGTTAGAATGCAATATATCTCTACTTCAATTATTGCTGCGTGCAAATTGCAATGGGCTGTGCATGACGTTTGCACAACAGATTTATCGTAGCGTTGACTCGGTAACTTGATACGATATCAAGTGTTAGTCGTTTGTTTTCAATGTAAACCGTGTTAATTTACATTTACATTACATATTTTGTTGACGTACTGTATTCTTAATTTCATTATTATCTCATTGTGTGCACTCATTCTGGGAAACTGACGCGTCTAGTAACAATGTGTTAGTTAAATATGGGTTCTTAAGTAAGTAATTTTATTTCTGTTGCGATGATTTTCTTTAATAGGTATATAAGGTGTAACAGTAATGTCCAAATAATACTCTAGGAATTGCTGGTTCTTCTGCTTATCATCTAAAGACGTCGAATGCTATCAAATCAACACACATGTAAAGATATTCTTATGGTAAGAATATTCATAGCTCGACCACAGTCAGTCAGATTTTAAAAAATCCTCTCTTAGTGCTCCCCACAGACCTAGCTCCCCTTCACTCCCCAAGGAACATACATGCAAAAGGACATTTTTCATTTTCGGCTAGGACTTTGTACACTATTCGTGCTAATAGTAAAAAAATATAGTAAAGTCATATAAAATATTAAAATTCTCATTGTCTTTCTGAATAAATGGTACAAAAATATGGTCACACTGGCAACCACATTCGGAAACATTGGATGTTTCTGTACGAAAAGCGATGATATTGACGACTGATAATAATCTGTCAATTTCAAAATTTTTTTTATGGGAGTGTGACGTTTTACCGCCATATTGAATCGGGGTTGCATAATAAAGACTAGATAATGCTTTTGTACCATCAAACGCGTTAGCTTATTGCAATATAATTAGTTTTCAGTTATTATATTTATCTTTTGTTTGCCTATGGTATAGTGTACAAAGTCCTAGCCGAGGCTCCATACAAAACTGAAAAATATCCTTTTAGCTTCTTGCGCCCAGTAGTTTTGTTTGGCTGTGCGTTTTCTAATCTTAGTTCCTCACAAAAAATCTTTGAATCGGTGCAACGAAAAATGAATTCGAATTTTTCGTTGCACCACATCAATGAAGAAAAATCCCTTTGAATATTACTTCACATTTCTGTCGCACCTTGTATAAAAATATACTTAACCCTCAATAAAACCGTATTTTATAGCCACTAGTTGACTTGGACGTGTGCTATCAAGAAGTCGTCTAATGCATCGTTGCACTACTGGTTACGTAAAAACTCTGCATCACTGCGCAGTTGCACTGACTGACTGCTCATTCAGACGACGACGTATGACGAATCGTTTTTTTTTCATTCGCTTTTTTTAAGCGGCGGTAATGTGCTTTAAACGTCTTCGTTCACCCACATGCGTGAAAAATGGCGGACATGATTTTTAAAACACGTACTATGCGATTATTATAAGAATAGGACTGTCAAACGGCATTTTTGATCTTTGTTCCTTTTCTTGCACATCCTACACCCTGAAGTGGAAGCGAAACGCAAACAAATATGGCCGTTTTGACAGTCCTATTCTTATAATAATCGCATAGTATCGTCTTTTAAAAATGACTTTCGTCAAAAAGCACGAATCGTAAATTTTCGTCTAAAAACACGAATCGTAAATTTTCGGTGACGGATCCTCTGCAAGATTCATCTAAGATTAAATTGAATTTTGAAGCGAATGTGACCATAAATTGGGATATTTTGCCGATTCGTGAAAAAAACACAATTTCGATAGCAATGTGAACATGATGACGTAACCTACTGAGTGTTTGACGAATCGTCAGTCGTCAATGACGGATCTCGTGTGAATGAGCCCTGAGAGTGTCATAAAATAGTATATACTTACCTATTTTATAGTTGGGCACTAACCATACTCAACGGTGTGTTTGTTGTGAGTACCTAGATATTATGGCTGCGTTACGTGAAACATTTTAAACAATCGAGGTCGCTTACGAGTATATAGACACATTGTTATAGACATTTGCTTCCTGCCTGCAAACTTGCATAAGTCACCTCAAATTGTGTGTGAATGCATTTATTTGAATGAAATGTGCAGTGAAAATGATTGGGTAATCAGTACTTCGTAGGTAGGTACATTTCCGGAATTCTTGCACTGCACTTCGTACTTATTTTTATTTTTCATTTGTTTTGTCAACAAACGGTCATGTATATTACAAAAATAGTATATTTAAGCTATTTTTTCATATCATGCCTATGGAAAAACATGGTGTAGGTAGAGATAGTTCTCGCGGGCCAAGCCGCGAGGGAAAAATTAATACTTAATACATATTTTAAATAATACAGGGTGTTAGGGGCACCATTGCAAAAACTTAAACCATGGCTTCAGGCCATCGTGCTGAACAACGCACAGCAAAATTTTTTGTCGGAAATGAAAAAATATTTCGAGTCCATACAAAATGTCCCGATTAGTTGCTAAATTTGTATCAAAAGTCGATATTTTTTTCATTTCCGACAATAAATTCTTGCTGTAGGTACGTTGTTCAGCATGATGGTCTGAAGCCATGGTTAAAGTTTTTGCAAAGGTGCCCCTAGCACCCTGTATACACGTCACTGATAATAATACACACGTAGGTATAACAGCTTTTGTTTCATATTTTACAATAATCATAAATATGTAGGTGGTAAAAGTCAGCTAATAGGTATTATAATCTAATTGTTGATAAAAGTTTGTTTAACTTTATAAAGTAGGTAAACAGATAATTAATAAAGTATCAGTAATGCTTATTTATGTCCATTAACGATATTGAAATCATGAATTGCAACACAATTGCAATTATGTTCAAATCATGAATGTCAATTACAGGCTGAACAAATTGCAGCTTAACAATTAACAACTGCCAAGTTAGTTATGAATTATGGTATTGTTAAATCAAGTTAGATTTAGATTAGTAACTTTATCTTATTAATATTACTTGTTATAACAAGTACTTATAAGTACACTTCATTTTACTGAATATTTTATTTAATTAAGCAAGAACCTCATCATCACCAGACATTTTAAATTATAGGAGCAGAGCATAGATTACAATTAGGGTGATTACGCCAAACGTCGCCCCCCCCCCCCCAAACCTCGGCCGTCTGCACATTTTCAAATTGCGTTCATTCAAAAGGTACTTAAATGGAAATTTTTCCACTCGAATTGCAACCTTTGTTCATACTCTATACGTACAAACGGTTACTATCCGATTACGTCTCTCGCTCTTCGCACACTAAGCGTCAGTAGCGATCGCGTCGTTGAAGCGCTAGGTTCATTGTGAAAGTAGCTAACTTGCTGTGAATACCCACGCATCGGGGATTGATATTACACCTATAAGGCGTTTCTTTTTTTTTGCTTTAAGCTTTGATATCACTAATAAGTAAATTTTACTATATTTTAAGATAGTTTTTTAACGTTTTGTATAATTGGATTATGAGAAAAGTAGGGGGCCGCCATTAGAATATCAGTTTTGACTTAAAACCCTATACTCGGCCGGGGCCGACTTAAAGTAAATGCAGTCTGTTTTATAAATTAAAATCCTACTAATCACATTGGCTGAATAGGAGAATTCGCAAAGCCTTAAGGTAAATAAATCCATTTTACGTTTAATAGCCAAATACCGGTCGGGGTGATATTAGTTTAATCACGAGATATAAGGTACACTAAACTGGGGCCGACTTTAGAAATATTAAAGGTCATAATGTCGGCCATCCTCAAATTCGACCGCCACTATACAGGAGGATTACTTTTGTGTTTACCACAGCATAAAAAAACTATAAACCTTTATTTTTATTTTATCTGACTTATTTTATCATTCTTAAATACTATTAGGAAGACGTCATAGTTATTTTATCATTCTTAAATACTATAACGGTGACTTGAAAGTTTAACTAACAATCACTTTTGATATACCTTAGTATTTTTTTAACCTCTTTGATTATTAAATTCTGTTTTAAATTCAAATTTTTATGACATAAGTACTTACTTAGTTATTTACTTTTATTTAATTTTATTGTGATGTTTAACTTTGTTATTTAACTATAGGTACCTAATTTAATTATACTAACATTGTTAAAATGTAAAAAACAACAAAAACAAAATATGTAAGTATACTTACTTAAAAAAATTAATCATGTTAATATTTTTCATTGTCTTAATTTGAAACACCCTATACCCGGCCGACATTTGGGAAAAACGCGACCGACTATAGGCAGTAAACGGCCGACTTTAGGGTTTTTTCGTTCTCGACGCTTTAGTACCTTAATACTTTTTTCTTATAGTAGAGAAGTCAACCTTATGCCTAGAAACATAAAATAGATTTATCAACCTGTCTCAAAACGCATCACAATATATCTTTAGTTCTAAACTGATGGAGCCAGAGCGATCCAAAGTGAGAAAATCCGTAAGGGGGCCGACGTTTAGCGTATTCACCCTACAACACAAAAGGACGTAGGTATAGGTACCTAGTCCCGAAAATTATTGGCAAGCGAAATTTGTTAACAGGGTCCTTACAAATTCTTAGATTTGTTTAATTTAAAGCTTGTTCCTGAATATTGTTAATCTATGAATACAAATTAAAAAAATAAACAGTTTTTTGTGTCTCTTTAAAACCTACTGTTTTGCTAAACGTCTTTTTGAACTGAAAGCGACGAATTTACCTTCCATGGTACTAAGGATCTATCTCGACATACTTAATATAACATTTTAAGGCTAGGCACCATCCCAAAAATAATCCTAGAGAAATTACAAGCCTCCACAGTCCAAGCCGAATGCCCTGTTGCATAACTTCTATTTTAGCATACGTATCTAATATTGCTAAAATCACTACATTTCTAAGCAAGCAAAGACAAACTTAAGTATAAATTTATATTGTTAGTTTTTTTAATCTTGCTGACATCAAAATAAATATTAGTTATAGTCAAATACCCAGTAATAGATTTAGTATTCACAGCTCGTTATACAATGTTACTTGACATGAAATACGCACTATAATTTTACAAGTTCGCCAGCACAATGTTATACCTTCGGGCTATCATTAGTCTGTGGCAGACCGGTCTAGGTTACATAATATTTCTCCGACACTGGAAAACAGAATAATATGAAATGATTTAAGTATCAGCAGCGTGCGCGCAGACTCTAAATGTGGAAATGATATGATTGTTCTGATGTTCTCTCATCCTTGTTAGGCAATCAACTCGTTTTGCAAATGACCAAGGAGTTTTTTAAAGAGCAGTTTTCAGTTGACAGTTCAATCACATCAGATCACAATTTATGATTTTCCAAGCTCGATAAATGGCGTTAAGAAATAATGCGGTGCTTCATTTTTACGAAATTATGCGTTCGATTTTATTAATAATACTTAAGTATATTACTTATACTTAGTGGCGGCGACTGGCGAATGAGAAATATTAGCGTTGTTTTATTTATTTTTAAAAATCATTGTTATAAATACTAAATTTAAACGTTTACGTTTAATTAATTATAAAACGTTTAAAGGCCTCGGATCGGAAGCCATGGCCGGTTAAATTTCAATAAAAAATATTAATATAAATTTTAACTGGCGCCATCTCTCGAGAGATAGTAAAACCTGAAAACTGCTCATTGTATTACAACGGTAAAGATTTTGCTGTATGCACAAAATCCGCGACAGAATATTTAGGGTTTTGATTAAATAAACTATTATTCAACCCATTTAGGTAGGTATTATGTTTTTCCTTATACTTAGTCAAAATATTTATAAATAACTAGCTTTCCGCCCGCGGCTTCGCCCGCGTACGTTATCCCGCGGGAATGTGATACTTTTGCGGGATAAAAAGTAGCCTATGTTCCTCTCCAAGCTCCAAAGTATATGTGTCCCAAATTTCAGCAAAATTTCACCAAATCCGTTCAGCCGTTTTGGCGTGATTGAGTAGCAAACATCCAAACATCTAAACATCCAAACATCTTAACTTTCACATTTATAATATTAGTAGGATAATAATAAAAAAAGCTTTATTGCACACAAAGATTTTTTTAAATCTAAGTTGAAATAATTATTGTCATATATTTGTTATCCTTTTAACTAGTTCCAGAGCTGGTTCTAAGAAACAAATAAAATTATTAAGCTTTATTAAATAAGTGATAATTGGTGCAGTAAGTATATTACTTTCTCTCAACTACCTTAAGCAACAAGTATAAATTATACCTTGAGATAATAAAAATTGTCAACGTTTTCTTGCTACAAAAAGACCAGCGGCAGCGGGCCATTTGTTTGCGCTTTCTCTCAACTACCTTATAAATAATTTGTTAGGGTACACTACTGATATGTTTAAAATAACCTTATTAAGTCAAGAATTAATTTAACGGTGATTAAGACTTCCTTATTGTGCTATGCGGTCTGACTAGTGACATTTGCTATGATATCGTTACTTTAATCTTAACGCGGACCAATTAGATGTGAATATTCGCTTTTAAATCTTAAATTGTAATTAATAATGTAGTTACAGTGACGTAGATAGTAAATGTTAGTAATTGTATTTATTTTGACAACATTTAGTGTCTTTTAAAAGAGACTACACACCAAACCCGCCGAACACAGCCCGGCTTGGTGTCGCCGGATTTATTAAAAACTAGCTTTCCGCCCGCGGCTTCGCTCGCGTGGACTACATGACGTTATCCCGCGGGAATGTGACATTTTTTCTGGGTATAACGTGGCCTATGTTCCTCTCCAGGCTACAAAGTATCTGTGTTCCAAATTTAAGCCTAATCCGTTCAGCCGTTTTGGCGTGATTGAGTAACAAACATCCAAACATCTAAATTTTCACTTTTTTTTTTTATTCATAACGGGGTAGCACTTAGCCTTCATCACACCTGATGATAAGTGGTGATAAGGCTGAAGGTGGAAGCGCACTACTCCCGGAATCCTCAATCACTGAGGAACTGGCTATCTTATCTGTAACTGCCGGAACACAATAATGCTGAAAACATCATTGTTATGGGGTCAGACTTAGATAAGATGGTGGTAGCTAGCCAGGCGGACTAAGAACAAGTCCTACCACCAACCAAACCGAATACAATATGTACCCCCACTGGGAATCGAACCCGGGACCTCTTGGTCTGAAATCGGTGGTGTGAACCACTAGACCACAGAGGCGGTTAATTAATTAATATTAGTAGGATAATCATGTCGGCGACTCATTTGTCCTCCAAAATTTGAACTGGCAATATCTATCAAAAATTTTGCTGATATGATGCCGTGCCGCCAACAAAATATTACGAGATGATTTTGGTTGGTGGTAGGACTTGTTCTTAGTCCGCCTGGCCAGCTACCACCATCTTATCTAAGTCTGACGCCATAACAATGATGTTTTTAGCATTATTGTGTTCCGGCAGTTAGAGATAAGATAGCCAGTTCCTCAGTTATTGAGGATTCCGGGAGTAGTGCGCTTCCACCTTCAGCTTTATCACCACTTATCATCAGGTGTGATGAAGGCTAAGTGCTACCCCGTTGTGAATAAATAAATAAAATAAAGATGTAAAGTCACCGACGAACAAGTTGACGACTCATGTCGTCTGGCCGGGTTTGGTGTGTAGACTCCCTCCATTAGAATGGCAGTTAGGACTTGTTCTTAGTCCGCCTGGCTAGCTACCACCATCTTATCTAAGTCTGACGCCATAACAATGATGTTTTTAGCATTATTGTGTTCCGGCAGTTAGAGATAAGATAGGCAGTTCCTCAGTTATTGAGGATTCCGGGAGTAGTGCGCTTCCACCTTCAGCTTTATCACCACTTATCATCAGGTGTGATGAAGGCTAAGTGCTACCCCGTTGTGAATAAATAAATTAAAATAAAGATGTAAAGTCACCGACGAACAAGTTGACGACTCATGTCGTCTGGCCGGGTTTGGTGTGTAGACTCCCTCCATTAGAATGGCAGTTAGACTTGTTCTTAGTCTGCCTGGCTAGCTACCACCATCTTATCTAAGTCTGACGCCATAACAATGATGTTTTAGCATTATTGTGTTCCGGCAGTTAGAGATAAGATAGCCAGTTCCTCAGTTATTGAGGATTCCGGGAGTAGTGCGCTTCCACCTTCAGCTTTATCACCACTTATCATCAGGTGTGATGAAGGCTAAGTGCTACCCCGTTGTGAATAAATAAAATAAAATAAAGATGTAAAAGTCACCGACGAACAAGTTGACGACTCATGTCGTCCTGGCCGGGTTGGTGTGTAGACTAGACTCCCCTCTATTAGAATGGCAGTTCGAATGTCATCATCATCATAAATTTCAATAATTCGTAGCATGCATGCTCAATGCCCAAATTGGTCATTGCTAGAATTAAGCTTGCTAAGGCGAGTTACCGTTGCCGATCGCAATCTTCAATATCTCAGAGGCTGGGACACAAACATTCGAAATCGTTTCGGACATGAAGCTCGACTTAATACTGATGTAACTGGAGAGTGCAGTACGAATCAATTTTTTTGTGACCACAAATTACACAGTGCTGTCTTCCGTCTCACCTACACTTTAAAAAAATACGTATGGTCATATGAGACAACTGACAGCCACTACATACTAAATGGCAAATTTGCTGGTGTTCACTTTTGGAGAGTGCAGTACGATCAATTTTTTGTGACCACAAATTACACAGTGGCTGTCTTCCGTCTCACCTACACTTTAAAAAAATACGTATGGTCATATGAGACAACTGACAGCCACTACATACTAAATGTCAAATTTGCTGGTGTTCACTTTTTTATTCAGGGTGAGAACTCCAGTTACCTCAGTATTAAGTCGAGCTTCATGGTTTCGGACTACAGAAGCAATGGATTGTCACTGTCATTCAATCAAGCCTCTTGATTGGGTAACTCCAATATTACATCACAATCGCTTTCAGTTTGAAAGATATCTTACAAACATTGCTGCAGTAACTAGGGTTGCCAACTTTTTTTTACAAAAGAAAAGTATATTAAGGTCGGAAAAGAAAAATAAACAGTATTTTAGAAAAACGAGCAGTATTTTATTGTTTTTAATGTTTTGTTGTTTTGAATTTTGAATTTTGACTTATCAATTTTAAGTCATTTTGGAAAGCTTCGTAAGCATCATTACAGGAGAGGCCTTAAAACGCAGTGTTGGGCGTTTACTTTTTAAATAGACCTATGGATACCAGTGACGTTTGCTGAAAACAGTATATTTGTATACTTTTTTTTTGTTCAACAGTAAAAAGTATAATGTAGTGAAAAGCAGTATAATACTTACTGTTTTTAGCAGTATAGTTGGCAACCCTAGCAGTAACACAAATATTTGATTCAAATGTCTTCAACAACAAGTAATGGACGCCACACATTTGTCAAATTGAAAGCGATCGCGAAAGATGTCAAGTTACACAATTAAGACCCCGGTTTTTTTATCTACAACGGGTAGCACTTAGCCTTCATCAAACCTGATGTTAACTGAAGGTGGAAGCGCATACTCCCGAAATCCTCAATCACCGAGGAACTGGCTATCTTATCTCTAACTACCGGAACACAACAATGCTGAAAACGTTGTTGTTAGAGCGTCAGACTTAGATAAGATGGTGGTAGTTAGTTCTGGTTCCTCAGTAATAAAGGATCCCGGGAGTATGCGCTTTCACCTTCAACACTATCATCACTTAACATCAGGTGTGATGTAGGCAAAGTGCTACGCCTACACCGTAGTGGATAAAAAAAACAGCTAAAATATCAATATTCCCAAGAAGCGCATCTTGCGCGCGAACTTCTACAGGACAACGGCTGGTAATAAAAAAATGCATTCAATTTTAGACTCTATATCAAAGTGTCTTACAGATAATTTTACAAGAAAGCCAGATCTCATTCGCTCACTAAAATGTTTCTGACATTGATGGTTCAATTGAGCGCAGCGATTACTCATTGTTAATACTTTGCTTGAGTAATTGCGAGTCAAATGGTGAGTATCCTAAATTACCTTTTTAAAGTAGAACAAAATCGCGTATTATAGACTACCTCAATTACAAGGAAAAAAGGTAGGTAGGTACCCTTTATGAATCCTTTAAAAATATTTCCGTGATAAAAAGCGTAATAACTTTTAAGTCAAAAAGTTTTTAGCAAATTCACAATTGATTCAGTAAAGTACGGACGCACGGACATGTGAAACGCTCCTGGCTGGAGGAGCCGGAGAGCACGAGTCAGAAATAAAAGAGGGTATATGAAATTAAGTGTATTTTATTTTCCACAATTAGACCGTGGGTTCTGTCGCTCGGGGATCAGTGCAAAGAACAAGTTGGGAGGACTTAACTTAGGGACTTCCTAAAGAGGGGAGAAGTCGCTGTAGCCTAGAGGCAGCGGGGTCTGGTCCGGGGTAGGCCGGAGCAGAGCAGGGTCCTGGCGGTTAGGCGCGCAGGAGCAGGTGGAGAGCGGCACGAAGTGGGCAGGTACTGGTGCAGGTACAGCAGGTAGGTACCGGTGAGACTCGGGGAGATGTTGCCCGGAGATACGACCCCAATTATGTTGGGGCGAGAAACCAGAAAAAGGAGAAATCTTTAGCGAATTCTCCTTTATATATTAAAAATCTTCCAGAACATTCTGGCTGTAAGTAGGGTTATAATTTTTTTGCATAGATAGATTCAACTTGTCATTGGATTTTAATCATACAGCCAAGGCACCGACTAATTACGTCGCGAAGATTTCAGAATTATCTGGAAGATTAATTTAGTAAAATCTATGGCGCGCGTAAGACAAAATTGCTTCCAATAGACTATTTATGTTGTTACGTTAAGAAATGCAATATAAATATGCACGAAACTACAATCAAAGTATTTCGCATACAGATCACAGTCTGCCACGGAACGCGCGGCGGTTTATAGCTATGTTACTTCGGAACATCGCAAACAAACAGACAGCTGAGTGGCATCTGACATTGACAGCTCCTATCACATAAATACAATAGAACTGAATAGACCATATTTGTTTATAATTGTAATGATTTTTTCATAAAATTAATAGTTGGTGCGATTATTATGGATAAAACAATGAAAGAAGTAAGTAAAAATGGCAGCCGTTACATATCCCCCTTTTTAGAGAAGGATTTTGCCTGGGAAAAATCCACTAAGAAACACAAAACCACCGAATACAAAACTAAGGTTTAGAGTAGCAGTATACAATAAGATAAGCTAACTGTACGTTATCGACAGTAAAAGTAACACCATAAAATTGACGAGAGGTATCGACAACCAGTTCAAGACTAATCGAATAGAACGGTACAAGGACCAAGAATCGCAAGACAGGAGAAGAATTCCAGTTATTTAGTGTAACTGAATCAACATTCCCGTTGAGAATGCTAATGTTAAAACAATGCGAAATTAAAAATAAAATAGTCGAGAGATAAACTTCATGCAGACACAATTCAAACGAACAGGTTCCCTAGCTATAAATGTATTTAATTAAAATTATATTTATGTATAATTTTATGCAATAAAAGCCCTAGCTAAAAATAATCAGATTAAAAAGTAAAAAACGATGACCAACAATTTATTCAATACATCTAAAACAAAATTTTGCTATAAAAAGGTAAAAATAACGACGAAGACTAATACTTTGTAGAATTTCTATTTAAAAAATTTATTTAATTTAGGAATAGTTATTTATTTTAAAATCTTTAATATGCCAGGAACCTAGATTTTTCCCATTCATATCTTCAAGTTCATAAACTAGAGGAGATAGTTTAGATTTAATGAGACATTTTATATATTTAGGAGCAAGTTTTTTAGAAAACTGCTTATCCTTATCACTTTGATAATAAGTTTTTCTCCAAACAGTATCACCAACGTTAAAGTTATAGTTTTTGCGACGAAGATTGTAATGCCCAGAGTTTCGGGAATGAGACTTGATAAGAGAACTTTGCACTTGGTCCATAATTTTTCTAAGTTTACCAGTGTTTTCAGCATACACATCCCTAGGCGCAAAAACAATTTCATCGGACAGATCAACATCAAGATAGTGAGAACCGCACGACACTAACTCTCTCCCGTAAACCAGAAATGACGGAGTATAACCTGTGACTTCACTGACGGCTGTATTAAGTGCGAATTGTATTTTGGGAATGTTGTTATCCCAGGACCTGTGGTCCTCTTCAATAAAAGTGGAAACAGCAGTCATGATGGTTTTATTATAACGCTCAACCGTGTTTACCTGTGGAGTATATTTAGGAGTAAAGCGTACGTTTGGTATTTTATATTGAGAAAACATGTGATTAAGCTTTTGACTGACAAACTGCTTACCGTTGTCCATCAAAACAGTACTAGGAATGCCATGAACAAGAAAGACTTTCTCTTCAATTAAACTAGTTATAATGTCGGCAGTAGCACGACGGATAGGAAACAAAAGCGAGTATTTCGAAAAACAACAAGTGACTACAAGTAGCATAGTATTCTGTTTTCTAGATATAGGTAAGGGACCAACCAAGTCCACACTTATCATTTGGAATGGTCTAGAACATTCCTTAGGTCGTCCCATAAATCCTAAGGTAGGATGATTTGCATGTTTGTGAGAGTTACAAGCATCGCACTCATTAACGAATTTTACGACATCTTTATGCATGCCAGGCCAGAAGTAATTTAAAGAAATTCTTTTAAAAGTTTTAAATATCCCTAAATGTCCAGAAGTAGGATTATCATGATAGTCTTTAAGTATATCAATTCTAGATTCTTTAGGAACAACTTCCTTCCATTCAAATTCTCTAGTTAAGGGATTTATAGTTTTTATGAAGCGATATAACTTATTATTATTTATTTTATAATTGGTAAAAGAGGTAGGGGAATTTTGACAACCGGCAAATAGCTCCAAATACCAGGGATCAAGTACAGGAGGTGAAGAAGATCGGTTGACGCTATCTATAGCCGCTACAGGCACCGCACGGGACAACGAATCTGGAACGACATTATCCTTGCCACGTCTGTGTTTGATGTCGAAGTTGAACGCAGAAAGACGTACTCCCCATCTGGCAAGTCGACCTGTAGGGTTATTAATATTTAGAAACCATTTTAAAGACGAATGATCAGTAAAAACGGTAAATTTCCGGCCATTATCCAAATAACAGCGCCAATGTTCTATAGACACAATTACTGCGAGCGCTTCCCGCTCCGTAGCGCTATAGTTTCGTTCTTGTGCCGACAAGGACTTGCTCATATAGGCTATAACTTTCTCTTCGCCATTTAAAATTTGAGTTAGTATAGCTCCAATCCCGTAATCACTAGCGTCGGTATGGACTTGAAACGGTTCAGAATAATCCGGACAAGATAAAATCGGAGGGGACGTTAAACACTCTTTGAGCTTCTTGAAGGCAGTTTCTGCTTCTGGTGACCAGGCAAAAGGAATTGCATTCTTACCCTGAGAGGTAAGTTTGTTCAATGGTGCAGCCAATGAACTAAAATTGGGAATAAAACGACGATACCAAGAAGCAGTACCTAAGAAACGACGAACTTCCTTCCTGTTAGTAGGAGTAGGATAATTCACAATGACCTCAATTTTCTCCGGATCGGCGTGTAGCCCATTCGAATCGACCATATAACCCAAATATTTTAATTTTTCTCTGAAAAATTGACATTTTTCGAAATTTATAGTTAAATTTGCGAACTTTAGTTTCTCCAAAACTCGTAAAAGTAAAGAAATGTGCTCCTGAAAGGAATTAGACACAATTACTACGTCATCAACAAATACATAGACCTTATTTTCGAATTCAGGACCATAAAACAGCAAATCTACCAATCTTTGCTGCGTGGCAGGTGCATTGGTCAACCCAAAAGGCATAGACTTAAATTGGAAGGTTCCTCTAGAGGGAATATAGAATGCAGTCTTACATCGGTCTTCAGGCTTAATTAATACCTGCCAGAACGATTTAGATAGGTCTATACTAGATAGATACTTAGCATCCCTAAGGTTATCTAGGATTTCAGTTATATAAGGTAAGCTGTAAGCATCTTTGCGAGTGACAGAGTTTAGTTTCCTACTGTCGAGACAGAATCTATACTCGCCATTCTTTTTGGGAGTAAGAAGCACGGGATTAGACCAAGGGCTCTCACATGGTTCGACAACATCTTCTTTCAACATCTCGTCCAGTTGATCGGAGAGAATTTGTTGCTTCTGAGGGGACATTCTATAGTAACGTTGTCGAATGGGAACAGAGTCACCTGTATCTATAGCGTGAGTGATCAACGAAGTACGACCTAAACCACATTTTTCATAGGAAATGCTACGAAATTGAGAAATAATATTATCAGCGTTTTCCTTTTGTTCGTTGTTAAGTTGAGCGTACGAACAAATTTGTTTAGGATCGTCAAGAGCAATATTAGATATATTAAATTCGTTAGACTCATCCAGCAAAAGGCTATCGAGTTCACTCGGAAACAACTCGAACTTCCTCCAGAAATCCATACCAAGAATTAATTTGTTTTTAATTTCCGGCACAACAAATAATTTAATATGAATAGTTTTATTTTTAAAATTTAAAGGTAGAATAACATATTTAGAGGCAGTAAAAGTTTGACCGCCAGCTGCAGAAAGCTGTAACGGGTCACAAGAATAAAGTTTATTATTAGGATTTAATATATATTCCTGATAATTATTCCCAAGTAAGGATATGCCGGAACCGGTATCTAAAAGACCAACGACATGATTATCACCAATAATAACAGAAATATACGGTCGAGAAAAATTAATTTCAGATTCCGGGATTGGAGACTCAGAATGACTATGAGATAGATTAGATATAATAGATAACCATTCTTTCCATTCAGCTTCATCGCAACGACTAGAGAATCTCGAGCGAAGCTGCCTAGTTTCACAATCCCGATCAATTAGTTTTTTTGATTGGTAGGCTTATTGCAATCCGGACATTCGGGGGTGCGAACACCATCTTTGCCACACTTAAAACAAACTATTGTTCGTGGTTGAGTACAGTTTTTCAAATTATGCGTGTTAGAACGACATCTAGGACAATATATATTATCATTGTTCACAGCTGAAACAAATGACTTATTAGTTTTAGTAAAAGGTTTATTAACAACCGGAGTGCTAGTAGCACCGCGGTAAACGAACTCCGTAGCTAAGTTCGACATATTAGAAGCAGAAGGCTCAACAAAATTTGCCACTTGACACTGTATTTTTTCAACGTGTTGACAAATAGCTTTAAGATCGTCGATGGAGTTTATCACCGAAGACGGAGTAAGAGCATTAGCGTAGCAAGGCCTAATATTAGTAAGTAAAATTTCTAATTTATCTTCCTCTGATATTGGTTTCGTGAGGCGAGAAAACATAACCTCCATTACGGAAAGATATATAGCAATTGGTTCGTTAACACCCTGGGTACGAGCTCTAATATCCGATTTAAATTGAGAGTCATAGTTTTTCGGAAGAAAATCAGCCTTCAGCAAGGCCACTAACTCTCCCCAGGTATTTACTTTTGGCCTGGCACAACGAAACCAATACAAGGCGTCGTCGGTAAAAATTTCGTAACCAAACGACAAAACCCTACTATAATCTATGCCCCTAGCTGTGACAAACTCGTCAACCTTTTGAATAAAGGAAACAACACAAGTTTTCCCGTTGAATTTAAGTTTAGTGAAATCGGAAAGAGCCCGATCGATAGTAACATTAATAATAGACTCCGTCGCGTTGACTTGCTCTCGGCTGGAAGTAGAAGGACCGGGGAGCAAAGGGTCACCCGCATTCGCGCCTGAGACAGGCGTCTCCCTAGGCTTTAAAGTGGACAGTTCCCTGTCCTGGGCCCTCAAGCCGCGCTTGCATTCAGCAAGGGCACCCAATAATAACGCGTCCTCGGCTGCATCAACTCTACCGAGCCGATGAAAAACGTGGTTAAGAATAACCTCCGTTCTCAAATAAACACCTCTATCAAATTTAGATTTTAATAATTCAAGGTTTTTATTAGATTTGTTTAATGCGGCTGAGATGCCGTCTAAGTCGTCAGCAGAAGACAAATGCGAGGCTAAAATCTCCTCAGAAGGAAGTTCTTTAGAGATCTTTGTAATTTGCTTCCTTAAATCGGCCACGTTATCAGCCGGTGTTTCTCCGCGAAGTCCGACTTCGTATTCAAGTTCCGACTTTTGTAAGGAAAGAAAATTTATCTTACGCACAGCCATATTTAAGTACGTTAGGTGAGTCTTTTGCGCGACGAGCCTACTCAAGTGCAACCACTACTTAAGTAACAAAAGGGGTATGTGGGTAACTATAACAGTTGTAAGTTCAATTTAAAAAAATTACAATTTAAATGAAGAAAGTAAATAACCTCCTTGTTTGAAGTAGGTTAAATGAATATCAATGGCTTTAAGTTAAAAAGTAAAAAAAAAAAAAATATTTATTAAGGAAAGGTAAGTAACCTTTTTTTTAAGTCGGTTAAAATAAAAATCACAGGCTTCCTGGTTTAGAACCAAGGAAAGGCTGATATTTAAAGAAAATATTACAGTTAAATCACCACGGTTAGCCGTTCGTTACACAAACTCGGATAAAAAAATAGGTACCCACATACGAAGCACAAAAATAAATAAATTAATAAAGCACTGATCACCAAGCGAGCCTGAATGAGCTGGGCGCCACTGAACGCTCCTGGCTGGAGGAGCCGGAGAGCACGAGTCAGAAATAAAAGAGGGTATATGAAATTAAGTGTATTTTATTTTCCACAATTAGACCGTGGGTTCTGTCGCTCGGGGATCAGTGCAAAGAACAAGTTGGGAGGACTTAACTTAGGGACTTCCTAAAGAGGGGAGAAGTCGCTGTAGCCTAGAGGCAGCGGGGTCTGGTCCGGGGTAGGCCGGAGCAGAGCAGGGTCCTGGCGGTTAGGCGCGCAGGAGCAGGTGGAGAGCGGCACGAAGTGGGCAGGTACTGGTGCAGGTACAGCAGGTAGGTACCGGTGAGACTCGGGGAGATGTTGCCCGGAGATACGACCCCAATTATGTTGGGGCGAGAAACCAGAAAAAGGAGAAATCTTTAGCGAATTCTCCTTTATATATTAAAAATCTTCCAGAACATTCTGGCTGTAAGTAGGGTTATAATTTTTTTGCATAGATAGATTCAACTTGTCATTGGATTTTAATCATACAGCCAAGGCACCGACTAATTACGTCGCGAAGATTTCAGAATTATCTGGAAGATTAATTTAGTAAAATCTATGGCGCGCGTAAGACAAAATTGCTTCCAATAGACTATTTATGTTGTTACGTTAAGAAATGCAATATAAATATGCACGAAACTACAATCAAAGTATTTCGCATACAGATCACAGTCTGCCACGGAACGCGCGGCGGTTTATAGCTATGTTACTTCGGAACATCGCAAACAAACAGACAGCTGAGTGGCATCTGACATTGACAGCTCCTATCACATAAATACAATAGAACTGAATAGACCATATTTGTTTATAATTGTAATGATTTTTTCATAAAATTAATAGTTGGTGCGATTATTATGGATAAAACAATGAAAGAAGTAAGTAAAAATGGCAGCCGTTACACATGGACTCAGTAATTTCGAAATAAGTATAAAATTATTAATTTACTAATAGTTTCATAAACTTGTTTGTGTTTAAAATTCGTATTGAACTATTTTAATATTTTTAATCAAATAATGAAAATGAAGTAAGTCGGTACCTATTAGAAAAAATTTACCCGTCTCACAACTAGCTCCAAAAGGACTCGAACCCACGACACCTTACAGTAATCGTGTGGTCGTGACACTCGTGACTCGTGAGTTCGAGTCCCATCGGAACTAGTTCTGATTGTGACTTATGAGACGGATCGTTTTTTTCTTTATACTTACTTCATCCTACTAATATTATCCTACTATATTAATATTATAAATGTAAAAGTTTAGATGTTTGGATGTTTGGACGTTTGGATGTTTGTTACTCAATCACGCCAAAACGGCTGAATGGATTTGACTGAAATTTGGGACACAGATACTTTGTAGTCTGGAGAGAAACATATAGGCTACTTTTTATCCCGAAAAAATATCAAATTCCTGCGGGATAACGTCGTGTAGTCCACGCGGGCGAAGGCGCGGGCGGAATGCTAGTTTTCAATATTTTCAATACCTAACAAAAATTTCATTGTGTCTGAATGCAAAAAATTAAAAAATAAATGAATAAGTACTTTAATCAAACTTTTCAAGACACTTTTCGATATTACGTATTAATAAATAATAGTCAATTAACGTAATATCGAAACCAAAAAAATCTAAGTACCTACTTAACAGGTTTAATTTTTTTAAACAATAAATTGATCGCATTTTTTGTTTACGACAGTGCAGTAATAATTTAAAAAAAAACCTGGGCCTTATAATTTATACTAATCGTTTTAGTGAAACTGGTTTTGTAATTAAGTTTTTATAGTATCCCATTTCACACCGCTATGCTAGATTTAGAGCTAGCAATGTATATCATTAATATTATATTGCAAATGGTACTTACTACTTGTGTGAACAATCCTACTAATATTATAAATGTGAAAGTTTAGATGTTTGGATGTTTGGATGTTTGTTACTCAATCACGCCGAAACGGCTGAACGGATTTGGCTGAAATTTGGGACACAGATACTTTGTACCCTGGAGAGGAACATAGGCTACTTTTTATCCCGGAAAAACATCACATTCCCGCGGGATAACGTTGTGTAGTCCACGCGGGCGAAGCCGCGGGCGGAAAGCTAGTCATGTTATATTATCAAGTTAAATATCGTTTATTTTTTTATTTTGTTTTTAACTAACAACCGAATGAGGTTTTTATGGTACATAAAAATAGAAGGAAAGTCGGACCAAAAAGAAATTGTTAGCAATATTATTAATACCTTACCTATCTAACCTTCGCGACACAAGATGACGCATCACGAACTAAAACACAACGCTAATATTATAAAACCGAATGTTTTTTTAAACGGAGAAAAAGTTTACCAATGTTACGATCTTACGTCAAAAAACCCCCGAGACAAAAAAAAACCTCAAAAAGTCAAAAAATAAAATTTCTCTTTCGGTCGGGGGTACGTATCATATACCTCCCTTTTCTTACCCTTCTCTTTTGTGGTACCCCGAGCCCGACCGAGAGAGAAATTTTATTTTTTGAGGTTTTTTGTGTCTGGGATTTTTTTGACGTAAGATCGTAGGTAACATTCGTAAACTTTTTCTGTTTAAGAAAAAACATTTAAAATTTTATTTTTATTTCCTCCTTTTTATGGAGATGCTCAAACTGCTTGCCGAAACGGTAAAAAAAATATAGAGGTGGTGCTTTGACTAAAATAATGTACTTACCTTACACCCTAGGGCAGGTGCAATAAAAAAAAACAAAATGTCTGTCTGTCTGTATACTTATATTCGTAGTGCCTAAACGGATCAAACTATTTCAATGCGGGTTATTTTAATTTTGTGTGTAAATATAAAAAGTTTTAATTATAATTACCCCTTAGGGAGGGGATTGCCAAAAACCCTCCCTTAGTGCTCCTCTACACTCCATGAAATAGGTATATGCCAAATTTCAGCTTCTTGCGGCCAGTAGTTTCGGCTGTGCGCTGTTTGTCAGTGGGTCAGTAACTCAAGAGTTTTATATTTAAAAAATCTGATTTCTTTACAATACATATAACCTACGCAGGCAAGCGGTTGTTGCAATGTTTTTTACGTTATATGCATGGAAAAGGCAGCATTATATGCAAGTTAGCTACACTTCATTGAGACTGCATTGGTCACACATTATGTCGAACACAAAGACCTTTACAAGTGAAGATTATTCATTCGTTATTTAAGTTAAGGAAACAATGACATTGTAAACGTATTGCGTTGTAAATGTCTCAGCTATAGTTACAATTTAAAAAATAAACAGAAAATTATTTTTTACTGTTGTTTGACTGTTTCATGTTTTAGCCAGCCAGCGGCAGCGGTCGATTTTTATTCCTTTTATTCCTCGCGCTCATAATCAAAAAAAGCCTTGTACGAAATTGTAAATTTCTAATCCGTATAATAATGCCACATCAATCGGTTACTACATTGTGATCGTTTTCGAAACTGTAGAGTACCTACCCCTAGTGTAAGTTTTTACGTCAAGCAAACGCAAACTATCGCGATTCCGTATTTATGTCAATTTGTATGAAAACTGGATCCGTAGTGTAAGTTTTTATGTCAAAAAACGCAAACTATTTCGATTCCGTATTTATGTCAATTTGTATGAAATCTGTATTAGCGCCTCTAGCGGCGAGTAGCGCGCTTATATAGTTTTCATACAAATTGACATAAATACGGAATCGAAATAGTTGGCGTTTGCTTGACATAAAAACTTACACTAGGGGGTACTGTATCAGCGCCTCTAGCGGCGAGTAGCACGCTTATATTTTCATACAAATAGACATAAATACGGAATCGAGATAGTTTGCGTTTAATTAAAAGGTCTGTTGGAGGGGGGGACGGGTCCCATACAAATTTGCCCATATTCCTTTCCTAGGAAAATTATTATAAATTTACGGAAGTCCTGTAGAACACGTTATTGGTTAGAAATTTAAGGCGATCGCGAAGCTATTGCCTTAAACGTGGTACCTACCTAATTTTTTTTAGTAAATTTATAAATTAACGGTTTTTTTCCGGTGACATATGCATTGGCAGTGCGTGTAAGATAACTATGCGCGTGACTGAGGCGTTTTTGGCGCTAGTTGCAGTACACTTTTTTGTTATAAGCTTATGGAAAGAAAAGAGTAAGTAGTACCTAAGTATTCGATTTTGACCGCGCGCACTCTACATAGCGCTGAATTTTTAAACGTCAAACAAACACAAGACGATAAAGTTAACTAAGTTAGCTATTGGAATTTGTTTTAGGAGTTAATGGACAGGTCTAGTTATTTAAAAGAAAAACATGTATCGCCACGCGTCATGCATCAGTGACATTGCTTTACATACAATGTCTAGCTGGCTAGCTCGGCCGGCTAACCGTATCCCCGCCCCAACACTAATTGTCTAATTATTTTTATTACCCATTTGTTTGGGGCCCGCGCGTCTCCAGGGCAATTTTCCAATTTGCTGCCCGACCTAAAATATCGTTAATCAAACTGTTTATCGAGCCATTCCAAATTTTTTAAAAATACAAGAAAAATCTCACAAGCTTTAAATTTTGCTCCAAAAATTATATTTACGCGTTGAAATGAGAAACACATTCACCTCGATTCTTGGCGTAATAATCACTGTAATAATATCTTCTTTAATCCAAATATGACACAAATTTATTTATCACGTGAATGCGACGCTTCAAGCGAAATGTTAATAAGTACTGCAAACGAAATAAAGTTATTATCGTTTATCAGAAAAATCAACTAAGTATAAAACTTTTCGTAGACTCGAGTCGAATATCGTATAATGTCAATAAAACGTGCCGATCGTCAGGTTTCAAGCTCAAAACAAGGTAAATGTCGTGTACACGTCAAATAAAAAATATTAAACACGAAGATTATTATGATTGGCTTTTCGAATTATCGTTTGCATTCGAAACGCAAGTGGAGACAAAATAACATTTTATGGCGAAACAAAACAGATTCGAAATTGAAACTCATTGTGGAGGGCCGCGTTCAAATAATGTAGCATATTTTATTTATCCGTATACGGAGCCGAACAATGAAACAGCAAAGTTCGCTTAGTGTTATGGCCAAAATCGTGAGTGAAATAGCCGGTTCGGTTAGGTAATCGAATTTAGTGGGCCCCATTGTTCGAGGCCAAGGTCTTAGTTGTTTACATCGACTCGACGATGATGCATTATTTAAAAGGCGAAACGAGCCGAAGCAGACGTCTCGCTCTAATGATAACGTCTAACACGCTTCCGCGCGTGAAAATAGCGCCCGGTGTGAAATTAAATAGGTAGTTGCAATTGTTATTCAGGGGATATGAAGCGAATCGTTTCATTTTAAAATGACACAAAAGAAATAGTTTTATAAAACTAGAAAATACTAATTACTATTCAATTTAACCATTTATTTTACTCATAATATGAATCAACAAGTGGGTATTATTATCATTCATTACGTTCAGTCATAAAATCAATGCGTTGATGATCCATAAAATGTTTCAAAATTTTACACCATTTGTTTACTCCGTAGCTTACTCGCGTTGTGCAATAGGAAATGTAACTTTTTAAACTATAAAGAAGCCTTTATTATGCGCCCTCAAGGTTTCTTCTAATATTTATGCCCGTTTACGAGTGAAGTAAAAAACTGCGTCCAATTATTTTCGGAACTTAAAAATTTACGACTCGCAAAATAAAAAGCAAAAACCTGTTCCAGTCGGTGCTTTTAGATATATTTTTTGAATGAGGCAACTTTGGCATTCGACTGCCAGTTGTAAAAAAAGACTAACTATATCAAATCTGGCGTAAATTAATGGTGTGAAGTGCTGTTATTGACCTTGTAACATGTACCATAACTATTGTTTCGAAAGGCCACAAAACACATTACAACGTATTGTAAAATGCGATTACGATCTCGTATTTACATTTTAGTACTGTGTTGTTTGTTACGGCTACATGTTAATTATGTATCTATAAATTTAAATTAACGTAACGTTTTGTTAATTAAATTAGTTAGTGTCGGTAAGTGATGCAACGGTTGATTCACCCACTCAGATATTTTAGTCGTGTATAATATTATGCATACATTATGTTCGGCTTAGGACTGCATTTATGGTATGGGTATGAATGAAGGCGCCAAATGCGCTAGTGCAGCCTACACTTTTGGATTAGAAGAATAAGGATAGGTCGGTATTACTTTATGTGTCAATGGACCTAGCAAAAGTGTGTTTTCTGAAGCACAATAACAATATTAGATGTAACTAAATCTTGTTCAGTTCGTTATGGCTTAACTGATTTATGTCATGCTTTTCTATTAATTGTCTCATTGGTCACCTAATTCAAATTTACGGAAATGACATTGTGATTCAGTAGTATATGGCTGACATTTCGAAATATCTGTAAGTATCGAAGTCATCGCTTAATTATACCTGTCGTGCAAAACTTTAATGGATTTGACATTGTTTGGACAGCACCTAACTAAATATTTAAAGTACCTACTTAAATGTCATTTACATAATGTGGTAAAGTAGTGTAAGCATATTTATGGAATTCTGTAAGCATACACATAAAATGCACAAGAAACTTGCTTAAATTATATGATCGCCCCATTTTTTAATCCTGTGGCTATTAAATGCTTAATTTTCCCCATTTGATGAGTTGGTTAAAAAACAATACTACTAGTCTTTTAAAATGTTGTTGTTTAAGCTACGAGGCTGATCAACTTCTGTCGTTCTCTATATTGTGGTCCTGATGTCTAATAGTGTTTATTTATCTCCTCATGGTGAGAAGCACCCTCTGCAACGCTGATCTTTTTACCTTAAAAACATGTTAAATACTAAAGCTATAATTAAACTAAAAAATAGTATAAAATGTTTAAGATTTCGTTCAATAACAAAAACTAGTGATTAGTGATGACACTGCTGATAGCTAATTATGTAAACTGTCGTAAGAAATTTCGAAGCACGTTCTCTATACGCCGCCGCGCCGCCGATGGCGATGACGCTACAAAGGCACCTTGATGTGCCTTTGTTTTTATGCGACTGTTTCCTTTGCAGCGTACGCCACATGCGTTAATTGTTCTATTATCGGGGTCTCAAGGCTTTTTGTGGTTATAGAAATAATTTAACGAAACCTATTCAAGCGTGTGTCACTCTCACTGCGAATACTATAATAAATTTCTTTGACATACATTAAAGCTTATTCTATTTTGACTATCAACAACAATCTCATTTGTCACAATCAGACACAGAGCCAAATTAAGAATGGCTGCGAATCTGTACAAATATTATATACACTAGTTATAAAAAATACGTTTTCAAGGCAATCGTGACTCTTAGTAGGTACATAATTGCGCACATACATTATTCTCTGTTAAAATGTTCACAGCAGATGCGCGAATCCTCCGCACCTTTCCTTAAAACCAGCTTTACTGGCAACTTACATTACATATAATCTTCACATTCGGTAGGAGGGCCGATCCGGTTACCGTGGGCCGAAAGCTCATGAATGAGAAAGTCTAAACCGGTCCTACTGAGTGTCTACTTTCAAATCACAATAGTTCAGTTCATGTAACTAGCCAAACGACTTCTGTTCTGTAGCTATAAATAGTTAAAAATCCCGCAGCGGTCATTAAATAATTATGAATTTGTATTTACATTGTTTTACCCTTGATCAATCGACTTCGCGAAAACAACAACTATGTATCGCGATGGAAAAATTTTAAACACTTTGTTTTGCTAATCCTTTTTGCAATTTGCTTGTCTTTAAATATTTTTACGTTCTGTTTTGCAATATATTATTTAAAGGAGCGTTTTATTTATGGTACAGATGACCTTGCGACGGTGTTTGTTAAAGGCAAATGTTTGAAACAGCCAGTCTTGATAAACATCAAACCTGTCTAGAACAGTCCTAAAAGCGTTTATTCAAAATGTAGGGTAGGCTTGTTAGCCTACCCTAAATTTTGAATAATAACATAGTCAACAAGACCTCTCTATCTGCCTGCAGTTGCATTACAATGTAACAGGGCTTCTTGTCTTAAGTATGTTGTTGATTGCGGTCTTACACACTATAATATTATATTGTCTTTTAATGTACTTATTTAACTGTTTTCAATGTTCTTGAAAATAAAGGTAAACTCGCGTAACTTATTATGTCCAAGTCCAAGCCTTTTAAAATTTTCTACATTAATTTGAAGTTCATCTTAGTAAGTCTTCCAAAATGTTGCTACGTTGCGTGATCATCTAATACCGTGATCATCTAATATCATGAATACTCATTCAAACCTACATAGTTTTTGTACATCAAGTAAGCTAATATGGGAACCTTAACGATATGCTAATAGCTCCTAAATGTCTTATTTCGTATTCACAACATGTTTTGTTTGAATGCACATAGTCGCAAAATGGCGCGAACGCACGTTCCGCCCGCAGCCGCGATATAAAATGGACTCGACAAAAACATCGTTATTTTTATTCAGCTGCCACAAGGCCAAGTCGGCCATATTGCAAGCGCCATATTTTATTTCAACTCGCAAACTTTGTCATGGAAACAGACTTTTTTGTATTGAATTATGTTATTGCTAATATTTATTTTATATCGAGATGATTCATCCTGAACAATTTTACTGAAAATAATTTATAAGCTACGTTTTCACAGTCACTTTTTAGAAGCCTTAGGCTTTGTTTATAATGACCGAACTTTAAAGTAACATTTATATAAGAACTAACATATTCAAAATATTATTTGTGGGTGCAAAGTATACCAACCAACAGACAACATCTCCTGTTACGGAATGTGAACAAAATGTGTTTTGAACATTTATCTCAAAGTTGTTTACATAATTTAATCTATACAGTAGGTAGGTACAATTAACATACTCGCGTAACGCATTAACAAAGGAGCTATTATGTCATGTAATTGGAGCAGCGCGTTTCGGCTTTTTGTTGATGCCGAATTTAAAGTTAACCATTGTGAATCCAAGGTTACTCATTTAAGTTAGGCACTTCCGCTGACAAGCGATTAAGGTCTTTAACGACGTAAATAAACCATATTTTAACCTTATTTCGCACGCTTTGACCTAATTCCCTTTGAATACCTACAAACACATTTTTACTAACGATCGCACACGACTTCGTTCTCGTCGCGAGTGATATAAGGCAAAATGCACGTATTTTTTTATTTTACAACCAACAAAAAGTAAAAAAAAATGCTTTATCTTTCAAACATTATTCGATAATGCAATAGGCTAACGCATTAACATTATTTCTAAGTGGTTTGCATTTAGTACTACTTGAAGATTCACAAAATTTATATCGATCGACTTTTAAATAGATAAGTACCTATGTACTTATATTGAATTGAATATCTACTCTGAAAAGACATGTACCGTGTTTTCCATCAACATAAACCGCGCCTAGCCACGCCTAGCAGTGTCGTTTAATAAACAACACAATATAATAATTCATCACTAAATAAAGCAATGCACAATGCTACACAAAACCGCAGAATAAAAACTGTTGTGTAGATAAAATTTTTATTAATAACCTCACATCCGTGCACTAACAATTTAATCTCCGGTTTTATCGGCGTCGAATGTAAACAACACTATGTTGACATAATACTGGGACTGCGATACGTACGATACGACCGACCGGTATCTAATTCGGCTTGGCCTTGGCAGTGAAAAACAAGTTTTTGCACTGTTGCCTTGAACAATTTTTGTTTTGCATCGAACGCCGCAGCCGTAAAGCAAAAATTCGCTACCACGCAATCTTTCAATCGATCTAATTTATACCAAATACCTAGTACGTTAGATTAGGGTTTAGTTTTAATTGTAAATACAATGGCAACCGTACAATCTTTAGATCTTATCCAATATAATACCTAATGGTATGTAATATTAAGGTTTTACTTTCATTGTACGCTATAGCTGTAGATTTATGATGAGTTATGTAATCTTTATATCGCATACATAATATTGAGCTTCTATTTTAACAACTGATTTCGATAAACAACTTTAGCGAACTAGCATAATAGTGTCATAATTTACCTACATTGAGTTGATAATTTTTTTTAACACATTCCGGTTTTAATAAAAAAATTGTTTGTTACTATTTTTAAAATAATTGAAGTGCTATTTATTGCACAATTTTTATTGAAATGGAAAAGATGACGATTCTATTTTGTCATTCTAAACATTTTGTCATTGTTATTGTTTTATAAACTTTTGTCATTAAGTATAAATTAACTTAAATATTCTTATTCATATTATTTTCTTTTAAAGCTAAGTCTTAATCAATATTTGCGCTATTTATCACAAACTTTTTTCATGTTTGAAAATTAATGTTATTATTCAATCTATTGACAATCATTCCGTATAAGCAGGTGTTTCGCCATTTAAATTAATAATTAGGTAAGGATATACCGGTTTTGGCTACTTAATTGAATAAAGTCATCTCTCATTTTAACAAATGAGTTTGAAAAGATTTTAATCATTAGATTAAAATGTTAAACGTGTGATCATTTTGAGTAGCAGAATAGAATACTTGTAAGAAAGTGTTGTCTTGTCAACTTGTGAGGTGAGTTGTTTCAGCAGTCTCATAAGTATTTGAAAACCCGATTTTATTTAATTGTAAATTGTTATTGGTAAAAGCAACATTGTTCTAATAAAGTTATTGATTTACTGTTCGTTTTTGTTTGTCAAACATTTTAATAAAAATAATAACATTAGTAGACAAGTTTTAAGATACTTATCGCCAATTTTAAATCTCGCCCAATTTTAAGTAAGTACCTAGGTATTTTTAACTCGTCGCAGTTTTAATTTATTGGTAGGTACTTATTAAGTCTAATAGTATTAATAGTATAAAAAAATAAAAAACCGGTCAAGAACGAGTCGGACTCGCGCACCGAAGGTTCCGTACAACCATAAATATAAATAAATAAAATGTGAAAATGTTTTTATCGGCGAGGCTTTCGTCAAAAAAACTGCGGTGTTGAATATTGCAGTTTTAGGTCAGTGCCATCTCTTGACCGATAGTGGAACTAATGTAATTTAAAAAAATTTAAAATGAAGTATTTAGAAAAAATCTACCCGTCTATCTAACAACCACCGGTGGGACGTGTCGAGTGTCGATTGTGATTCGTGAGACAGGTCGATTTTTTCAAAATACTTACTTCATTTTCAACTTTTCAAGAATAAGTAACTACTTATTCCTATATTTCCTATCCCGACTGTAGGCTGCATGCAGCTGTTTGTCATCTGTATTTCATACAAATTGCCTGCATTTGCAGCCTCGAGCCGGGATCGGTATAGCACCTTAACTTTCCATTCAAAAGTCGCAAAGCGGTCTTTTACAGACTATACTTCGGAGAGTGTGCTCAGGAGCTACATAAGCTTATACCGCCATCCCCCTTCTTCCATCGGACATCCAGACGCATAGCGGGCTACCACCCTTTCTTGGTTGATATTCCCAAATGTCGCACCAAGCGCTACTCAACATATTTTATATTGCGCACAGCAAAGGAGTGGAACTCCCTCCCTGCGTCTCTATTCCCGAGTACTTGTAACCCGACCATACCTTCAAAGCAAGAGTGAATATATGTAGGCACCTTTTGGGTTAGCTCGCTCCATCGTAGATCCTGTTTTAGCCCATGGGCTTGATTGGGATCAAGAGCCAACCCAAAAAAAAAAAGTATAAAAAAAAAAAAAAAAATAATCAACGTCATTTTAATTGTTACAGAGCCGGTGCTGGAGCCAACGGGATATTTTCTCGAAGACTGGATTTTTCTACTTTCAACCTTCTGCCGAAACACAAAGTCAACTCATATCAAATTAAGGTAAGCAGTCATTATCATATTCGATGCTTATTTACGCAATGAGTTTACACTAAAATGACCTTTAACATGTTTGTATTACAATTGTAAATTCCGTTGATTTCCTATATAATTTAGTCACTTTCGAGGGTCGAATTCACTGTCTAGGTAATTTTTCTGTCAATCAAGGGCATTTAAACAAAATCAACTGTTATACATACTTACTTATGTTAAGTACATTTTTTAGGTTTTTTTTGATGATAGAATCATCTAGACAACTACAATTTCTGTTTTTATTGTTGGAGTTTATACTTAGTTTTAAAAAAAAAGGAGGTTTTTAAAACTATTAAAACTAAAAACAGAGTGATGCATTGCTGCTTTAAGTCCGCAGTGGACGAGCGCAAAAGGCATGCGCCATTGTAAAATATTTTTATAGCGCAAAACGTTGGCAAAAGGTGAAAGTTTGCTTTTGTTGGCTCGCCGTAAAAACAGGGCTGACACTTTCCGCGATAAACCACTGTCAGGGTTGGCGCCGGAATGGTACGTTTCCACCGAATAAACGTAACTTTTCTGTAATTTAATCGCGCCACCCGTACAGGGTTGTTTTACGAGACACAACTTTGATCAATATCGTTATGCCGGACCAACTTTTCGAGACACGGTATTAGTTTGGAATGAAATGCGATTCTTTTTTATCATAAAACTTAGAACTACATAGTCTCATAGAATATATTTTATATAAAAAATAAAAAAAAAATAACTTCTTAAAATCACACCAATTATCTAAGCCCATGTTAATTTCATTGAGAAACTGTATCATGGAAAACTTGCGTGGGATGTAGAGTTGTAGATAGAATCGGGTTATTTCTGTCCATCAGGAAGCTACAGCGACCAATAATAATGAAACGACCAAGCAACGCAAGCCGCACATTGCAGCAAATGACGTTATACCATAACCTCACCTAATGCGCCATGCATTTCATATTTCATGACAATAGAAGTCATTCGTGTTGTTTGAAATTTTCTTTATCCATTTCTAGGTTAAATTATGTTTGAACAATAGCACAGCAATTACCATCTTGTTTAATTAAAATATAAATGCTGATAACAGAGTTGTTTTGCAAAGTTGCTGCATTTTTATGATTGTTGTTTTAAATAAGCTTGTTGCGGTTGAAATTATGAGAATACAAATCTTTACCCACATGTTACAAATATTCTAAAAATATTGCACACATTGTGCAGATGTAACCAACGCGTGTTGTAAATTTAGGTTTGATTTATGAGCACAGTTGTTTTTAGGGTTCCGTAGTCAACAAGGAACCCTTATAGTTTCGTTCGCCATGTCCGTCTGTCCGTCCGTCCGTCTGACCCCAGTCTAGCTCATAGAGTCTTAGTACTAGAAAGCTGTAATTTGGCGTGAATATACATATGTATCACGCCAAGAAAGTGGTAAAGTAAAACTTTTTTTTTTTATGTTACCTCCCCTACACGTGAAGTGGGGATGTAATTTTTTTTTCTTGTCTACCCCATAGTGTGGGGTGTCGTTGGATAGCAATTTTAAAAATATTGTGGGTGGAACCCTTATAGTTTCGTTCGCCATGTCCGTCTGTCCGTCCGTCCGTCTGACCCCAGTCTAGCTCATAGAGTCTTAGTACTAGAAAGCTGTAATTTGGCGTGAATATACATATGTATCACGCCAAGAAAGTGGTAAAGTAAAACTTTTTTTTTTTATGTTACCTCCCCTACACGTGAAGTGGGGATGTAATTTTTTTTTCTTGTCTACCCCATAGTGTGGGGTGTCGTTGGATAGCAATTTTAAAAATATTGTGGGTTTGTAAAGACAGTTTTTTGATTGAGGCATCTGTTTGTGAATTATTAAGCTTTATAGTGCAAAATTTTGTTAGAGTCATGTATCACCCCCCCTGCCAGCCAAATGGTTGTTTTTAGATACGTGAAAAAATTCACGATAGTAGTACATATCACGAAGTAACAAGGAAAACTATCACAGCTAAGTAGGCTTTACAAGTTTTTGAGATATAACACATTTTCGAAAACCGCAAATATATTTGTCATTCATACAAACTTACGAATACTATGAAAATCAAAGTTATTTTTTTCTGGCAAAAAATGACAGTGGTATTTTTGATAGGTGTACGTAATGTGGGTACGGAACCCTTCATGAGCGAGTCCGACGATTTTTTGTTAGTTAGATGATGAAAAATAAATTGTTACACCAATCAAGTTTGAGCCGCTAAGATAGATTACTTGAACCCTTTATTTTTTTTACTGTCAGTTGTCATGTTTTCATATGCATTGCTTATTTACCAGAATTACTAGGCTTATTTTGCAATTTGTCAGTCATTTTGTGTTTGTGCGCCGCGAAATTTAATCTATAGGTAGTTCGACTAAAACTTAACCAAAAAAAGCATTCTGGATTTGGTTTTATCGTTAAAAATAACAGCGATTGAGTTTCAATTCAAGACTAAGGTCGGAGTGTTATAGAACAACAATCAAGTGGAGATCTCTTCTCAAGTATAGTTAGCAAGGGATGAATGTATACGTTGCATTGCATATATTTGCATCCCTTTTCAACTATACTTAAGGAGAGATCTAAACTTGAGTGTTATTCTATAATAATGACTTTAGACTTATTTAAATTTTTACTTTTTTGCATTCACAATGCAATTTTTATGGTTGAAAAATGGAACATGAAGTATTTAGAAAAAACAAGTTATTTTGTGAGACGGGTCGATTTTTTTTTCTAAATACTTCATTTTCCATTTTTCGACTTTAGACTTCATGATTCCCAAACAGCTCTGCAGAATGTGCCAATAGTACCTAAGTGCCAAAAGCTTCTCAAAGTGAGACAACGTTTTTTTATCTGCATTGCTTGTCTACTAGGGTTATTTTGCAATTGTCAGTCGTTGTGTTTGTTATGCGCGGCGGTATCTAATCTGCCTCAGGCCTTGAGCCCGTTCTGTGTCAAGCTACGGTCATTCGCCTGGCCGACGACGACGCTATTTTTATCCGAGTTTGTTTGTTATTTATTATGTACAATGTACAATGCTTGTTACTTTCAGTGCCTCATTAGTTAGTAGTTATCAGCTGTTGCTAACGCGTTTTGGACTGTTTGTACGGAGAGTATGGACGTGGTACAACGGTGCTGTGTGTAAAGTGAGGTGATTCGATAAATATAAAGCAAGTAATTTTTGGGACATGAAAATAGTTTTGTTTTATGAAACACATAAATAGTTAGTTATAAATTTTGATAAAAGAAACCGCTAACCTAGACAATAAATTTTTTGATAAAAAACCAACTGCTAACCTAGACAATAAATTAAGAATTTAAATGATTTTTATGCATTCACAGTACTATTCTGTAAGTTAAGGAAAAATTTAATTGTAAAAACCACCTGCACTGCAAGTAGTCCCGCCTGAATATTACTGCAGGGTTGGTGGTTTTTTTACTATAACATTTTTTTACTTTACTATAGACAATACAATAATCCGAATTGCCTCTTTTTAAAAATACTTAAGTACTTATATAAAAAGGGAAGCGGATTTGAGAATGAAGATCACAATTAGAAATTACTTAGTTGTTAAACTTATGATTATTGTACAGTTCAGTTAAAAATATTATAATACTATCATGGCAACTAAATTGTATCACGAGTTACAGTGTAATGATAACGTATCACATCCTATTCTTTAACTGCAATTATTTATACTTACACAATGTAGGTAGCTCCATTCGTAACAATACAATAAGCTTAATTATGGTGCCAACATGATGTACAGCCTATTACCTCGTGTTGCAGCCACGTGAATTTATTAAAACCAGCTATACAGGGTGTTAGGGGTACCGTTGCAAAAACTTTAACCATATCTTCAGACCAGCATGCTGAACAACGTACTTACAGCAAGATTTTTTTGTCGGAAATGAAAAAATATTTCGACTCTCCATACAAAATGTTCGGATTAGTTGCTTAATTTGTATGAAAAGACGATATTTTTTTTCATTTCCGACAAAAAATTCTTGCTGTACGTTGTTCTGTATGATGGTCTGAAGCCATGGTTAAAGTTTTCTGCAACGGTGCCCCTAACACCCTGTAGATTTGTTGGCATTTGCTCCGAAGCGTACCGAGATTACCGAGCCACATTTAAATTAGAATTCATGTTGCTTCCAATCTGCTGTTGCCCCGCCAGTGCCACCAATCGTGCACGCCTGATAATTTAAAACATTCTCCTCGCTTATCTACAGCGTAAACAAAGTACTCAGTATTGTCTTGTTGCTCGCTCGCTCCGCTCAACTTCGCGTGACATACTGCCGTTTGCTCGCCACGGAGAACTTCATAATTTCTGTTATCCACATCCACCTATATTACCCCAATATGTTCCACTACAACCTAAACACGAACTTTTGCTTTATCTCGGATGGAGTAAACAACCGTTATCGCGATTGTAATCTTATATTAGAAATAAATAGTGGCCGTAGACCGTACCATTCCGAGGAGTAATAAAGTTCTATCGATACTGTATGAAGCGGTTCGCTTCCTACTGGAATCTCATAACTCGTGAAACGAATGAGATAGCGAGCTGTAAGCATGATTGATAAGAGCGACAAGCGAGCCACGTTTTCGCAGACTAGAGTCATTAAATCGACCACTACTTCTATTTATGGTGGCTCGCTGTCTGCCAACATATTGATTGCGGACCGGTTGTCTCGCTAAAGCCTAACTTACCTCGGGCTTACGAATACATAACATAGCACATTTTCACATACATGCGATATTGTTTCAATCGGACCGAATGTACAAAACAGCTTCATAAAGCGTTTTGAAGGATTTAATTGTCCGCGGCGACTGACCCTTCAATTTATCGCGTCTATTTTTAGAAACGTCTCGGGCAGTTTTATTAGTTCTTCTACTTCGCAAAGTTACACGATCTTATGAAAGTAATATTGTTCTTTTTTCGAAGCATTTTCGAAGCTGATGTTTAAAAGGCAAATAGTGGCATTTATTGTTAGACGTGTGGGCGCCGCAGATTATTTTCCGCATAGTCTTGACTTGATGTTATGGTCAATATTTATAATATTAAAGTGCGTCATTCGAAGGCACGTAGGCAGATAAGGCGGTGGTCGTACGTGTAACTGAATCCGGCGGCGTGTGCGCAACCTGACACCCCGCTCAAGGCTTCGTATGTGGATTAGCAGCACCTTGTTTTTCTTTTGAATCGCTTTGCCCACCGAGCATAACTCCCGCCAAACTATCATTGTTTTTTTTACACCTATTACTGTTTACGACACTGTTTGTTCTTTTTTGCCAAGTACTGGTTTTAAAGGCTAAATGTTTAGATTAGCTTTTTGCTGACCTTAGGAAGTATCTCTATTTAATGAAGACAGATCCTTCCAATGGTACCTTATCGTAAACTTGTCAAGTAGGACACAGCAACAGGGAATGATATATACGGCAGCCACTGAAATCAGATTGTGTAGGATTAAGTTATGCTATCATTCCGCCTCTTCATAATCCGTTGGTACTGCAAATGCATCTCGGTTTTCTCGGCGGGCCGTAAATGGCAAGAAATGAGAAAGTAGCCAGTTAATAGATACAATAGGGCTGGCTATGTCGCGCTCCGCAACTTTCCTTGCCTACAAAAAGTTGTAGAATGATCGCGCCAAGCAGAGTTCTTACTAGTCCTAGTCCAGAATGCTCAGTCATATCGGCTGGGTGTCGTAAGAAGTTGGCCGTAATTGCTCCATTACATAGATGTGCGATAAATAATTGGTGTTCGGTGGAACTGAGCCCTTAATCAATAGGAATTTACGAACACGGACGCCTGTGGTGCAAGAGTTGCTACAGCTTGCGTATTTTCTTCTCGTTACATTCGCCTTTCGACACTGCTGCGGTAGCAACGCTATAAATGGTAAACAGGCGTGCGAACCCCAGTACCTGCTACTTGCAAGACCATTTCGTGTGTCTCCGATCAAGTTTTTTAATGTTATCGCAAGGTATATCCACTTGCAGGACACTTAGCCTTACAAGGAATGGCTCGGGCCGGTTTTTGTACTTTGTTGAATTTAATCTTGATAAACACCAGCCTTGTTTGCGTATTCAGAGATTCGCTGAATGTATTCAGCTGTAATGCGGCGAGTCGAGTATCGATTAAGAAACTATTTTGTAGGTTGAGCAAGAAGGAATGTAGTATTTTTAATGCGAGTGATATCGAATGTTTTTGAATTGGCTTCTAATCAGAGTTGTCGAGTAAACAGAACACTATCTGTGTGTGTGTATATGTGCGGAGCGGCATATTGTTGGAGCCCACGCGACGCCGGCGCACCCACGCTTGCTACGGTCGTCGCAGTCTCTTGCGCACGGAGATACGACTAGTGATGTACTTAACGAATATTAATTTAAAAAAAATCGCGATTGCGAGTGCGGCTGCGAATATCTGCCGCTGATATTCGCGAATGCAAATGTTTCACGAAAGATTCAAAACGTATTGAAAGAACAGGCTCTAAGCTCTTTAGCTTTTAAACTATCACGGCCGCCATAACGTAATGCACAAAGATGGCACGCAACACAATTTTCATCGTTCGAAATCTACTCAAGCAAAGCGAGAAGAATAGAGAAAAGGCACTTCTCAAGATTAAACAAGATTGTGTTTCTCGACGGAACAGCAACTTTTATAATATGTTGCAGTTGCAGCGTATTTTGGAAGTCCAAGAGTCTTTATGTCTTTACGGATCCACAAAAAAACCCCAACTGACTTCTGAATATTGGATATTTTTTTTTTGCGTTAATATTCGCACAATATTTGCGAATACAATTATCAAAAAATAGCTAATATTCGCGGATGCGAATGCGAATATTCGTTACATCACTAGATACGACTCATGTCATGAGTGGTTCACGACACGCCTTTTTCAATCGTCCTTATTACAATATTGTTATTATTTAATACTTCAATAACAATAAAATCGCTTTCACCTTTATTCTTAATATTTAAACAATGTAACTCATCAGCAGAGTGAACAACAAGTGTATTAACGATTCTAAATAAACTTAGGAAGTTACTGAAAGCGCGCATGAAATGTTTTATAAATAGGCATAATAGCTCGCAAGAACACGCCGTAGTTGTAAGCAGTTGTATTTACTAGAATAGAAATGGAGCGGTCATTGATCTCTGTTATAGCGCCGATAACTGCTGCGGTTATGAGTTTTAATCGCAAGAACGTAGGCGCGATTCGGGACGGTGCATTTCATATTAATGTGTACTGCTATTTAAAGTGGTTACATAAGTGGCATTAGGACTAGCAAGAGCGGTCGTGAGCACTTGGCGTTAACCCTGAATCGAGTGAGAGGTCGTTGCACGAGCACGACCTACATACGGTGCACGTAGCTGCTGCAACGCGGTGATGCTTGCAAATCTCTAGCTAATAGAATCACAACTACGACTAATGCGGCTACATCGCACGATTCCTATTCACACATCACAACCTTTTCACCTAACTACCCAACAAAATCCACATTTTGAAAATTTACATGATCGAAGAGTTACATACCTACTCAATACTGAAGGGCCCGTCCCGTCGCATCTCTCAGCCTACGAGCAACTCTCACAATGGTTAATCACCTGATGGGTGGCCAAACTTGATTATCTAGAACTCCTTCGAGCTTCGGAAATCTGAAGGTACGTTAGGTCTGGTCGAGTCGTTAATACCCATCTTGGGCCCGCGTGGTGGGTCATGGCTCATTCTCCTTATCTATCCATAAGGAAGGCCTAAGCTCAGCAGTGGGGACATTATGGTTGATGATGATGATATGCTCAAGAGTCTTAATCTCTTAATTCTCTGCTTACGTTTCAACGATTACTGATTCAGCTTCGCGTGACTATTCACTGGTTCTGATCACGCCATACAATTAACACCCGTTATGCAACTTGCTAATAGCGTTTAAGTTTTTTTTATCTTAGACTTTCCTTAATAAGTTTAGTTAACGTGTTGCTGTAATAGCAGTATAGAGGCGATCCACATAATCGAGACCAATAATTGCTAGGTGTGGCCTGATGGCTTAAACGAATTATTATAACCATCGAGATAAGATACTTAGATTATAGCCCTTGTAAGTGGTCACGCACTCGAGAGTCCGCGTTCAGAACAGGTATTTTTATAATTATTAGCAACAAATCTACTAGTTTCTAATCTAGTTATGTTGTTTTCCAGTCCATCATTAGTTTATTGGCAGTGATTTTCGTTTCATCGTCGGCCTTTACGACAATAATAGATTACTTTGACAAAAACACCCAATGAGTAATATTTGATGTAAACAAAACTTATTGTGTGTACGTGACCTACCCACATATTTTCAAGCATTCGATTAATTAATTTGTCAGTAAAACGCAGTATTCAGTTCTCAACGCTGCGATGTTATTTATAGATGCTAATTAGCATATTTATGCACCTAAGAGCGTCATTATTGTTGGAGTTACTCAACAATGCAGCATAATTGACTTCTAGTTTTAATGGTGCCTTGATTATCATTTATGTCCATATTATACCTAATCGGTAGGAGAATAGAACTCGATTTAAATAAAACAGTAGAAAATAAAACTAGTTTCATTTCAATTCTAAATAAACTAGAAGATACGGAAAATTGGGATGGCGAATCCGTATTTTGTAGCAACGGATTTTAGTATCAATGTGAGTTGCGACGGGCGCTGGGAACCATTAGCTGTATTGTTATTGCCAGTATTCCCGGTAATGAAGCGCTCGTTTTCGTTCTTTAATATCACCACTTTCCCCCTCTTCTACATTACACACAAATAGCACCAGCTCGATTTCATTGCAACCCTTACCATTGGTTTTTAGTTTTTATTCCCTTAATTAATTCCTTTATTATGCGAGCGCATCATTTCAAAATCTCCCTTGACGTTGAATTTAAATTTAAAATCTCTGAACATTCCGACTTTCAATTGCGTTAGTATGCATGCTGATGAGACATAAAACGCTGGAATATTGGCTTGTCGAGTGCCCCTAAAGTCTAGGTAAAGAAACTCACCGCAGTTGTTTTTCCAATTCAGCTATTTCTCTGGCATTTTCCCGACGGTTTCTTCGCGCTATCGACGCCAATGTACCCAATGAAGGGCGATTTACATGGAAACTTAGTGAAATATTCACATCAGCTGCCGATTGTCACGTTATATTGAGATTATTCAAACTTTCTCTCAGTCGGGGTTTGTGCATCTCATTTAAATAATGCGATACCTAGCATTGTATGGCTTCATCTTGTCTATCAAGAGTCGAGATTACGACTCCAAAACTTAGTTGGATTATGGAGTCGTCTTAGGACTTGTTTTGAATATATTACTATGTTGGTCTTCTTTCTCCAAATAATTAAAAATTATTATATTCACTTTTAGGTAAATAAATCTGCATAATAATAATAGTAACGCATCAAAGATATTTACGCTTTCGCCCACGAAATCTGTACAAGCGGCGGGCGAGCGAGGTGAAGTTCAAGACAACCTATTTATAAAACGAGCAAAGTCCTTACTTGGCGCCTATTGATCGTCTAGAGAGCACGCACCCCGGCGTATTACGGTAGGTTAGTATGCCCGCGGCCGATCGTGGCTCCCGGAACGGCCCGACAACTGCCGAAATTTTACATCCCCGGCCGGTATTGATCGGTCTTGACATTGAAATCGTAATAGACGCAAACAGCTGGGAAGCGAGGGAGCGTGCCTGTCCCTTCGCACGCAATCCCAGATCCCGCCCGGCCCCGCGTCACCCCTAGTAATTCCCCAGTTGCTTTTTTTTCCGCTACAACACTACATTTAATTTCATTAACCGTTCCGGTGGTGATAAAATAATGCACTTGATCCTAACATCAATTAAACTTATTCTTCGGTGTTTAAACGTAGTTAAACGTTTGTAACGTCTAGTAATTATGCACAAGAGCCCTAAGACGGGCGGTACGGCGTTCTAAAATCTCATTTATATTCAGTGTGGTCGGAGTTTGAATGTTATCTAAAATCCGTGTTTAGGTGTCGGGCTGGATTGCTCTAATCTCGAAACTAAACACATTGTTGAGTTAGCCAAAGCTTTGTTCTATCCAGGCGACGACGACGATGCGATCCTGCTGGTAGCTGAATTGAATTCTTGGAATTTGATTAACAGAAATTTAGGGATTCACTTGATTGTAATAATAAGATACGAGTATTAATAAATCTTTGAGCGAACAGGAGTCCTTTATTAATTAGACGTTCTAAAATAATTATAGTATGTACTAAGAGCTTAAAGTTTAGAATACATTATTATACTTAGCACTTTATTTTAACGATATTCTTTTCTTATCGTTTCCCTTATTTGTCCTAGTAATTTCCGGTGTATTTAACAAGTTACATCACTTACCTGTGCTTCCTGTTTCACATTCATTGTTCACGTGCATTCACATTTAAAAAATGAAACAATATATCCTAATGATACTGATATTTACGAAAAAGTAGAACGTCGTAATGAATGTGTAGCAACTAGCAACGAAACAAAAACATTTCAATGTTTAGATAAACCAAAGGAAAGGACAGATACCATTTGTTAGTAAGTTAAATGGAGTGCCGGAAACTCCTGAATCTTGTAAGTCACAGGCAATTCCGAAGAAAGCTTTACAAAGATTAAAAAAGAACGCGAAATTCACGTTCGGCGATGTCCACAAATAGATAAGTCCGGTTTGTTTCCTAGGAAGTGCTTGTATTAGAAGTTATCATTTTAGCTAGCTAGTATGAATAATAATCGTGATTCGGAAAAACTTTATTTTTAAACGTTAGTAAGAAAATAATTACAAACACACGAGACCATGGCATTGGAAATTATTGGTCTGCTAATAAAAAGATTCGTACCCCGCATTGAGACTAATTTTAAATTCAATCAAGCTCTAATCTCTGGGACGGCGGATGGCAAAGCCGATCAGCACGAGGAAAGCTGAAGACACACCGAGATGTTTTTACTGAATACTGATCAGCTCCTTCGAAATTATTCCATTACCCCAGCTGTTCCAATACAAAAATTCATAAATAAAAAATGCGCGAGGTGTCTGCTTCGTTGCATTTCTATGGAATCACGGCAGCTCCAAGTTAAATAAGTGATCACCGGTCGACAACGACGTGCTTTGAAATCCAAATTATTCGCCACCTGGGGCTTAGACAATCACCGAGCTGTGATATGCTAGGCTAGACCATTGGCTTCGATGCTTTGAAGAGTTATAAATTATTTTTGACATTGCTTTGTACGTATTTTTAAAGTAATGGCATAGTAAAATATTGTTTTACTATGGTAATGGTGAAGAGACCTATGTTTTTTACCACGTATTTTTTACCATCACGTTTGAATGACAAATTAATTATTTCAATAATTGGTTTGTGTGGTTTATCAAATTTACGTATCTAACAGACGTCGTTAACGTCACTGGGAATGAATTTATCAGTGGTATAATTAACGTCCATTTCAGTTGTTATGAACGAAACAATTGGGCAGTTATAAATTTAAAATAGGGACGTTAAGGTTGATATAAATTGGTTGGCTCAACGGGCGTCGGCGGGCCCGCTAATCGATCGATGTCTGTGTGCACACTGCTTGCACTGCACCCGTGATCATTTGTCCCGTTCGTTCCTGAACAATCGCCGATACACCATCCCTATCTGTTCGTTATTCAACGTCCCTAACCACCCGGTAGTCTACTGCCTCCCGGTGTCCTCCCGTATTTAGACACTGCACTATCTAATTTATGTTTTAAATTGCACGCTTTTAAACTTCAGAGCGCATGGTAATGACTATCTAAGCATATCATAGCGTGAGGTAAAATCTAATGGACTGTCTGTGTGAATATTCGTTTGAAATTTACATTTCGAGGTCGACTTTGACCAAGATACTGTATTGCTAGGTTTGAATTTGGATGATACGTTTTTCCTTTTTTTATATTAATAGAGTAGTGTCAGAGTGCAATTATAGTAAGATAAGATATGGTGCAATATCTACACTAAGCAAATTGGTTACTGGTTAAGGAATATCACAATTGCGCAAACAACATTCTAAATAAGGAATTTTGTACACCGATATTCAATTCACCTGCTATTATTATTGTGACGAAACACCGCCCTTTGCTAGCAAACTGACCTTTCGTTTTGATTTGTTTTATTTTGACGATCGAATTGGATTTGTATCTGAATGCGGTTGCGTCTACTTTCGATTGTTGTGGGGCCTTGGCATGAGTTCGCCTCTGGTGGCCAGTGTTAAAATATTGTAGTTATGGCTGATGGTCTGTGATGAAATGCCGAAGAGCACAATCACCAAAATGATCAAGCATTAAGATTAAGGCCTGTAGAATTCTTTGGAGTATTACCAAATGTTCTGGCTTAGTTATCTGTGAAATTTTCCGAATTCTAGTTGCAGATTAGGATTACTCAGCCCTATAACTGTGGTGCAGTGGCATTTAGTATCGCGACATGCGGCTGCGGCGCATTGCCTACTTACATAACGCACCTGCCATATCTGGCTACACCGCACCTCACGTTCACTCGCCCATTCTATGAATTACTTATAGGTCAAAGCCCTTCCATTATTTTATTCACTCCACTTGTGTATTAAAGGCTAGCGCTGATTGATTTTACTGCAGTCCAGTATTTCGCGGTGGTGATTTATGTGTCCTCATTGCAGCGAATTTCATTAGTGATTTTGATCATAAAAGTAACCTTAATGCATCTAGGTATCTGATCTAGACAGACTATGGATTTTACATTCTAAAATAAAAAAAAACATTAGGTACAGATAGATAGATACCCAAGTAAACACAATTTTAAAGTTACCAAACTTGTAAGAACCGACGAAACTAGACTCGGAAATCTTATATAAGTGCTTCAAACGGATTTAAGTCTGGTGCCGACGTCCCTCGTTTTTTCATCGCCTGTAAACGCGGCAAATCCTTCAACAACCCCGAGCCGGCCGCGGGATACGGGAACTGACTCCTTAAACACTGAGCACTCTCCTCAACGACTGTGCAAACACCACCCGATGAAATTTTAAACTTACTCCGTCCTGTTGTCTGAATTACTTTGGAGTGTTCTTTTAAACAACCTTCGGCTTTGCGAGGATCATCTTTAATGTTTAACGGTTTCTTTTTAGTGCTCATTACTTGTTCATCTTCCTCTTGAATTGTGATTTTGTTTGTCTGTATTAAAAATAAAAGCTTATTGGTTTGCTTAGTCAACATGGTGATTTTTGTAATTCTTTCCTCTAATTCGTTCAGTAGACAAAATCGGCCCATTTATCACCACTATCTGTCCGAACTCCAAATTAATGGCAGCCGGAGAACAAAACAGAAATCGATTAGTTGGGAAGAACAGTAAAAGAATAATATCCAGCCAGTTTCGATTGGACAACTCGTAAAATATCAGGTTGCGATGAACAACAATGTAACTTGTTACGGCCCCGCCTAGCCGTGCCGTGGGGCTATAAATCGTGCTAGGTCGGTGCCTCTGGTTAATGCTGGGATTAAGAGCGTCGAGCTTCTCAGTAAACGGAGATATACGTCATCCTGCACTACACTGGATCAATCTGTAGCACATAATTAACTCTAAGTGATTTTACAAAATTATTAAAGCTAAAATGACTTTTTCCGAAACTCCAGTCAGGCATAGGTTTGGTTTACCAATTATTTTGTCTGTATTTCTCTTTCTCAATTTGTCTATGATACCGGCATTCAGTAATGTAAAATTGTTACTTGTAATGTTGATTATAAATCAATACACTTAAATACTGTAAAGGTATCTGAAGTGTCTTTTAGTCCGATTTTATTTTTAACGTAAATATTCACCAGTTTAGGATCGTCCAAATTACTCTTGGTTGCCAAATAACGAACGAAGTACCTGCAAAAAATATATTGCAGCAAGGCGAAACACGTCTTAGTTTGGAATATCTATACCAATTAAATTCCAAATTGGATTCAATCCTTGCAACGAAATTTGCTGCATTAATTTGCATATCAATGTAATAATGAATTCGTTATTACGGGAAATAAATGCAAATATCTCTCTATTTGGAAGGTGAACCACTTTTAATTTTATTCATTTGTATCTTGTATTGTGGGATCGATGTTGTGTTGTATCCTCGTTATATCTTTTTGATCCTCTGACAATCTAATGGAAATTTTCGTGGCTGCATTGTTCATTAAAATACAATGAGATTGATTCATCATTCTGGTAAGTACTACTTGATTGACTAGACGCTACCAAAGTCACCGTTATAGGAATTTTATAACAATAAAGCGCTTCTAGAACAAGAAGCTATTGTTTGAAATTTATATTAATTTTATCGAAGTGCCTTCAACACTGTTGATAAACTTTTAATGGGTAGAACTACAGAACCCACATGAATAATTGATAACAAGTCAACGTCTGATAATATTGTTCTTCAAAATTCGATATTTCTAATTGTAATCTTGCATTTGCGATAATGCTCGAGTGCATAGCTTTCGAAGTTTTTATCTTTTCGAGGAAGGCGATGATGTAGTACTTGACGTTATACAATATTTTATGTAGCACGATGCCCGATAGACGTATTTTGTCGTTTGCAGGCTTGCAGGTGCATATATATGTTGTGTGTGTGCATATATGTGTGTGTATATTTATTGTTGTGTAATACATACCTTACACATGGAAAAAAGAAGTAAATACGAGAAAATAATAAGATTAAGTGGTGAAATTTTTCTGATAGTCAGTAATGGTATTTCGAGATGGCTGGATTTTACGCTTGTATAAATTACAAAGCATTTTATTATGCGATTAGATTACAGATTGCCATTATTGATAGTTTGTTATCCTACGCAAGTCGTAAAAGTTGACTGGGGGTTTTGTGTTTCAGGTGTCCTAATCTGTAGGCGATAGTTAACCAACCTGTCTCTTCCAATGCACTTAATTAATCACAAGTGTCTTTTCGCATTAAAACATTTACAACCTGTCTCTTCCAATGCACTTAATTAATCACAAGTGTCTTTTCGCATTAAAACATTTACTAAACCTTTCTTAACGTATTCATATTAAACCTTCTAGAGAAAAATAATAGACATACAAACTCGATAAACATCTTTATCGTTAATTTAATTATACAGATACCAAGTAATTATATGGACTGGATTTAATAATCAATCTAGTTAAGTTTACATGCAATAAAATAAAATTAATTGCTAGTGTTTCTACGTCTGTTAGTAAAGTTAGTAAATTATTTGATCCTAATAAACACGCTTAAGAATTATAAGGCCGGATGCAAGTATGGTAATAGGATAATCAAACTGTATTCAATGGGACATATAGACCGGCCCTATCGTTGCTCGTTCAATAAATAACTCCACACCAAGAATTAATTGCGTTAATCTACTTGTATGCTCGTTAGTTGGGTGAAGCAATAATTTGTCACAAATTACAACATAGGTACTAGAATATCTCTAACTTTATCAAATCTAATGTTAGTTGTATACCTAATGTTTGTTGATTTCAGAGCCTCTTTTGGGCATAGTCCCAATTTCAACTTTATCAATTTCAGTGGATATTGTAAGCTCTTTATTGCTATTAGTTATAGTTAGTACTTCGGTTGAATTTAATTATGTTTGGCTTTATAAAACTACAAATGAGTAACTTATTGTATTGATATCAGTTTGTAAACGTAATCAACGTTTTTTATCTAAGTATGTGTATTGTGTACTCTCTGAAATTATAGACGGTTTTGGTCCTTCGAACTTGCGCTGTATGGGAATTCGAATAAAGGCCGTGATCCTATTATTTCACATTCATCATCATCATAATCATTTATTTATCATCATGTCAACCGAACGACGCCTACTGCTGGGCATAGGCCTCCCCCAAGGATCTCCACAACGATCGGTCCTGCGCTGCCCGCAACACACATTACTCGAATCGAAAACGTTACGAGATAGTTATAAATTGTATTTTTATGTAATGTAATGTTTTGGTTATTTCTTGTGCAAGGAATCTCATATCACTGTAATGTGAAAAAAATATGATGGCGTATTATACCTTGATCAATCAATACCTAACTATTAACAATTAAACAGTATTGACATAGTAGGTACTTGCATCGGCTCATATTTATTCTTGGTCTATAAACGTATGCGCTATGTCCATATCAGCACTATAATGTTCAATGTTGATCGTGTTATGTAAGGGTGGTCTAGTATAGCCGCTAGCCTTGGGCAGGGCGTTATCCTCAGCGACCGAGATTCTTGATTTTATCGCTTCATACATATTTGTTGGTAAGTTGTAAACTTGGAGTATTTACTCGGTTTCGTAAACAAATCTTATGAATAAAATATGGTTTTCAACTATCATTAGGTTTAGCTGAAATTTATGATTACCAAACTACTTGTTTCCAAATTCCACTATCACGAGAATGTAATGATTTATTTGTGTATTTATCGAAAATTAAATTGTAAGTTATCGATGCTAGTTCTGTTGCAATTAAAATTACCTTGCCCTAGGACTTAAGTGCGCTTGTTGACTGATTTATCGTTGCATATCGTAAGTGTTTGATTGATATGAACAACTATCTGTACGTAATAAGTAACTAATAATAAACCAACACGCTACTTTGTTGCGAGAAGTAAATTTCCATTTCTATTTATTCAAAGGTAATACTTATATTATTATGTAATTCTTTAAATAATATTAAGGTTTTAGTTTCAAATCTCTTGCTGTGATAGCAACGTATTATAGTAGATATTTCGGTACTTACGTGATATTTGGTTGCGTACAAAAATATACTTGTTTGCAAATTTTTGGGATGACACTATCAGCGCAGCAGTGATTACCAAATTTTATTCTTACGAAAAATTTTGGGGAAAAATGATCGTCTAAAAAAATTTTCTGGTGTTTGGAACGAGTTGGTTAGAGCTGCCTCCACATAACAAACAATAAAAATCGACAAAAGATAAATAGATGACTTCTAAATGCAACAAAATAAATTATACATACAGTGGTAAAGTCTACACGAATTTATCTTGACAGTATTATCATAAGTAAAGTGCATTGAATTGCTTGAATAAATGAACTTAAAGCTGAAGTAAGCAATGGAGCCAACCATTACGAATATACACAGAACTTTAACCATCAATTACAATAAGATTGATGTCATGCATCGCGTATAATAAATAAATAGCTACACCAAAGGAATTTCGAAGAGAATTATTAATAATGCAAACCAATAGTGTTGTTTCAGAATTTGAATTTCACTCCAAATTACTTTGTTATCGATACAAATACTTATAGTTTTCAGATTTATTACTCAATTAACTCTTAATTAAACACTGTTAGCAGCGCTTGTTTGCATATTGTTCGATGTCTAGACGTGTTGAATTATGAAAATGTTAAAGATCATAATATTATTACTACATTAGGCAATGTTCATCGTAACTCGTACAGTTGGGAGTTTTGTTAATTTTATGCTTATCATTTACTTAATGAGTAGAGGATAAATCGTTTTAAAGATTTTTTGTCTCCATTTCTAATTTTGTGTTGTTGTTTCTAAACCCGTGCTTTTCAAACTATTCGTGACACGACCCCCTATTTATTTGTATTAATTTATTTAAAATATGAAAAAATATTTCGTGTCCCCCGATACTTCGCTTTTTTCATATAAGTACTTACGTATATTATGTTTTTATGTTACAAATGTCCAATGCTCGTGTGTTCATGACCCACAGATTGAAAAACTGCCATAAACTATTTTTATCGCTGTTTGACTTAGATCAGCCCCCTGATTTAGAAACAGTCGGAAACGTAATCGGATTCGAAATCTGTGCTATGTCTATCTATTCTGTGAATGAGTGCAGTGATAGATAGTGCATACATTCCGCAGTCGGGAACGTTACCGACGGTTTGTGAATCAGGGTGCAGGTCTGTGTTATTTGTTGATTTAATTCTTCTACCCTATTTCTTTGATATTTATTTAGTGCTTTTGACAAGCACTAAGTACCTACCTACTTTTCTGCTGTTCCATTTTGAATATAGAGTAGGCACCTACTTCATCATCATCATGTCAGCCGAACGACGCCCACTGCTGGGCATATGCCTTAGTTAACCTTTATTTAAAGTGTGTGCAACTGTCCTTAGTTATAAACTTGGGCAACCGCAGTATCTGAAAATGTATTTATACTATTAATAATAATTTCACTTTATCATTTTGCCTACTCTCCAACAAGATAGTGCAAGGCTGTTATTGGCAACTTTGCAAAACAGATAAGGAGGGCGCTGGGGTGACAAAACTGTAGTGCAGGGTTATCTCTGTATGACAAATCGCCGGTTCATACTCGTATGGGCAGAGATACTATAATCTCGATTTATTTGCATCGTGTAGCTACATTTGAGTATTCTTTAAATTATGATCTATAATTGATTTTATGCATTCACATCACATCACAAGAAACAGTAACCGACCAGCCTCGCAAGTACATTTTCGTACATGATTCGAACCTGCACGCTTTGAAATCCGGTCCATTCCATTCCATTGCTATCCAATAAATTTTCCAAGAGAATTAGGTGCGATCTCAGGATTTGTCCTGAGATTTCAGGATTTTTGGACTATTCAGGATTGCGGCCGGATTTAAATCTCAGGATTTATGTTTTTTTTAAATAAAATACAGTGCATTTTATGATACACCTCTCTCTTTCCAATCGGGGGTTAAATATAATATTATTTTATATTATTGATTGTTGGAAATAAAACTAACAACCAGATGTAGTGAGCAGCAGCAAGCAGGGTGGGTTATTCCCTGTGAATCCCATTCCCCGAGGATCCTGTCCCGGAGGATCCCGAATGTGATAAATGTGATTATATTTACTTTTGTTTTTATCGAGATCAGTGTATTTTTTTTCCCGGGAGCAAAAACAAATGTAAATAGAGACGTGCCTTGCGCGATCCAAGTGAACCACCCTGGATCGTTTGGTGTAGGTAGATACTACTAATGGATAATAATACTTATTATACTCGTATCATAATCATCAGCCTATTAACGTCCACTGCTGGCCATAGGCCTATCCAAGCAAGAGTACACCATCGAACACGATCAGTGGCTGCTCTCATAGAGTTCTTGCCAGCCACCCTGCATCGGTGTCGCTCCACCTAGTATTATACTAGTATACTGTTGTTTAATTGCATCACTTACTTATAATTACATAACCCCACCAATCTGCATTGAGGAGTCCATGTAATGATGGTCATAGTGGCCCAATCACCTTAACCACCCATAAAGAAGGCCCATGGCTGTAAACTACCAGTGGACATTAAGATGGCTGATAAATTCTATAAACTATTCTATAAAACACCCAGATTAGCATATTATTATGTTTCAATCGTATTAATAAAATATTCAAGTAGATTGGGACTACTTTTGATAATTTATAATATAAGCAGTAAGTATAAGAACAAGAGTACTTAGGTACTTAAGTATTATATTTTTATAGCTATACTTACACAGGCCAGTTGAAAAAAAATGGAAAATAATTTTGTCAAACATGCGTTTTCAACTGAGTCGTCCCCTCGAATCAAAGAAATCAGTTTACCGGTAGTCCTGTAAGAATCGAACCCACGACGACATTATCGCAACCAGGGAGTAAAATATCGATAAAAAAATATATCGATATAAAAAAATATCGATAAAATTTATCGATATTTCTATTATCGATAATTATATCGAAAAAAATATCGATAATTAATAATCGATAAGGCCTTGCTGCGTCATACCATGTATGCATGTTGCCAACTTTACGTCCGTCTGGATATTGTCTGGTGTGGTGTGGTGTGTGTGGCTCACACACTCACACGCCACACACATGGGGCGCGCCGTTGCTGTTATTTATCTTTTACTTATATTCTTTTAGCGCATTATAGTTATGATTAATAATTATGTTAGTATTGTTTTATAATATGTGATTGACATGCGTTAGAAAATGAATCCTTATAACTGAATAAATAAATTACCGGATAGTCAACCATCTTTTTTAAATTTTTGATGTCGTTTTTTTATTTAACTTAGTGCTACTTTTGGCGGCGCATCAGATATTGAAGATGACCATATATTATGACGTGCCAGATTCTTTGGTGGTAGATTTTTATTGATGATATCCACCATATTCCATCCAATCATCCTTAGAACGTATGAATCTGGAACCCATCATTCTTTGGTTGGGAGATTAAAATTAAAAAAATATGTTTTATTTTAATTAATAACGTCTTTGAAATATTCATTTAAACATCGTGTCCTAAACGATTAATAATTGTCCTATTACACCAAAAAATGTAAGTATTTAAATTAAAATTTTAAAACATAAGAACCTATAAAACTTTATTTTAAAATTTCGCTTTTTATTAACCGGTAAAAACGCTCTTCGCCATGTTCTGACGTCATAAAATTTGTAACCAACCACTTGACAGTGTTGACAGTGTCAAGTGGTTGTTTACTTACCTTAGGGTAGTTCCACTTAACAAAGATCTTTCTCCAATATGCATTTGATTAAAGAAATTTGAAGACTTTGACGTTCAATTTTATACATTCAACATCCATCTTTGATAAGTGGAATACACCCTTACTTATATGTAGAAAAAGTGAAAGTGACGTTTATTTGTTTGCAAATTTAGAAATCCAATACGTCTCAACATAGTGTAGGCAATGAACAGATTCTTTGTATGAAGACCCATACACTAATTCCTCAGTCGATGAAACTTTGCTGAGTTATAAAATAGCATGAGCCATAAACTTTTAAATGATTATCCAAAAAAAAACTCACACGGAAGTTAGGTATTTATACATAAATATACAAATCTGTTTATATATTGAACCGAGTAATTTCTCAGTTTAAATTTATTTTACCAAATGAGTTATTTATACTAGTATGTGATACTTGATGAAAATCCAAAACTTTTTTCAAACATGAGTATGCTTGGCAAAATGGTATAATTCCGTTAAAAAGTTCGACAGAGACATTTTTCAGTCCAAGTCACGCCATTTTGTTTTATTAAAATTTGGTGTTATATATATATATATATATATATATATAATATGATATAAAATATTAAAAAACCATAAAATGATTTTATTGTAGAAAAAAAATGATTTTACAAAACCTTTACCCTTAACATTTTGCTTAAGAATTTTACAAAATGTTAACTTTGAAACATAACACGTTGTTCGGGCTGCTGCGTAGGTTTCTCTTCAATAAAGCTCAGTTTGTTGCGCAGTTAAATATATAATGAATAAAATAGCGAATTACAATAAAATAGATAAAATAGCGAAAATAATGGACAGAAGTAAAATTTTGTGCGTATAGGAAGATGCGAATTTTGAATGTGACGGATCTTTAATTTTTAATAACGAAATTTATTTCGCGCGAAAACTTCGATTCGGGGCGCCCCAGATGAACTTCATTGGTCGAACGCACGGGCCGCGCAGCCAATGGACGTACGGCTGCTGCAACGTTCCAGTAGACGCAGCTCATCATGGTCTTCAATCAGCTTGCTCGAACACACGTGTTTATTTCTAAAATATCGTACTACATAAAAAAAGCTAAGTGCTGTAATTATTAACTAAAAGTCCAATCTTTTATTCGCCATTAATAAATATAAGCGATAATTATTTAATTCCTATTTATATAACTTTAAAGTGGAAAGTGACCAAAACCGGTACAGTGGCCAAAACCGGTACGCCTGCTACTATTAGATGTTAGTTTTAATCTGCAACTTGGCAACATTAACTTATTTTTGTATCGTGATGGATATTTCGATGGAATATCTTGTTGTTTTGTGTAAAATTCGCTATGTTTGCGTACAAATTTGCAAACTTCGTAAATATACAAACACGGCAGGGGCAATTTCTAGAAACTGTGTCTATGTGAACTTGATGACAGATAAATATATAAGTACTTAAATATTTTTTGATTGTAAATACATACTTATTATACATAGAAAACACCCAGACCAAGACAAATAGACATGTTCATGCACACAAATATTTGTCTTGTTCGGAAATCGAACCCGAGACCTCTGGCGCGGAAGGCAGGTAGTTTGCTCCTGCGCCAAATCGGTCGTCAGGTATCGTCAGGTAAATATAAGTACTTACTTATTTTAAAATAAACAAATACAAAAGTCACTTTACCGTGCGTACGAAGTCGCGGGCAACAGCTAGTATTGATATAAAAACATATATTCAAACAAAGCTTCAAATAAATTCAACAAAATGCTATCAAAAAGAAGTCGTAATGCATTCGTATCGTAATTTGTTATCGTATTGGGTCATTAGTTACGATGTATTCGTCATTCGTATTGGTATCGTAATAGCCACAAATAGGGTAAATTACTAAAATACGCAAAAAACGCATTTTAGTTGGTAGCTATCTGCCGCTTGCCAAAAAACGCAAAACAAAATCAAACGCTTGTCGTCTTGCCGTTGTTGTCGCTCCGACGATAATCCCCCGATCCGATCCTCTCGCCCTGCTAAGTTTGGCAACGTCGCGCGTCGCACTCGCACGTTTCGTACATTATCGATATTAAAATATCGATAAAATTATCGATATTTTAATCGCTATTTCGTATCGATATCCAACTATCGAAATTTTATGCTTATATCGATATTTTTCAAATATCGATATAAGTCCCTGATCGCAACCCGAAACTCAGTCGTCGTCAAATTGAGAAAGTATATGCTCGAAAATTAAACGAAAAATATATACCTAACTACTGTCGTTAAGTAATCTTTTTTATCGTGTTTTGTCAGTCGTTAATCTAAAAAGTATGGGTTTTGTGCCAGATTTATGTTAATCCCCTTTTTATCTGATAAAAGAAAGTGTTTAAGTAATGTAAAATATGGGTTTGCAAAATACTAAGTAAAAAACTGTCCAAATTTAACTTATATAAATAGGTACCTATGTTATTTACAGTCGCCTTATCTAACTCTTATCGTTAGACTGGACATACCTATCCAAAGACATTATCTTTCTTATGGTCTGTACCTGGTACTGTAGACACAATATTTCTGTAGACAATCAAGCAGGCGTGTTGACTCAGCTGTGATTGCACGTGGCAATACCACGATACGTCTGACAGCTTTATCAGCTTGGATTGTAAACGAATTGCTTGTACCTACTTAAAAAAAAAAGTATTAAAAACAAACTACGCAAACGTCGTAAAAGTTAAAACTGCATGTTTGTGTGGATTTCAAAGGCATTTCTTTCAGTAAAAAAAAAGTTTTCACGAACATATGACACTGGGCAGTATGGTACCTACTGAACATGATGTCTTTCTTCGTGTGGTACTCGTTCCCGTGGAAATATTGGGATAGAATATAGCCTATGTCACTCAGGGATAAAGTAGCTTTCTAATGGTGAGATAATTAAGTTTATCCAACAAATAAATAATCTAATCTTTCCTCTTTTTAATATTATAGTATAGTATAGATAGACATCATCATCAGCCATTTTAATGTCCCGACTGCTGGAGCAAAACCCTTCCTTATGGATGGATGAGAAACATGGGCCATCCACCAAACCACGCGGCCGGCGCGCTGAACTTTATGCTCAGCGAAATAGTTTTTGAGTTTATCCATTGCAAACAAACGAACAAATAAATAATCTAATCTTTCCTCTTTTTAATATTATATTATAGTATAGATAGACATCATCAACAGCCATTAAATGTCCCGACTGCCGGAGCAAAGCCCTTCCTTATGGATGGATAAGGAGAATGGACCACCCACCGAACCACGCGGCCGGCGCTAGACTTTATGCTCAGCGAAATAGTTTTTGAGTTTATCCATTGTTCAAACAAACGAACAAATAAAAATATCTCATCTTTCGTTTTTTAATATTATAGAATAGATAGACATCATCATCAGCCATTTAAATGTCCCGACTGCCGGAGCAAAGCCCTTCCTTATAGATGGATGAGGAAAATGGTCCATCCACCGAACCACGCGGCCGGGGCGCTCTGGACGTTATGCTCAGCGAAATAGTTTTTGAGTTTACAAACAAACGAACAAATAAAAATATTAATCTTTCCTTTTTAATATTATAGTATAGATAGACATCATCATCAGCCATTTAAATGTCCCGACTGCCGCAGCAAAGCCCTTCCTTATGGATGGATCAGGAGAAAGGGCCCACCAAACCACGCGGCCGGCACTGAACTTTATACTCAGCGAAAAATTATTATTCAAATGAACTGCGGATGCTGGACATTACAATAATTCTGGTTTGTGGATATACTTATTAGCTTAAACACGGTAATTCAATTAATATGTTGCTAACCAACCTTATTTCATTACAGTTTCTCTGCTAAAATTTGCAGAAACGCTCACAATTTTATTTCGTAAGTCTAGTACTTCACATAAATGCGAAAATGTCAGAAAAGTAGTATACATATCTATCTATACTAGTGTTCAATTTTAAATTTATTTGACCTGTTAAAGTTGTGGACACAGCTGTGGCTCGCCAATCGAATGGATTGGACATGTTTATTTATAAATGACTACTTAATTCATTCGATAGTCATACCCCAAAATGGAATGGAGTTGATACGCAGCCAATAGGGACATTTCAACCCAATTCACTGGCAAGAAGCGTTAACTATGAAACATTAGTCACAAGTTCACTACTTCATTAAAAGATGAACGAACACTGAAGACCATATCGACATCGCTCAATAGAATACGGTATTTTACTGATTTTTTTTTATTTCTTTAAAATGTTTTTCGAAATATTAGCTACACAAAACAAGTTTTCATTTTGAATTATCTTGAATATTTTCAAAGATATAGGACTTCAAACTTTATAATTAGACAAGGACAGGACGCTATCTTAGTGACGTCAGTGAGTTAGTAGCGTCATAGTCACGCCATAGAAGATTTCGTTTTAGAAAGAGACAGCTACAGTCAAAATCAAACAGACTATAATTCTTTTATTATAAAACAGATTCAAATTATTTTTTCACATTTGGTATTCTTAATTGCAATATTTTTTAACGTCATCATTAAATATCTTCATTTCAACAACAGTAAAATAGGTACCCTATTGTAAACCTACTTGGTCTACATATTTTCAATCTGGAATTGTATATTATTTGGGTTAAGTATAGCGTTCTATCTTCCAAGCACGTCTGTTTTTCGAAAGTGTGTGTATAAATGTTATATGTTTACTTGTAAATATATTTTTGTGTGTATCTCAAAGTTTGTGTGTAGGAAGGATATTTGGAACCATGAAACTGATTTTGAAAGTTCTTTCGCCGGTAGACAGCTACATTGTTCCCATGGGAAGGCGAAGTATTCGGTTAAAACCGAATGTAACAACTACTTCTTTATAAAACTATCAAGCGTGAAACATGTGGACGCATTATCTACGAAACGCTAATGACGCCGCGTTCAGTGGATACTAACTGACATAACAATACAGCTAACGATAAAGCGAAGTTAGGATAAGTAGTTTTCCATGTAGCAGTCCTTACCGTCTCGTCTGAGTACTACATACAAGTCGGAACCACTATTAAGTGCGAAATTCTTTTACAGACTTCGAATCGTCCGCCTTCACCACTCGATATGTTCTGAGAACAGAATCAATTACTCGCGACAAATTTACGATCTCTCGTTCATCGGAAACATCGCCGCATTTTGAGACAACACTTTAATAAAAATGTCGGCTTTGAAGCTTCGGTATTTGACGGCGAGCTCATCAAAATCGCATCAGACCGCATCTCACACCCGCTCACTAACTTATTCCCGCATTTTTAACACCCATTTCGGTTTTACTTTATTTTCGCGACTAGACGTCTCCTTTGCCACAGCGGGATGAGACGGGTGTAATAAAATTATAACGACAATTGTATTTTCACCTTAAACACGTTTTCGCTGGAAATTTTCAAGTAATTTCGCACTTGTGAGCTTTCGCATCTCGTGTATCGTCAAATTAAAGCTCTTTAAGTTTTCCATATCGTCTGAGGGCGCGGCGTTGGCGCCCGAACAATGTGGAATTTTCGCCATGTGAGACTAATTCACGCGAACAAATATCTGCATGACGAGACGTTCGATTTTTGCGAAGCATTCACACGTGTGCTCCCGAATTTTATGAATATCTGTCAATAAAATCTCTCAGGTACGCGAAATATTTTCAATACCGGATGGTACGCGTACGTCTTTGAGGTATTCCTCTTTGCGAGATTAACAAATTGTTCGCTTCACAAATTCGCCTACTCGCTGGAGTATCGACATTCAAGCGCTGCAAGCGTAATAAACGCTAGAGATTTACATAAACCGCCGTCTCCTTTGACAGTCGAATACTGATGAGTAAACGAGTTGCATTCAAGTGTAATAGCCGTGATGATATAAAACCCATAATTTCCCTTGGCAAGACATAATCCGTGTTGGAATGGCAACGCTTGAACTTTATTGTGCAAAATACTTGCTCGTTAGCAGTTTCTTGGCTGAAACGGTGTATCTTTATTTTCCATTCAATTATTTTGATAATAAATTTTCGCCAATACAATTCAATTGCATTACTGTGGAATATGCATCAGATAAAAAGCACACCAATATTAACGTGGAGCTCTCAGACATTGGCAAACAGGTCGGTTCGTAACGCAGCTACCGGAATAAACGTATCGAGCATCGCAAATACGAAACACTTGCAGACGCATTGTTTGAGATGGCCTTGATGAAAAATTGCTGTTTCGAATCGTCATCGATCGTGAGACTCAGTGCAAACACGCTGCAATGAAAGCAGCAGACTCCAGATAACCCACACACTTCGCAAAATTGGCACATCTGAAAATTCAATTACTTGTTTAAACCCGTATCAGGGGGGCTACCGCGTAACTTTATGGGTATGAACTTCATACGTTTTTGGGAACTTTAAGTCAATTTCATAAAGAAAATAGCCGCTATCAGTTCCTTGTTTTGTGACGCCGGGTATAACGATAGCTAGCTAACAACGTTTAACAGAACAAAGCATCAAAAATATATCAAAAAAAGGAATTCAAATGACACTTGAAGCCCATACCCATATCCAGATTTTTTAGCCGGTAGCCCCCCAGATCTAGTATCGGATATCTTGGAACTAATTGGATTTGCGGCGAGGTTAGTACATTTTGTTCGGTCTTTCAACGTTTCCCGAGCTAGACGTCTCGTTTTTCGAATTAAATTATTATCAGAGTCATACTTAATTGTGGCTAGTGCCGTCCGTCGGCGTAATATAATAGGAAAAGTTTCATTTGGCTAATTAAAAAAGGAGCCGCCATAGAGAACAATCCGGATTTATAGTCGTTATTCAACCTTTGACTCTGTTTGTTATTTTACGTTGAAAAGCTCGTTAGTAAATATTTCGCTTTACGGGTAGACCTAGACTCAAAATACAATGGGATATCATAACGTTGACAACTAAATGCGGATAAAGTTTATTAAAGAAAATGTTGACTTTTGCGACTTCAGCCAAAGGATATTAATAGCTTGCTTTGGCGAAAAAAACATATGAAAAAACTAAAATATCGTCCCGAGAAAGAAGTGTAAGTATAAATATTTTTTGTCTGGTATGTATGAGAAGTACCGCCACAAACCTGTTTACTACTATTGTTATCATCTTTAGTACGTAACATGTCCGGTAGTAAAACTGCAGGTGATTGTTTAATTATGTTTTGTTTTAATCACTTCCTGGCAGTTCGGCGCAGTAAAAGCGCACTCGGGAGGGTAGCGCCCCATGCAGCTCTTTAATTATCGCGTCACCTTCAATTCGGAAAGTTTTAATGTGTGTACGTTCGTTCTGCGGGACGCCGAGTGCTAACGACGCTTAAAGCGCACTCGTTCCTCTCGTCTACTTCAAACGAGCTCTTTGCGCTCTTGTTGTTTGAACAACGAAACAAGAGAACCGCGATTAAAGTACGGGAAATAATAAGTTTGCGCATCACACTACACTCTTCCATGTATTTGTACGTCTTCCAAGTTCGATTAAACTTTTGAGTTTACACCCGAGTCTAAAGTACGCATCGCGAAAGCATCGACGCTGCGGCGACGAGACCATTTCGAGACCACTGAGTCGACTTTACCGGCTGCCAAGTTTCCCCGCACTATGTAAATTCAGTCGTCGTACGTAATTAGAGGAATCTACTATCGTCGACTTCAGTTAAATAGCCCAGTCTGCTCGTGTTAACTGACTTCGAGCCGGAGCGGGCGCTTTCTGCCGTAATAGTTCGAGTGTGGCTGCCGTTATGTAGACAGCGCGGTAATGGCCGTACCTCGAGTCGTCAGAAAGTTTATGTGTCAGTTTAGTGCCTCGCCTAGTTATAGTAGACGAGGACTGTAAAAGGCGACGATTGCGAGACAAAGCGTGATCGGATTGAGTAAATAAATAGTCTGCCTCGGAGTGCTCATCAATCTTGCAGTACAAAAGTAAATTGTGCAAGTTGCCTCGTCGCAGTGGGTTCGTCGCCCGCAACCACGAACCTCACTAAACTTTCGTGAGCGCGACACTTAACAATTTAATTGTCACTCATTAGTCCTAAAGCGACGACTCTAGTTCTATTTTAATTAACTCGCTAATTCATAGACGTTTCATTAGTCGAGCGCTTTAGTCTTCCATTTTTCAAAGCGTCCAACGATGCTTCGGGATTTACAACAGACTATCAATCATAAGTACGTTGTGTGTCGAGCGAGCATCTGTTCGCAGGGCAGAATCAATCATGTGGGTCGGCAGACGGTCTTGGGGCCTCATATTTATCTCCGTACGAATTGACGACAAGGCTGATGAATGAAAATACATAATGAAATGAGGAAGCACACATATTCTATTGTCCTTAATATTTCGATTGCGGTTTATAGCATAGAAACCGGAATTGATGTTTGTGTTGAAGTAAGATATCATTGCAATGTTTGCTATGCCGGATGGCGGTTGGCACACCCCCGCGTCGCCTCCTCCCCTACGTCTCTTGGCAAACTGCACTGCACTTTACTGCAAATCATACCGAGTTTGTTTGTGCAGGTCAACGCTCTTGCAGAGTACGTTTTATGTGTTCCTGGTGTCACGACGTCACTCTAATAATAGATAGGAATGCTTAGCATCAATATTTTGTACATTGGTATGCGCGAGTTCCTTACTTATGCGTCCCGCATTCTGTTTCATGTGGTTTGTTATTGTAGGCAATCAGTTGCAATATTCACATAGTAATGAAACAAATGACAGGCGCAGGCCAAACAATGGCAGTGTCCCTATTTCCAAACGAGGAACAAAAGTAACCAGTTTTGCGCATAGAAATTTGTGTATAGGCGTGGAGCTTTGACAGTTGATAATATGTTTAATTAAGTCGTTTCTCCGTGCCTACGCTGCAACAGTAACTCGTTAAACTTTCATTATTATTCGCTCTCACAAATTGCTCGTACGTGAACGAATTGTGCTCACAATCGATCTCTGCGGCGCTCGTGAGCCTTTGTTTGACTTCGACTCCGAATTCAGCGTAATTGCCTTTCAGCCTTTCATTATTCAACTTTATGCAGTCATTTACTTGGGTTATTACGAAGGGAGAGTTGCCGCGGTAAGTGTCGTGGGTGGATGCATTAATCGTAATATGTAAATGCGGGGATATGAAATATTGAAATTGCGAGCGTGTTTTACAATACCGTCTTTGCTCTAAGATAATAATATGAAAACTTCTTTAGCGGCGTTGTTCACTTTTTTTGTGATGGGTAAAAAATGTTAAACTCGCGTCAGGATCACGTGACCGACAGATCGAAAATTCGTAACACGGACACGTGAGCTGGGTGCCTACCAACAACTCTTATTGCGGTTTTGTTTAGGAACCTAAACTGATCTGCTTCGCTTATTCGTACCACGACAGCTTAATATCAATGACAGCGATTCAGTGATCATTCAATGACATTTCACAGCCGCTGAGCTGTCATCAACTCTTATTTGACTTATAACTCGGCCAAGTTAACATGACACCTGCAGGTTATACCCGTCCCTTTCACTCTTCGGGCATGACAGAATCGAGTGAAAGAGACGGGTAGAAGAAATAAGGACACAAATCGTTCGGTCATTCACATTTAGCAATTCATTTGCGATCCAGTTTTTAGAAGGTTTACGAAAGAAAGCAATTAATTTTAGGAACCTATTCTGCATCGCGCTATTTTTGAATCGCTGTCTTAAAGTTGATGGTAGGCACCCTGATCGAAAAACTGTTACAATGTCATTAGAATACGAAGGCAAATTTCGCCACCTTTTCTTAAGTTGTGATAGCTCAGGTTAGAAAACTAGTCCGTATTTGTTTATTTTTTTGTCATATTCCTTTTTTATTTTTGTGAAAAAGTCTAGGGCCCTTTTCACTTCTGCCGGCACTCCCGGAGTGCAACCGGTGTTTTTTTTAATGTATTTTCTCTTTTGTTTCAGATTGAGGACGAAGGTAACCATGGCAACGATGACACGCGTCTGTTCATCTTGTCGACGCTGGCTGGTCAACACAAGCCAAAGGTGTCGTGCGCTCTCTGCAAAGAAACTTTACACGTCTTCGATCGGTATCCTCTAGTTGACGGAACTTTCTTCTTGAGTCCGAGACAGCATACCAGCAGCGCTGTAGAGGTAAGCAATAAGTAATTACTTACGACTAGGCATCGGATTATATGCACTATCAGTACGCCAAAATATGCACAGTAAAAATCTTAATTATAACTTTTCTTAACGTTCATTGATTTCCATCACTCACTCATGACTACTGAAATCAATGAACGTTTAGAAAATTGGCATACTGATAGTGCATTATAATCCGATGTCTATTACTCCTATTGGCCTTATTATAAACGATATGCCTGCTCATTATGGTACATTTAAACAAACCACCGAACCAGAACAATGCTTACAAAATATGCCGGAAGTTAATAGATTAGATTTCAGAAGTTACGTCTAAGCAAACAATGGGACGCCATTAAATTCAATGTTGACTTTCAGTGTAGCTTTGTTTATTTCGGGATGACGATTAAAGCAGACAAATTACAACTTCTTTGGAAACTTAAATAAGATCTCGCAGTTTGCACAAGTTTGTGCAAAATACCGTTTCGTCGCATTTCATATGACTGAGCTTCTTGGCTCACGTATTTGTTTAGTGAATTAAGAGCTCGAATACTTGCATGTTTGTTTCTAAAATTACCATCTCCCCCTAAAGTATATTTTATAATGATTTCCATTTTAAACGGAATTGGTTTAGGACTAAAAAGTGCAAATCACAGTGATTTGTATGGTACATTTTTAAGTTAAGTACTTTGAGCGATGTAAAGAATTTTCTCATTAACAGTGTTGATGAGTCATTTTCTTATTACTTAAACAATGGTACTTATTAATAAGGTGTGGTCGTCTGAATTGTTATCTAACAAATCAGATTGAGTGACGACCGATTTGGCGCAGGGGTAGGCTACCCCACCTGCGCCAATGGTCTCGGGTTCGATTCCCGAACCAGACAAATATTTGTGTGCATGAACATGTCTATTTGTCTTGGTCTGGGTGTTAACTATGTATATTAAGTATGTATTTACAAACAAAAAGTATTTAAGTATATATTTATCCGTTATCAAGTTTTCCATGATACAGTTTCTTAATGAAATTAACATGGGCTTAGATAATTGGTGTGAATGTAAAAAGTTATTTTCAACACACTTGCTCATAAAGTGAGCCTTATTACATCGATCTTAGGGCCATAAACCGAACTATAACCCACGCGTGCATAATAATATTACAGTACTAGTTGCGTAATAGAATTATCCCTACAAAGTTAAGTAAGTACCTAACTGCAAATTATATGCGAGTAAACAGAGACTTTTCAATTTAACCGGGTAATACAGTATCCCTACAAAGTTAAGTTAGTACCTAACTGCAAGTTATATGCGAGTCAACAGAGCATTTTCAATTTCAGCGGGTAATAGATACAGTTCTTTTTTTGTAACAACAAAGAGGTTTTATACGGCTGAAAATCCATTTACGTTTTTAGAATAAATAAATGTGTCCCTAATTAAGACAAAAAACATAATTAAGTATATTATTATCAAATTATTTATAATTCACAATAATTTGTTATAAAACATTTGCATTTTATCACTATTATTATACTTAATTATTTTGAAGTAGGCTGTATGGCTGTATGTAATCAATCACCTCACATTGGGCGCGTGCAAAAAAAAAAACTTGCGCGCTTTTTCCCTTAGTTAATATTAAGTTAATACAATATGTATGCAATAAATGTTTGTTTTTCCTCGCAAGTGTGTTGAAAAAGTGCGTATGAAACTCGTGAGCAACTTACTCACTAGACACTCGGCTGATTTACGCCCTCGCCTGCGGCTCGGGCTGCAACCCACAGCCTCGTGTATAATGAGCAACCTAAGCTCACTTGTATCATAATATACTATTATTTATTTAGATGTGAATCCTTCATCGATTCAGAATTCCATGTCTTACCAAACCTATTTCATAGGTCTTCATTTGTTTTTGAAATATATCAATTTTGTTGTCTAGGTCAAAGTGGAAGGCCGTACCCAATACCTGACGTGCGTCTGCATGGGCTGTCTGGAGAGGTGCGACCCAGAGAGGACGATCCGCTGCCGGTTCTGCGGCCAGAAATGGGACGGAACGTCTCTCGTGCTTGGGACTATGTACTCTTATGACATTTTCATGGCGACGCCGTGCTGCGCTGAGAGGTTGAAGGTTGGTTTTATTTTATGCGACTAGGTGAAATTTATTAACAACAATCTGCAGAGGTACGTTAATTATTAAGTATAAATCAAGTCTACAGTGTCCTCTTTTCTCTTGTCTACAGTGCAACAGTTGCTACAAGCCTCTCTTGCATCCTCAGCAGCGGCTAAACTACTCGGACTACTCACATCCAGTGACGTGCCCGCACTGCTGCGTGCTCGACACGCACTTCGTCAAACCTCTCGCCTACTGTTTCACAAAGAGGGCCTTCCCGCTATTCCAGCAGTGGCCATAACAGACGGCGGTGCCGGGGACCTCCCCCGGCACCCCCCCTGCCTCCACTGACGCGTGGAACTTTGCACCGTCGCCACCTCGTCGCGCCTCGCCTCCCGCCCTGCGTCCCGTCGTCAATACAAGCATGGCGTCCCGTGCGCCAGAACCTGAAGAGCCAACTAAATACGTTGCCCCAACTCTCGCCAGCATCACCGAGTCGCTCAACCTTCTTGGTTTGAGCCCGGAGACGCTGGCGATGAGCTTGGGAGAGTCCCTCGCCGAGAGATACCTCGCCGCGCTCAAGCCCAAGCAGGCCGAGCGCCCCCTGCCGATCGTCGGCGGCTGCGGCCGACCGCGGCCGACTCCTCTCGCCGAGCCTTCTCATCTTCAGCTGTTCTCGAACGACTTCATCGACTATTTGAACCAAATCGCATAAGCGGCGGTGCCAAAAGACTTTTTTTCGCGAACTTTTAAGTGCGTTCCAAGGACCGGACATTAGAAATAATTTCTGTTAAATTAAGTTGGTATTATTGAAAATAATTTTATCTGTCGGTTTAGATCATACTATTGATTTTATTTTAATTTTATTCTGCACTTTGTTGATTAGATGTTGATTTTTATCGGAAATAATAAATTAGCGATGAGACGTGAAGCCAGAAATTGCATTTTTGTTTTGCCGATTGCATCATAATCCGGTGTGGATTCCTTTTGAAGGAATTGATGGAGAGGTTTTTTAAAATTATTGATTACCTTCGATTTCAGTGATACTGATAACCCTATCTGATAGGGGTTTGAGTGGTGTGTTGTTTAGTTCAATTTAGTTTATTAGTTATGTTTTATTTTAGCAAAATTTTAAACCTAACTTAAGTGTTATACAATATTTTCGTAGGTTTATTGCGACCTTTTTTTTCCTCCCACCAAATGGCACTTTAGACGTGTAAGGGATTTCAACTTGAAGATGCCATGTTAGTTTATTATCTCTTATATCAGTTTCATTTAATTAATATAATTTACACATAATTTAATCAACAATAATAATGGTAGAGGATTTCTAAGTGTAAGTCATTGCTGTGTCACCAATAATATGATTAGCTTGTCTATATCTATTACAATTACGGTAAGGTTATATCTTTAAATTGTTACTTTTGTTTTGTTCTATTTATTTGTTCTCAGTGATTAGCGGAACTTGTTCTAATAATAGGTACTTATTGGGGATTCAAGTTTAAATGTTTCGAAGTTGTGCCATATCAAACAAAAGAGTATTGTTTATTTGTTTTGTGGGCGTAAATTATCAAAATTTATGTAAACCACTAATCATTGAGACTTTTGTGTTATTTAAAAACACTGAAAGCGAGAGAAACTTTCACATTTTTGTTAAAACTTTGGCTAAATTAAATAGTCTAGAATTAAGGGTTTTCTTATAATTATCATGAATGTCTATTTATTTATAAGTGGATAGCGCTTTGACATTTAATAAGCGTTTAAGTGATGTGCACTACTCTTAACTGTTTAATGTTAACTTTTTAGATAAGGTTTTTATACATTTGATACTTATTACTCGCAAAGTGATTACAAGTGATAAACATTAGTTATATAGTGCGTGTTTAGTGATAACAAGTGGTGCGGATAGCTAGGCGCATACGAACCAAATTGTTTACATAGCGTAAAGTGATATGGGCGGATTTATTCGCTAAATTCTTAGGCAATAATTCTTATCAAGACTTGACACTTTTGTAGGTAATTTTTGCATTGTCCTTCTAAATCGTACTGCCATTTTACTAAAATTTTGGGATTAATGTGCCTTGTGCCACTGTCGTGAAAGAAAAAGCGAGCGTGATGGCGATGCAGAATAGCGCGCGCGCCAAAAAGTAAATTTTAGATGGGTCCAAAGTTAAAATGTTGAGTATAAACGTTTCGTATTACAAACATCGATAAATCAGACGCAGAGAAAAACAAATGACGTTATTAATGAATTGGTTCGCCTTAAAAGGATTCGTGTCAAGGTGTGTTCGGGCGCATTAATCCCTGTACTCTTTTGGACTGACTTGGTCACGTTCGTATGTGTTGTGTAGTACGTAGGTTCATCATCGTACGCCTCATCACCGCTATCATCCGCATCACTCCTCATTATCATCATCATCGGCACTGTTTGAGAGGACGGCTACTGGCTACTAAGCCCTTTGGAGCATGCGATTTTTTTTATACAAAAACACTTTTTAAGTTTTGTGACCGACCTTTTTTATGGTTGGTTCGGTTGTTTCGTATTTTATTGCTTTCGATTTTCGTAACATTAATTTGATCGTAATATCTACCTCAATATTTATTCTGTTGTGTTTCACTTATGTTGTCATCAGTTAAACTTATTTTTTTGTTCGAGTTTTCATATTTTTTGTTACTTACTTACCTAGTTAAGTAAATATCGTGTTTCATTAGAGCTATAGCAGTCAGTAGTCTTGTGTGGTTGTAATACCTCATAAAATATATTTGAATTAGTATCCTTCGCTTCGAAATTACTCTAAGAATGAATCTATCACAATATTATATTTATCTAATTCCCTAAACATAGCATGACGTCATAGTATTGTAAATTATGCCGTTTCTCTACTAATCGCAGATGCTTATCAAAAAATGTTTAATAAGATATATTCCATATTTCTAGTTTAGCCATAAATCGATAGTACATAATTTCAACAATATCAAAGAACCCTAATTATTTTAATCGTACCGGCCGAGTCGCGGTGGCATTTCATATGTTAAACAATTTTAATTTTATCGAAGTTTGCTCGTTCGAATATAGAGTTATATTTAAAAGTTTAATATACATTTATCTAAATGTATATGTACTCAATAAAGTATTTGAAAAAATAAAATTAGCGAGCTGTTGTTGGTATATTTAGAAAAATATTATGAACCAGATCATCTGATGGTGACCATGTACAAATGTGAGTGAACTGCCACCGTTGCTCGGTCCATAGTGGAAACGACACAAATTATAATGTCATATTGTTTAATAGTCAATACAGAGCCATCTACGTAGATTTATAATCATATAACTTGTTTAAAATGACTATAGAGTTGTCAGTAATTTTATATTCCGGTACAAACACAAAATAATTATTACTATTTTGGAAACTATATCAGTCCTCCGACGCACCAGTAAGGCTGTTTATTTACTATTTTATAGATTTCAATATTAAAGAAAATAGTGAATTATAGTAAAATCATTGTGGCTCCTAAAGATGGTAATTCCGGTTTTAGATAAATGCCAATCATTTAGTTGCATAGTACAACTTTACACGGTAATGTAAGTATTAAAAAAAGTATTTAGTATATCACAAAACCAAACAACTACCTACTTATTAAAAATATTACGAACAAATCTACCATTAGGTACATATTTGAATTCTTGACAAGCCGATTTTTCTAAATTAAATTAAGTATTTTCTATACTTAAATATTACGAAAAATACCTTTTGTTCTACGTCTAACTTTTGGGTTTCAATTTATTAAATAAATAAATATTCAGATATCCGATCAAAAAGGTTTGCCAAGAAATGTTAAAGAGAAAAGTTTAGAATTTTACTACTTATCAAAACATTTTCTTTAAACCTTTTTTATACGAATCGTCGTCAATAACTTCCTAATTCTTAACGTATTTACAAAAACAAATACCAAACGCTTCTAAAGGTTGTACCTATAGGTTAAAAAGAGGACAGAAAAGTACCCGTTAATTTCGGTTCTTCCTCCTAACAAACTAACGATATTATCAAAACATGTGTTTAATTAAGTATTCATATTTTAGTCAGTTATTGTTCAGTTTTGATAAATTTAATTACACGAACGTTGCCAACTTTATAAGTTTATTTGCACATATTTGTTAAATTTATGTAATTAATAATAATTTATTTAAACACCTACATTCGATTTTCTTCATGTTGAATTTTAATGTAATTTAGTGAATTGCTTAAAAGTACAAAGAAACGATTTGTTACTTTTGCAAATTTTATAAAGTAAATCAAATACATATTAAAGGTAACTCTCATCTAGGTAATCTTAACGAAATAGTTGCTGTAACAATTCCTAATGTAACCCGCAATTGTTTCACTGCACAAACGATTAGCCCGTTTTGTAAGGAAATTTCGTTTTGGTTCGTTGAAATTTAGGAGCGAAAATTGTTATTTATTATAAAGAAGCTATATCTTGTATCGGTTTTTTGAATTTTAAGTACGTATGTAACTATCTATTTTATCAAATGTACTAGTGATTTGTAGAAGCACAGTAGAATATCATCGGCATAATATTCGTTGATCTATCTATAGGTATCGTGTCTCGCTTTGAATAGGTTAATCTAATGATTTTTTCCATAGTAGTTCTTATTTAGAAACGTAGGATTTCCTTTGATATAACGTGAGAATGGGATGGATGAATGTGATCACACTTTACATTAGTTTTAGTCATGTTTTCTTCTTTATATTTGCTATAGCCGCCTCTAGTAAGGTGAATGTGAACATTCTGGTCAAAGCGGCTGCGTCTCGCGGCTCCAATGTAGCGTATGTCAAGTTAAAATTTAAATTTTCGTGATAAATTAATTGTAACGAAGCGCAATCGGTGTCATGCCTGCCACTATCACTGCCGGCTATGAATACTAAATTTTTAGCCGTACTAGAGTCTTCGTCAAACTAAATTCTACAGTAAAACCTTTTCCATTTTACAACAAAGTTTATCCAGACAAATCTTTTTCTATACCAGTAAATCAAATCAGACTTTTGTATGTAGAAATCTAAGTACTTAGTTAGGATAACGAAATTGAAAAAGGTCACTTTTGGGGGTTCTAGTAACGGTCTTCAAACAAAATAGGCTAACAGGGAGACCTGATTGTGTGTGATGTGTTAAGGCTTATAAAGCTGGCGAAATTAAGGGCAGGTTAGAGTGTGACATTCTATATCCACATTAAACCCAGCGTCCATAAACTTGAAGCTCAATATTACCAAACGCGTTGGCTGATTCTAGTATACGGCTGTAATTGGTTAGTGAAAGATGCAAAACAAAACGTGTTAATTATATTTTGATACTCGATGTTTTCTACACTAAGGTAGTGTTCGTGTAAATCTTTCGTGTTAACTCGTGTAGATAGGGTTACGTCGCCCGCTATCGCATTTAGTAGTTCCAACGGACCAGTTCTGCAGCGCAGCGCTGTATACAATCTTAATATTCCATTTCACTGACTGAATTTGTAAGATAAATCCAGATATTTGCTATCTCTGACTAACAAATGCGATGGGAATGTGAAAAGTGATATCACTCATTAGCAAGAAGTCCGGACTCCAGACCGGCGGCTTGCTAGCCGGCACCGGTAAGTACTGCGTAGGTCGAGAACTGTAGTGTACCACGAAAACTATCGTTATGGTAATTGTATTAAAAACTATACTATCTGTCAAAGTGCTTTTGTCAAATAAGTAGGTATCTATTAAATTTTAGTTCCTTATAGGACCGAAAGAGGCACTGCTCTTGTTTTCATACAATATAATACAATCACAATAACGATACCTAGTTTTTTATAGCTAGGGACAGGGCTGCCAGATGTACAGATTTAAATCATATTAGTAGGTACGATTATTAGTAACACCTACGATCACAAATTTTTCAGAAAATTTCTAATTTAATATGGAAGTACGATTATTTATTTTGCCGTGTACGATCCTTTTTTCCATGTATTTCCCGAGTTTGTAAGGTTTTTGTACAGGTGTACGATTTTTCAAAATTTAAGGTACGATTATCGATTTTTCGCATATGGCAGCCTTGGCTAGGGGTAGGTACTGAGCAAGCACTCGTCGACTAGCTCGCGTAACGATCGGAGAAGCCAACAACTAATTGGTGATAAATCTTACGAATTGGTTAAAGATAATAATTAAGTTATTGCGTGGCAATTAGAGTAACGATTTTTACAGCGCGGGGTGCATCAGGGTATGAGTGTCATAATTTTTAAAACTTAAAACTTTTGTACTTTCGTAAAGGTAACAAGTAATTTAGTGTTAAAAATTTTCTAATAATAATGTGTAATGTAATGTAATATACATTTTTTTACTGGAAGTGTAGATGTAGTATTTTTGTAAAACGAAATTGAGCCTCGGGCTCGTACGTGTATCACAGCGATAAAAGATATTGTGTAAGACTATTTGTTCGTCCAATTTTGAGGAGCAATCTTGGTTGGAGCACTTTTAAGATGGACTAATGATATCCATCGAGTCTAAGGAGTATTGCACAAGATTCCTTCTCGACATTAGGCATTCAAAATTTGAGGTCATTATTATATGTAGGCTTAGTAATTTTAACTGTCTATGCATTTTCTAATTGATCAAATGCTTTGTAAGTCATTACAACTTTGATTTATTGGTTCTGATATTATCTAACTTTCTTTAATTTCGTCTAGTCCGAGTTATTTTTTCGTTTATCACTCGCATCAGGATTGCTTATAAAGTGATCGTTGCATTATTATTACACCATTTTTCCAAAAAGATGATCTCATAGATGAGATTAAGTTTATTTCGGCTTTTCAAAAATCAAAGTTAAATGATGTCTCGACATGGCATTATCATTTGTAAAAGTATGTTTGTATGAATGAATATCTTTCGTATTACGTTCAGAAATATTCCTTATTGTGTAGATACACTGGTTGTCTAACCACGATAAAAAATACTTAGTTTGAGTGTGGTCGTGTCATTTTTTTATATAATTACTTCGATCTCTTTTAGTTTATTTACAATTTACTGAAATATGGTTGGACACTTGTCAAGGAAATGATGTCAGAAGCTCAGAAGGAAATGACAAATGATTAGTTTAAGTAAGTTATAAGTGCTTGGAATAATCTTAAGGTTTAAAGTATAAGTATTCACTACTAAATACTACTTATACCATTTAAAAATTGATATTATTTTTTATTAAAATCTTCTATACGCCAGCGTATATTTTTGTACATTCACTGAGGATGCGTAAGGAATTGGCACTAATGTTTAGAATAAGAATATTTCTGGTTATGTCAAAGAAGAGAAAAGTTCCATTTTGTAACGATTTAAAAAATTTAAAACGAAAGCTATTAATTTGTAACGATAGTGAGCGTTGTATTGTCTATTTTGTAATGTTGGTAAAGCATGACTAGCTCTAAGGTTGTTTCAGAAAATTGTAATAAAACTGTGGGGATGAAAAAAATATGTTATATTTTATACGGATACTGATATTGCGCCCGTTGCAAAAGCGGCGGGCTATGTGTTACTTTACGAATGTAGCATGTAAGTTTACTCTTTAAAAGAGTTTTCGCAGGTAGTAGTTTTAGTAAGCTTAGTGTTTTTTATACCGGCTTGATGTTGTGACATTTATTATTAATATGATATCGATAACGCAGAATAACCGAACATGCGGTAACACTGATCAGTATAGCAGAATGTGTAGTGGGTATAAGGTGGGATTTTGTTTTCGTTTCTGTCGGGCTAAGACGGGCAGCATTCCTGCAGTTTTGTGATCCTAACCAAAGTGTTGCTGTTCGCAAGCATATCATTTTAATACGACGCTAGATACGTTTTCGGTACAAAATCTTAGCGAAGTTTTTATTCGATTAATAATAGATTGTTAGACAAATCCGTTGTCAGTCTTGTAGTGGACGGTCCTTATAGATCTCCGATTATAAAGCCGTTTCTAGTCGACTCCATCGGCTTGCGAGTTGATAATACTTAATACCTATCGCGCCGGCCCGATCCATTGCAACCCTGGCGATGAACCTGAATTATTTCAGTTATTTAGCAGAATTATATTATTGTCTAGTATTTCCGATTATGTTACGTTTTATATTGCTTATATTATATATTATGAATACAATGTTTATTAAGTATTTAATATTCATTTTGATGAGGACCTAGTCGATTCTCTATATATCACATCTCCCAAAGTACAAATTCCTTGTTGTTTAGTCCAATTTTGTTTGACTGTTAATGAATGGAAATTATTTTAATGAGCGTCGTGTCCGCGACATTCTTGTCAGCGATGTAATTTTTTATGGAAATTAACCTTACCAACGTATATTGAAAAACGTTTGTCTCCTTCTGATTCCTTTCGAAACGATAGTGACAGAGATACCCGAAACGTGTTTTATTTATACGTTTGTGAGGATCAGGCCTTGTGTGCGACACGATTTAAACACTAATGACCGCTTATTGCCTGGTCTAGCGTATCGTTTATTAATTACTCGTATCAAATGTATCGGTGAAATACTGTTTTACTATTAATTGTAAAGCATAATGCCTGCTGCTTATGTGCAAGGTTCCAACAGTTATTCAAATTTCAATGTCAAATTATCTTAAAAATCCAATGCCCTATTGATAGTAATAAATAGCTGATGAAATTGCTCGAATTGGAGACTGACAAATATATTGAAAAGCAATAAAATATCTTTGTATGTAATTTAGGTGTACCTTATGATTCTAAGTACAGTTTTATAAAAACAATTTATTTTGCGTTAGTAACTGGGTATTATTCTGAGTGATTGTCAGCTGTTTTTTAATATCATCAACCAAAATAATTGGAACCTGCCTTAAAAATTTCGGTAAATCGGAATAAATGTATACCTATCAGTAAAACTTTCAAGGTTCTTATTGTCATAAGAAAATAGTTGAAATACAACCAATTACCTACTTACTTACCAATTTTTTTATTAAATCTTGTGCCGATTCGGCGTTTAAAATTTATGTTAGCAGCTTTTAATTAAGTTTAATTAGATTAATTTTTTATTAATTTACCTATTTTTAGTTAATGCACAATATAATAACACAATACTTTTATGTTCCATTTTTCTTTAAGTATACCTACTAATTATTTCATACATATGTTCAGATATTTAGTGCTGAGTCAAATGTTTTAGGAATACTTTTTGTTTTTTTTTCTTACCATTATATAAGTTATACGTAATCGCCTACTACACATTGTCCAAACGGATTCTAACTAACAATGGCATACTTATATTACAAATGACACTATACCTACGATGAATACAATGAAACCTTTATAAAAAATAAAAATATGAAATAATTTCACATGTTTTATTTATTCAGCACCTTTACACCTTTAAGATAATTCAAATTAGCAAAACCACCAGTGCCAGCGGGTTTAAATTAACAATATGTGGCGGCGCGCGTACAGTCGCAGTAAACCGCCTCTGTGGTCTAGCGCTAGTGGTTCCCACCACCGATTTCAGACCCAGGGGTCCCGGGTTCGATTCCCAGTGGGGGTAGGGGAGAGTAACCTATATTGGACCACTTTTGATAAAACTGAAAAAAAATCACCTTGTAAGTTAGATAAACCCAATCTGGCTAGATGATAGCCTGGTATTACAGCTACAACATTAAGTGTGGAAGAAAGTAGTCGATTAACAACTATTTTTTTAAATATCTATCGAATGTTGTCTTTTGGTCCGATTCACGTAGGTAACTAGTATCATAAATTGTACCTACCACGGGATACCAAAATGTATCTAAGAAAAAAACGTACGTAGAAGGGATACCAAATTGTATCTAAGAAAAAAAGTAGGTAGAATTATAATTATTATTATTTTAGTTACAATATGAGTCATATTCATAATATAATAGGAACTTGACATCAAAAATATCCTAATAATTATCTGTCTATCAAAACATTCAATAATAGAAATAAAAAAAATGATTGTCACAATGAAATTAAGATTAAGTACCTACCTAATAAAATACATTGATAATCAAAGGCATATTTGGATTATAATTATTAATTTTATAGCACAGTGTGACCTAAGCCCGAACGTAGGTAACGCTTAGCCGTGACCTAAGTAGCCCTTTATTACACTGTATGAATCTTTTACACTTTTTTATTTTTTTGATATTATTTTCTTTTTTAACTTTTTTTTATTTTTTTTGATATTTTTTTCTTAATTATCTTTTTTTGACTTTTTTTTTAATTTTTTTGTTTTTTTTATTTTTTTTCCATTTTTATTTTTCTAAATCTTTCTTTTCTTTTTTTAATTTTTTTCTTTTTTTTTAATGTTTTTTTATTTATTTTTTTTCTCTTTTTTTATTGTTTTGATCTTTTTTTTTCTTGTATTTTTGACCTTTTTTTTAATTTTTTTTGATATTTTTTAACTTAAATTTCTTTTTTTTGACTTCTTTTTTCATTTTTTTGATCTTTGAATCGAATCTTCGAATTTCTTTAAAAAAAAAGAATGAAATCTGCACCACAAACCCTGTTAACTGCGACAATTGTTTATAGCACATTACGTTATACTTAGTACCTACGTTATCGTAATGTACTATAAACCTAATAAGTGGAAATTTATTAAATATCCTAATAGTTTTGATCACTCACATTACGAGGTTTCATATTATATTGTACTGGTCCAATTAATTTAGAAACCCTGAAGAGGTCCAATATAGGGGACACGGTAGTTTGCGATAATAATATCTAACAAGAAATAGCAACATAACAATTTTGCGTTTTACCTACTTAAATCATGCTTTATTTTAAATCACAGTGTTAATAGCTAATTATTAGCTACTAGCCTTTTTGCTGTTCGACCTTCTTAAACAAAAAGATGAAAAAATTACATCAAATCGCCTAAAAACACGTTGGTCACTGCCACAAGGCGAAATAAAATGGAAGAGCATCAGTGGCGCGGTAGTCGACTCGTTTAGTGTTGTTAGTGCAGAAAAGTGGGAAATTCAGAGGTGGTAAAATTTAGAAGACTATACAAAATTTATACCTAGGTTACTCTCCCATATTGTATTCGGTTTGGTTTGTGGTAGGACTTGTTCTTAGTCCGCCTGGCTAGCTACTATCGTCTTATCTAAGTCTGACGCCGCGCCATAACAATGAAGTTTTTAGCATTATTGTGTTCCGGCAGTTAGAGATAAGATAGCCAGTTCCTCTGTGATTGAGGATTCCGGTAGTAACATCGAATTCGAAAGAAACATTTTTACAAATGTTTAACAATCGATAAAGATGAAACGGCCATTAAATTATAATAATGCAAGTACCTACGGTAGGTACCTTTTTTTTAAATAATTTTACGCATTTAAAATGAAATTGCAAAAACCATCAGCCATGCCAGTAGGTAGCTTAGGGATTTTTCTATGTCAATTTTTCCTACACACGGGGCGGCACATCAGACTATACCTACCTACATGTTGACCTTGAGACCGCCTTTATGCCCTACGTAATAAAAGCTGTAATCGCAGTTTTATGTGAATGCATTAAATCTTTGCTTCATTACTTTTATATTTTTTATATTATTTTATTTTATTATTTATATTATAAATGCGAAAGTAACTCTGTCTGTCTGTGTGTTACGCAATCACGCCTAAACTACTGAACCGATTTAAATGAATTTTGGTACAGAGATAGTCTAGAGCCTGAGAAAGGACATAGGCTACTTTTTAATGCGAAAAAAGGGCTGTAAGGGGTTGAATTAGGGGATGAAAGTTTGTATGAATATTACGTTATTTTTAAAGCTCGAAACATGAAACTTATTATTTAGGCTTTTAGAATAGAATAGAATAGCTTACACCCCAGAAAATAAAAATACAGAAGAAGTACCGTGAATTACGTAGTCATTACAAAATGTGAAACTGAAATTAACGCAAACAAGTAAGAAACTTGCCAAACGCCGTGCGCCATCATACCTACACACACAATGAGCGGCGGCGACGCAGCAGAGCGCGGCGTAGGTGGAGGAATATGCCTGAGTGTATTTGCAAAATAATAAGCCTAACAAAAAAAATGCGGCCGAAAGTCACCATTCCACGCGGACGAAGTCGCGGGCACAGCTAGTTTATAATATAAAATCCGTTAAAATCTCATTAGCTGGTGCTCCTTCTACTTTCAGCATTTTATGATTAACTATGTTAGGTAGGTAATAATTAAGTGCTCTGATTAGAACTTATGGTTATTTTATCAACTTGCTCTGGTGTTAAGGTTATCTGGGACCATAGTTGTATAATAATACTAGCTAGGTAGGTACTAGCTTGCTTTATGGAGTCTACACTACACACCAAACCGAGTAGTTATAAGGCTTCTGTACACGGGTAGAGTAAACGGTAGAGTAGAGTGGTAGAGTACTAACTACTACTAACTGTACCAACTAATGTAGACATCATTGGTAGAGTAGAGTAAGTAGGTACCTCGGTACTGAAATTTTTGTAGAGTATAGTAGCTAGCACCGCGGGCAAGCTACTCTACCGCTTTACTCAATCGTGTAGAAGCATTTTAAAATATCGCTATAGTTTTTTTAATACGAAGTGATTTTGTGTATTTTTTGCATAATCTGCAAAATCGGTCTCGCTCCCGCGCGCGTCGTTTACTCATTGCTATCACGCTTCAGCATAATTTTTTCGAGTATCGCCTTAAGTAATATGTGGAAAGATAGCCTATTTACAAATTACAAACAGCCCCAATCGCAATAGAGCTACTATCGAAAGTACTACATCTTCTTAATGCGAGTATTAACCAACATGGATTATGTTCTGATGGTTAATAAATATCGCAACCTTCCAAAGTAAATAATGGGTTGAACCACCATGCCGTATCTCACACCCTTGCAAAGGATTACGGGACCTGACTTAAACTCGATTCAAATTCTGGAATAATCCGTGCCGTCACTAATTTAGAGATAACACCATCTTGAGTGAACATGCGTTTTGAGAGCATTAGGCGAATTAATTTTCGTCTAAGCGTAAAATATTCCGGAAGGATTAGCAGGACAAGGAGAATAAGTACTTAGGTACTATGAGCAAAACAACCAGGTATACACTTTTAATACTTTTTCGCTTGCATGGACAAGGGCTGTCCATTCTTGGCCCCACCCCATTTATTTTTTCTACCAACGAAGGTTCAATAACAAGCGTTGTCTAGGATTTTACAAAAGGTGTTTGTTGTTTGTTTTTTGTTTAATTTTATTGATTTGGGCACTCACTACCGTAATCTAATATCTGTTGTTGTTTTATCTTTATGTTGATTTATGGAAGTTAAATGGTAACTTCCAGTCTAGAGAGACGAAAATGCTCTTTTCGCAATTTTGAAATTTTTGTATCCCAGGCAGCTGCTGGTCAACAAGGGGATCGGTTGGGATTTTTTATTCTCGGTGGATCAGTTACAGTGGATCGGATGGGAATAACTCAAATAAATAACATTTTGTCTATAAAACATTATAAAAAATATCATTTGTGTTTCGTTTGGTTGAGCTGCCCATCTGTGATACTATTGGTAGATTTACCAGATGGCAGCTTACCTTACGGTGTATAGGTAACTGGTTTTATTGATTGTACCTACCTACTTACACAAGTGGAAATGGATTACTTACCCAAAACTCAAACTAAAACTTAGGTAAGTATCTTGTTTTGATCACCTGACACGCCAATAGCATTGAAAATAAAATAATTAAGTATTGATTCTTAAAATAGATCTTTAAAAGAACTAAATGAAAAGTCGTTATCAATAATATTAACACTTAATTTGCATATTTTGCATACAATAATGAAAAACAATAAAATATAAATAAAAACAAAAACTCGACTGCAAAAAATCAAACACTAGAAATTAATGAGCTTGTTTTCCCCTTTTTACTTGTTAATTTTGCGGTCAAGTTTTTTGTTCTTTTTTAAACAATTATGGTTTTATTTAAGACTTTTTAGTTCATATCAATATATTATTATCATCTATCAAGTTAGAACCTTATTTAAAAATTAAATAGATACCGATTACTTATTTGTTAAATTAAAGTTAAGTTCTTTTCTTTTACAGATAAATGAATGCAGAGAGATCTGCATCACTGCAAGTTATATATATTTACGGAATCGCTATTTAAAAGCCTTCATTTTGATACCCCAGTCGATGGGATTGGTAATTTTTTTAGTTGATATTTATTGTAATATGCCATCAAAAATCCGCCATTTTGTTAATTTTTTTAATGTAGGTACCTACCCAGTGTCTTTTGCGCTATCAAAACAAGACGAATCTAATCTAACGACACCTACTCATCTATACAAATAAATAAAATTGGAGTGTCTGTTTGTAACATTAAAATAACCGCTTTTTACTACATGCATATGATTAAATATACGATTTATATACCAAAATGACATGTTTTACAATTTTTGTCTGTCTGTCTGTCTGTCTGTTTGTTCCGGCTAATCTCTGAAACGGCTGGACCAATTTTGATGGGACTTTCACTGGCTGGTAGCTGATGTAATAAGGAATAACTTAGGCTACGTTTTATCCCGGAAATATATTACATTTCCTCAGGATAACGTCGTGTAGTCCACGCGGGCGAAGCCGTGGGCGGAAAGCTAGTACGTTAATAAAATAGAAAACTACATAAGCAGATAAGCATACATACACTCTCAAAAACATAACCCTCCTTCTGTCGCATTCGGGTAAAAATGGGTGAGATTGTGAGAAAAATATTATTATTACTAGCTTTCCGCCCGCGGCTTCACCGAGTGGACTACACGAGTCACGACGTTATCCGCGGAAATGTGATATTTTTTCAGGATATAAAGTTATGTTCCTTTCCAGGCTTCAAAGTATATGGTATCTGAGTCCCGAATTTCAGCCATATCCGTTCAGCCGTTTTGGCGTGATTGAGTAACAAACATCCAAACATCTAAACTTTCACATTTTTATATAATCTGTGAGGATTTTGCCTATCATTCAGACTTCTAATTATCTAAATATGTCAAGTAAAGAAATTATGCTATTGTTGAAACATTTTATCCTTTGTTCATTCCTTCCATTCTGTAGGTAGGTACCTACCTATTTATTTATACCTTAATAATTCCCTATAGGCAGATCTTGGCTCTTGCTATCAATTATGTTCCGAGATTACTGTCTGTTCAAAGGAAGGCAGAATAATTTCACGGTGACCTATTCAAGCAAATGTAACTTTGGACATCGTAATAACCGCTTAATAGTATTAACTATAAGTTATTTCCATAGTAACTTTCTAAGTGGCTAGTTTCGGTTCAAATAATGGATACAAAGTATTTAATCTTTGTATGGTCAGTTTGTGTTTAAGGTGAGTGAAACTAGTGCTTTAATTGTCAAACTGTTTATAGACACGCACTAGGTACTTATTACCTACCATACCACTACCTACACCGCACTACGATTTTTAAACGTGCATTTTAATAACGCGCAACATTCATATTTTTCCAATAAAGGACACCATTCAGTGTACCTATACTTTTTTCACAATACGGACTTAAACTTTGATAATAATCTTCATCTGACTTGAACTTTTCTTACAAAAGCTGCCTTTTTAATACCTACTAGTCTTTTTAATACCTACCATACCAATACCTACACCGCACTACGATTTTTAAAGGCGCATTTTAATAACGCGCAACATTCATATTTTTCCAATAAAGGACACCATTCAGTGTACCTATAACTTTTTACACAATACGGACTTAAACTTTGATAATAATTTTCATCTGACTTGAACTTTTCTTCCAAAAGCTGCCTTTTTAATACCTACTAGTCTTTGTACCCACATTTACTGTGGGTACAATAATAATGAAAAATATGAATGTTGCGCGTTATTAAAAAGCTCGTTTAAAACTCGCAGTGCGGTGTAGGTAGTGGTAGGTAATAACTGTTGTCTATTAACTTTTTTGTGAAAACCCATCCTTTGTCAAAAAGAAAACAAAAAAAAACTGTTTTGATGACTACCTACTAATTTTTTTTAATTTAAATTAAAAGTGTTTCATAAAATTTTATTCCGTAGATTTCCGGGCATACCGTAGTTAGAGGGTTAAAGTGTAGGGATTACCTCCACAGTCTGTTTCGATTGATCCACTATTTACAGAGCCACCGTGTTTAACAATAAAAATATCGCAGGGACAGCTTACAAGTACCTAAATCTATTATAAACTATGCTAAAAAATAGTTAACACTGTTTTAATCGCCTCAAAATTTTGTACTATATACAAAATGAAAAGGTTTATAATAATCCAATTATGTATTACCTGAAATTAGTCTAATGTCTAATCATATTATAGCTTAACTAAATTAGTCTATTTCAAATATGTGCTTCTACATTCATCAGTTCAAGAATTTTAATCATCATTTGGTTTGATCATCGGTATATCTTCGCAACTTTTTCGCAATTAGTTTTCCAAAGAGGTCACACTCATCTTCCTCATCGTATAAAGCTGCGTCCAGACTTGTGTCATGACATCGGACCGGACTCCGTGTCATCGTACAAGACTTGTTACGCTCAATGTGGACGGTCTAGGTTGTGCTGCCGTAACATTTTGGCGTGTCAGAACCAGAACACCGTGTCTTTATCATGCATCGCTAGTTTTGTTGGGCATGCACTGTGGTAATACTGTATCAAAGAGACAATGTATTATAAAGACACGGTGTTCAAACACGCCAAAATGTTACAAGTGTAGACGCATGGTGTCAATCGAACAAGACTGCGTGGCAAGGCACCAGAACTGCTGAGTTCAAAGATGGAATAAAAAATAAAGATTATAAGTATTTAATACCTACTAGCTGTGCCCCCGACTTCGTCCGCGTGGAATTGTGACTTTCAGCAGCATTTTAAATTTTTAAGGCTAATTATTTTGCATATACTTTTGACGACCGATTTGGCGCAGGGGTAGGCTACCCACCTCTGCGCCAGTGGTCTCGGGTTCGATTCCCGAACAAGACAAATAGTTGTGTGCATGAACATGTCTATTTGTCTTGGTCTGGGTGTTTTCTATGTATAATATGTATGTATTTACAAACAAAAAGTATTTAAGTATATATTTATCCGTTATCAAGTTTTCCATGATACAGTTTCGTAATGAAATTAAAATGGGCTTATATAATTGGTGTGAATGTAAGAAGTTATTTATTTATTTATTAGTTATTTATATACGCTTTAGGCCGTCCAGGTGTCGCAAAGGGGGTGCATAAAAATAACACTAACTTTTTTTCAAAAAGTGAAAAAAATCATAGCTTTCGAAAAAAGATCTAAGACGAAAAAACAAAAAGTTAACTCAAAAAAAAATTTTTTTTTGTTCCATTCGATGTCTCTCAAATACCTCCGGGGTTATTAAAAGGGTATCAAAAATTTCAATAGATTTTGGCTGCGACGCACCGTTTTCGAGATATTGACATTTTTATAAAATAATCATCTTCTGTACTTGTATTTATTCCGTGATGCCGGCACATGTCACGACCTGATCCATTCCTATCCCGTGTCTGTATCTGTGTCATCTGGCGTACTTCGACGCGTGTCATAAACACAAGTGTGGACGTCTCCTTGACACGCGAACAATTGCGAAATCCTTTGATAAAAACCGACTCTCGATGGATCGGCTCGTAACACGTAACTTCGATGCGTAACAGTACACAGACCAGCGTCCACACTGCACCTTCGTAACTCCGTACATTGTCCGTACATTTATCTGTGTCTAGCAGTTTCTTCCAGTGTTCGGAATGGATTTGAAGCTTGTAACATGTACGCGAACTTGTTCGCGTGTCAAAAGACGTCCACATTATCCGTTCTGACACGCGTGTATGACACGGTACGGGGTAATGTTCGGCGAAATGTTACAAGTCTGGACGCAGCTTTAGCTGAAATCTAACTGCCGTACTCAGAAACGTCAGTTAAAATTGACTTTAAATATTATCGTTCGTACTTTATCCAATACTGGACATAAAAAGAGACAGAAAGAGATTTAATTGTCAATTAAAGTTAATTGGCGTCTCTGAGTGCGGCAGTAAGTCTTTTGTCTAATCATTTTTAAGCTCAACTAAATTTAGTCTTTTTCAAAAATGAGCTTCTGCATTCATCAGCTCAAGAATTTTAATCATCATTTGGTCTCGTTGATCATCGTTATACTTATCTTCGCAACTTTTTCGCTACTAATTTTCCAAAGAGATCACTCATAATCCTCATCCTAGAATTAGTCTATTTCAAAAATGTGCTTATGCATTTATCAGTTCAAGAATTTTAATCATCATTTGATCTCGTTGGTCATCGGTATATCTTCGCAACTTTTTCGCTACTAGTTTTCCAAAGAGATCGCTCTCATCTTCCTCATCGTATTTGCTGAAATTAATCTAACTGCCGTACTCAGAAACGCCAGTTGAAATTGGCTTTAAATTATCGTTCCTACTTTAATATTATAAATATAAAAAGAGACAGAAAGAGATTTAATTGTCAATTAAAGTTAATTGGCACCTCTGACGCCCGAATTCTCGTACGCAAATCATCTTTGGGAGCGTCTCAAACATCATGGCTTCTCTTTCATACAGGGCGATGTTTGAGACGCTCCCAAAGATAAGTAGCGTACGAGTATTCGGGCATGAGTGCGGCAGTCTTTTGTCTAATCATATTTAAGCTCAACTGAATTTAGTCATTTTCAAAAATGAGCTTCTGCATTTATCAGTTCAAGAATTTTAATCATCATTTGGTCGCGTTGGTCATCGGTATATCTTCGCAACTTTTTCGCAACTAGTTTTCCAAAGAGATCGCTCTCATCTTCCTCATCGTACGGCAGGGTCTGATGCTGATACGATGTCGATATTGCTGATGCGTCAAGAGGATCACGAATTTTCCTTTTCTTCGTGATCATTCTTGGCTGCGAGGTTGAAGGTTCTAGAAGGATGTCTTCGGTACCATATTCGAATTCGCCAGAATCGGATACTGCATCCTCTTCGAGAGTTTCCACCTCGAATGAATGGTCATCATCCTAGAATAATAATAATATTATAAGTAGTACTAGTATAGTATTATATTATCTGTGATAAGTAGGTAGATAATCTTTTTTTCCCCTTTTTCCCCACTGCTCAACTGTAAGTGCCCAACTGAGAATAGTTGAGCAGTGGGGAATCCCCAATGTTCAACCGAACTTCCCTACTGCTCAACTCAACTAAAACTTTTAAAAGAAGTTTTATTAAAACTTCATACGTCAATAAAATGATAGCCGACTGTCAAAATTAAAACTGCCAAATTTATAAAGGCAATTTTTTATAAATAATAAATAATAAAAAAATATATTATTAATATATAACATACTAGCTTCCGCCCGCGACTTCGTCCGCGTGGACATTCGAGAAAATACTTAGGGGACCAATAAACAGGATAAAAAGTATTCTATGTTTTAATTTCATAAAAATCCGATCAGCCGAAGATTTTTACGTGATTAGGCGGGTCCTCCCTCATCAAGGGAGCAGCCTCGTGCGAGGCCCGCCGCACGTGGCAAACGTTCTGCCTCGCGCGAGGCTGCTCGCTTGGTGAGGGAGGATCCGCCTAATCACGTAAAAACGGCTGATCGGATTTTTATGAAATTAAAACACATATTCATCCCCCATTTTACCCCCTGGGTTTGATTTTGGGAAAATTACGAAATGGGTTGCCTATTTGTTTTAAGAAGTAAGCCTACAAAGTTTCAAGATGAAATGTCTATTTTATCCCTGATTTTTCATTCAAAATTTCACCCCTATTGCAACCTTTTAGGGGTTGAATCATGTTCAGCGTGTTAAACATCAAAATAAATGCCATTTTTGCAATCGTCATCCCATAAAACCTCAATAACGACATCCATATAGATTTTTAGGTTTATTTATCCCATTTAACCTCTAAGGGGTTGATTTTCGGAAAAATACGAAATATATGTTTGCTTATTTGTTTTACTTTCCGACCATAAGCCTAAATAATAAATTTTATGAAGGACTTTCCAGATACAACATTTCATCCCCCTCTTCACCCCTTCGGGGGCGGAATTGTCAAAAACGCTGACACAGGAAAATATCAATTTTCAATTGCCAGCCTAAATACAAAATTTGAAGATCCTAATTTCAAAACTGACGGACTTTTATACACATATTCATCCCCCATTTTACCCCCTGGGTTTGATTTTGGGAAAATTACGAAATGGGTTGCCTATTTGTTTTAAGAAGTAAGCCTACAAAGTTTCAAGTTGAAATGTCTATTTTACCCCTGATTTTTCATTCAAAATTTCACCCCTATTGCAACCTTTTAGGGGTTGAATCATGTTCAGCGTGTTAAACATCAAAATAAATGCCATTTTTGCAATCGTCATCCCATAAAACCTCAATAACGACATCCATATCGATTTTTAGGTTTATTTATCCCATTTAACCTCTAAGGGGTTGATTTTCGAAAAAATATGAAATATGTGTTTGCTTATTTGTTTTACTTTCCGACCATAAGCCTAAATAATAAATTAAACGAAGGACTTTCCAGATACATCATTAATTCATCCCCCTTTTCACCCCTCCGGGGGTGGAATTGTCAAAAACGCTGACACAGGTAAATATTAATTTTCAATTGCCCGCCTAAATACAATGTTTGAAGATCCTAACTTCAAAACTGACGGACTTTCATACAAACATTCATCCCCTATTTCACCCCCTTAGGGGTGGAATTTCCAAAAATCCTTTCTTAGTGGATGCCTACACTGTATAACGTATCTATGTGCAAAATTTGAAGTCTCTAGGTTCAGCGGTTTGGGCTGTGCGTTGATATCTCAGTCAGTCAGTCAGTCAGTCAGTCAGTCAGTCAGTCAGGACTTTGAATTTTATATATATAGATTTAATATAATATGGGAATATAAACTGCACAACTCAGTTGAGCAGTCTAGTTGAGCAGTGGGGAAGAAAGGTTTTTTGCACATAATTCAGAAAGTAAGAGTTCAGGAAAAATTACAAAAGTGGCATATTACTATGTAGAAATTTTTTCCAGGCTATATTGGGTAAAAAACTTAAAGAAATAGGGGAATTGGTGATAAAAAATTAAAAAAAGAATGGATTAAAAGTATGCAGAAAAAAATAGAAATACTTTATTAGAGGTTTACCTAATAGTTGGATTAAATATTTTTAACTTAATTTAATAATAGGAAACCTATCTAGCTATATTGAGACGAAAAATCTAGCTTATATCTAAACGAAAAAAATATGTGCAAAATACTGATATTTGCATCTCTGGTAACAAAAAATCCAAATTAAGATAGAACAACTTGAAAAATCAATTAAGATATTTTTTCGCATCGCACGCAACCCTCATTGAGTTACTACTATAATATTTTGACATAGGTAAGTACTTACGCGTCAAATTAGTTAACGATAAACGTGTGACTTATAGGAATTTCCGTTGGACCATTATTTACGGGACATCCTGTAGGTATGGCATTCGCCGGGTTAGTGAAAGGTCCCGGGATCGATTCCCGGCGGAGCTATTTGGAAGATGAGTCGATTTTTCCCAATAAGTATTTTAGTTTTCAGTATAATTCCGTATAGCTCCGTCCTGCATTCAACATTACCATATAACTTGGCGCGTCATTAACATATAATCTGGAACTAAAATTATTATTATGTCACGGGTAGGCTTATTTTTCCGACCGACCACGACGATCCCAACACCAAGTTATGTGGCGCGAACTCTAGTACGAGTTAATCATTGTTTGACAGCTCGCAGTAGGACCATGGAAATGGCCTTCATTTGACATTTGAAGCCCATATTTTGTCCTTAAAAGGGCATAATATGGGCTTCAAATGTCAAATGTAGCCCATGTCCATACCCATAATTTTTTGCCGGTACTCCGGTAGCACAGAATAATATTCCGGTAGCTCCCCAGTCCACCAAGATAAGATTGAAATAAAAAACGTTAGTAGCTATTACTACAAATACGTATAAATACATAAACATATTATGACAACGCGTTATCTAAGCCCAGCCAGCCAGACACGGAACGAATACAATAAATGTCCATCACATGTTTGTCGGACGGGAAACGAACCAACGACCTCTGGTTCAGTGTAGGTTTGGTCAGTCAGTACCATTGCGCCATCGGGTCCTGTATATTTTATCCTTAAGAATTGCGTACAATTTAAGGACACATGCATGTAAATAAGACATAGGTTGGTACCTAGATAAAAGTGATATTCGATTAAGTACATACCTCATTGATAGTAGTATCCTTGGGTTGACTTTGATAAACTGTATCTAGAAAACTATCCATTAGTGGGAACGCATACCAGCATGGTTCATAAACTTCATTTTTATCTGAACTTTCGGATTTTCTTGACTTCGATTTAAGCGCCCGATACGATGCCATCAATGATTTTTTCTTTTTTTTAAGATCGTCGACTGTGAAACATTTCAACTCGTGCCGTATGTTCAGCCATGCTTCTTCGTGTCTTGATCTGCTCTTATGGTGGGGATGCTTAGGATTCCATATGCAGCCCTGCTTCTTATATGACTCTATAAATCGCAGCACCATTTCATTTGTCCAGTCCATGCTCTGTAATCAATTCAATACCTCCGACCCTCCGTTTAGCGAGCGTAGTAGCGAGTACCTCCTTTAGTATTCTCTTAGTGACTAACTCACACGAATATTCGACAAACAGTTCAGCCATTGTGAGTGAACACACACAGAAATATTTGCCCTAGAGCGGTGGCGTCACGCTCGTCTTCTCGCTCATTCGCGCTTGGATTACCGCTCGTCTCGCTCGCGTCAAAACCCGACAGACGCGCGGCCGGCAACTCGAGGTGTATGACGAATATTGCCGATCGCGATCCCACTTCCCCGCTACTTCCCTTTTCCTCATGATTCGCTCGCAGTGTGCCGAGCGGGCCGGCTAGCCGGCGCGCGGCAGCCGGCAGAGATAATTATCATAACATGCAGGCAGCATGCAGGCAGGTTGTGCGTGGCGAGACTGAAAATCGACAAGTTGATAAGCGAGAATTGTTTTGTTTGTTCGGGTAAATAAGGCTTAACAGACAAAAGAGAATATTATAAAAAAAAAATTGTGTTCAAGAAAAATATACCTACGATATCGTGGTGAAAGTAAAATGAGCTAAAATGTTGAAAACGAACTTTTCATTATTTTCTCGAGTCTGTCTGGGTATGATTATGGTGTATTTGATAAAGTCAATCATATGCATTTAACAGTTCATATTGTACAGTGACACACGCTTTTCTGTTCCGGTGACAGCCGTGACAGAGGAGAGGAGCCACTTGCAATACAAAATTAGCTGTCAAAATGGACTGTCGTATGAAAACTGTTTTAGTTTCAAAGATAATCACCGGAACAGAAAAGCTTGTCGCACTCTAACTTACTTATTATACTTATGTCATTCCATACAAATTGCAGCTGATTGAATACGATGAACTGTCAAGTTGTTACGATACCTTCCATAATCGCATCCACAGAACATCGCACCACAGCCACAGATCACCAGAGCCCCCTAGTTCACAGCCCGTCGGAAACGGAATCAGATTCGAATTCTATGCTTTGTCTTTGTCTATTTTACAGTGAGTGACAGGGACAGGGCACATACATTCCGCAGTCGGGAGTGTTTCCGACGATGGTTCGCGAATATTCCCGTCGTTGTTTCCGACTTTCATTCCGATTTCCATAACGCAGGTGCTATGGTACATACAAACAAATACAAATAACTTTGTTCAGTTTCACATCAAGTTCACTTAACAATGTGTATTATATTTATCTAATCTTTGGTATTATGTAGGAAGGTAGAGAAGCTGATATAACAATATTCTTACCTACTCTAGACATAATAACAGGATCAGACATTCGTACGAGTCCTGGGTCCTGGGTACAAAATATACCATCAGTCACGTATAATGTAAGGTCATTTCATAACACATTGTATAAATAATAAAGATGAGTTTATAGAAATTTGAGAAGCATAAAGTGGACGGTAGTAAAACTGGGCGTACCGCAAGGGACACCTCTAAGCCCTTTTATCTATTTCTACAGAAAACATAAAATGCTTTTATTGCATCGCCTTCGTTGCGTACGTATATGTAATTCAGTACGTTTTATGCACTCACCCCCCTTCCCCCCTCGTCTATGTTTACTGACTTGATTGGTTTCGTGCCTTTTTTATTTACTTAAAGTATTGTCAGTTTAAACGTACCTACCTAGAACTTTCGACGCTAAGTGGTCATTCGTGCGTTTTTATAGTGTTTTGATGTGCATTGCAATAAAGTTTGCGTGGGTTGGATTGGAAACTGAGAGTCTGAGATTTTGGTATTAAGTAAGTAATGAGAATTGTGGTTTATGGCATCGTGAATCCTGTATGAAAGGGTCGATGGTCGGCTAAATGTGAATAAACAATAATTACTTGCAGTCTATTTACTCAAAAATATGATTCATCGAAATCAAATAGGTGCCTTACCTATCGATTTTAACTTTAAAAATTATAAAATTTAATTGGAGGATTTTGTAAGTACTTAAGAAGGTATTTACTTTTTGATTTCTATCTATAGGTACTTACATAAAGCTCTCAACAAAAATTATTTGAAGATCGATTTGGCGCAGGGGTACGGTACGCTCTTCTGCCTTAGTACTGTTATAATATTCTGTGCTTCTGCGCCAAAGGTCTCGGGTTCGATTTCCGAACAAGGCAAATATTTGTATGCAGGAACATGTCTATATATCTTGATCTGGATTTTTTCTATGTATGATTATGTATTTACAAACAAAAAGAATATAATATAGGTACATAAATAACTTCTTACAATCACACCAATTTATCTAAGCCCATGTTAATTTCATTACGAAACTGTATCATGGAAAACTTGATAACGGATAAATATATACTTTAATACTTTTTGTTTGTAAATACATACTTAATATACATAGTAAACACCCAGACCAAGACAAATAGACATGTTCATGCACACAAATATTTGTCTTGTTCGGGAATCGAACCCGAGACCTCTGGCGCAGAAGGTGGGTAGCCTACCCCTGCGCCAAATCGGTCGTCAAAAACATACATATACTACACAAAACAAAATAGGGGCCACTGGGCTCTTTCATACAAACGTGTTCACTTTAGCGTCTCATAGATGAGTAACTTTTTGCATCTCTGCAATGAGTCAACGGAGAGACCAAAGGCCCAATTGTCAAATCTCGTTTTCAAAAATTGCCAAAAGCCGCTCCATTTTCTGAATAAGGTAAAACCACAGAACACGGAAAGATTTTTTTCTCTGGTAAAACAAGAAGTCAAACTTTATGTGCCATGTAAATGCCGATATATGGGGCGTGGTGTTCGGCTTACTGTTTTTCCTGTTTGAGAATATTGAGCAGTTTTTGTCAATTTTTTAAAAACGATTTTTGAAAATTGGGCAATCGGTTTCTTCATTGACGTAAAAATCATTGCAGAAATGCAAGAAAGTTACTCATCTATCTCCTCTTATCTATCGGCTCCTCCTCAAAAAGGTCAAAAACGTACTTTAAAGATATTATTTTTCCTGGGTACTTTTTAGTCGGTTGAATTTTTTTTTATTACTATTTTATGTCTTAATTTTTAGTGTAGATTGTACTAAGTATACCACGACTGAACTGAACCGATTTTGATTAAAACTTGGCATGTTCCCTAAGTTGGAATACAACTAAGTAATTTAAATCAAAAAGAATCATCCCTGTATCTATGTAAGGCATATATCGTTAACATTTTATGTGCATCAAAAGTAAATTCGGTGTAGATTATCGCGGACCGCACAGTCCGTGTTTATGACGCGTAACAAGCAATAAAAGAAGGGGGCCATCGGTTAGCAATCTCTCTTCACGGCCTACTGTCTCCTGATGAACCCCCAAGACTTTATTTTGGCCTATAAAAAAATTTATACCGACACGCATTCGAACTTGCATAGTGTAATACAACATAGGAGTTTTATTTCTGCTTTCGTATCGTGGGTTTAACAACAACGATTCGAATTAAAGGATATGGTTGGTCAGCCGGTCTTATCGCTATGCTCTTATTATCATCTTGCTATTATTATCATCAAGTAAAGTAAAATGATTTTTTAAAATAAATAATCAACAATTCAATTCAATCGATATGTACCTACTTTAACTCAATACCTACTTGTTTGTATTGCATTTAAATTTAACTTTTACATTCTTAATTTTAAGTCCTGTTAATGTTCTTATTTTCAAAATATAAATGCTGTGTTCGTCTGTAAATGATGGAACATTTCAGCATCATGTTAGCCGAACGACAATTAAGTTTTAATGTGAGTAACTCTTAATGTAAGTATCTATCGTTGGAGAACCATAATAAATATAAATGAATATCAAATCAATATTTTTGTAAGAAACCAATCTCGAAAGTGGGCCACATTTTGTTTTTCAGACATTTGCAAGTTCTATTTTTTAACCGACTTCTAAATCAAAAAGGAGGAGGTTCTCTATTCGTCTGTATGTATGTTTTTTTTTTTTGTATGTCCACCGATTACTCGAAGACGGCTGAACCGATTGAAATGGTTCAAACGTTATTACATCAGGTTGGTTTCCAAGTTGGTCCCATTTTTTGAAATTTTGAAATCGGTTCAGTAGTTTTCAGGAAATCTTGAAAATACTGTCGTTTTCGTTACCACTTTATGTGAATTCAATACGTATCTTTAGGCATAACTCCTTTGTTTATAAACCGATTTAGATGATTCTTGTTTTGTTAAAAAGGGGATACCTCAAGGTATTTTAACCGACTTCGAAAAAGGAGGTTTTCAGTTTGATCACATACCTATTTACCAGAAAACACGTAAATTGCCTGCACGGTGCACTAAAAAGAGTGAAAAAAAAAATATTTTAATAAAAAAATAAAACCGCCTTCAAAAAAACCACATCAAAAAAGTAAGAAATAATTCCTCACCAAATAAATAACGTAAGTACTTTGAAGTCGGGCGGGTTTTAACAAAAACAACAAAAAATTGTACATGTTTCACGCCCGACTTCAAAGTACTTACGTTATTTATTTGGTGAGGAATTATTTCTTACTTTTTTGATGTGGTTTTTTTGAAGGCGGTTTTATTTTTTTATTAAAATAATTTCTTAAGCGAAATAAAATTGAACTATTCTGTCAAAAGGTAGAGGTAGGAAATAATTGTTTGAACTCCGTCTGATCAAGGTAATTATGAGATTTACTTATAACGAAAAAAATGTGCCTTTCCTAATAAAATTGTTGATCCTTATAGTGTAATTAACAATTTTATCGCATATTGATTTCTGTGCTGTCTATAAACGTAGAAATCGATGATTAAAATAATAGGAGTAGAGTTTTTAGTTAGTTTCTTTAAATACGTAAGTAAGAAAAGAGATAGCCTACTGCCCAAACCTCCTACTTTAAATGAGATGAGCAATTCTGATCGCCTTGTCGCTTGGTCAGCGAATGTAATGAGTCGTAAAGACAGTGGTGTAAAACAGTGCGGCCCTCGTAAAGGGTCTTTGTAGTCTTACAATAGCCATCTTAAACAAATAAGGAACAGTAACGGCTCTAATAAGAGCTTTAGAATACGTTATTATTACTTACTTTTTACCAGTAGGCCTTCGGTGAGAGTGAGAGTGTGAGACGGGTCGATTTTTTTTTCTAAAATACTTCATCTTCAATTTTTCATTAATAAAAATTGCATTGTGAATGCGAAAAAGTAAAAATTTTAATAACTTGCAATAGTAAATTTCATCTTTAGCGATTGTCAAATACCTGGAAAGCATCTGGAAATGTATTTCTTTCGCGTGTGAGGGTAGTAATATCTTCACATTGATGAAATTAACGCTATAAATTCGACGCTTCTCGTAACGACTCCGTAGCTCAGAGGTTAGAGCAGTCGCCCAGCCAGATAGCTAAAGGTCGCGGGTTCGAGTCCCTTCGGAGCTGGTTGTGAGACGGGTAGATTTTATCTAAAATACTTCATTTTCAATTTTTCAAAAGAACTATTGATAATATGGCACACATAAACTAAGCGCTTGCAGCGCCTCTAACGGTAATAAATATAACTATTTTACGATGTGATCTGATCAAATAATATTGACCATTTCATGAAGTAACCGGACAACTGAACGTGTCCTTATCGAGAAACGATTTCTTATTATTATTATTCAAGATTCAAGATTCAAGATTCAAATTTGTTTATTCAATTTAGATTGTTATTTAAAATACTTGTGAACGTCATAGAAGCTACGCCATCGGTTCGCAAACCCTACAGCGGGAGACCTTGGAGAAGAACCGGCAAGAAACTCCAAGGGTTGTTTTTTTCTCCCTGTTTTATTTCATACAGAGTCGTCAAATTGAAAAATTATTTTTATAAAAAAATTAAACCGCCTTCTAAAAAACCACATCAAAAAAGTAAGAAATAATTCCTCACCAAATAAATAACGTAAGTACTTTGAAGTCGGGCGTGAAACATGTAGATACAATGTTTTGTTGTTTTTGTTAAAACCCGCCCGACTTCAAAGTACTTACGTTATTTATTTGGTGAGGAATTATTTCTTACTTTTTTGATGTGGTTTTTTAGAAGGCGGTTTAATTTTTTTATAAAAATAATTTTTATTTCACTCTTTTTAGTGCATCGTGCAGGCAATTTACGTGTTTTCTGGTAAATACGTATGTGATCAAACTCAAAACCTCCTTTTTCGAAGTCGGTTAAAATACCTTGAGGTATCCCCTTTCCAACAAAACAAGAATCATCTAAATCGGTTTATAAACAAAGGAGTTATGCCTAAAGATACGTATTAAATTCACATAAAGTGGTAACGAAAACGACAGTATTTTCAAGATTTCCTGAAAACTACTAAACCGATTTCGAAATTTCAAAAAATGGGACCAACTTGGAAACCAACCTGATGTAATAACGTTTGAACCATTTCAATCGGTTCAGCCGTCTTCGAGTAATCGGTGGACATACACAAAAAAAAAAAAAAACATACATACAGACGAATAGAGAACCTCCTCCTTTTTGATTTAGAAGTCGGTTAAAAATGACCTTAACATGGTATGACTAAGGTCAGTTTCCATCACAATTACACAATGGGTTATGATAAATACAGTTAAGTATAGGCGAACTAATGATCATAGCGGTGATATTGATCTGCCCAAGCCACATCATGATGTGGCCAATAGACAGTGAAATGCGACGATATGTCCACGACATAGGCACTATCGATAGATTACATGAAAAATAAAAGCTTATCATGTAGTAGGTAGTCGATGTAAATGATATTCGTAATATTATAAATTATAACACATTTAAGCACCTTTCAGTGCTTCCGGGTGCTTCTACTAATTACTCCTACTGATAGGAGCACCGGGACACCCATGTCCTGATGCTCCTCTTGAACATAAAAACAACGGGGAATAATGTATTATTCTAAATTTAATTCCTCCTGTTCCTATCACATAACATAATAATATACAGGGTAATTTTTTTATCAGTGCACAAATTTTTAGGATCGACTCAGAATTGATAAGTGAACAACTTTCTCCTAGAAACATGGGTCGAAATACGACAAAAAAATTTGGACTTCCCATACTAATTCGATCACGTGATCAGTCCGATTTGTATGAAAGGTCAAAATTTTTTTGTCATATTTCGAACTATGTTTCTAGGAGAAAGTTGTTCACTTACCGATTCTGAGTCGATCCTAAAAATTTGTGCACTGATAAAAAAATTATCCTGTATAGGTAAGGTATATACAGTCAAATAAAAAAAGATATGTTTTTCAAGCAAATATTAAAAAAATAATACTCTTAGAATAATAAACACTTCAATGTTTTCGTTGTGAATAAGCTTTAGCTTATCTATACAGGGCGTCCCAAAGTTAACTCACATGGAGGGAAAGTACCTTAAATACTGAAGATATAAAATTTTACTGAAAGGAGACTTCATTTTTATTTTAAAAAGAAAACGAACTGCATTCAAAGAATTTTAAGTAATCAACTGTCTGAACTGGGAATCGAACCCGCCGAATGTAAAAAAAAATATTTCTCTAATTTAATTGTATCGATCGAAAGGCACGATCATACCTTATAATTTTTTCTTAATAACATAGCATCTTAAATAAAAGGAAGACTACGAAATTTAACATTTAATGTTGAATAACAAGTTTGTGCAGCGTTATAGATAGCCTTTCCTGTGACTGTCGTGCTCAAAACTTTAACATTTCAGTGTATTACTAATGAGTGAAGATTGGAGCAATTATAATAAAGTGTTTGATAAAGTTATAATGTGTTAAGTAACACCAGCTCGATTGGTTTAAAAATGTTTAAATAGTTACTTTGGTGCGGTCTATTCCAACATATGGCATAGTCGTGGGACGCCCCCAGGGCTTCCAATGACTATGTCACATGGTGGCATAGACCACACCAAATACTGTAGATAGAAAGTTTTATTGAAATAGGACTTTATTTTTATTTAAATAACAATAGAACTGCATTCAAATTTTTTTTTAATAATAGCATGTCCAAACCGTGAATCGAACCCGCACGAAATTATTCAAACTTTTTAAAACCAATCGAGGTGGTGTTACTTATCACATTATCAAACACTTATGATAGGGAATTAGGTATAATTGCTCCAATCTTCACTCATTAGTAATACCTACATTGAAATGTTAAAGTCTGTATTGAGCACGACAGTCACAGAAAAGGCTATTCATAATGCTGCACAAACTTGTTATTCAACATTAAATGTTAAATTTCGTAGTCTTCCTTTTATTTAAGATGCTATGTTATTTAGAAGAAATGCTTAGGTATAATCGAGTCTTTCGATCGGTACAATTAAATTAGAGAAATATTTTTTTTACATTCAGCGGGTTCGATTCCCAGTTCAGACAAGTGATTATTCAAAATTCGGTGAATGCAGTTCGTTTTCTTTTTAAAATAAAAATGAAGTCTCCTTTCAGTAAAATTTTATATCTTCAGTATTTAAGGTACTTTCCCTCCATGTGAGTTAATTTTGGGACGCCCTGTATATTTCCAAAAAGTGACCTACAGTTATGTTACCATGTTGAAGTGTCTAACTGATTTTCGCACAATATAGTGTCCTTCTCGATTTGATCATGACGTCGTGTATTTTTTTGTTGGACTGTACAATATGTTAACTTGCTTGAAAAATATTTCTTTTTTTTTTTGCTTGAAAAGGATTTTTTGTTTGACTTTAAATATGTTATGTGATAGGAACAGGAAGAATTAAATTTAGAATATTACATTATTCCCCGTTGTTTACTTATATGTTCAATAGGAGCATCAGGACATGGGTGTCCCTGCTCCTATCAGTAGAAGTAATTATTAGGAGCACCCGGAAGCACTGCTATTACTTCTACTACTTTTATTTATGTATCAGATTAATTTATGATTGATATACCTATGATAATTGTGTGCGTTATGTCGCGGATGCGTCTTTCTGATATAAAATAATTCAGACACTCTTATTTATTACATAGTTTTTATATGCTAGGTAGTAGCACGGATTACTAAATAGTTACGTAGTAGGTTAGGTAATATTACACTTTGATTACCTACGTAAAAATAAATCAAATTGTACAAATTGGACAATGACATTGTTTAAACTGCTTAGAACCAAATTAATTATTCAGTAAACAATAGACAGTCGCTAATTCTTTCGGCCAGCTTCCGGGCACAATATTGGATGTTCCTTTTTTTTAACAAAGGGTAGGCAGATCTTTTTTAGGGTGTGTCAAACCCCCGTTGCGTCTAAGAAATTAGTCGAGTCAAGCCCAAATTAAAAAAGAAATCAGGCGCAAGTTAATTTAGAAAGTTTTAATTACGTTTATTTTAGTCATCAAGTCATTTCGGCTTAATTAATTTACAGGAAAATCGGGATTTTCTGTTCAAGTTACATGGGCATAATCAAGAGACAATTGAGTGTACGTAAGAGCGGGCGCGCACCGGGTGACTTTTGTCTCCGCAACTATTTTGTCACTCGCATCAAGTCTACGGGCTAGTATGAAAGTGCGCGCATGAGCGACGCGACTATTTCATACTATTGATGTGAGAGACAAAACAGTCACGGTGACAAAAGTCACCCGTGCGCGCTAGCTCTAAGACATTTTATATCTGTATTTAAGTACTTACCTAATTCAACATGTAGGTACACACTTTATATTCAGCAAGCCCTTAATAGAGGCAGTTGACATTTAAGTAATTAATAAAACAATTTTTAATGTTATTAAGTCACATAATTTTTGTTTGTTGCTTTAAGAACTGAACCAGAAGCTGACAAGCTTTCCGACATTGACTTCCTCTGTTATCGCTAATATTAATTTAAAGGGGCGTGAAAATAGGAGATGACTTACTTATAAGTATATTATGATACAAGTGAGCTAAGGTTGCTCATTATACACGAGGCTGTGGGCGTAAATCAGCCGAGTGTCTAGTGAGTAAGTTGCTCACGAGTTTCATACGCACTTTTTCAACACACTTGCGAGGAAAAACAAACATTTATTGAATACATAACATAATTGTAATAACTTAATATTAGTTATGGGAAAAAGCGCGCATGTTTTTTTTTGCACGCGCCAAATGTAAGGTGATTGATTACATACAGCCATACAGCCTAGGTACTTCAAAATAAATATAATAATAGTGATAAAATGAAAATGTTTTATAACAAATTATTGTGAATATTAAATAATTTGATAATAATATACTTAATTATGTTTTTTTGTCTTAAATTAGGGACATATTTATTTATTCTAAAAACGTAAATGGATTTTCAGCCGTATAAAACCTCTTTGTTGTTACAAAAAAGAACCTTACCTATTACCAGGTGAAATTGAAAATGCTTTGTTTACTCGCATATAACATGCAGTTAGGTACTAACTTAACTTTGTAGGGATACTGTATTACCCGGTTAAATTGAAAAGTCTCTGTCTACTCGCATATAATTTGCAGTTAGGTACTTACTTAACTTTGTAGGGATAATTCTATTACGCAACTAGTACTGTAATATTATTATGCACGCGTGTGTTATAGTTCGGTTTATGGCCCTAAGATCGATGTAATAAGGCTCACTTTTTGAGCAAGTGTGTTGAAAACAAAGTTTAGCCATAACACCACTTAACACCGTGTGATAAAGGCTATGTGACAAAGAAAAAAGCCGCTGTGGATAAAAAAAGTTAATTCATAATTAAGACAATAATTTTATTTAAGCATTTCAAGATGCACCTAAAAAAAGCGAGCGAGTCGAGGATAAAGAGAATAAAATACCTAGGTATTACATTAATAAATAATTCTCGCACGCTTGAGCACAGGTGTAAGTTTGGTTCACGAACATGATTTAAATTCAACGTATCTACCAAAGACAGCGATTTTTCTAGATTCAGCGAACGCGGTAATAATATTTCACTTTTACGATGTCTACGGTTGCGCTTCGGTCGCGGAACATTTTTTAATGGCCGCATTATCGGTAACTCGACAGTTTATATCGAATAAAGTTAAGATAATTTAAATTATAATGTAATAATTTTTAGTATACAATTACACTATACACCCCAATTTTTTAATTTGAACAAAAGGGACCAAGCCACTATTGCGTCAAAAAACCGCTTTTCTGGTCGAGTCGGTATTTATTTAAACTATATTACAATTAATCAATTATATAGCAATTATATTACTACAATTTTATACTAGGTATTGTATATTTCTGTGGAACAGTTGTTTTTTGCGATTGTATTGGATTATTGGACTATTTCATTCCCTGAAATATTGGTAGGTACTAATTAAACATAGGTGTAGGGTATTACATAAGGATAAAGTCAATCTATAAGATAAACTAGGTACACTATAAGTAGTAAAATTATTTAGAGAGGAAATCTTGAAATAAATCGGAACTCTGAGAAGTAAGAGACAGTAGGTGATTTTTTTCTCTATCAATTTATCTACAAAACAAAAATAGTAATGTGTAGTGAATTGTGAAATCTTTGACAGCTTAATTTCAACAACACTCAAGAACCTGACAATGCCTAGATAAACATTTAGAAATAAAATTCAATGAATTGTAGGTACAAAAGCTTTACTGCACTCGACAAAAGAAAACAGTGACACAAATAGAAAATTGACAAATGGAAAACAAACAACAGGCAGTCTTATTGCTACAAAGCAATCTCTTCCAAGGCAAGACAATTCCAATATGCATTCGTAATTAAGAAGCTTTAGGTAGAAAAATGCTAAATGTAAGTAGGTACATATATAAAAATGGTCAGTAGGTAGGTATGTTATTTACTCCCAACGTAATATCTTATAAACAAATCCTATATTTACATAGCCTTTAGTCCGTCCCCAACACACAAAACCTTCATTAGCTAAACATTCCGTTTGTTGACGTAAAAAGGTCATAACATAAACTTTTTCAATTTTCACCTGCAGTTAAAGTCGCGTAAAGTGAGAAAGGCCTCGCAAAGTAAATATTGTGAGAAGGTTGACGACTCCTGCGGCGCAAATGTAGCGACTTGATAAAAGCGAGAACGGTCCGAAATGCATGTAAACACCTCTTTGCGACAGCTTCGGGACCGAAATCTGAATTGTTGGCGACTGCTGCTCTGCCAATTCAGACTTGTTGGAATAAGTAAGTAATACTTTGGCATATTTGGTGGGGGTGGATATTCTTTTTTTTATATTGGACACCATCACGTACTTACATTTGTTCCAATACCAAACTATTGTAGCTTATACAGGGTAAATTTTTAATCAGTGCACAAATTTTTAAGATCGACTCAGAATCAGTAAGTGAACACTTTTCTTCTAGAAACATAGGTCGAAATATGACAAAAAATTTTTGACTCTTCATACAAATGGGACTGTTCACGTGAACGATTTAGTATGGGAAGGCCAAAAATTTTTGTTGTATTTCGACCCATGTTTCAAGGAGAAAGTGGTTCACTTACCGATTCTGAGTTGATCCTAAAAATTTGTTCACTGGTCAACAACGACGGGTATTACCACATACACCCAAAGACGAGGAACTATTGAAAAGTTTTTTTTCAATAGTTACCCGACCAGGAATCGAACCCGGTACCTCTAGAGATAGCGGCACCTTGAAAACGTTGCGTACACCACTCGACCAAGGAGGTCGTCGAATATTGAAACTGTCAAACTCATTGAAAAGATGCCAAAAAAATATTATAATAACTCAATTCAATAATCCAAATGATTATTGAATTGAGTTAGGTAGGTACTATGTTTGTGTGCATATGTACATAAATAGTGATTAGAAATACATAGGTACCTACTTACCTATAACTTCTAACCTTATGAAATTTCAAGTTAAGTTTTATGCTTATTTATTTAATGAATTTTATTCGAACACCACTCATATTAGTTAATATAGACCGTATATAAAATATCTTTAACTTTAAAAATGTATGATTACTCGTACGTACGCATGTGTGCACCTGCACCTGTCACGTGCTTGTCACGTGAAATCTCACTGATTTTAAGTTATAATTTTGACTAAGTAATAAGTAATAAAGACTTAAGACTAACGAAGTCACCATTTAGGATAATTTTGAATGCTACTCTTATTCTCAAGGCAATATGCAATGCAATGCCAAGTAAAGGACGCTAGTTTCAAACATATTTCGATATATTTTTCAACCGCCTCTTTGGTCTATATGTGGAACATATTGTATTCGGTTTGGTTAATGGTAGGCCTGGTTCTTAGCCCGCCTGGCAAGCTACCACCACCATCTTATCAAAGTCTGACGATAAGATACAATGATATTTTCAGCATTATTGTGTTCCGGCAGTTAGAGATAAGATAGCCAGTTCCTCAGTGATTGAGAATTCCGGGAGTAGTGCACTTCCACCTTCAGCCTTATCACCACTTAACATCATGTGTGGTGTGATGAAGACTAAGTTTACGTAGTAACTATTTAGTGATTTGTGGTTAAGTGCAACCCCGTTTTGGATCAAAAAATATATTAAAGAAACCAAATTTTACATACAGTACGAGTATAACTAATTTGCTGAATGTACAAAATGCAATCCGTTAAGAGGTCTGGTCCTCAGCTGCATCGGAGGGCAATCATTCTAATGGCCTCAGATCAGGCTGTCTGACCGAATTACTTCTTCAAACTCTGCAAGCGAATTGAAACGTCCAGCCAGACAGATAAGTTTTATTTCATATATATCATAGCTCTTTGAAAAAGGTTTCTTTCAAGTTCACGTTTCTATAAAAGGTTTCGTTAATGTTCAATTTAATATATTGGCAGATTGAAATTGATACTGTTCTTAGTTAGCGCCCTTTAAGACGCCTAAAAACGGTAGTTTTACAATATGTTAGGGCTGGCGCCAGCGCTGGAATGCAAGTGGCACGAATAAACGCCTACATGAAGCCAGTGCTGGCATACCAGTGACATTGGTGCCAGCCAATGTAAATCTGGCCTAAAACTTTGCCGGCTGGCTGTAACATTATTAATAACTTGAAATAGAACATGGCTATTTTTCGTCGCATTTTGAAGTGATTCTTTTAAAGCAAAATATAACCGAATTTCAAAATCAAACTAAAAACATTATATTTATATAGCAGAACGGTTCAAATGTTAATTTAACCGCCCTTTAATAGCTGCTATTAATAAATGATTAGGTAGGTAGGTACGAAGGGATAAAGTTTCACTTCTCAATCTACAAGATACATTTTGTTCCTATAATAACGTACAATTCTCACGTATGAGTTGATAAAAACTTCTCAGACGCTCGCAGCGTTCATTACAAGCAAATAATTTAGCAACGATAACACTAAACCAATTATATGAGCCTGACAGATGTTCCGATCGGCAAAGTTGAGTGTTAACTTTGCAATGATTGGTATCGTACAAGTTGGAATCTTTCCGAGTTTAGAAGTTAGGATCGCGATCTTTATTACCGCCGGTTGATGCTTGAATATATACTTGTTGTCATTGTTACTGCCTTATTGCATATAGGTGCTAGTGTAATACGTATGACTTGCATTCTGCGTCAGTGATCGCGGATTCATACCCGTCTAAGACAAATATTAGTGGCATGAACATGGCTATTTGGTGTTGGTCTGGTTGTTCACGTACTTAATATTACTTACTAGCGGCTTACTTCACTACATAGTATAAAACAAAGTCGCTTTCTCTGTCCCTATGTCCCTTTGTATGCTTAAATCTTTGAAACTACGCAACGGATTTTGATGCGTTTTTTTTAATAGATAGAGTGATTCAAGAGGAAGGTTTATATGTACTTTTTATCCCGATATTCCCACGGGAACGGGAACCACGCGGGTGAAACCGCGGGCGGCCGCTAGTTGTTTTATACTATGTAGTGATGTAGGTATTTCTTACAAAAAAAAGTAGGGACCTACCTCTATATATTTATCCGTTGTCTGTCACAAGTTCTTATAAAACTTACAAGATAATTAATGTGATTGTAGGAAATAGAAAAAAAACTGGGAATAACAGTGAAACTCGTATCATCCTAACCTACATCTTGAAAATCTGCGTAGGTACCAACCACTCACCACGGATATCGTCAAATGCTATATTTGAACTTATACAGGGTTATTTTTTACCATCCCGGATAATTTTTAGTCTACTCATGTAAACAAACAACTTTTATTACATGATCAAAACTGAATTCGCGAAAAAAAAACAGCTGTTCCATACGTTTTCATTAAATATTTTTCCACTTTTGGATAGTACAAAATTTTATTTTAAGTATAGCGATTTAAGTTAATGTCCCAAATTAAAAGTTGTTTTTTTCTTGAGTAGAATAATCCCTAAAATTATCCGGGATAGTAAAAAATAACCCTGTCTGTATTATTCATGCGATGATATCAAGAATTGGGACGAACGAGGCCCGATTTGCTGGACTATCTGATATTAATTATAGTTAAACAAAACTATTTTAAATACTACTTCAATGCACTGCTCTTTAAGTTGTCCAATACTTACCTACATCTTAAATGATTGATACATATTCAAAATGTATCGATATTAAAATTCATCGATCCCTAATAACTTAGCTCGTTCTAGTTCACTAATTACATATCATAGACCCCAGATAATTGACGGAACGCCCAAACACGATTAGATTCAGGGGTCAAGGCGACCGATTAACGTTAACCCGTAACTTAGCTCTGGTTAGTAATTAACTACGATTATTATTATATTCTTTCTTGGATCACTAAGGCTAAGGTCACACTACAACGAGTCTCGCTTATTGCTAAGAGCCAAGCGATTAATCCTAGCGAACAGACGTATTACCAACCACAGATTACTAAATAGTTACTACGTGTATTACATGCTATCGCAGCCGGCCACATCGCGAGTGGTGCGCCTAGGTAGGTGACTGAGGGTCTAGCGATCGAAATGTCACGTGCACGCTAATGTCAATCCCATACATTTTCTTACTTTTCTACTGGAGATATCGATAATAGAAAGCCACTTGTCTACAGGGGCTGGTTAGTCACCAAGTGAGTAAAGAACGTGTTGGTTAATTTTGTTAGTTGCTTAGTGACTTTACAATTTTACAATGGAGACGGCGCGAAAGGCGAAAGTGAATTGTGTGTCACCAAGCTAAGCATATAAGTATTATCTAAATTATTGTTTTACTAACAACTCTGGATCAATGATATCTGATAATAAATTTATTTTATTTTATTTAAGCGCCTTGTATGTGAACATTGTGTATCTTGCACACAAGCGTTGGCTACTAGCTTATCTCTAAGCTTGGCACGTACAGTGTGGCCTTAGCCTAAAGTTATGTGTGATTCATAATTATTAGGCTACGTTACAATTTACAGCCACTTGTTTGAGTTTGCGATTTCAATCTAAAACTAGTTTTATAGAATGGAATCGTTGTTTATTTTTTGACGACTTTCGTGGCCGAGTGGTGTAGGTACGCACCGGTTTTCAAGTAGCCGATATCTCTGGAGGTCCCGGGTTCGATTCCCGGTCAGGTAAATATTGACCGCGAACCTTTCAATAATTCCTCAGGTCTAGGGGTATGTTTTAATACCCGTCGGTGTTTTTAAATTCTATAACACTAGTGATCGAGCTACTATGTATAGTCCATTCGCTTAGATAGTGTCGCTCTGCCACAATGCCGTGCGGGTGTACCGACACTATCTAACCGAACGGACTTATATATGAGATGGTGTCCAATATTTATTTATTTATTGAAGAATTTAGGACAATGCTTGATTAACTTTTATAAACTGACACTAGTGAATAGGTGTGATGTTATAAGTTTGACGTGTGTGTGTGTATCTGTCTGTCTGTCTGAGGCAACGTAGCCACATTTGTGACGTAGCTCCTAAGCGACTGAGCCGATTTTGATGCATTTTTTTAATTGAAAGCTAAATTAATCGAGATGGTTCTTAGCTACGTTTGATGAAAATCCATCCAGCCGTTTCTGGAGATGGTCAACTGCTTGCCAAAACGGTAAAAGATACAGAGGTGGTGCTTTGAATAAAATAATGTACACGCTGGGCAAATTTAGGTGCAAAAAAGAATCATAATATACCCTTTTAGTACGTCTTTTTTCGCGGATCCCCGACCGAGAGAGAAATTTTATTAAGTAATTGACTTTTTTTTGCAGGGGATTTTTAAAATTTTAAAATTTTAATTTTATTTAATTACTAGCTTTCCGCCCGCGGCTTCGCCCGCGTGTACTACATGACATTATCCTGATGGAATGTAATATTTTCCGGGATAAACTATGTCATTTTCCAGCTCCCAATCTACCCCCGTACCAAAAATCACATTGATCCGTTACTCCGTTTGGACGTGAAAGACGGACAAACAAATAATATCTACTTATTGATTTTCCCGTGGGAATATGATATTATAATCCTTGCCAGGGTCTCAAATTATTTACTTAAATACCAATTTCTGCCCCCAAATTAGCCTGCGCTTACAGTGATTTTTCCATACAATGAGATTTCCCGCGGTAAAAAGTAAAATATGTCCTTTCCAGGGCCTTAAACTGTCTCTATTCTAAATATCATTCTTCCCATGAACTCAAACTATCGCCTTAAATACCAATTATATTCTACAGCTTTGCCCGAGCTAAAACTTATTTTACCATGGAAATGAGCTTTATTCCCGCGGTTACAATTTGCCTAGGTATGTCCTTCCTAGCATCAGGACATGGATATCCCGGTGCTCCTATCATTAGGAGTAATTAGTAGGAGCACCCGGAAGCACTGTCTCAAACTATCTCCATTCCAAATTTCATCAAAACTGGTTCAGCCGTTTTGACGTGAGCATAAATATAATTTCGCATTTATAATGTAATAGTAATAGTAGGGATAGTAGAAATAGGAATATGAATGGCCGGCGGCCGCGACTACGTACGCGAGTACTACATCGCAAAATTTTGTGTCAAAAAGTAGGTAGATAGGCATTCTCTAAGGTCTCATCAGTACCATCATCAATCTATTTTAATGTCCTCGCTGCTGGGGCATAGGCCTTCATATAGATGGATAAGGAGAATGGGCTATGACCTTCCACACGGGCCCATTGAAGTTATGGTGTACTAACCAATCCAAATGCAGCCAGAAACATCGGCATATCGTGTCTTCCGAAGCACGATATATTTTTTAACAGCAATCCCATGATAGACCATTGCAAAAGTAACATAACCTCATCGATTGCAGGCCGAGCACGCTACCCGTGGTTAAGGCATAAGAAGGTAACGAACGATACCTAGACAAACAGGAGCTACTATCGTATGAATAATATTCGGACATTCTTCTACTCTTGAACTACCAAAATGCAAAAAATCAAGTCAATACTTAAAAAAATGTGTAAAACTGATTTTCTTGAGTTTTATTCCAATGCATAAAGAATTGTTTGCTTTTCCCGGCCAGAGTTCAATTATCCCGATCGATTTAGCCGTTTAAGTAGTTGTGATTGAGTCATAAACATCCAAACTCGGTATCTTTAATACCCCACCCACCCTATATAAACATTAACCCCCCCCCCCCCTTTCTACCCTATTAGGTGTTTTTTTTATTTTGCCTACGCAGATCGATTTTAATGATGACCTAGTATCCTTCATACCAATTTCCATACTCCTAAGTCCAGAAATGAGGAAGTTTTCATATAAGCCTTAATCCCCCTTTATACCCTATTAAGGGTTTTTTTTTTATAAATTCGCATACGCAGATCATTTTCAATCGTGACCAGTATCCAACATACCAATTTTCATACTTCTAAGTTTAGAAATGAGGAAGTTCCATCCCGTTTTACCCCATTATCGGGGAGTTTTTTTAACTTCGCTTACGCAGATAATTTTCAATCGTGATCAGTATTCAACATACCAATTTTCATACTTCTAAGTTCAGAAATGAAGAAGTTCCATATAAACTTTATCTCCCCATTTTACCCTATTAAGGGGGAGTTTTTTTTTTACTTTGCTTACTCAGATCATTTTCAGTCGTAACCAGTATCCAACGTACCAATTTTCATGCTTCTAAATCCATTAATGAGGAAGTTCTATATAACCTTAACCCCCCCATTTTACCCCTTTAGGGGGGGAGTTTCCTAAAATCCGTTCTTAGCGGACGTCTCCTAGGCATAATCTACCTTCCTGCCAAATTACATCTTCGTTGGTCCAGTAGTTTTCGAGATTTCGTGATGAGTGAGTTATGTCCCCTCGATTTTATATATATAGACGACAACGACCCCGCACACGAGCCACACACGACGCCACTTGAAGCTAAAAGATGAAACAAGTGAAGACTACCGGGGGCGGCGACAAGGGGGCGTACATAACTTATTGAAAGAAAACTTACTAATGACTAGGCAGTATGGTCTTAGACCCTAGCTTGTTCCTTTAGGGAATAATCGTGAAAAAAGGGGATGTTCGTATGAAATGTATGAAAACCAAAGGAAAGAGGTGCGACCGGGCTATTAGGTTCTTAACTAAAGTAGTTATTTTCGAATCACAAAAGAATTTTACTAATAAAACAAATGCAGTTTGGTTTAAAGTCTAGAAAAGCATATACTTAGGCTGTCTTTTTATTCCGGGAAAACTTATCGTTCTCACGGGAAAACATCGTGTATCTCAAGCGGGAAAAGCCTCTGGCGGAATGCAAGCTATATATATTTAAGAATAATTTTCTTGTATCAGAGAAAACTTACTTATTATTGTTTTTGATTATTTCATATTGCCAGAATAATGGAAACAACCTTATTTGCCTAGAACTTTAACTATGGAAGATTTAGATATTTTAGATGTACTTAATGTATAAAAAATAAAACAAAAAATTGTAACAAACACCATCGCGGAATCGCGGAATTATCTGTATAATTAAGGTGTAATAATGTACAACTTACTTCCTCATTGCGATTTCTTGTATGAGCAGGATAAAAAATAGAACTGTTCTTATTAAGTAATTCATAAAGATTCAATTATTAAAATATAAGTATGTAATTAAATTGCAGGTGTTAAAAACTCTTAATTTTGAAAGGTTAGACATTTAGATATCTTATAATAGCTTCTCGTGAATACAGTTTTATAACCATTAATAGTAAAGAAAAAAGTCATTGTTTTTTTTTTATAAAAAAGAATTTATTTTATCCTATTTTTAATTACGGTAGGTACAAGGTTTTAATTAGACTCTATTTATAAAAAAAACATTATCTTATAAGCAAATTAACTTATGGCAATACGTCTCAATTCTGTAATTAACTTCAATGTCACAATGCACGATACGTTACCAAAAAAAAAACTATATACTGCTGCATGCCGATAAACATAGCAAATATTCTAACTACTTATATTGGAAAATGTATCCAAACTTCAGGAACATACAGAAGGCCATATGTTTTTTAATTAGACGTTGCAAATATCATACATCCTCCTATCACAAAAGTCCAAACCTTTTCTTTTTAGATGAACGGAACTGTGTCATGGAAAACTTGAAAACGGATAAATATATACTTAAATACATCTTAGATTTCTGCGCAAACTGTCCATATAAATAAAACACTTTCACGGATTTTTTCACGCAATTTATTCAAGAGCTTTGTTAAATTTTAGTTGTTTTTAGAGGTTTTTTGGTTTATCCGACGTTTCGGCACCTTTCCAGGGGCCGTGGTCACGGTTGAATAAATTGTGTGAAAAATCCGTGAAAGTGTTTTATTTATATATACTTAAATAGTTTTTGTTTGTAAATACATACTTACAAACAAAAACTATTAAGGTTCTACATAGAAAACACCCAGATTAAGACAAATAGACATGTTCATGCACACAAATATTTGTCTTGTTCGGGAATCGAACCCGAGACCTCTGGCGCAGAAGGCAGGTATCGTACCCCTGCGCCAAATCGATCGTCAAGAAACCCTAAACCTGGTATGCAAATCATGTAAGTATTTTCAAATGGAAAGGAAACGGCATAGTCTACGTTCGACAATTTTCCGAGCCGTTACAATTAGCGGATCTTCTAATGACTTTTCTTACATTACCGAATGTGCAATAACGCCACGGTTGCAGCGTGTTTATTGCACCATTATTGCACCGTGTCGTCACACCTAGCGAAAATTCTAACTTTTGTTTTTAATTCACAACGGGGTAGCATTTAACCTTTATCTTAACTGATGTTAAGTTATTTAAATTTTTACTTTTTTGCATTCACAATGCAATTTTTATGGTAGAAAAATGGAAAATTAAGTATTTAGAAAAAATCGACCCGTCCCACAACCAGCTCCGATGGGACTCGAACCCACGACCTTTCGCTATCCGGGCGACTGCTCTAACCACTGAGCTACGGAGTCGCTGATGTTAAGTTGTGATTAGTCTGAAGGTAGTAGCGAACTACTCCTGGAATCCTCAATCACTGAGGAACGTGCTATCCCAACTCTAACGGAACACAAAAATGCTAAAAACATCATTGTTATTGGTTCAGACTTGGATAAGATGGTGGTAGCTAGCCAGGCGGACTTAGAATAAGTCTAAGAACCGAACCCGGGACGGCTAGGTCTGAAATACGTGGTGTGACCCATAGACCATGAGGCGGTAGAAACTACAGTGCAACGTGACAGTGTATCCAGGAACATACGGTAATATTTTTTCAGTTTGACGTTGTTAACCAAATTTGTTTAACCCTACCAGATGACAAACCCGCGAAGAGTTTTGTCTACATCGGACGGAAGTCTATAAATTGACAACCGAACAATATGTTTGTTTGCGATGAAATGTCATTTCTGACGTTTCGATACTTTGTGGTTTCGATATAGACAAAACCTTACTCGAGTTCATCATGCTACCCGTGCTGGCTGCCTACCATCAACTTTAAGACAGCGATTCAAAAATATGCGCGATGCAGAATAGGTTGTTAAAATGAATTGCTTTCTTTCGTACTATGACCTTCTAAAAACTGGATCGCAAATGAATTGCTAAATGTGAATGACCTAACGATTTGTGTCCTTATTTCTTCTATCCGTCTCTTTCACTCGATTCTGTCATGCCCGGAGAGTGAGAGGGACGGGTATAACCTGCAGGTCTCATGTTAGCTTGGCCGAGTTATAAGTCAAATAAGAGTTCTTGACAGCTTATAGCGGCTGTGAAATGTCATTGAATGATCACTGAATCGCTGTCATTGATATTAAGCTGTCGTGGTACGAATAAGCGAAGCAGATCAGTTTAGGTCCTAAACAAAACCGCAATAAGAGTTGATGGTAGGCACCCTGGTATGCAAATTATGTACCTATTTGCAATTAGAAAGCAAACGACAAAGTCAAAGTTCGACAATTTTCCGAGCCGTTACAACTAGCAGATCTTCTAATGACTTTTCTTACATTACCGAATGTGCAATAACGCCACGGTTGCAGCGATTTACGCTCGCACGACGCTTTTAAGGTGTTTACTGCGCAGTCTAGACTGCGATGCTTTACGAGCCTCTCCTAATGTGCGACGTTTCAGGTACATTTTCAGATCTCAGAGATATAATGTGCTTTTGCTTTTTTAACGCTATATTTCACGTTAAGCGGCGGCGGTGGGGTTTTACAAAATGTGGTTAGCGACTTTGGGCTGTTATTTTTAGGCGACAGTTTTTGTTGCAGTTAAATAAATCCTCTAAAGACAATAATGAAAATCAAGTAATATCAGATAAAATCGACCCGTCTCACAACTAGCAAGAGCATTCGCCCGGACAGTTGGTCGTGGGTTCGAGTCTCATCGGAACTAGTTGTGAGACGGGTTGGTTTCTTGTATAAGTACTTCATTTTCAATAATAAATTGTGAATGCACTAAAGAAAGTAAATATAATCCTCTAAAGACGACAGTCCAAACAACGAATACTTGTAACGTGTACAAATCTTTAATAGGCGTGACTTGTATTCGTGTAACAAATAGTTTTAATTCGCAATTGAAAAGAAAATCCTACTAATATTATAAATGTGAAAGTTTAGATGTTAGGATGTTTGTTACTCAATCACGCCAAAACGGCTGAACGGATGTGGCTGAAATTTGGGACACATACTTTGTACCCTGAGAGGGACATAGGCTACTTTTTATCCCGGAAGAATATCACATTCCCGCGGGATAACGTCGTGTTGTCCACGCGGGCGAAACCGCGGGCGGAAAGCTAGTACTGAAATACTTCTCAAGTTTAGTTACCTACAGTTACTTATATTATTTTCTTAATTTTTACTTGTATTCAAGAAACCAAACGATATATTGATCTTTACGACCTATGATCTAATTTTACGCCTCATCATCATCAGCCATTATAAGTTCCCACTTCTGGGGCACAGGCTTAGCGGGCTCTATGCGGATTGGTGGGTATTAGCTTCCGAAGCACGGAGAGAAGCTCAAGGTAGTAAATTTTTGGTCACCCATCGCGTGACCGACCATTGCGAAAGTTGATGAACTTCAACGATCGCAGGCCGAGGGCGCTAAACACTGCGCCACGGGTTCCTCAATATTACGACTCACTCCTAATGTGCGACGTTTGTTTCAGGTAAGTACATTTTCAGATCTCGCAGATATAATGTGCTTTTGCTTTTTTACCGCGATATTTCACGTTAAGCGCTTCGCTGAAATGTGGCTGAGGTTTGTTTGTCTAGCAAAGATTGTTGTTTTTTGGAAGGGTTTCATATAATGTAACTTTTGACTCGTGTTGGAATACTAATTGTAGTAATAGAACATCTTAGGTAGTTTAGGCATGTGGTTTAGGTAAGTAGGTACCTAAATGATGATATGTAGATGGTATATGACGGTATAATATGATGATAAGTAGGTAACTATGAGAAAAGGTAATTTTTCAATTTGACGACTCTGTATGAAATATAACAGGGAGAAAAAGATTGCCCTTGACGAGTTTCTTGCCGGTTCTTCTCGCAAGGTCTCCCGCCGTAGGATTTGCGAACCGATGGCGTAGCTTCTTTGATCGTCATAAGTGTTGTTACCCCAACTTAAATTGAATAAAAAAAATAGTAGATTGTACAACAAGTGCATAAAACGTACCATTTTACCCGAGACGTATATATCCACCCGAGCCGTAGGCGAGGGTTGATAGTCAATTCCAGGTTAAAATGGGTTTTATGTACAAGTTATACACTCTGCTTTTCACTTAGAGTGTGAGGAAAATAAATAACAATATTGCAAAAAAGAAAAAAAAAGACTTCGCCATATTGGCGGGAAGACTTTCTTTTTCTTTTTTTTTATACGTGGCATTGGCAGCACAGTGACTTTAGCATAGATCGTAGTCCATAATGCTCATGAAATACTTATTTCTTAGAAAACTTATTAATTTTGCCTAGTTTTATTAATTTAGTAATTTAAAATGGATTATGTACAAAATTGAAGAAACAGAATGAAATACCTAAGGTTTATTTAACGAAGTTTAATTGCGTGTGTTGGCTGTTTACCTGACGCCCTTTGTCTTAAAGTCTGAGACTTAGACGAATATTTTACTTTATGCACTAGAGCATAAAAAGCGATTTTATGCAGCCTATACCTAACATAAACACGAACTTTACGAGCATGAGAAGTGAAAATGTTTTTTTTTTATTTTATGAATTTTGAGTTTTACAGATTTTTTGAAATTTCCCGACGTCGTCGTTAGGCATTTATTCAGGCGCCGTGGTCGCGGGTGTACGGCCGAGCAATAATACAGAGTGGCGCAGAACGCGCATATTTGAAAAGATTAAAAAAATTTAATCTATAGTTAAAATAAAAGTATGCATCCTAACCTAAGACTAATAAAATGCAGTTTACTAAAAAAATAATTATATCATCTAAATAATGACCGCGTCGGCGTCTGCACTTCTCTAATCGTGAGTATTGTCTATTAGCATACTAGCCTTTCGCCGCGGCTTCGACGTTATCCCGCGGGAATGTGATGTTTTTCTGGGAAACAACTTGGGAAAAAACTTGATGTTATAATGTTTGAATCATTTCAATCGGTTCAGCCGTCTTTGAGTAAACGGTGTACATACATATAAAAAAATAAAAAAAACGCGACGATAAAAAAATAAAAAAAACGCGACGAATAGATAACCTCCTCCTTTTCAATTTTTGAAGTCGGTTAAAAAGTAGCCTATATCACTCTCCAGATCCCAAACCCAACCAAATATCACGTCGATCCGTTGCTCCGTTTTGACGTGTAAGGCGGACAAACAAACCAATACCCACACTGTCACTTTTATAATAGTTATAGGTAGTACGGACTCTAGCGGGTACGTATTTAAATGTCTAAAATTAAAAAACCTAACGTTAAAACACCTACGTTCAAAATATCTAATGTTTTAAAATACCTAAGCAAATAACACCTACATAAGCAACACCTATGTTCAAAATACCGATTGACTGAATATCTAATGTTTAAAATGTCGAAGCTTTATAGCTATTGGTGTTATACCAAAAGTTTGATTCACACACATTTTAAATATCAAATGGTCAAAATACCTAAAATTGGCCTAATATTTGAGTGTCTCAGAAGTCCTGTACTACAGTCTACAGGACTTCCGAGAAGTACAGGACTTTTCGGTATTTTTGATTTTGGTCAAATAACTGTTAGGTAAACTAATTTTAGGAACTTAGTTCATAGGTATTTCAAGTTTTAGCTTTATGAACTTCAGTAATATAACCATTTGACATTTTAAACTTTAGGTATTTTGAATTTAAGTGAAACAACCATTAGGAATTTTGATTTTAGGTATTTTGAACGTAGGTCGTGTTTTAACATTAGGTTTTTTTAATTTTAGACATTTAAATACGTACCCATTCTAGCACTATCCTTAAGCTTCAGGTTGTAGGTATTCGAAATACTACCTTTCGAAAACAACAGTCATTTTCTCTAACAGCTCAAGTTTAATTGTAGCAATAACAACTATCCCAGAGAAGTAATGGTGCGACGACTACACGATTTCATAGCAACTTTTAGTAGAATTTGACAACATTCAGAGACATTTCTGTAAGTGTAATTAGAATATTTTAGAACTTTAAATTAATTTGACTAATTCTTCAGCTCTACAAATTAAAGTGGAAACATGAAATCCCTGACAGTTAAATTAATAAGCAAGGTGCCCGATATTTGTTATAGTTATCTTTAATTACCTGTGAATTTCAAACTAAGAGCTATTAAATGAATTTCGCTTACAAAATAGTTGTACTGGAAACAGGCACAAGAAGTCATGTTTGACGGCTAAGATTCTTGTCGGTTTTTGCTGAATTCAACTTGTATTTCTTTCTACATAGGGAGTATAAACAATGTCGCTTCCTGCCGTGCGTCGGTCGCTGAGGTACCTACAGTCATACTCATGGATATACTTTTACTATGTCATGGAGCAACAACATAGAACCTTGTCACATTGAAGCAAAGGTCATCGATAGTGTAATAATATGACAAAGTCCTCAGCTGTACACGCTTATATCGTTAAAACGACGCGACACCTCGGATTATAATGCGGTTTTCATCAATAGACTAAATTTATGTCGTATAATACTTAGTAAGTACTTACTATAACTAGTATGAAAAATTTGATTTTTTAACCATAATTAAGTTGTTACTCAGTCACTCCGTGATCATGCCGTGTGCAACTTTGCCGAAATATCGGGAACTCGAGAATAGAGATAATGACAATGTAAGTATAAAGAGTAATAGGGTAGGGCAGAAACCCCGGTTTTGGCCACTGTACCGGTTTTGGCCACTGTACCGGTTTTGGCCACTTTTTGCTCCAAAAGTTTATTTCTAAACAACTTCTCGCCATTTTTGCTAAAGGCTATTATAAGAAGGCATTTTAAGGTAATAATAACAATCGTTAGAATTCCTTATGTGATAAGTACGATTTTTTTAATAAATTCCATTATTTGTTTTAAAAAATATTTTGTATGAAAATTTTAGGAAATTTGTTTTCGGTAAAATACTTTATAAACCTTTGTTTTTTACAATTAAAATTGATCTTTTGCAATTGATTGGTTTCTAGCGTTTTAGAAAATATTGATTTAACCTGGGTTTGGTTTTGATTTTTCGCTATACTTACAAAAGTTTAACTATCAGTAAGTGGCCAAAACCGGTACATTTGGCACCTCTCACACACTTTGTGTTATATACAAAAAACTATTTTACTTATTTAAATTTGAAAAATGTACCTATAAAGGTAGGTAGATAAATTATCTATAATTTAAGATATAATTTGTGTCTTAAATACCTAAGACCATTTAGTACTTAGTGCTTAAAAGTCAAGAAATCTTTATAGTGCCACAAAGGGTACCTCTGCCCTACTTACTTACATCACAGTTTAGCGTAGCGATAGCTGGTTCGTGGGTCATGCTCGTGAACGGGTGCAGCCGCGCCGCGCCCCGGTGGGAATGGGTCTACTCCTGACTGCTTCTCTTAACGTGTGGTTAAAGATACTCTTGTATTTTGTTTATTACAATATATATTTTTTTCTTAGTAAGTAATCTTAATGTGAATGAGATAGTATGTCCATTAAACTATATGATTTCTTGTTTGGTTGAAAATTGTTTACTTTTATATAATAATATATAAGAGCATATGTAACTTCTAAAATTAAGTAAGTAAGACATTACTAAGGTCATTTTCAATTTGATGACTCTTTATGAAACATAACAGGAAGAAAAAGATTGCCCTTGTTTTGTGTTTCTTGCCGGTTTTTCTCGCAATGTCTCCCGCCCCGTAAGATTTGCGAACCGATGGCGTAGCTTCTTTGACGTTCATAAGTATTGTAAAACAATCGAACCTCAATAAACAACTTATTTTACATCATACTGCTCGGTAACTAGGATTTACTAGTATGGTAAGAGGCTGTGTAAGTTGGCATGTGCAACACAGTGTATTGTTTAGATAGAACGTTCCATTTTCAAATTACTTTGCAATTCAAGCAGTTGAATGCTTTAATTGTAAAGTAACTTTACCATTCAAGCTATGCAAAACTCCTTGGTCAAACAGATTTTTTTTTATAAAATGATAAGAAAACTATTTACTGTAGAGAACAAAGAAAATGGCGGCATTTCATCGAATCAAATGTTTGTTCACTTGCGACGACTGTATTAAAATTTAAAATAAGTACACTCGAGGACAAATTCGGTGAACTACCTCTTACTTCTTTTCACGTGGCTGGTGCCTCGCCATTCACGCGCAGACCCTTTTACTATTTTTTTATGTATTAAACTAGGGTAGTACAATGCATAAGCAATTACGGATAGGGCCTGCAACTGAACGGTGAGACGCCACCCACACGAAAAGAAGTACGATGTGGTTCACCGAATTTGTCCCCGATTGTACATTTACAAGATTTTGCAAATAAATTTGAATACATATTTTCTCTCTTATAAAAGCATAATTTTTTCATACCATTATAAATGTTTTATTTACCTCGCATGAATGATGTAAAGTAGAATGCTTACCTCGGTTGTAAGTAGCTATTACACCCTCGAACTATATTCGCCCTCGCTCGTTTCGCTCGCTCGGGCGTCTAAATATCTCGGGTACACACGATCCTTTAGCGCCCTTTGCGAGCTGCGCTCGCACGGGCGCCAAATTGGATCTTGTTCCGTAATAGCTCACTTACGTTCCTTGTGTAACAAACTACTATTAATTTTTAGTTTATTGCATTCACAATCCAATTTTTCTCAATAAACAAGTTTGAGTTCTTGTATTTTTTTGAGTCTATTTTCATTAATAATTAAAATACTTAAACAATCAAAACGTCAGTATTTTTAAAACATACCAACAACGCGCAACGGAAAGATCTGAAATAAACAGCTTCAAACATCTAGTTCACAGCATTCTAAATATTTTAACATACCTACTTATTCATATGGAAGGTATAATGCAATAAATCAATAAATACTTCTTGGTTAGTCATTTAAAATATTGCGATACAAATAACAAAACATCGTATATTTCGAACTTCAACGTTTTATGTTAGAAATTTAACGTAATTTTATACTGTGAGTCGTGGAAGATCGTAAAAATAATTTAATGTGGCGACGACGTCATTAGCAAAATCCTAGGGTTGTTCATAATGCGCAATTCGTAAATAATATATTTAAAACATTCTTGAACATTGATTTGTTGGAATAAATTCATTACTCTCTACTCTAACCACTCTTACTAAGACGAAAATATGTCCAGATTTTGCATGTGTTTAGTTTGTATATTAATTTATGTGTTCTAACCGCCTCTGTGGTCTAGTGGTTCATACCACCGATTTCAGACCCAGAGGTCCCGGGTTCGATTCCCAGTGGGGAGGGGGGGGGGGGGGGGGGGTTATATATTGTATTTGGTTTGTTTGGTGGTAGGACTTGTTCTTAGTCCGCCTGACTAGCTACCACCATCTTATCTAAGTCTGACGCCATAACAATGATGTTTTCAGCATTATTGTGTTTCCGGCAGTTAAATATAAGATAGCCAGTTCCTCAGTGACTCAGTGATTGAGGATTCCGGGAGTAGTGCGCTTCCACCTTCAGCCTTATCACCCTTATCATCAGGTGTGATGTGATGAAGGCTAAGTGCTACCCCGTTGTGGATAAAAAAAATATGTCATATCTAGAAACGAAAGTTAGTTTTTAAATTATTTAACATAGCCTACCGTCATTGATCTAGTTATAAAAAAAACTATTCTGTCTATGTTTAGAGTTTAGCGTTGATAAATCTCATTTTTATTTAGGTTCAGGTATCTATTGGATAGCGCGTCCGATCCATCAAAATTATAACTTACCGTTATAATTTATAATAAAATTATTTTGATAGATAAAGCAGAAGCTAGTGACAACCCTGTCTAGTTGTTGTGGCAGCGCCATCTGCTGGCGTAATGCACTTTAAACATGGCGGATGAAATAGTGTCGACTATTTTAAGGTCTGCTCTTTATAATAAATTAATGATTTTTATTACATACCTCCTTGATACCTACATTTATAGAACGCATAATGTTATCATAGAGAACAGTTCTTGAAGGTTCTTTAAATTCGAAAACTTCAGATTTTTTACTCGCACGCCTCTCTTTCACAAAATATAAGTAATATACTAGCGGCCGCCCGCGGTTTCACTAGCGTGGTTCCCGTTCCCGTGGGAATATCGAGATATAAGTACCCTATGTTTTAATCCAGGCTATCTACCTATATGTGTGCCAAATTTCAACCAAATCCGTTAAGTAGTTTTTGCGTGAAAGAGAAACAAACATAATAATATACATACATCCACACATCATTACTCACAAACTTTCGCATTTATAATATGTACCTACCTAATTAGTTACAATAGGATCTATAACTGATTCCAATGTAAGTTTACGTGCTTTAAAAAGTCTGCGGGGATCGAATCTATGATGCCTCGCTCACTAGGCGTGATCGTCAATACCCCGTGGGAAAATATCTAAAATTATAAGCTATTGAGAAAGGAGCTATAGAAGATTTTTTTTCGAAGCATTCTCCCAATTCGCACGCCTTATTAAATAATCACAGTTTAACCGGGATAAGCAGCCAATGAAGTAGTCGAAGATCCCCGAGTGGGCATGACCATTAGCAGTTGCGAGCAGCGTTATTGCGCCCGTCCTGAGCGGAGGGATCAGTGTAAACGATCTTTATCGTTACCGTCGCATCACGCTTAGTATGAAATTTTTTGCTATGAATATTTATAATACGTATTTATTTAATAAAAAATAGAAAATATTTTTTTCTTTCAAATTTACACTATTCTTCAGAATGACTATTTAATAACGAATCCTGCGGGTTATTTTTGCATTCAGCGAGCAACAAACCCATAACAGTAGGAAAATATCTAAGTAATGTTTTCATAAGAGCCTCCCAAACCTCACGACTTATTGAATCACAGTTTAACCGGGATAAGCAGCCAATGAAGTAGTCGAAGATCCCCGAGTGGGCATGACCATTAGCAGTTGCGAGCAGCGTTATTGCGCCCGTCCTGAGCGGAGGGATCAGTGTAAACGATCTTTATCGTTACCGTCGCATCACGCTTAGTATGAAATTTTTTGCTATGAATATTTATAATACGTATTTATTTAATAAAAAATAGAACATTATTTTTTCCTTTAAATTTACACTATTCTTCAGAATGACTATTTAATAACGAATCCTGCGGGTCATTCTTGCATTCAGCGAGCAACAAACCCATTATAGTAGGAAAATCTAAGAAATGTTTTCATAAGAAGCCTCCCAAACCTCACGACTTATTTAATCACAGTTTAACCGGGATAAGCAGCCAATGAAGAAGTTAAAGATCCCCGAGTGGGCATGACCATTAGCAGTTGCGAGGAGCGTTATTGCCCCCGTCCCAAGCGGAGGGATCAGTGTAAACGATCTTTATCGTTACCGTCGCTTATCACGCTTATAATGAAATTTTTGTTGAAGAAATATAAAACACTTGGGTGTAATAATAACATAACGGATTTTTTCTTGGAGTTTTGAAGGGAAATTATTAATATATTATAACTTCCCTTTCAAACTATTGTAATGTAACATTTTACGTAGGTACTTATAAAGTACTGCTTATTAGACTTGAGTTGTACCTAAGTATTGAAAATGAAGTACTTATTAGAAAACTTTTTAACTTCATTTTCAATAATAAAAATTGCATTGTGAATGCAAAAACGTAAAAATAATTTGGGTTGTAAGTAAAACTCTTTGCTTTAAACATTTATATTTTGAAAAAATTGAAAATGAAGCATCAGAAAAAGTCGACCCGTCTCACAACTAGCTCCGATGGGATTTATATTTTGGTGAGCTAGTTATGGTAAATATGCATAAAGTTTTTTTTTTATTATTTTAAGCTTAAGTATTATATTCTGCGGCGCACTGTCATACCATTGCATAATAAATAAATATTTTTGGGATTATTATTACATAAGTTTAAAAATTAAGGTAAACCGTTTCAAACTTTTAACTTAATGTGATGTGACGGTACCCTTCTATTCATGATGCAAAACAGCTAATGTGAATTACTTACTGCTAATTTTCAGAGTATATGCCCAGCAGTGGGCAACGTACGGCTGAAATGAATGATGAATTTTCAGAGTTAACCATGAATCATCATCACGTAACACGAATTAGATTTACGTTGCTTAGTAACGATTTTCACTAACAAAACTACAACTCACTATTCTAAGAAAATTAATAACGTTTACAATTAATGTTTCTTAACACTGACAACATGAAAGCGAAAAAAAGAAATTATAATAACCTGCTTTTTTCAGTCGGTTAATTACAGTCAGAAATCTAGAAGTTAAACACGCGAAATTAAATTGCGGGCAGTGCATTAAAATAATATGTTTTATTTCGTCGCTGGACTTAGTACTAGGTACTTACCTATTATATATTCTGTGGCTGGACCACGCGATACGGATGATGATGGTCTGATATTATTATGAATTGTAATTCTGTTTTAATTACAACTTACTTAGGAAGTGCCCGTGGCGCATTAGTTAGCGCACTCGGCCTGCTAGCAATGGTCCGTCATGGGATGGGTGACCAAAATTTTCATCTGGAGCTCCTCCGGGCTTCGAAAGGCACGTTAAGCCGTTGGTCCCGGTTACATTTGCAGTCGTTAATACCCACCAATCCGCATTGAGCCTGCGTGGTGGGTCATGTCCCATTCTCTGTATCCATCTATAAGGAATGCCATTGCCCCAGCAGTGGGATATTAAATGGCTGATGATGATGATTTTAAACGACTTTTTGTGTTGTAGAGGTCCAACTTTCTAAAATAAAAAATCAATTCAAAGCTTAAGGAAGACAGGTAGTGTGGCTTCACTGGCTTCTGAACCAGGAATTCTATTATAATTAAAAAGAGCTGTCAAAACAACATTTTAATTTTAGAAAAATGGAAAATATAGTAGATTGTACAACAAGTGCATAAAATGGGTTTTATATGGATTATATGTACAAAATTGAAGAAACAGAATGAAATAACAAGTTTATTTAACGAAGTATAATAGCGTGTGTGACTGTTTACCTGACGACCTTTGTCTTAGAGTCTGACACTTAGACAAAGATTTTACTTTATGCACTATAACATAAATAGTAGATTGTATTACAAGGGAGCAAAATAACATATTTACGGCGAGGGCGCTATTTTGAAACCAGAGCGCAGTGAAGGATTCTAGAGTAGAATCCTGAACGCAGCGAGGGATTCAATATACGTCGCCCGAGATGAAAATAATTTTGCGGCCGAGTAATACACTCTACTTTTCATTTCGAATATAAGGAAAGTAAATACACTCTGCTTTTCATCCCCCTCTATAAGAAAAGCAATAAAGACAACTAAAACTATCTAGAAAAATAAAAGAAAGGTGGCGGGGGCTTCGCTTTCTCTATTTTTTCTATAATAGGTATATAAAAAATTGAAGTTTTGAAATAACAAAGAAAAATCTTAGAACAAAAAAAATTTTTTGAATAAAAAAGGATTTTTGTACAAAAAAATTTTTTTTATATGTCTATCGGATGCCTCCTAACTATCTCCGGAATACCATAGGGGGTTGAGAATTTTGTTAGATTTTAGCTACACTACGAGACGCTACGACGTTTTTGAGATATTATCGTTTTTATAAAAAAAAAAAAATTTTAAATTTTGCATGTCCCGTCCCCATATAAAATTAGTTGAAAGCTTTTTCATTGCCGATGAGGTAGCTCTATGGTTGACTGTATGTAACCAAATTCAGTTCTATTCTTAAAATTCATTTCCACCCTAGGGTGAAACGGATAGTTTTGGACCCGCTGCTCAGTTTAAATATACATCACTTTCCTAATCTGAGAGATGAAAAAGCGATTTTATGCAGCCTATACCCAACATAAACACGAACTTTACGAGCATGAGAAGTGAAAAAGTATTTAGAAAAAATCGACCCGTCTCACAACCAGCTCCGATGGGACACGAACCCACGATCTTTCGCTATCTGGGCGACTGCTCTAACCACTGAGCTACGGAGTCGTTACGAGAAGCGTCGAATTTATCAAATAATTCTTACACGCTGTATAGCCAGCGTTAATTTCATCAATGTGAGGATATTACTACCCCTGTGAGACGGGTTGATTTTTTCTAAATACTTTATTTTCCATTTTCTATGATAAAAATTGCATTGTGAATGCAAAAAAGTAAAAATTTAAAATAACATTTAATTTACTGACTGACCCACATTTTTATTTTACTTTACACGGCATTTAACGAGAGTAGAAAGAGGTTGTACCTACGTATCATCCATCCCATTTTTGTAAGTGGAACAAGGTGAAGAAAGGGTAAGTATATCCTTGCGGGAGAAAGACGTCATATACAATTTAAATCGTTATAGAATAAAGTTTTATTAGAATCTAAATGCAGTTATCATCTGTCAGTTATCGTCGATCATCGTCCTAAAGGGTTTTCTTCTGTTTCCCGCTTTTGCTGTTCTAATGCGGTTGAAACTCAGCCAGAACTTTGTTTTTATGAGACAAATTTTCAAAAGCGTTCAGTTATTGGAATTAACTTGAATACGAAAAAAACTGAGCTGTGAAAATAAATTAGTTTCTGGAGAGCATGCACAAATTATAATAACATAGCTTGCCAGTTCCTGACCCAACTTAAGGGGCCCACAGACCATCAGTCTGCCGGCAGGCCACCTGCAGTCCTCGATCGAACAGGCCGCCTAACATTCGGTTTTTGTATGTACATCTGTGAATGTGTGGCAGATTGCGGCCAACTGACATGCCGTTGCGTGCACATGTTCCCCGTATGGTGGAGCCTTAACGGGCCACTTCGGATCATGTGGAGCGTGTTCACACATACCCACAGGGTCGGGGAATGCGCAGTTCTTCGATAGTAGTTTAGTTGGTAGTGGTGCCTTCTCCCGTTCCCCCCTCTGGCCAGCGCACCAAGAGCGGGTAGCCTTATGGGGAGCTGGGGAGAAAGCTCCCTCTGTCCGGCCCCCTCTCGAGCTTACGAGCTCGCTAGGGGGTGGGGCAGGGATTAGAACTTAGAACCGCCCAGCCCTGACGCGAAGCCTATTAGGCTTGGTTGGAGGGCTGGGTGCGGCGAGGGACATGCCCTGGGTGTGACTCAGTCCAACATGCCGTTTGGTATGCCAGAAGATCGCATTTTATTCTTGATACAAAAAAAGAGGCAGTTGCATGCAGGCGGGCTGCTAGTCTGTGGGGTCCTTTAAAATGTACAGATTTTCAGTTGTATTTTTTTCCTAAATAAAAACTCTAACTATTCTCTTCTCTCATTTCCATTCCGCAACATTATTTCCATTCCAGTCGTATAAGATAATAGAAAGGCGTCCAAAGGCTCTCCTTAGTTAATAACTGAGTTTACGACACGGTGACGTACTATTAGTTTTATGTGGTACGTTTAAGGTTTATTGGCGAGTACATTCGCCAAGTTATTTCACACATGGCTAAGTCTAGACAGAATATGGCTGTGTATTAAGAAAACAGTCACGTTTACTGCTTACTTTGTTGCTTATTCTGCTTACTTCGCAATTAAATCGTAAGCCATTATTGTATCAAGAGCATTGTAAAGTGTAGCATGAATATTAGTGCATGTTATTATACAATGTCATATAGACCTTCGTTTAATGGTAACATTAAAACAGTAAAATGATGGTTTAAAAAGTCGACTATTGGTATTCAGACATACTTAGCCTAGTTCGGGTCGGGGACCACTGTAAAACTTCTAAAAATAATATATTAAGTATTTAGATATATTTTCTATTTTCCTTTTTCATTTCAAAAAGCACTGCAGGCAAACAATAAACAAGACAATTGTAAAGTCCCGTCAACATACTTTCTTTTGATTGGGTTTTCATCAGTTTCAAAAATAATTTTAATCTAGTCTTGATTTAATATTTTCAATTATCCAACCAACTTTAGATATCTAGAAAGAGAGTTTTGAAAAGTTTTTAGAGTAACACAGACAGTAAGTTAAGTCATTATTTCTGGGTAGCCATTTTTAACAACACAGAAAAAAATAAGTAGAGATCCGAACAATGAAAAAGAACTCCCCCCAGTTTTCCTCTTACATTATAAACACCATAATTTTGACGTTTGAACCATTTCATAAAGAATCTCGGATTAGTTTTAAATTCCTTTATTATCTAAAGCAGGGGTGTAATTGAAAAAAGACCTACCTTCTCGTTTTACTAACAACGTAATAAAGGAAGTTTATGTGACGAACAATAACCAATTTGTGGGGGAACCACCCGCTTCAGGTTATGGACCATTGATATAAATAAGTAATTCTTTTTAAGCTTTGCCTTTGCGTAAGGTACAGTCGGAACAACAATACACCTCTAAATTTTAATTAGTACTAATATTTTAGGGGATGATAGTGACCATCAATACGAAAAAAAATTTTTCTATAGGGCCAACCACCGGAATCGCGAAAATTCTGATCTTTTTTAGGCGATTCCGTAGTTGGCCCCACAGTAAAAAAATAAAAATTGATCGTATTGATGGACACTATCATTCCCTAAAATCTTTGTACTAATTAAAATTTTTAGTCGTGTATAATAAATAAAAAATAAATAATAATAGATAAGATGGTGGTAGATAGCCAGGCAAATTTTGAACAAGTCCTACCACCAGGCGTGGATACAAGGGAGGGGGGCAATGGGGGCGATTGCCCCCTCCCCCACACTAGCACACAATTTTACCTACAAAAACTTTGCATTCATCATTTTGCCACGTGAAATAAGCTAGAAGTGCCCCCCCTCAACCAAATTCTGGATCCGCGCCTGCCTACCACCAACCAAACCGAATACAATGTGTACCCCCACTGGTAATCGAACCCGGGGACCTCTGGGTCTGATTCCGGTGGCGTGTACCACTAGACCACAGAGGCGCTTAAACAAAACCGTAGTCTGAAGTACTAAACTGCTGTAGACTATAAAATTAGTAACAGTTTCGTTGTTAGCTGTACAATATTCTAAAAACGATTTTCCATTGTGATGTTCCACAAAAGAAAAATTCAGGAGGTACTGCAGCTGAGCATTGTTAAAAATTAATCGGATACCTTTATCTCCAATTTCTTGGGGAATAAAAAAATACACGTCAATCGTTTCGCTCTTGACGTATCATTAATAAAATTGTTATGATTTTGTTATTCTTGGTTCTTTTCATTTGTAAAGAATATTAAGTCATGTTAAATAAGGATTTGCTCAATCGAGCCAAAGTTGTAGGTTAGAAAGTTGGAGAAAACAATAAAGTTCTCACAACCAGCTCCGATGTGAGACGGGTCGATTTTTTCTAAATATTTCATTTTCCATTTTTCAACCATAAAAATTGCATTGTGAATGCAAAAAAGTAAAAATTTAAATAACAAGTTAAGGTACCTTTAACAACTAGATATAACGTAAAGCATGAATTTTTAGTTCTGTACGATTGTTGGGATAGCTACCTAGTCTTTTCATTTTAAAGAACTTGGTAGGTAATCCTGATCATACAATAACAGTTTCTGTACATAAGTAAATTAAAATAGCCTCTTTAACATTACAGACTTAAGCAATTCCCAATCAGGGTTATTACTTTGATCTAGGTGTAAATTCTAACATTTAATTTTACATAATTTAACCCTCTTTTCACTGACCTTACCATTCCCTCTAAACTTACTTGTCAATAAGTTAATTTGAACACGAAACTCGATTGAAAATTTAACCTTATAGCTTGCTTGACACCCAGCCTGGATCAAATTGCACTTGTCAAAGACGTTTCATAGACGAAGTTCCGTTATCTGTGAAATTATGAATCCAATTACTGGCTGCTCCGGAGTTTGAGGATCATCACTGACTTTGTTATGAGTTTGTTCGCTATTCCTAACGATATTGAGATTAGATTTAGTCTGGAAACTAAGTAGGTACCTTATTCTTTTTTGCGTCGAAAGAGAGCAGAAATTTGGGCATACAATATTTATTTTTTAGTTAATTTTGACTGCCATGGAAAATTATAATATGATTAACATTAAACTTACCAATAGTAGCTAACATGCAAAATGCAAAAATCTATATTTGCCGAAACATTAGCCAATGTTTAGTAATTCTATTGTCTTTATTAACTATCGTTTATTCCAAGCTAGCGGCCGCCCGCGGTTTCACCCGCGTGGTTCCCGTTCCCGTGGGAATATCGGGATAAAAAGTACATATAAACCTTCCTCTTGAATCACTCTATCTATTAAAAAAAATGCATCAAAATCCGTTGCGTAGTTTCAAAGATTTAAGCATACAAAGAGACATAGGGACAGAGAAAGCGACTTTGTTTTATACTATGTAGTGAAGTTGTAAGTTTATCCTGTCAATGATAGCTGTACGAGGTAAGTCTTACAACCAATTACTTTGGAAAACTTTTATATCCTTACTTAAAGAATTACTTTCGCACTCATTGTAACGATACTCGTGATAAAGCCTAATATCCAATTAAGACAATCTTTAGAAAGTACGACCACACTGCATTATAAGCTAAAGCAGTAACGCAACTACAACATATTGAAACACCGCATTTACCCAAGACACCATTCGATGCAAAGCCCTCTCAGCAAGGATCTAAATGACTGGATGATCACGATTGTTCTTACCTCCTTACAAGTTTGTGAATTTCTTTAGAGGGCGAGTCGAAACCGCTTGTCCCCTCACGCTTTCCTTACTTTTAAGTAGGTAGATATTTTCTTCCACAAGGGCCATGAAACCTGGTGAAGATTTTAATATTCCATTTATTATTTTATCTTTAAGGAAACTATTTTTTTTACCTTAATAATAAAAATTTAAAAATAAGCACATCTAATAGATTTCGGTGCGGACTGTTCATTGAAATAAAACCACTTTTTTATGGATTTAATCACAAAAACACAATTAAAAATAACCAATTATGTAAACAATATACGCGGTGATTAAAATCCGTAAAACGTGGTTTATTTAATTGAAAGAACTCATCTTTGTAAACAACTTTTTATATGGAAGCAACGTTGAGAGTGCAAGAAACGTTATCAGCTGATGCTCCTTTTTTGACATCATCATCATACTTTGGGGGAGGCCGACGCCCACTGCTGGGCGTAGGCCACCCCCAAAGATCTCCACAACTATCGGTCCTGCGCTGCCCACATCCAGCGGCTTCATGCGACCTTGACAATATCGTCTCGGTACACCTTGTAGGGGGCCTGCCTACGGAACGTCGTCCGGTTCGCGGTCGTCATTCGAGAACCTTTCTGCCCCAACCGCCATCGGTTCTCCGCGCTATGTGTCCCGCCTACTGCCACTTCAGCTGACCAATCCTTCAAACGATGTCGGTTGTTTTCATCTCTCTGCGGATCTCATCATTTCTGATTCGATCGCGCAGGGAAGCACCAAGCATCGCTCTCTCCATTGCTCGCTGGGTGACCTTGAATCGTCTTCTGAGATGAGACCCATAGTAAAAGACCACGTCTCGCTTCCATATTATTATGTCACAACTGGCAACACACACTGGTCAACAACCTTAGTCTTGAGACATTGATGAATTTTTGGACGCGAATACGCCGACCTTTTTAGTTAGGGGTATTACTTGTGGGACTTTCTGATTTAATATTGATTGTGGTCCAACGCTGGATGAAATTATCTATAATAATAAAGCTATCATAATAATTTCGCCCTGTAGAAAGTTGTATCCCTTGTTTGGCTGGTGTAATAATACAACTTAATCAGTGGCTAGGTAATTGAAACTATACTCCACTCCACCTATTAAATTGTTAATTGGTTAACCTTAGGTTCCTGTGTCTCGGCTTAACTATTTTATATTTTAATTTGTGCAGAAATTCCTTTTTTATTTAAATACTATTTTGATATCAAATCGTTCGCGTGTTTGTATTGCTTTTTTGGTTTTGATAAAAATGCCATACCGACTGTTGGTTAATTCTTAGTTTTATACACATATAACTTTTACAGGGCTTGTGTTGGGATTGAAGTATGTGAAAAAGCGCATCTCTCAGCGATTCTCTATTTTTTCTCAGAATATTTATTATTCCTTAATCTAATTCTATATAAAACGTCTTTTCGTAATAACCTAAACCTAACATTCGGTATTTAATCCAAAATCATTTTCGCCACTGAGACCCATTTTCTAAGTAGGTTAGGTACCACTACTTACCACCTAATCTTTATAGAACACAATTTTTATTGAATGAAATTAAGCAATTACCTACGTCATGTGACTTAAAAGCAGAAAATATTAGGAGATCCAATAGTTACAGCTCCAGCGACCGCCCACGTAGTTACTTTGTGGTTATAGCTATTATGAGATAAGAGTTTTCGGACAAAAGACGATTTGGTAAAACAAATTGCGGATATTCGAACATTGTATTGGGGCTACCATGGCCCGCTATTATTTCTCGGCTGCTTGGTGCAACGAGTGAGATAGAAGATGGCTTTGGGGCTACTGAAGTTTAAAGCAAAGCCGTTAATTCGGACGAAACATTTTAGGTTAGGAGAAGAAAAGGGTTTCCTACTTATACTTACCTAGAAATAACCTAAACTCGCGGTACCTATGTCGTAGAATGAAGGTTTCAGTAGATTTTTAGGCTTGAATAAAAAAAAATATCAATCATAACGAGTGTCAAGTTTTTAATTTCGCAGAAATAAAAAATAAACTCCTGTTGTGCCTCAACGAACCCTTTCTCCACAGGTGATACTGTCAGCTGTCTTCTGAATTAACAGACCCTTATTATCATGACAGGTTCACAGAAATTTCGGCACAACAGCCCAAAACATAAAGTCTAAAATGTGAAAATAGTGAAGGCATTTTTTTAATCTTGTGATTAATTACAATGTATTCTAATACTGTGGAGATCCTTGGGGGAGGCCTATGCCCAGCAGTGGGCGTCGTTCGGCTGACATGATGATGATTCTAATACTTATATTTTTTATTAAAAAAGGCTAACATTGTTCTCGTTAAATAAGATTCATTCATTATTTAGTAAAGTCATTACTTTGCTGAGTTCCAGATTTAACTAACTTTAAACTTTTGAATTCAAAAATATATTTAAATGTTTGACTAGTCATACCTAAAAAATGGAAAATGAAGTATTAAGAAAAAATCGACCCGTCTCACAACTAGTTCCGATGGGACTCCGATGGGATAGTTGTGAGACGGGTCGTTTTTTTTAAATACTTCATTTTCCATTTTTCAGTAATAAAAATTGCACTGTGAATCCAAAAAACTAAAAGTTATAATATAGTCATACCTATCTATGTTCTTTTCCATTAAACAACATGAGAAAAGTGATAAAAGTAAAGCACAAGAAACTTATCTTAAGGCGATACTCGGAAAAATTATGCTATAGCGAGATAGCAATGAGAAAACCGATTTTGCCGATTACGCAAAAAAAAACACAAAATCACTTCGTATTCAAAAACTATAGCGAGTATAAAAAATGCTTCTATACGATCCTAAATATTATTGGTGTCCATTAGTTAAACCAATTTTCAATAGTATATGTATCCCCATTTAAGAATAATCTTGATATTTCTTATTTTTAGAGGTATTTTCGAAAATAAAAAGTGTCGAGCCAAAATCATAAAATCGTGTTTCTGAAACTATACGATTCTAGATAAAGGTATGAAGAAAAATATATCTTATTACCAGATTTGTAACAACTGTAACCGTGATTTTATATTATTTTTATGCATTCACAATGCAATTTTGTAAGTATACGAAAAATGTGATAGTAAAAAACCACGAGCCCTATAAGTAGCTTTCAGGCGAGATTCGAACCCGCGTCTCCGGGAATCCGGCCCGATGCTCTGACCAATTCCGGATGGCCGGATTCCCGGAGGCGCGGGTTCGAATTGCGCCTGAAAGCTACTTATAGGGCTCGTGGTTTTTTACTATCACATTTTTCCTATACTTACAAAATTGCATTGTGAATGCATAAAAATAATATAATTAAATCTCAATATGGCTGTTTCATCTTAATCGATTGTTAAACATTTGTAAAAATGTTTCTTTCGGATGCGAGGGTTTCCTCACATTGATGAAGCAACGCTGGCCTACAGCGTAACAAGTGATAGCAAAAGTCGACGAGCCGTGAAAGCCTTTCGGTAGCTTAGTTGGTCAGAGCATCGGGCCGGATTCCCGGAGGCGCGGGTTCGAATCCCGCCTGAAAGCTACTTATAGGGCTCGTGGTTTTTTACTATCACATTTTTCCTATAACTGTAACCGTCCTATATTTTTAAATCAAAAAGTCCATACTTTTTCCGAGTAGCGCCTTAATAACAATAATTTTAAATAAACGTATGAAAAGTACCTAATGAATTTAACCGCCTCTGAGGTCTAGTGGTTCACACCGCCGGTATAAGACCCAGAGGTCCCGGGTTCGATTGCTAGTCAGCTGTGAGCTAACCCGTTTGGTATTAAAAAAATGCGGATGCGTGTACAACATGTTTTTCTCGTTTCAAAAATATAGCTTGTCTAATAGGACTAATCTGTAGCTGTACTAATTTTTCAAATTATGAGTCACTGCAATACATAAATTATGGAACCCTAAAAACAAAATGTTTAATTGTCACATATGGTGCAAATATCTGCAGCAATTTATTAACCGCAATGTGTTTTAAACGAGTGCTTAAAATAAAAATGATAATAAAAAAAACACTTTGTTTATGAATACCAGCTGCACTGCACCTCCATGTTTTGCTTATTCGTCGGTTTTTTACAAAGGAATAATAATAATTATTGATATAATTTTCGTTGGTTGAGAGAAAGGGCCACATTTATGTGTTTATCGGATGTTTAAAACATGTAAGTACTTAAAGTATTTTTTAAATAGGTCCACACTCATTAACAAACAACAATATTTTTTGTGGTCGCAATGAAATTACTCAGTTATTTTGTCGTGAGAAATTAAGCAGCACTGCAGCGATCCAAGTTTTCCTTTGTAACAAATCTTTACAAGAAAGTTTTTTTTTATTGCTTACAAAAACATTTTAATTTCCTTGTTGCGTCCCTAGTTGTTAGAATTAGATAGATCTATAATTTAAATCTGTTATGTAGGTGGTTAGTACGTAGCAGTAGTACTTCTCTATCCATCCATATGGAAGGCCAGTGCAATAAATAAATAAAAAATTACTTGGTACTGGTTAGTCTGTTTGTATATTAAAATAACTGATTTTTACTACATGCATATTATGATTATATATACGGTACCTACTTACATATTCCAAAATAAAATTTTATTCAATTTTTGTCTGTCTGTCTGTCTGTTTGTTCCGGCTAATCTCTGAAACAGCTGGACCGATTTTGACGGGACTTTCACTGGCAGTTAGCTGATGTTACAAGGAGTAACTTCGGCTACTTTTAATCCCGATATTCCCACGGGAACGAGGACCACGCGGGTGAAACCGCGGGCGGCCGCTAGTAGTAAATAAAAAGATAATTTTATCTTAATTCAACCATTCTGAAATAAATTTGGTACTTACCAAACCCGATGATAAAGGTCGACTTATAAAATTATTTTCTGTAAATTGTGTGAAAATCCATAACAGAACAATAAGAAACGTGTACTCAGCGACTTATCTCGAGTCGGGACAAGTTAAACAATAAGTTAGCTTATTGCTAAAGTTATCCACTAAACTTGTAATTCAACACCAGTATTTATAACGAACAAAGCTACTTAAATAACAGCGACATAGCTAAGTTAGTATTCTTGGTAAGTTTTAACAGAATTTATTTTGATAGGTACCAACGCAATATTATTAAATATTAATATTAAGAGCGCAGATCCGTATGATATACTATGAGGATAATTTAGTCGATTTAATTTAGGTTATTCGGTGAGATTTAAACTTTAATAAGTAATTACTTTTAACTTTAATCTTATTTATTATTAAATTCTATAATCTTCGATCAATAATACTTACCACTAGATAACCTGTTGAAACGGCCAAACCGCCAAAAAAATAAGACCGCACTTCAAAGGTGCGCTCTTATTTATTATGGCTTCCTGTCATTTTTGACGTAAGGTCCAAAGATTCATAACCTTTTTCTCCGTTTAAAAAATAATCAGTTGGTTCCATATTTGGGTTTTGTGTAGTGGTGACTGTTCGAAGGTTGTAAATACTTACCTGTATCTTACGTAGGCATCGTTATTATACTTGTTTGTGGAAGCTTGTAACTGGTCTTGGATGTTTAGTAAAATAAATAAAAAAGTATTTAGGGCATAATACAGGTTTGCGAACATAACACAACGTTCGCGAACAAAACTAGGACCCCAATTTTGATATGGAATGTTTGTTGGTAATCATTTGTTATTTGAAGCTTTCATAATTTTATCCAGTTTTCGTGCGATTGGCATTTCAGACTTTGTTTCAGTACTTATCTTAGTAACTGTTTCATTATTTGACTAAATTTATAACGATAAAGCAAAAACCTTTAATTTTTTATTTATGAGCTGATTAAGTAACAATACCTACAACACAACAAAAATAACATTTAGTTTAAATAAAGTGGAATTTTATATTTCACAACATTCGCTGCAACTGATCAAATAAAGTTGCATGAGCCGGTGTTGCCAATGCTGTTTATTTAAAAAGTAAAACCAGCAGGCAAAGGTCTCTTTCAACCGACAGCCTTTCAGAGTTGTCAGTTGTATGATATTTTGAAAAGACTTCGCCCGTACACACTGGATATTTTTGTTATTGAAATCAATATACATACAGGCATTACTTATTCAGGCGGTGCGGTGAAGACAAGGGTCGATTCATAGTATCACGTGATTTAATTTTACTTTAGGAGAAAAAAGATTCTGATGAATTGAGAACGTCCTCCTTCTTTTCAAGTGGCTTTATGCCGCGTATAATTCATTAATGTAAATAAAAACCGAAAGGATTGAGGGTTTTAGGAGCTTTTGCAGACTATTACGATTATTAAATGCTCATGATTAGTCGGAGATCATTATAAGATTTTGTGTAAATAAATACAACGCTAAGAATATAATTTGGATGCCAACAATTCTAAACTTTGTTCATTCCAGTACCACTAACTGAACATGAACACGTTCACAAACAAACCAACAAACAAAAAATTAAATCTTATATCTTATTAATATTAGTAATACTACCTATAGATATGGACAAGCACCCAATAGGTACAATATTCCGGTGAAGTCCACTTTTTAGAAGGCACAGTCCAAACACAATTTTCTTACATACAATACAATGTATCCCTTGAAGTAATTTGTAAGTAATTCCAAGATATGCTAGTAATTTGCCTGACTGACCTTTCAACTCCACGACAGTGTGAACACGCCCTTACGCCGGCCGGTTCCGACAGCATTCACCATGCGTTACAAACGGTACCTACTCAATTTCCGCGCTTAACTGAACTTTTACTGTATTTTATTTAAGTTATGCTATTAAAGTACGTACTATAAGTATTACATAACTTTAACTATTATTATTTACTTATGTAAACTATTTATATAACTTTAACTATTGAACTATTCACTTTACTTAGGAAACAACATCTACACAATTTTTTTTGCATTTATAATGCAATTTTTATTATTGAAAATAGTAAAATGAAGTAAGTATTAGAAAAAATCGACCCGTCTCACGAGTCTCGCAACTAGCTCTGATGATTTTTTACTGAGAGCATTCATTTTAACTGCACAGATGAGAAAGAGAATAAAATTAATTCTATCAAGATTTACATTTTTAGTGTAAGTAATCCATTATTTTTCTACTTGATTTGGTTTTTTCAAGTTTTTTTTACCAAACCAAACGGGGTTTGGTAAAATTGGTTCAAGTATAATTACCACTTTGAAGGTCTCGCGGCCGGTCGCTGCATAAAACAATATTAAGAATAGAAAGAGTAACATGACTTAACCGATTTACATTCAATTTTGCACGGATCTAGATATACCGAGCGTAGCCGCGCCAAACGCTAGTAGAAAATTATTAAGCTACCGTAACATTCCAATTTACAATGAGCGCAGTCGCACGCGTTATCTTGTCCAATTTCCATGGGCGGAGTATCGGCGGGCGGGCGGGCGGCGCCGGTATTGTTACCGGCTGCGTGACACGCCGGATCGCGATATGCCAGCCGAATGATGCGAGACGAGTTTCAATTGTTTGATGGCTTGTATTAATTTTCATGCTCGTTTACATAACATAATTATTAAATAAATATTGAATGAATATAAAACATGTTTTAAAACAAGTTAATCGGAAAAACCTTATAGGTAGGTACGTCCCCGTAATAATACTAAGGTTTGATTTTGGGAAACGTAGAAAATACATTTTTGATATAGGTAGTATAGAATTGCGAGCAAAAGCCGGCCGTCTGTCTAATTTAAATAAAAAAAACATGCTCCCTTACAGACTTATTATTTCAAAAGTTTCAAGATGACTGTATTATAATGATTTTCATTATGATATAAAGTTATGCAATCACAATGTAATTATCATAGAATAAATTTGTAATAGAAAAAATAAATGGGTTGGACTAATCAAGTAAAATTCAATTACTTACAAATAATAACTAATAGAAAAATGGAAAATGAAGTATTTTGAAAAAATCGACCCGTCTCACAACTAGTCCGATGGGACTCGAACCCACGACCTTTCGCTTTCCGGGCGACTGCTCTAACCACTGAGCTACGGAGTCGTTACGAGAAGTGTCGAATTTATCAAATACTTCTTACGCGCTGTATAGCCTGCGTTAATTTCATCAATGTGAAGATATACTACCCTCACAGTGTGAGACGTGTGAGACGGGTCGATTTTTTCAAAATACTTCATTTTCCATTTTTCTATTATAAAAATTGTATTGTGAATGCAAAAAAGTAAATATTTAAATAATAATAACTAAAGTAAATAGGTTTTTCAACGAACGTAGATAGTGTACAGTCGCGAGCAATAATATTTAAACAACATAGAACTTTGTCACATCAAAGCATTCCGATCCGAAACAAAACTTTCAATAGGTGCCATAAAACTCATTTTCATAGACCTATGTTGTTTACATATTATTGCTCGTGACTGTACATCACTGACCTCTACTGTTACACACTGGACAGGCTGTCTCGATACAAATGACAGCTAATTATGTGTGGCAATTTGAATCGCCACTAGTGTTACTGCGAGTGTCCCGAGAACTAATTTTGACATAATTATACCACAGTCGACATAAGAACATCACTAATTTTAGTTACATGGACACTCGTATCTGCCTACCAGCTTGGCGATACTCAAATAGCCACGAAAATATTATGACAGCAGCCAGTCCAGTGTATAATAATAGAGGTCAGTGCTGTACAGTCATTATTAACAATGTTTATACATGGTCACCATACAATCCGGAGTGGTGACGTTTCCCGCCGTTTCCCACCGTTTCCCGCCGTTTCCCGCCGCGCCGCCCGCCATCGCCGGACTGCAATATGAGGCAGACATTAAACAAATTTAAAATTCAATTTATTTCACTCACATCGACATGCACAGTTCATGTAGGACCTACCTTTGCTTTTTGTTACACTATAACTATCCGATTTCATTATAAAGGTAGTGTTTCTCCGCGGTTTTACCCGCGTGGTTCCCGTTCCCGTGGGAATAGCGTGATTAGATATTATAGCCTATGTCACTCGGGAATAATACAGCTTTGAAATTTTTAAGAGGAAAGTATTTTTAAAATCGGTTCAGTAGTTTTTAAGTTTATCCATTTAGTACAGAGAAACAAAAATCTAATTTTCTTCTATATATTTATATAATACTAGCGGATCCTCGCGGTTTTACCCGCGTGGTACCCGTTCCCGTGGGAATATCGGGATAAAATATAGCCTATGTTACTCGGGAAGAATGTAGCTTTCTAATGGTCAAAGAATTTTCTAAATCAGTCCAGTAGTTTCGGAGCCTATTCAATGCAAACAAACAAACAAACATACAAACAAACAATCAAATCTTTCCTCTTTATAATATTAGTATAGATTAGTATAGATTAGTATAGATTAGTTTAGATTAGTATAGATGAGTAGGCTTTTGAAGCACGCCGGGGGCACCTGGAGAGTCTTTCGGTCCATATTCATATCTAGATAACACTATGAAAAAACTTTTCAATAATTTTCCTAAGCTAAGCTTCATTAAATTTTCTCAGTCCTAATAAGGTGTTGGAGTTACATTCGCATTTACAGTCGAACAAACCTAGGTAGAGGCAAAATAATACTATAATATTACTTGGTAGAGGTTTAAAAATGCACTGAGCTGAGTATAGTGTGATTTTCCGAACTAGCACTTCTGATACAGCTCAATAAAAAGGAGCAAAACCGTGTCTTGAATGTCATTTGTATGTGTCGTATTATACACATATAGCACACATACGTGTACAGATAAGCTCTCGCCTCGACGTCGGAACTAGCGAGGAAACGGGGTATGACGTAACCGATAAGAATTTCTTGTACGATTTCTCGCTTTGCAAGGAGCATGCATTTCTCTGCAGAAAATATATCATACAGATGAAAACATCGGACGGTTGGGTATACAGACGGAGTATTGGACAAAAACAAATGAAATACGCGGGTTTGTTGAGAAATTGTGTTTGTGAACATTCTACTAGGAAGTTGTTGGAAAGGGTAGTTTTGTGCCAATCTTTTTTCATACTTACAATTTGAAATGGAACAACAAAATGTAACTTAATATCTAGTGATACCTACTTCATATCGTAAATACTGTCTAGTACTATATCAACATTGTACCTACTTATGGCTGTACTGTAGGGTGTTTGTGCACTACACTGAATTTTACCGATCCGGAAAAAAACAGATGCTTGTATTTTAATAATTTAAGCATTTATAATAGTAAGAATTTATTTATTTCGTGTAGTTTCAATGTTTCAAACCCTAAACTACAAGAAATAAATAAATTCTATTATTTAAAATAATTAATTATTAAAATACAAGCATCCGTTTTTTTCCGGATCGGTAAAATTCAGTGTAGTGCACAAACGCCCTATCGGTATCAATTTCATGTACGGTCGCCAGCACGTCGGGTTACTTCAAAATGTCAAAATTTATTAATTGAAACTGAACTCTTTCTGTTGGAGATAAGGTCGAATTTTATTTAAAGAAATTGAACAGTTGTTCCTCCTCTGTTTTAGGGCCCCACATAATGTGAGTCGCATAGGGTAGGTAAGGTACTGCGTTTGTCGACCATTGTCACATAGCGGGCCTCTGTGACTTCATTCGCATTTAGCTCCTACTAACCTGTTAGTCCGACAAAGAGCCAAAGTAATCGACATAGCACACCGGATTAGCAAACTGAAGTGGCAGTGGGCCGGCCATATTAGTGTAAAGGAGTTCTAGAGTGGAAACCGCGTATCGGCAAACGTAGTGTAGGACGTCCTCAGACTAGGTGGAGCGACTTTTTGCAAGGTGTCTGGCAAGAACTGGATGAGAGTTGCTGTAGATAGTGCTCGATGGCGTACTCTAGGAGTGGCCCTTGTCCAGCAGTGGACGTTAATAGGCCCCTGATGATGATGACTAACCTGTGAAAGCCTGAACCTTGCCTAAGAAGTTCGCTTCTACCATAGAAGGATCTACAAAAATAAAATGTTTGCATATACTATCAACATCGTATACACGGCTGTATAACGGTATCAATTTCATGGTATTATGCAGTTTGAAGGGCCATAATCTGCGTCACATAGGATATTGCGTTTGCCGACCATTGTCCGGCTCAGACTGGGTATGCACGCGCCTGTAAACTGCATGCTTAGGGTTTTCACGCGAGTGCTGGAGTGCTGAGCTTTTTATAATAGCATTTTTTGAGCCTTTATAAGGTTTAGCATGCAATCTAAAATTTTAAAGTTACGCTGCCTGTCAGCTTTTTACGAAATGCCTATAGGTAATTACAAGGTTTAGTTTTCAAGAAAGCTCATCCATTGAATTTTTTTTCTCGCGAGTGTTGAGTTTTTAAAAAATCGTGACAGATTGAACCTCCTGAGTAAAAGCGTAGTATATTTACAACATAGAATAAAAAAAAATCTGATGCCGTATATATATATTACATTGAGAAAATCTAGATAAAAAAATCTATGGTGGAAATCTGGTTTTTTCAACACAGATTTTATTCCCATTTTCGGAGACCAGCTAATAAATCGATCGTGCTTATTTTTACAAAAATTTCTGAAAAAAAGTTCGTGGTTCTCAGGAGGTTAACAAAGCCTTCATATGAATTTTAATGATCTTGTAGTTTGTCTGGCAAAAGTTATTAGACTTTATAGTCTACGAATTTTTAAAGGAAAATACACCTTGTTATCTACTAACTGAATAAAAACTTACTGATAATAATAACTACTATTTACCTATGTATAACAAAAGAGCTTTTCTTGCAAAGTTAACAAGGAGAGTTAACACACTATTTTCTTCAAAATCAATTGGAAAAAAATTATTTCTAAATAACAAGCATTCAATTAAATAAGTACAAAATTAAAGACAATAAAACAAATTAATTAACTTTAACATCAACATAAAATTACTCAAATTTATTAACAAATCAAAAACAAATAAGTACTTATGCGTTTTTATCAAAAAACTAAAGATAAAGAAAGAAGAAGACAAGGATATAAATCAACAAATCAAAAAAGTACGCAATAATTATTCATAATTTGACGACCGATTTGGCGCAGGGGTAGGCTACCCACCTTCTGCGCCAGAGGTCTCGGGTTCGATTCCCGAACAAGACAAATATTTGTGTGCATGAACATGTCTATTTGTCTTGGTCTGGGTGTTTACTATGTATATTAAGTACCTATGTATTTACAAACATAAAGTATTTAAGTACTTATATATTTATCCGTTATCAAGTTTTCCATGATACAGTTTCTTAATGAAATTAACATGGGCTTAGATAATTGGTGTGATTGTAAGAAGTTATTTATTAAAAAAAAAGTTTCCTCAAATTCCAATTAAGTACCATAAGCTATTTAAAGGGCGTAATTTTCTATCTCTTCGTTTATCATAAATAAACGTTCCCCTGAACTCGTGTTATATTTCTAATCATTCAATTTCCTACCCTCCTTAACAAGCGGGAGCAACTTGAAACTTGTAAAATTGTCAACAACTCATCAAAATCTAATAACAACGGCTTAGTGCCCGCGAGAGGGCGCTGTCTCGAGTCTAGACAAAATGGCCGCCTCCGTGACTTTTTCACCGTTCCCAATCCCACGACAATCGTACTCGGGCTACCGGGCTAGTGTTGCGAACAGTGCCTCTGTGGTAATAGGTACCTTATTGTTAAAAAAATGCACACGTTCAATGCTTTGGAAATATTTTCTTCATGTAATTTCAGACCACTCTTCAATCTCAGATTGATAAACTCAACACTCAACACATGTTCCAAATCTAAAGAAAATTAATTGCTGCATCTCATATTTTCCAGTCATTATAATTACGTTTTATTTAATTCAAGACGAATTGTAAATAAAATATACATTGGGATGGAATTAGGCATTCGGATAAAGTTTCAATCCAAATCTACCATCTTACCCTTCGATCCAGAAAGAAAATTACAAATATTCAAAATGAAATATTAAACTTTCTTAACTATAAATGTTGAAGCAGCGCATCGAACATCACTAGTTTTTACCTTTCTTCTCCGTACAGGACGGTTGAACATAATATTAAATTTTGCTACGAGGTTTCAGACATTTCAATCCATTATACGTTGACATCAAAATTAGAGTCTTATAGGTAGTTGGACGCGAAATGAACTCTATGGGCGAGGGAAATTGATGGATCGGCAATTTGATGCGGTGGACTCTTGGTGGACTCTACAAGTTTTTCCAATTGCTTTAGAATATTGATGATTAAGGCGATACTCGGAAAAAATGTGCTGAAGCGAGATAGCAATGAGAAAACGACGCGCGCGGGAGCGAGACCGATTTTTCAGATAAGGCAAAAAAAACACAAAATCACTTCGTATTAAAAAACTACAGCGATTTAAAAAAAATGCTTCTATACGATCCTCAATATTATTGGTGTCCACTTATTAAACCAATTTCCAATAGTGTAAGTAACCCCATTTAAGAATAATCTTCACTTTACGTATTTTTTAGAGGTCTTTTCGAAAATAAAAAGTGTCGAGGCAAAATCATAAAATCGTGTTTTTGAAACTATACGATTCTAGATAACGGTATGAAGAAATATATATCTTATTACCAGATTTTTAACAACTGTAACCATCCTATAGTTTTAAATCAAAAAATCCATATTTTTCCGAGTAGCGCCTTAATTAATTTTTAAATAAGCAACTTAAGATCTGGATCTTTTTTATTATTCTGCGAAACGCGTAACTTTTGTTTTTGACATAACACTGAGATATGGGTCCACTCAGAAGAAAATTATAGTATTATGATAAATCGAACGATACCTAATCGTTGGAGGAAATTCTAATCGCAAGTTTGGTTTCGTTTTCACATAGACTTTTCACAACTTGGGTATACTCCATTCAGGAGAGCTATATATGACGATGACTTAAACAAAAAACCCTACTGCAAAAAAATTACCACCAAAAAGGGAAAAGCAAACTCTTTAATTACTCATTGCAGTCAGTGTTAGTCAGTCAGTTAGTCAGTTCAGAGAGTTAGAGGGATACAGATGCAACATTGTCAGTGTGAACCTACCTACATACTATATCTATGGAACCTACGCGTACAAGTTCAAATATTACAAAATCATGACGCACGCAGACGCAATGCAGCACGTCTACGACACTTTTGGTGTGTGTGGCAGCCTTAACGGAGTTGGGCGGGACACGCTGCGAGGAAGAGTGACGGCAGATGGAACAGGCACTTGCCGAATAGAGACCAAGCCACGGGTGCAGAAATAGGGGTCGTCCACCAGCAAGATGAGTCGAGATATTGTCCGCGGGGTGCACCCGGCTGAGAATTGCTCAAAACCGAAGCCACTGGCCTAAATTAGAGAGGCCTATGCTCAGCAGTGGGTCGAGAAATGCTGATGATTAAAGGTTAGGCAGCTTTTAATCAGATAACATCTTGAATCAGACATGGCTGTTTAGACGGACAAGAAAACGACCTCTGTCTCTCTATTCAATAAAACAGTGAACTAAGCAGACGCATGTTAATTTAATTACCCCTTAGTTACTTAATATACACAAGAGCCGCAATTTCTAACCCTTAACCACCACTTTCAATAATCCACCGTTATTACGTACAGAAGTATAATGTAATGTAACATAACAAATGATCTAGTAAAAGCTTGGTGGATTAACCGCCAGTGAGACAGGGATGGCCGATGCTATAAACTTTCCCTGCGATGAAAAGTGAGCTTAGTCACGAATAGGTCATTATTTCAACATAAAACCACTAAAAGTAGCCGATATTGGACAGGGACCCTTTGAAGGGACTTTGTGGCACTAGCATTTTTAAACAAATTAACATAGAAGGCAAAAGTAAATAAGAGCTATTTATCGCTCATCGTACCTACGGTGTCGCGCAATTTTGCCCTTGAGGACCTATTTTGATTACATAAAATTTCTATATTCTTTCTTAGGGCTGTGCATTCTGCACTGCACACTAGCGCCGCCATTGAAAAAAAAATCATAGTCCTAAAATAAAGACGAAATTGTAAATTATCTCTCTGCAGTGCACTCCGACTTTCCTTTGCTTTATCTATATTTTATAGCTTGTCGTTTAATTTAATTAAATTTTATTGCTAAAAGTGACCACTTTTCGCCAAAAAATCTGAATTAAACTAAGCGACAGGCTAACAAATATCCTTCAAGCGATAAAAAGTACCACAAAGCTTCTTCGGAGTGCACTGCAGAGAGATAATTTACAATTTCGTCTTTATTTAGGCACTATGATTTTTTTTCAATGGCGGCGCTAGTATGCCGACTGCACAGCTTTAAGACAAATCTGTACGTTATATCATAAAAAACCTGAGTTAATATTGTAATTTACTTGTAAATCAGCACGCACTGCATTGTGTGCAAAAAGACGTAAAAGCTAAAATATATAAATTATAGAATAGGTTTTCTTGCTTCCGGTTTTCTTGTTAGTTTAAAAATCAAAAGATGATCGAAAAAGAACAAAAGAGAACCGTTTTATTCAATATAATTTAAATTTATATCAAGAGAAGAAAAAGCGTCTACTTTTATCTGCGTTTTTACTTAGATTTATTTCTGAAATAGACTACATACTCAGCGCACTTTATCTTAAATAAATGGGTCTATTAAGCTTGCATTGAATTTTCGAAAACTATACTATTAGAACGAGTGGGTATCATTCAATCTACATTCCCATTGTGTCCCTCACTACGCCCCTGTGGGTTCATACAAAAGTTACTCGCCGCGTCCGATCATGTAATCGCACGGACGCGTTCTGACTCGCTCGTGATGTTTTTCTTCGAAAGCAATTTCGGTTTCGTGTAATCCGCCATTAATCGAATAGTCCACGTTTATTGTTATTATAATAATATATTGTTTTCAGGCAGACAGTATTTCGACATTTCGTGTTTCTGTGGTTGTATTTAAAAAAGCTGAAATCACAGACAATAATGAGCACTGTCTAACTTGTAAAGGCTTCCTTAAATAGTGATGTTGATATAATCGCTATGATTGGCGGACACCCTGTCTGCCAGAGACAGCTTGACTCCCTGCAGTGTGTGTCGTAGGTACCCAAGAAATTTGTATGTTGCTACAATTCCATGGTCGTAACTTAAAATTATAAGAGTCTTTTGATGTATGGTTATTACATAATAATTATTAATGCACAATAAGTTTAAAACTTAAACTGACATGATGTGTTGAGATGGCAAGCCATCTGCTCGTACCTATTACCATTAAACAAAAGCATCTTACGACGATGCAAGACGTGGGAAGTAATGAACAAGAAGATAATATAACTTAAAAATACCCAGCCTACAATAAACCTTTAAAAATGCGCAGCCGACATGCAAAAACCTAAACAAAGTATAATAGTCTAGCAATTAGCTTTTAAACTAGCGACCTCGTTAATAAACTATAAACAATAGGTGCAGATGTGCATTACCCAACTTTCTAGTTTGGAAATTACCACTCGCCACAAGCTCAGATCAATCAAAGTATAATAGGCCTTATGGGCCTATTCTATCAGGCGGTTTTCTACCTTAATGTATATGAACATTCCTGTAAAACAAAGACTTTAGTTATCTTGCTTTTCAGAACAATGGAGCTTTTTGGACAATGTCCCGCTGGCCTCTCGTGGGTTTTTCCCATCCAAGCGGCTCAGAAACACCAGCCACCGGGCAGCGCGGGGGACGCGAGCGGGGAGACGTGCCGACGAGGAACCCGTCTTTAGAATTACGACCGTTTTGTCTTTAGAATAGGGATTAGTATTGTATAATTATCTAGATGTAAGGAGGTTAGGCCGCAGCAAGCTATCGGAGCGGGCGCACTTGGTTGCTGGACGCGGAGGAGCGAGGACACAAGTAGTCGATTTCCTAGTGATAATTATAGCTTTGTACCCTTTTTGTTTGGGGATTATAATTAAAGTGGTGAATTGAGGAGCCGCAGGCATATCCTGGAAATACAGCTAAGTGTATCTAAGTGGTTACTTCCCAGACACATTTTCTCATAATATTTATATTGTCATTATAGTTATACTGTGTTTTAGCTGTACATACTGATTTATACCTCTTGGGTCGAGTTTAAATACTCAGGCGAAGTGATCACCCTAATTTATAACTAGCTTAAGATTATATTGTGTGTTACGGCTCTGAAGAGTTTTTTGTCTCTCAGTACGTTTTCTCTTCAGCTCTATAGCCTTAGGAACAGTGCTGAGAACTAAGAAATCTGTAACACGGATTTCTTAGTTTAAATAATCAAAGAGTTTCTCATACCATTTTAAAGAAATAAATTATCTTTTACCTCTTTATTCTGCTTTTCCATTTCTTGTTCTAAACAATCTAGAGCATCTAATTAATTTGACGAGCCTTTAGCTCAGTGGTTAGAGCAGTCACCCGGACAGTCGAAGGTCGTGGGTTCGAGTCCCATCGGAGCCAATTGTGAGACGAGTTGTTTTCCGAATACTGCTATTTCAGTAATATTCATCAGAGCTTATCCCCATTCTATAATAATCTAAATAATCTAACGTAAATATTACAGCTCAATAAAGCTGAGCCACTTTCTCTATCCTATTTATTAACCATTTTTGAGCGCTAGAATTTATTGTAACTTTGGCAATCTATTATCTAATTCCACTTTGCTGTCAGTCATTTATTTAATTCCACATTTTAATATAATAATCCGTTGGCTATAGTGATACCGAGACGTTCACAAAGACCGTTTGAGACCTATCGGTTATAGCCCGGATCAAAGTCCGCCTATTAGTAATTTAATATTAAAGTTTTGGATAGCTCGTATTATCTGATCCGACCTCTATTTCTAATCCGTGAGAGCCTCTCATCCTTACATTAAAATACCGGTGAGCCAGATCCTAAGCAGGCCTGCAATTATAAAAAAGACCATAATACATAATATACGGATCCATAAATTATTACAAAAAGAGACGGCTCGTTGCGCAGATCTGATCTGACGCAACACATAAACAAAATCAAAGATTATATAATCGATACAGGAAAGCAGAGCTCTTACGCGCAGCTTGAAGGTCCGCATTGTCGCTGAGCACAATACAGCTGACGTAAGGCCGTCGCTACGCTCAGGGACGCGATAAACCGTTCATGGGCTAAGAATTAGGAATAGATACTGAGATCAAATAAATACTGTAGAGGGGCACAACAGACAGGCCGCAGGCGCAGTCCATCTGAGCCCTTCCCTATTAATAGTGACTTTTGTTGTGGTAATACAACCCACGGTTTAATAGTAGATTGCCAATCCATTACAATCACCTATCTATCAATCCTATAACTAGACGACCATTACCAGGTACCCTTTAACCCTAACTCATGCACACGCGGGTCGCTTGAGTAACGACAGTAAGTCAGAGAGAGGGCGGGGGTTCCCATCTCAGTGTGACTTGAAAAGTACTTAAGTATACAAAACTCAGTGCTTTCAGAACCAAAACGCTTTAGGTACTTACCTACATTAAGTTTTTCTATAAATATAAAGTCACAAATTCACTTTCTTGCCTGCCATATTTTTCGTTTCAATTGAGACGTAGACGCTTTTAAAGCTAAAAGAGTTGTTTATACGGCAAATATATAGGAACATTTATACCCAGATACGAACCCACGAACTACAGCCAATTCCCATTGTTGTTCTGCGACAGACAGCAAAACGAACACCGAACCACCTGACCTGACATGTTCGCGAGTATGTACAGGCAGTCACAAAAGTGAGACATATGTTTTCAAAAACATTGCTTAACACTTAGAGATTTTCTATATTTTGGTATCCAAATGCTGAGACGGAAGCTTTTAAAAATATTTTGCTTAAAAATGTATTAGGTACCTACTTACTACAAAAATAGCAATTTGAATGCGAGAAAGTGTTTTCCATAGCTTTGCTTGTCTCTTTTAGTCTTCTTCTCCCCATCATCATCATCATTTCAGCCGTACGACGCCCACTGCTGGGCATAATAATAGGTACATAATATTGAACTACACGACGAGTGCGGGAACATGATTTTTTTCCGGGATAAAAAGTCACCTCGCCTAGTCACTCTCCCGCTCAAACTATCCCCATGCCAAAACACACTTTCACATACGTATGATATTAGTATGACGGATTCATGAGGACGCATTGATAGGCTGAATGAAAAACTGTAGAAAATATGATTTCGGTTCTCATAAAGTGGCTTTTCTAAGAGCGTTATCACAAAGGTAATGTGCCTTTTATCAAACATTGGTGGTGTATTGTTGGCATTAATACTGGCATTATAATGGCGTCTGTTTCAAACATGTAGTAGGTACCAGTAGTTCTGGCATTTCGAAAACCATATTTCGAGTTAATTTCGTGTAAGTAAGTGTAATAAAATAATAATATACTTTCATAGGTAACAAAATGTTATAATAAAGTATAAGTAGTTTGAGTAACCTTTAGCCAAATAATTAAAAATTTAATTTAATGCTTTTACCTTAAGTTTATTTTAAAATTGATGTATTTTACTGTCGATTGTACCCAAATGGGGAAGCGGAAAGCATCGGTCCACACGAACGTCTGCCGTCCAAATGTTTGATGAATTAAATAAACCGCCATGTTTCTATTTTAGGGGAAGCTATTATTTATTAATATTACATAACTGTAAAAAAATCGAATGTGTACGTAATTTTGCTTTTAGCGCTTCGATAAGTTTTAGCGGGTGCCATAGAGTTTGCCTATATACAGATGTTAAGTACTGCCAATCCTTGCCTATCTTTTAAAATAATATTACTTTTGCGTTTTATTTCTGTAATAAAAGATAAAGGTAAGAGGACCTATGAACTTTTATATCTTTACCAAAATCATTAAATAAATGCAGTGGTTTAGAGTAAATAGATTACATAAAGGTATACATAAACGTAAATACTACTGAAATATATAGGTATTAAGTAAGTATATGAATTTCATGTGAGGAATATTTAATGCTGTCACGAAACATCTAACCACCTGACTTACCTACATTAAGTATAGGACAAAATTGTTTTACTTACACTATTGTATTCTGAATGCATGAAAATATTTAAAATCATAATTAGGTATACCTTAAGAAAAAGAAAAAGAAATCACCGTATAAGAAACAACTTTTATTTAGAGCAATACCAAAATACGGACCTACCGAACATTCATATATTATCTGAAAACCGTGTGTACCATGAAAAATAAACAGCAAGCAAATTTTTCAAGTCTGGGGCCCGATTCTCAGGCATTCGAACTTTTTCAATGTGGTAATTCGTATGTCGAACATTTTGTTTGTGGTTTCTATTGAAAAGTTAGAACGTTTCAAACAAACTAAGCTGTCCCACATGTCAACAAATTCATTTTGACAGCTAAGTTCGTATACGAACATCTATTGGTTTTTACCACTCGTAGCGTTCGACTGGTTTTCGATCGAACTTTTTCGATTGTGAAATTCTGACAATACAAAAACTGTGTTATATTTGAATTTCGAGCTATAAATGTGAACTTTTCTCGATTGCCTGAGAATCGGCCCCCAGAACTTAGAAACATAATTAATATAGCAGAACTTTCTTAGAAAGACGGACTTATTTATTAAATAATGTAACAAAGGTAAAAAAATCGTTTCTAAGAAATAAATGATTCTTGAAAATGGATGAAACATAATTTTTGATCAACAATATTACCTTTGTTGATAGAAAAACATAATACAATTATTTAAAATTATTGTTTTCTTCAAGTTTATGCCATTAAATAATATAGTTTTAATTTTAAAATCATAAACTTATTTTTTTTTGTAAAGTTCAAAAAAATATAGATACTTACTAATATTATTAAGAGAAAATATTTGATTTTCTGTTTAATTGTATGTTTGTAATGAGTATTATCAGAGCTTTTGAGAGAGCTAAATCAATGATTGTTTCGCTAATTTACTTTAGCAGTCGCCATAATGCCTATTCAGCATTTTCATGTTAAAAGTCATATTTGCCTGTTTTTTGTATAGCTATGTTTTACATAATTCAAACAAACATAACAATTGAGAATTTAAATTATTTTATGCATTTACAATACAATTTTGTAAGTATCGGAAAAATGCGATATTATAAAACCACGAGCCTTATAAGTAGCCTACAGGCGGGATAAATATAACAATCGCCAGTAAAAAGCCTTTTGTATAATATCAACTGAATTTAAAGGAATTCTCTCTGTAGTTTCCTAAAAGGGTAAAACAATAAAGGAATTTATAGTCCCCGCAGAAAACAAAATTGTCATATTGCATCTGATATTCATTATTCTTGATGCTGTAACCCTGGTAGATACTGCACTGGCTTTGGCAAGTTTTTGAACGCTTATGAATAAATAACGAACCGTCTGGCCATCAATACGAATGAATAAAGCGAATAAAGGACGCCCTTCGTGACACATAACACTTTCAATTTCACCCTTTCGCAGACCACGTTCGAAATTCGTGTGGCTAATTCCACTTCTCGCAACTTTTTCAAATTTTTCCACTTAAATTTTCAGCGTTGACTTACAAAGATAGAATAAAGCTGGTAGAAAAAATGATAGTTTTTATACCCATAGCAATAAAACTTACTTTCCTATTACACTGAATTTCAAAGAACCTTTTAAATTGGCCAAGTTACCACTTAAATGTGAGGTATTAAAGCTTATTACAGCTCTATTTTAGTATCATAGCGTGACTTGTTTCTATTCTGATTCCCATCTAGACATCTATCTATCAACTATCATCGTTACTAACTTTGTAATGAGTCTATTCCATTTCGTTAAAGCACTTATTTCAACACTTAAATACACGTTATATCAGTGAGATCTAGATTTTTTATAAACGCATTATACCTACCTACCTACTCCATAATTTTTACTTAACTTTTAACTGAAAAATGTAAGTGTTCTGAGTTCTTAGTTTCTTAACACTTTTCTGCCGCACTCAGATACGTCAATTAACTTTAATTGGCATTAAAATCTGTATCTGTCTCTTTTTTATGTCAAGTATTGAATAAAGTAGGAATGATAATTTAATGTCCGTTAAAGTTAATTGACGTCTCTGAGTGCGGCAGTATGTGAATTAAACCTACGTTTAAATTTATACTTTAAAATTTATATTTATAGTTAAAATACCTAACCTTATAAATGATCTAAACAGCATTACAGAAAAATGGAAAACGAAGTATTTAGAAAAAATCGACCAGTCTCATAATCAGCTCCGATGGGACTCGAACCCACGACCTTTCGCTTTCCAGTCTTTCCAGCGAAAGGAAAGCGAAAGGTCGTGGGTTCGAGTCCCATCGGAGCTGATTGTAAGACGGGTAGATTTTTTCTAAATACTTCGTTTTCCATTTTTCAGTAATAAAAATTGCATTGTGAATGCAAAAAACTAAAAATTAAAATAACTAAACAGCATTATTATCAATCCTATCATACAAATATTATGAATGCTAAAGTTTGTACGGATGTATGGATGTTTGTAACTCTTTCACGCAAAAACTACTAAACGGATTTGATTGAAATTTGGGATATAAGTAGATAGTAGATGGCTTAAATTAAAACAGAGGATACTTTTATCCCGATATTCCCACGGGAACGGATACCACGCGGGTGTAACCGCGGGCGGCCGCTAGTGTATCTATATTTCCAAACCATGAATTTTATAAATCATTGAAATGTATAAACATTACAACTTGTGACTTTTCCCGCGTTAACTAGTCGATGTTTTCCCGTGGGAATGAGATATTTTTCCAGGGTAAAAAAAGCCTTTAGCCTTTATGGTATACTAAATCATAATCTATCTCGGTGCTAAACATCCAGATCCACCCTTCTCTTTCCTTTCTCTATCCTCTTTATTTTCTATCCCCCTATTTTCCTCTTTCTTTCTACCCCATTTCCCTACCCCCGGATGCGGCACGGTGGGCAACAGACCTCACCATGGGTTGAGTTCACTGTGTCGTATCTTACTTTCTCCACACCCCTCTTTTCTTTCACCACTTGCCCCCCTCTTATGAAGCCTTTTGGATTACCCATTTCCAGAAACCATTAGTATAAAAAAAAACATCCAGATCAGTTCAGTCGTTTCGCCCTGATTGAGTAACAATCATCCAAACTTTCGCATTTATAATATTCATCATCATCATCATGTCAGCCGAACGACGCCCACTGCTGGACAGATAAATTAAATACAACAGTCAAAAATAGTTTTCAATTTGATTGAAGACCAAAAACATAAATTTAAACTGATAAAGCACTACTTACTCTTCTAGATATTGAAAGTGCTGGTATCATCACAAAACATCGCAGGCAGATAGAGATACCTTTGTAGTCGTCGCTAAATCAGACACAAAAAGCGAGTTGACATTTAACGTGAAAGCAACATGTTTGGGCCGAGGTGTCGGGCGTTACCCGCCCGATAGAGCCCTGAACTACCTTCGCCCTGAAGGATAGGGAAGGGAAAAGGTATCGATATAAAGAAAAAAATTCAAAATCGAACAAAATCTATCTAAGGCTTTTATTTAAAGGTTTTTATGTTTAAATGTGTTTAATATGGTTGGTAGGACCCAGTCCAAAACACAGCACGAGTGACGCGTCAATCGTTATACTTATACTGTGCGAACAATTTATACAAACAGTGTAAACAAAATTGTACCCTAAAATCGTAATCGCAAAACCCTTTTCAGGTGCAATCTTTATTTTAATTCAAATCGTCGCCAATTTGCCTTGAATTATGAAAAAGTAAAGTGTACTAAAAAGGATGCTAATAGCTTATTTTCCTTATCGAAGTAACTGTTATCCCAAAAGTCATGACACTAAAAACATGGATTATAATGTAACAAAGCATAAGAAGATAGTTAAACTTGCGCCAACAATTTAAGTTAAAGTTGATTATGTGCTATATTGCAATGTAGACTGACACAGTGTGTATGTATTAGTACCTACTACTAGTTAATTAGTTGAACCAATACAAAAATCTACGTTTTATAGTTTCGTAATATTTGAGCTTATTGTATACTTTTTGTAAATTCTATAATTCCCCTTTCTAATTTGCAATATCGATTACTATTTTATTGCCGCCACAGTTCATCACTAGCATCGTCTGCAAGTTCAACGCCATTAAGCCCGCTCTAAATATACTGAAATGCTAAATTCCATTTGGAATTCGCACAAAACAACCCTGAAATATGTCTTAGGGGGGTGGAAACGGCGTTCAAGTAGGTATTTCATATTTTCTAAAAGAGAAATTAATTTTAGCTTACGTAACGATTTACTTGTAAAAGCATTTGTATTTGTTATTGAAAGCAAAGATCGAAACAAATTTAGCCTTCGGGAAAATTCCGGATATTATTCAGGCTAAGAGAATGTGTTATTCTTCAAGTTTCCAAAACTAAAAACTAAAATATTCTCATACATAGAACACAACAACAACACAGTTGTATTTTATTTTCTCTTGTTTATAAAGTGTTTATTTAAACCCACAAATGTGTAAATCTAATAATATAATAATCAAAAATCTGCACTGCTTTCCATCTTTTATAAAAATTTAAAAAAGAATATTTAATCTTATTCATTGAATTTAAGAAATGTGATTCGGTAAGATCTTTTCTGATGTAATGATCAGTTAACTTTTATAAGCCAAATTAATTTTTACAAAAAAGGTCGCGAAATTAAATTCTAGAACAATTTTAACGAATAAAGGTCTTTATTCGGATTAGGTAAATTTCAATTTTGTGGCTTAAAATCTGATAACGAAGTCAGCACGGATCAGAGCGTAGGTAATTCCTATCTGCTGATCAGCAATTTTTGGTAATTTTATTAAATATAAATTACTTTTTACTTTTTGCATTCACAATACAATTTTTATTACTGAAAATGAAATATTAGATTAGAGATTCGTCCCAACAGTGAAAGGTCGTGGGTTTGATTCCCTTTGGACCCAGTTGAGGGTCGCGTCGGTTTTTTCTAATACTTCATTTTCAATGTATTAAAAAGATTGAAGCCTGTTTTTTAACATTAATATTAATGCCCACTGTTGTGTAGCGAATTGTGGGGTGTGATTGTAAGAAAATTATATTTTTGTATTAAGGCTAGGATTCCCGACCGAAATAGGCACGCTAACGCTTGCTCGGCCGCGCGCGATACACTTCGCGCGGACGCAGCGGCGGCAGCCGGCAGTGAACTGTGAAGGCGCGAGCGCCCCGCGAATCGAAAATCACTTAAAATTCAATTAAAAATGAAATATTAAATTTTTTAAACTTATGACGGCCGGAATCTCTCGGCTATTCACAGACAATTATTTTCGTATATTTTTCCTTAACTAAAACCAAGTATACTGCAAGTAATAGGATATTTGGATTACGGTTAGACGGATGTTTGGAATTTTATTTGATACAGTAAAATATCACTAATCGGAAAAAACAGCCGAGAGCAGATAAATAACTGTAAAATAACATATATTTTTTTCTTAATTTTACTTACTTGTGATTTGCGAGTAATCCATAATTTAAAATACTTACCCTATTTTAGGGAATCCGAACCTTAAATAAAAATCTATGTTTGTTCTCTATTATTTATGATCAGATTATGATAAAACTTTGCTAGGATGTTCTGGGGACGCCCGTAAGGATTTACAGACAAAATAATATATTTACAAACGATTTTTTTAACTCCACGTGGCATAGCGACTCATCTCAGATGCGGCTGGTAAGAACATAAAAGTTGTAGAAAACTTTGTGAGAAAAGAAACTACTAGCTCTGTAATAGCTTTCGGGCTGGAAGTCTCTTCGGGATATAGCGATCGTTAGTTATCGAATTCGGTTCGATAAGTCAGTGCCGCCAGGCAGTGGTGATTCCTCACAAATTAGGGGTGTTTTTATAGATGTAGGTAAATTTTTATGGAGAAATAATTTTATGTTGAAGATTGTTCAATGTCGTTAGCTTTAAATAATATTTGTGGTTAGCTCAGCGGGCTTTCAAATTTCCACGCTATGTTTGACTTAAACATCGCTAAGTTCTTTTTAAATCGTTAAGTCAGCGATGGTTGCTGTAGCAATTTACACGAATTACAATACAAAACTAGTTTTAACTATTATTTAGTGGCTTGCTATCGCTCAAATATACTTCAAAACACACTTTTACCATAAAAATAGCCCCATATCCCACCAAATTCCTCATTTTGAGTTAACGACAATCGTCGATAACTTTACGATCGTTAAAAGTCGGGACTGTCACCCCGGCGGGATTGGAACCCACGCCCCTGAGCAACCGGTCCAATACACTGACCAACTAAGCTACCGAAAGGCTTACAAGGTCGTCGAAGTTTGCTATCACTTTTAACGCAGTAAGTCAGTGTTATTTATATTTTATTTATCACAATATTTCCTATACTTACAGGATTGCATTGTAAATGCACAAAATAATTTAAAATCTAAACATGAAAACTCCGATATCGACTGTCTGCTCTTCTGAGACAGCTAAGCCCCAATTGATACTGCTTAAGTTTCATCCAGTGTCCCTCTCAGCGCGATCTCCTCCGGGATATGTCTGCCGTGTTTACAAGCCGCTATTTAAGCAGACGCAATTGATTACACTTAACTTCACTTCTACTTGTAGCAATAGTAACTAAACAAATGTCAAATATCGATACATCATTGATGCGATCATACAATATAGATAAGTCTTAATCGATACAGTTTAATCCCCCTCCCATGTCCCTCTCAGCACGATCTCTTCTCCGGGACATGTCTGCCGTGTTAACAAGCTGCCCTCTGAACGGGTGCAATTGATTACAATAAACTTTACTTTCAACTTGTAGCAATAGTAAACAAATTACTAATATCGATACATAATCGATGACATCATACAATACAGATAGGTAAGTCCCAATCGATATATAGTTTAAGCCTCATCCCATTCCCTCTCAGCGCAATCTGTCCTCCGGGACATGTCTGCCGTGTTTACAAGCTGCTCTCTGAACGGACCCAATTGATTACACTTAACTTTACTTTCAACTTTTAACGGAGATTTAGTAAGAACAACCTGGTGTTGTAGGGTGGCTAGGCTGTTGTGGCTTGATCGCTTAGGTATAATTTTGCTCAATAATCATCATCATCATCATCATTTTAGCCGTACGACGCCCACTGCTGGGCATAGGCCTCCCCCAAGGATCTCCACAACGATCGGTCCTGCGCTGCCCGCATCCAGCGGCTTCCCGCGACCTTGACCAGATCGTCGGTCCACCTTGTAGGGGGTCTGCCCACGGAACGTCGTCCGGTTTGCGGTCGCCATTCGAGAACCTTTCCGCCCCAACGGCCATCGGTTCTCCGCGCTATGTGTCCCGCCCACTGCCACTTCAACTGAGCAATCCTTCGAGCGATGTCGGTTGTTTTAGTTCTCCTGCGGATCTCATAATTTCTGATTCGATCGAGCAGGGAAATACCAAGCATCGCTCTCTCCATTGCTCGCTGGGTGACCTTGAGCCTTCTTATGAGACCCATAGTAAAAGACCAAGTCTCGCTTCCTTCCATAAGTCATAACTGGCAACACACACTGGTCAAAGACCTTAGTCTTGAGACATTGAGGAATTTTGAACCTACCTAATAGCCGACTGCAGTTAGGAATTGGAATATCAAGGGTATTTGCTTTAAAAACAATAGTTAAGTCAAGTATGGTCTAAATCAGATTTTTCTAGGCTACTTTTAAATGACTATTCCAATGCAATATTTGTATTTAAATTAAAGGAAATTGTTTTCAGATATGTAGATTTCTACTGAAAATTACACGAAATCATTCAGAAAAACTTATTCGTAATTGCGTCACAACCACAACCTCACCCATATGAAAGCAGTTGAAGGGTACAGGGGCAAAACAAGAAATGTCACAAACAGGTTTTTTGTTTTTTATTTTTATTTTTTTTAATTTTGTCTTGCATAATAATTTTTTATTAATTTACTGATAGGAACCTAAGTTTCCTGTACAAAGATCAGCTGTAAATACAAATAAACTTTTGACAAATGTTCACAAATATACTTACTTACATTAAAATGTAAATTACTTACACAAAAATCTGTTTTGTGACATTCCTTGTTTTGCCCCTGTACCCTTCAGTTATCGTTTAAGAAAATTTGTATTGAAATCTCTCGTGTGCGGGCGGCTCGTATAAAGGGGTAAAGTGTATCGCTTTATATGTCGTCATGTGTACACTGGTTCACTGTAAGACAAACTGAAAGTGATTGCGATGGTCACAATAGGAACTATAATACTAGGAAACGTAGTTCTTGAGACGGAAAAAAGACGCGGTGTGATCGAACACGGTGGAAAGCTCCGAGAAAAGCGACAGTACTCAGCGAATATTTAAGCTTTTGAATAAAATATACTTCATGCGATTTTCAACGTTACTGGTAAAGGGTTGAGGTTGACTTTGCCATATTCTTCCGATGTTTCTTCTCAAAACAAGCTTACCTACTTAAGGTACCGCAAACTAAGTATTCAGGGTGACTACATGAAATTTCTTTTTTAAGTATTTCACATAATCCAATAATCAAAAATTGTTGAATCGATAATCGATATATTAAGTAAGTACGGCTTTGTGATGTTGATCGCAAAAAATATTAAAAGGCGAAAGTTTTAAGTACCTATCTATTACTAATATTTTGATGCGGAAAGATATGATTTTTTGAATTAATAAACTCTTAAACTACAAGACCGAAAATTCTTTCACCAATCTAAACCATCATTATTTCTAATTTGACATAGATTGCATTATATAAGGTCCTTCTTAAATAGTGCACATAATTTTAAGGGGTCATTGTACTCATGCATACAAACAACTTTTACTATGGTACCAACATTGAAATCGCGAAAAAAAAATCAGCTGTTCCATACATTTTGATCTATTCGATTTAAAATTTTCTATGGAACAGCTATTATTTTTTAATTATGTGCACTATTTAAGAAGGACCTTATATAGAGGAGCCCGTGGTGCAGTGATCAGCGCTCTTGGCTTGGCGAAACTTTCGCAATGGTCGGTCACGGGATGGGTGATCAAAAATTTAATAACTCCAGCTCCTCAGTGCTTCGGAACACACGTTAAGCCGTTGTTGGTCCCGGCCGTGGTAGGTCGTGTCATGGTCATGGCCCATTCTTCTTATCCATCCATAAGGATGTCCTGTGTCCCAGCAGGGGGACATTATAAATGGCTGATGATGATGATGATATCATCATGTCAGCCGAACGACGCCTACTGCGTGGCATAGGCCTCCCCAAGATGATGATATAATATCTCAATATTCCCATACTAATCACATGAGTTAGGCCGCGATAAGTTTATTATACTTAAATATTAATTAACCCTTAAAATATTGCAAAATTTAATTTCTCTGTCATACTTCCGCTCGCTATAGCGGATTTTCAAAAATTTTTATTTAATAAATTAATAAGTGATTAATAATATTTTTTTCTTTATTTATTTATTTTATATATATTTTTTTTTATTAATTTATTTTATACTCAATTTAAAGAGGGTAGTACTCGTGATATGCACGCACACGTCCCGAGCGGGAGGAAGTAGAGTTACGCGTGCCTACATGTGCACACGTTACAACAGAAAATCTCTTAAAATGGTGTAATAATAATACAGCGTAAAAGTTGATATAAAAGTTTCTAGTATGCGCGTTTTAAGGCGCTACTCGGAAAAAGTATGGACTCTTTGATGTAAAACTATAGGACGATTAGAGTTGTTATAAATCTGGTAATAAGATATATATTTCTTCATACCTTTATCTAGAATCGTATAGTTTCAGAAACACGATTTTATGATTTTGGCTCGACACTTTTTATTTTCGAAAATACCTCTAAAAAATAAGAAATATCAAGATTATTCTTAAATGGGGATACATATACTATTGAAAATTGGTTTAATTAGTGAACAACAATAATATTAAGGATCGTATAGAAGCATTTTTTTAAAATCGCTTTAGTTTTTGAATACGAAGTGATTTTGTGTTTTTTTTGCGTAATCGGCAAAATCGGTCTCGCTCCCGCGCGCGTCGTTTTCTCATTGCTATCTCGCTTTAGCATAATTTTTCCGAGTATCGCCTTAAGAAATGTATAAAGCGTCAAACATTGTTAGTTAATAAATAGGTATTTTTGCTTATTGGTGTTATACCTACGCTTTGCTTCTATTAAGCTTTCATTATTTTCCTTTCATTTAAATTATCATGTAGATTATCACTGGTAGAGAGATTTGATTCTTACTGGATTCTTATGATTGACCTCACCTATTAATGCGATAAAACTACAGAAGTTCTTTTTCCAATTTTAGGCGGGTAGATTCCTGGTTGTGTGAAGCGTATTTTGACAAATCAAAAAGCAGTTTTAAAAAAAAAATATAGGAATGTTACCTTTGAGTGAAATTTGATATGTTAGTTAGTTCGAGTGGTTTCCATTCTGGTATAATGGAATAATTCCACCTTGTATACTATAGTACCTATGCGACAGATAAGTCTGTGCGCGACTGTAGCAACTGTAGTGCTAGTTACGGCTTCTGTGGTCTAGTGGTTCACAGCACCGGTTTCGGACCGAGAGGTTCCGTGTTCGATTCCCAGTGGGGGTACATATTGTATTCGGTTTGGTTGGTAGTAGTACTTGTTTTAAGTCTGCCTGGCTAGCTACCATTCTAAGCATGACGCCATAACAATGATGTTTTCAGCATTATTGTGTTCCTGCAGTTAGAGATAAGATAGCCAGTTCCTCAGTGATTAAGGATTCCGGGAGTAGTGCGCTTATATTGTCAGCCTTATTACTTAATATCAGGTGTGTGATGATAGCTAAGTAGTGTTACCCCGTTGTACAAAAATTACAGAACATTTTTTAAGGTTATGTTAAGTCATTAAGTGGTACCTAGTTATTACAGAACATTTTATAAGGTTATGTTATTTAACAGTATTTATAATATATATCAGAACTAGGTACTTAATCATTTGATTAAGTACCTAGTTCTGATTTTGACTTTAATTGAAATACTTTCAGATTTAAAATATAACAGAACGAGTCACTTTAATTTAAGATATTTAATATGGATAGATAAAAGTTGATTAAGTAGTTCCGATTTTGACCGCCCGTAGACTTATCTGGCGCGCAATAGATATTACTTGAAATTCTTTCAGATTTATAACGTAAAAATATAACAGAATGAGTCACTTTAATTTAAGATATTTAATATGGATAGACAATTGAATCATAACTTAAAATTAGATGCGAGCGGAAGTGAGTCTGGAAGGGAAATGAAAAGTTTTAAAAACATTATGAATAAGCAATGGCTCTGTCTGGAAAATCGAAGTAGGTACATTTAAGTTTAAAAAAAGTTTCGGACTCTTACAAATAACCCTTCGTTCGTCGACTCGAACCTTAAATCACTAAATAGATGAGGATTAGAAAGGCATTAAAACTTTAACGGATATGTCTAATTTATTCAGGAGCTGAAACTGTAATTATTAGCTTCAGTGAAAAATAAGCACTTATCTATAACTTAAGTAACTAATATTATAAAGAGGAAAGATTTGATTGTTTGTATGTTTGATTGTTTGCATCGAATAGGCTTTGAATGAAACTACTGGACCGATTTCGAAAATTCTTTTATGATTAGAAAGCTACATTCTTTCCGAGTGACTTAGGCTGTATTTTATCCTGATATTCCCATGGGAACGGGTACCACGCGGGTGAAACCGTGAGGATCCGCTAGTAGATAATAATATTATGTACCTAGTACCTACATAGCTTAGGAGTTAGTATGTATTTTGGATGTACAAATCTTTGACAATAATTGGTCGATTTAAGATAATTTTTTGTCTGAATGTTTGCTACAAACTTGGCAATAAGGCCGCCTTTTATATGTTTTCTTGTTCTCTCTTTTCTCATAATATTTTTTGTCTGAAGTGCAAGCAATCAAGTAACTGCAACAAATTTTGAGGAAGATTGTATTCAATTTAACATCGCATCGGGTAATCGCGTTATTCATAAGTAAGCGCGCTTCATTTATTGCTCAGTGGGTAGGATATAATAATAAATATAAACAGTTAACGTTATTGTTTTAAGTCTAATAAAATTATGTTATAAGTACTTAGTATAATAAAAGTATTACAAGTTATGTGGCGCGTACTCAGCATTTATCTGAGACTAATCATCTCTGGTGATCGTGACATTTATGGCTACGATTTTTGTGAGTAGGTAATCCCACTAAGATTTTTAAAAAGAGCTACTTTATAATATCCCTAAGTATAAATATATCTCTGTACAAATATCGCCATGATAGATATGACTCAATAGTATATTTTAAAGTTAAACCTCGCGCCTTCTCGTTCTCTTCACCTGCTGTTGGAGAAAAATTGTCTCTCGTGCCCACTCGTAACATTAATTGCTACGATTTTTGTGAGTTATTCGTCATAGACTTTCCAACAGAGCTACTTTCATATATAATATCGCTAAATATTTATATCACTGTACAAATGTCGCCAGTGATAGATAGGACTTAATAGTATATTTCAAAGTTAGACGTCGCCTTTTAGTTCCTCCGTCTAAGCATTTTACTCCAAAAACACCTGCTAAGCATTTGTTGGAGACAAATTGTCTTTCGTGCCCGCTCGTGACGTTAATGGCTACGATTTTTGTGAGTAATTCCTCTTTGATGTGAGGACTCGACGCGTGACGTGCAAGCCAAAATGTAGATTATTATTATATGCGATACTAGATGTGCCGTGTGGTTTCGCTCCCGTAGTTACCGTGGAAATAACGGGACACAGTATTTTTAATGTCGTGATTTTTAGTTTTGTGCATTGAACTCTCTTCTAGCGATAATAAACAAAATTCTTAATAAGTTGAGCCATTTAATTTTTTGAGTTAGGTATACTCTCTATACTCACCAACTAAACAAGGTAGTAATTTTTTCACATTTTATATATTCATATACATAATGATAGTACCTACATTAATTATTTAATCAATTGACTTTTGAAAAAATCTCTTGATAAACCTGCATACCGGACGACGTTCCGTGGGCAGGCCCCCTACAAGGTGGACCGACGATCTAGTCAAGGTCGCGGGAAGCCGCTGGATGCGGGCAGCGCAGAACCGATCGTTGTGGAGATCCTTGGGGGAGGCCTATGCCCAGCAGTGGGCGTCGTTCGGCTGACATGATGATGATGATGATGAATTTTTATTTAAAAAGCTTACTGTGTTTAGCCAGAGTAGGTTTATAAAAAAAGCTTGCATAGAAGCAGAGCAATATTTATATCTCTTCACATTCTTTTTCTTGTCTATTTCTATTCGAGTATCTTTAAGAATTTCTTTGGCCAAACCGTTAGTTTTTTGTAATGTCTATAACATTACAAAAAACTAAAATTTTTGAATTATATTTTACTTTCTTGCATTCACAATGCCTTTTTTATTATTAAAAATGAAGTCTTGCTCCGATGGGACTCGGACACGATATTTCACTGTCCGGGCGAATGCTCTAACCACTAAGCTGCGCCACCAGTCGTTAGACGTTTTCATCGTGTTGTTGTCGTCGTTCGACTTCATTTTCAATAACATTTTTTAAATCAAACGAAGGTATCATCAATGTTCGCTACACAAGCTATGTTATTCAATTGAGTTAGTAAGTAAGTAGGTACCTACCGACCGACTTAGTGATTTCGAACTGAAATCACTAAACTCGTTTTAATTCCTAATACAGTATTGGTGAAAAAGCATGGAAATATTTAAGAAACCATTTTAGGGGAACCATAGTAGTTTGAAATAAGGTAAAGAACATGAAAAGGAAATGAACATTTGCCATATCATAGGTACCTACCTCGTCAAAACTACGAACATCAGAGAACATAAATAATCAGAACATCGATATTGAGTTTATAATTGATAGTTATGGACATCCTGTATATTATTGTGTGACATCAATAAAGCTTCATTCGCTGTTAATAAATGTAAACCAAACATGATTTTGTACGTAGGTTCTTTATTGTTCTAAATATTTGCAGGTCGTGCTTTTGTTTCTAACTTCATGGCGATTAATTCTCGAGAAACAAGTGAAAAGCGAGATCAGTATTGTTCTTTTGTTTTACTCAAACATTGAGTTAAATTTACAAAGAGCAAAGTTCAGACAATATAAACACCCGTTTGCACTAAACTTAAAAATCGCCTAAGTCTTTTCCTAGCTAACTTAAGACATTCTTAACAAAAAATTGCTTTGCACTAACCTTAGGACATTCTTAAATGCACTTTTGGCCATTCTTAACTTACGGGCCCAATATCGAGCGCCTAAGGCTTAAGAAATACCTATATCAGTGATTATTGTCTGTGGCATTGTGAGCAAAGAGTAGTGCGACAAGCTTTTCTGTTCCGGTGATTATCTTTGGAACTAAAACAGTTTTCATACGACAGTCCATTTTGACAGCTAATTTCGTATTGCAAGTGACTCCTGTGTCACGGCTGTCACCGGAACAGAAAAGCTTGTGGCTTTTGTATTCTTGTTTGCTAGATAGAGACACAACACATGTGACATACGTCATTCCTCATTTATTTAAAAAAACATTACAGATCGACAATCTTTTCTGTTCCCATGACAGCGGCGCTTATGTTTAGCAGCAAAACATGAAAATATTAGCAAAATGACATTAAAAACAAACCTCGTTAGTTCTAGTTTTGGCCACCGGAACAGAAAAGGTTGCGCACAGTATTTATGTTTTTCCTGACAGTTGAGCTCAGTTGACTTTTTCTTTTCTCGGTGAATTACTCCTACCAAATAAAATAGACAACGCCTTAGCTTTTGTCTCCTTTTAACTTACGAAGGAATCAATGAGAAGTTTCAACAATAAAAATATCCAGTGACCTACTTTACCTCGCCAGGTTTAAAATCCATAAACAATTAATATTTGAATTCATTCATTCATTCTTTTAGCAAGGTGATGACTAATTTACGACGTAGTCTGTCAGTGCAAACAAAAATTTTAGCTCGGCGGTTTTAGGCTGTTTCTAAGCTAAGATGTATCTTATCTATGACAAGCTCAACCCGAGTTTAGTGCAAACGGGCATAAGTCACTTATTTTATTTAAGCATACAATTATATCTTAAAATATTGTATATCTATGTTCGTAAATTACAGTTTTATGTTTAGTGTTATATTCGAGAGTCGGTTGCTTTTTTGTGTTAGTAGGTTTAACCGCCTCTGTTCTGTTGTTTAGTGGTACGCATCACTGGTGTCAGACCAAGGGGTTCCGGGCTTGATTCCCAGTGGGGGTAGGTACCTATTGTAGGTATTCGGTTTTTTTGGTAGTAGGACAAGTCCTACTAGTGCTAGTTTCGTAAGTAGGTACCTACTTTATTAGATGTAACTTGGGGTTTTTTTTTGCTCTTAACGAATGTGTCATTTAGTATTTAAAATGTCCATAAATACGTGTGTAAAATTTTGTACTTAAAGGTAGATAAGTAATAGAATTCGTTAAATAAATTAAAAAACGTTAGTATGGGATTTTTTTGACGAAAATCTCCATAAAAAATTGCTAACGGACGGGTACTTCCCACTTTCTTTAATAGTTAAAAAACTGTTAGTATTAATATGAATTTTATTATTAAATTACGTATATAAGTAATGAAGATATTATATTATGCTTCGACCTCCGAGGCCAACCTGAACAATTCGCTTGGCACGCCAGGCGGTCAGACGCGATCTATGCGCGGCATGCAACCGTTTGTTCGGACCCTAAACTATTGTCGGGTCATCTGTTATTGAAAATAACTGAAATACAAGCTTATTTATTTATGTTAATACTAGCTTTTCACCCGCGGCTTCGCCCGCGTGGACTACATGACGTTATCCCGCGGGAAAGTGATATTTTCCGGGATAAAACGTATCTAGCCTGTGTCCTTTCCAGGCTACAAAGCATATTTGTCCCAAATTCCGGCCAAATCCGTTCAGTCGTTTTGGCGTGATTGAGTAACAAACATACAAACATCCAAACATCTAAACATCCAAACTTCCAAACATCTAAACTTTCACATTTATAATATTAGTAGGATACTAGGATCCGCTCGCGACTTCTTCTATGTGGTCTTAAGGGGGCTCTAGGCAGGCCAGCTGCAGTCCTTGATCAAACAAGCCGTTTACATTCGGTTTTTGTATGTAAAACTGAGAGTGTGTGGTCGATTGCGGCCAACTGACAGACCGTTGCCTGCAGACGGACTGATAGTTTGTGGAGCCCTTAAAGGCCGGTTTCTGAAACGCAAATTAAAATTACGCAATTTGTATAGTCCCACAATTCTGTCTGTTCCGGTGTCATCCATGACAGAGGAGCCAATTGCAATACAAAATTAGCTGTCAAATTAGACTGTCGTATGAAAACTGTTTTAATTCCAAAGAAACAGAAAACGTTGTCGCACTTGTAGTTTGGGTTTCTGAAAGAAAATGTGACAGACTGTCAACAGACTGTTGACAATCAGTCAGTGCCCATACAAATCTACGACGCACACCACCACCAAGTTTCAGAAACCCAAGACGCTTTTAATTGGGAATTAAATTCGTTTCAGAAACCGGCCGTACGTAAGGGCTGTGTTTGATTTCAAACTTGTGCGTCAATCAGGCAGGCATGGCATTTTAATTTTCCTTTGGGAATGTAATGAGTAAAATTTTTAGCAGCAAAATGTTCGTATCTGGTTCAAGGTGGTAAATAAACTGTAGGTCATACAAATATTCAAATCGGATCTCTTTTAACTTAGCTTCGCTTGCACTTTCAATAGGGCCCTAATAATTAAAAGTTAATTTTGTACAACATCACACACATCATCTGAACTCCGAGTCACTTCTGTTAAGGATTTCAGAACCAAGTATGGTATTACAAATATGAATCATCATCATTAAAAAAAGAGAGATTCCCTGAGAACCCCATTCCACGAGGATTCTATTCCGGAGGATACCGAATGCGATAAATGTGATTACATTTGCTTTCGTTATTATCGGGATCCTCCGGGACAGGATCCTCGGGGAATGGGATCTTCAGGGAAAAACCCGCGCTGTCGTGCCGGGACCGTCAATGGGAGTAACGACAATTAATCTAAAAGTGCGATCTGAAGCTAGCAAACGAAAATTTTACAGACCACTTTGAAATATTATCATATTGTTGGAAAAATCAAGACACTCATTAAGTTACAATTTATGATGTTTTCTACATTAAAAAGGTATCCAAAGCTTGCATCATTTCAATGATGCTGTTGTCACTTGACGAAGCGTCATGAGTAACTGCTGATAAGTACGAAAATAAATTAAAAAAAACTGAGTTTCACTTGCAAAGTGTCGTTATTTTCGCGTCGAACGGATGACTCAACAAAACGTAACGCGGCCTCGGCCGATATGAATCATGCGATGATTCAGACGACAAAGAAAGTAAAGTACAGTTTGTTTTTCAGGTTTTAATTGCGCTTTATATGTGGTGTTGAAGCGATAGTTACTATGCTGTTTTTTTAAGCTAGAATTAAACCAGATATCTACCTATCCCGAAGTAAGTTCTTTAACACAGACTATAGTAGGTATACCTACTAAAAATTCAAAGACTTAGGCAAGGGTGCAAATAATCGAATCTCTCAGACATCTCATCATCATTATCAGCCATACGACACCTACTGTATATACTTTATCAGTAGGTGTACATACTTATACCTAATTTACATAATTGCATCGCGCATAAGTCCCTCGAGAAACATTAGCCATCGTGGTGTTTTTTTGGTGAACAAGTTACGTCGTAGAGGCGTTTTACATCGCATCAAACGTCCAGCAAGTGCATGAGGGGTTAAGAATTTTTGAGAGAAATATTTAGTCATTTTCTCATCCACAACGGGGTAGCACTTAGCCTTTATCACGACTGATGTTAAGTAAAGATAAGACTGAAGGTGGAAGCTCACTACTCCTAATACTGAGAAACAGCCTAGGTTCTTATATCTTACTACCGGAAAACAATGTTGAAAACATTGTTTTTATGGCGTCAGACTTAGCTAAGATGGTGGTAGCCAGCCAGCCGGCCTAGCATGAGCGGCTTCTATCACGCGATATGATAGGGTACGGCATGCCGTCTTGCTTACACCTTAGTGGGGTAAGCAAGACAACTTGCTGTACCATATCATATCGCGCGATAAAAGCCGCTCATGCTAGGCCGGCAGGCGGACTTAGAACAAGTCCTACCACCAACCAAACCGAAAATAATAGATATAAATCTCTGTAACATTATTAGTCTATGATCCAATCCATCAAGATTGGATCATAGACTAATAATGTTAGAGAAATTTATCCATCATTCATGAAATTGTTTTAGGGCTTTGTTCAGACGTTCATTGGTTAAGGTATCACAGGTAATAAACAGACAGATTTTCTTACTCATTTGTAATATTATTATGGAGTCTATAGATTAGATATAAAACTATTATTCATATTTAAGTTAAAAATAGACTGTTTAAGCAAAGTCACGTTCCTCAGTCTAAAACTGAAAATTCGAAAAACCTTTTTACAGTTAGGTAGCGACTTACCTAAGTCTGTTATTTCAACGGATGAAGCTCAGAGATAAAGATTGATCGATTAAGACCCAAGTTTACCAGCAGTCAGTTACGCTAACCGTCGGTTTACCTATACGAACACTAATCACGTGCGTTAACTAAGCCTAAGTATACGTACATTATTAAAATACTTAAAGAAAACTTTTTGCTTGTACTCTTACAAAAGTGAATACATTTTACTTTTTTTATTTCTATTCGGACTCTTTAGTGTTTGTGAAAACAAGATGTTCAAAGACAGAAAAAGTATGTCTGCGTTTTGCTCAAAGGAATAGATACAAGTCTTAAGAAAAAACAACACGATTGCGGTCTTTTGTTCAAGACATTTTTATTTTGTTCTACAGTCTTTAATTTGCTGTTGGCATTCACTGGTAAGGTAATAAAGTCTATTTTGTTTCTTTTTATTTTCATTTAGATTAGTCTCTTTCAAATTAAAATGTTCTAGGGAGATATTGAGCGGGACGGTTGCCTTTAACGGAGTAGGTTGTGAAATTAAAATGTACCTATTTAAAATAATGAATCGGCTAGTCTTTCTATAACTTTTTTATAACTTATTATGAAAAACAAATACTTACTTAAATATTACGAAAAACGTTTTACCATGTTTTGATTTGTTGTCGAGTCTCCGATATTTCGGCGCAGTTGCACACGCCATGATCACGGAGTAACTGAAACTGAACAGAGACCATGAAAGTTTTAAAAGTTATAACAAATACTTCTATATATCTATACTAATATTATAAAGCTGAAGAGTTTGTTTGGTTGGTTGGTTGGTTGAACGCGCTAATCTCAGGAAATAATCCTACTGGACCGATTTAAAAAATTCTTCCCGAGTGACATAGGCGATATCGATATTCCCACGGGAACGGGTACCATGCGGGTAAAACCGTGAGGATCCGTTAGTATTATGTAACTTGAAGTTTTCTAGACTTCAAAATTATGTTCATTAACACAGAAAGTAATCACTATTAAATGTTTTAAAAATCTTATTTGTTATTCTCGTTAAACAATCTTTAGATTAAAACTCGCTATTCACCTGTAAGTTCCCCTTGTAAAAATTAAAGATAAAATTTCTTCCCGTACTTACATTAGTAACTTCTAAATAAACAGTGACACCCCTTATGTGTCGCTAAGTGATTTTTTCGCTCCATCTAATAAATACGTGCACATTGTCACCGCAATTTCACGACGAGCTGTATAAGCGTGGTATAAGCAACCATCACGCCGCCGTATTAACGTTATAAATTAGGATGTTATCGTCTGCTCACACGCGAATAACCGTAAAACGCCTCTAGTGGTCATTGCCTACACTTGCCGCCTCTTCACAACTTATGCTAGCCTGGTACCCGTCCTATCCATTTAGTGCACGTTTGCAAGTAATGTGAAGGGTTTTTTTTCAATAAAATATTGCAGATAATAATTTGTAAATGGTAGTTTAATATTATTTTAATATAAAGAATAATGCTATACTTACTAAGTTACTCGCCAAAATAAATAACATTTCACACTGCACTAAATTAACAACGGAAGCAAAGCAAAGTATTTTTGCATGAAAGTTTTTACGTTCTTACCGTAACAATTTAAAGAAATCGATGAATGTAAACATTATTAAATATTACGCAGGATTATTTTAAATGCAGAAGTTATTTCAGTAGTTGCAATAAAATACATCTGCATAAAAAGCCACCATTTGAAAAAAAATCGCGAAAATCCTTGTGAAAGTTTAGATGTTTGGATGTTTAGAATGTTTGTTACTCAATCACGCCAAAACGGCTAAACGGATTTGGCTGAAATTTGGGAAACAGATACTTTGTAGCCTGGAGAGGAACATAAGCTACTTTTTATCTCGAAAAAATATCACATTCCCGCGGGATATCGTCGTGTAGTACACGCGGGCGTAGCCGCGGGCGGAAAACTAGTAAGTCATAAAGAGAATCAAATTTGTTATAGAAAGCATTATTATTTAATAAGGTAAGGGTTAAAAAAGTATTTCTTAATAAGAAGCTTTTCGTTGTTGTAAAATATAATAGCCAATATTGCAAAGTCACGATAACTCGAAACTATTAGATGACTACACAAACCAAGTTTTTAAATAAATTTAATAATATAAGTAGGGTTGAAGTCTCGACTAAATTCATAACGCAAATCCCTATTGGTCCCATCCAATAAGTATTTATTTACTTGTATTGCTATTTGAAGCCATACACGTTAGCCCACGTTGAACAGACTTCTATTAGAACTGAATGTTAGCGTTGTAATAATGGTATTGAGTTTACGAAGGCCCTACTACAATGTACGTATAGAAACATTCTTATTTAATATTATCAATACTGATCGTCAGTCTTGTTGGCATGGACCAACATTTACAGGGTTAAGTTGATGATTTTAATGAATTTTCGTAATAAATAAGATTAGACTTCAGAAAATATTTTTTTCTCCATTTTATAGAGAAAATAAAACTTTTATGGATGCATAATGTGTGATAAAAGTTTGCATGGGGAAAATGCATTGTAGTTTAGGCACAGATATTTACCTTAGTACAAACAAAACTATGTAGGTATTTACGGAAACGTCGCCCTACAAAAAATAAAATCAAGAAAATATCTGCCTACTGGATTAAGGACGAACTCAGGACGAAATTAAGTAAACGCATAAATGCTAAAATAATTATAATTAGCATTTCTCCGAGTTAAGAGATGTTTATAGTATCTTAACGGGGGATGTATCCCACATTATTTAGTACCCATATTTTTTTATTGTCTATATTCCTACCTTTTTTGGTTTATAGTGTGTTTACAGTATTTGGTTTACTGAAAACGGCATGTTGGACTCAGTCAGGCACAGGGCCGTCTCGCCGCACCCAGCTCTCCCATCAAGCCTAATAGTCACTTTTATATCTATATATAGCTAATAATATTCAAGTACAACTTAATATTTTAAGCTAATGCAATATTTTCGAAAGGAAATTTACTCTTCGTCTGGTTTCAATGTTCTTTAATATACAACCAATAATATATCCATTGGCTCAACCGGCTCAACAAATAAAAATTTATATTTATTTTGGCGTCTAACATTTGTTTTTCTTACGAAACTATTGACTTTTAGGCATAGAAGATACATAAACAAACGTAGTGGGTCTATCGAATATCTTTTATAACAATGTTTATGTAAAAGTTACCTAATCAATATTTTAATATTCTTGAGTTATTAAAAATTTTAACAATTAATATTTCAATACGCTATAAGTAGTCACTCAGTATTTGAGCGGCCTCTGTAGAACCGCCTGCCTATAAAAACTAGGTAAATAGTTTTCAATGAAGCTCAATTCCATGCAAACCTCTCCTTACAGTAGGTACTCGATAGTGCAAATCTAGATAGGATATCTCATAGACTCACAGTACAGCTAGCCCCCAGACATTTAAGAGTTCAGCCACACGACGCTATGCATACTTATTACTAAAGGCGTAATCATTGTTTTACTTCATCATTGAAACTTATGTTACGCCAATTTTGTTAAATTTGATTTCAATTTCTGTTGTCAAATCCAAATCATCTCTCTCTCATGGCTAATTAATGAAGAGTTTTGAATCTAAGTTTTAATATAATTATTGAAGCTCAATGCAATGCAAACCTCTTTCAAAGTGCTCGCACTAGCAAATCTAGATACGATATCTCATAGTACGGCTAGCCCCCAGACATCTCAGAGCTTCAGCCACACGACGCGATGCATACTTATTGCTCGATTTTCCGCAGAGCAGTTTCAATTGTACTCACCCATTAGCGGCGTTCGATTGCCTTCGTTGGTTTGCCCAAAGATAAATAGAAATTCACTAGAAAACCACGAATAACCGAGCTTTTGTTGAGGAGAATGGATTTGTGTAGATGTTTGGTTGTTAGGAAATATATTTTTTATTTGTTTTTTGAGTCTGATTGGTCATTTCAGTCAGTGACGAGATTTTAGAGAATGTTGACATCTTTTGTAACGAATTTTTACTAGCTCTTATCTCCTAGTTAAGGAAATAGGAAATAGTTGATTTTCCTTCCCGGAAGAAAACAACCGCACGCGCAGCGTCAATGTTCAATGTTTTTAGTTAGTGGTGTTTTACTTCAGGAATGATATATTAAAAATTTTTACTCGTACTATGCTTCAGTGAATTAGCAACAAGAACTTCACGGGGGTTGGAAATTTACTGGATAAACGTAGGTTTTGGTTTAACCTATTGGTAGGTACTTTTGATATACCTATCGTTTGTCCTCATATTTCCTTTTGACCATATTAAAAAGAAAAACGTACCTAAATACTTTTAAATGATTCTGTATAAATGTGACATTATTTTATCTTCAAATACGTATTTCCCTTGCCTTTCATCGTGTCTTGCTAATCAAGATCGCTTTCACTGCATAAGCACTCGACCCTCAAACGGAATTTCTTCTAAACCCTCTTTTAACCCTACACCGCGCGCTATTGTTTACAAAGCGATAAAAACACTTCGAATTTTACACTCGTTAGCGCGAATAAATACTCAATTACCAGCTTACCGTTAATTAGAGACTTTACAAAAGGCTAAGTATTTCTCGAGAGTCCTCAATCAGTAAGGAACCCTTTTTCTCAAATGTCACCATCTTATTTCGTGTCAATCGCACTGACTGGGGTCCTTAATTGAAATAAATATTTGCAAGACGAATTTTCTTTCTTAAGCTTGTCAATTACGAGATTCAGCTACTTAATGTTTGTTTTGTTTTAACGTGACGCGAATTCGAATTAACTGTAGACGTTAATTTGTATTTTCGTTCAAATATTCGTTTTCATTTACTTTTATAATTATTAACCGTGCCTATTAGTGTAGGTAAGATGATTGCTTGCGTACATTTGTATTTTAATAAAAAAATAAGTTCATACGAAAGTGAATATAAAATTATCATGTCTAAATGAACTTTATTGAGATAATATTACTTGATAAAAAAAACGTTTATTTCAGCAATCTGAAATATCTACTTACATAAAGTGCTGAGACATCTTCATATGAATTTTTTAAGTTGTAGAGTATGCAGAGACATAATAATTACACACACGCCTGTGTATAAGCGAGTTTATCCAATAATACTGACTGAATTATATATAACTCATTACCAATGACATATTTTTATTTTTCAGTTGCAACAAATCTATAAATATTGCTTAAGGAGTTAAAGTTAAATAAATCTACTTCCAAGCAAGTACATGGAAACGAACACAAATATAAAGAGACTACAACATATAATCTGCATTTTGATAAAGAAGAACATTTTCGCGCACTCGACGCCCGCCGTCACGTGTAAACCATATTTCTGTTCCCAAATTTTATGTCTCACTTATTGGACCTCCGTTGCCATAACATTGACAAATTTCCCATAAACTCGTGTAGCCCGCAGATAAAGAGGGTGAATCGCAATAAAAGAAAGGTAATATATTTTTCTTTGTAGATTTTGCGCTTGACTGCACATGGAATATTTAAAACTAGCCGCCGTCCGTCCAAATCGAATGGTTTTCCATACGAATACGTTTGGGGTGATATTTACATATCAATTTGTTGAATGTCTACGTGTCCCTTGTGTATTGATAGATAGAATGTAATAAAACATTCCGCTACGGTTTACGGGTTAATTTTTAATATACAAAGAAATTCGAAACCGCAGTAGTTAACTAGATCTCAAAATTGTTCGAAAGCACCGCAAACAGCAAAAATTCATTGCGTTTTAGTTTTTGAATGTAATCTGAAATTGTGTTGGGACAATTTAAAAGATTAATGTAATCGGTTCAGCATTTACGAGTAGGTTCTCAAAAAGTATATTACATATCACATTCATACCAAGGACTTAGGGATATTAACTTTTGTCTATTACGTATATCCATAGTAGGTAATACTAATATTATAAATGTGAAAGTGTGTTTGTTTGTTTGTGTTTCACGTCAAAACGGGGCAACGGATCGTCGTGTTTTTTTAGTAGGTATGGGTATGGGGGAATTAAAATGGGGTACTTATTTAAATATGTGTAAGTTTTACAAACTTGATACTCACTTTCAGTATTGTAAAAAAGTTATGTCGACATTGTAAGGAAAACCTCTAACACCTAACCACACTTTAAAGTCGTTGTCGGCACTTGCTACGCGCTTTAATAATTTATAGTCGACAAGTATTTGTTGGTAAAAAGAATTTATGCGTTTTCTGCTTACATTATTTAAGTTTGAACTTTGCACGTAAAAACAACGTCGCTTTCTCTTTCAACTTTGGTCAAATATCGTTCAGTTTTATTGTTAAAATATTCAGAATTAATGCTCACGAGAATTAATGCGTTTTTACTAAATTACCAGAGAAGATATTCGTGATAAACATGTGTACTTAAACATAAAGATACTTAAAATAAAGGGAAGTAGAAAACTCTACTAGGTAATCCTACTATCCTACTAATATTATAAATGTGAAAGTTTAGATGTTTGGATGTTTGGATGTTTAGATGTTTGGATGTTTGTATGTTTGTTACTCAATCATGCCAAAACGGCTGAATAATTTGGCTGAAATTTGGGACACAGATTTTTTGTAGCCTGGAGAGGAACATAGGCTACTTTTTATCCCGGAAAAGTATCACATTTTCGCGGGATAACGTCGTGAAGGCGGAAAGCTAGTAAATATTATAAATTAAATTGAATGTTTAGATGTTTGGATGTTTGTTACTCAATCACGCCAAAACGGCTGAACGGCTTTTGGCTGAAATTTGGGACCCAGATACTTTGTAGCCTGTAGAGGAACATAGGCTTCTTTTTATCACGTATAAATATTACATTCCCGCAAGATTACGTCGTATAATCCACGCGGGCCAAGCCCGCGGCGCCGGAAAGCTAGTTTTAACTAAAGTGCATAAGTGTGTAAGGTATGCACAAGTCAGGCAAGAGCAACGATTAAAACAAATACTTATTTACAAAAAATATTTCCAATAAGTAAAAACCTAAAAGCAATTCGAACGTAACTCAAAGTGATAATATAAAACCGCGGGTTAGTTTTCCGTAAATTGTTTTTTTTTTCAATTACTTATATTAATATTAAAAATGTGAAAGTTTAGATGTTTGGATATTTGTTACTCAATGACAACAAAAAGGCTGGGAGCTGGAGCTGAAAGAAAAATTTGGGAGCTGGAGAGGAATATATGATACTTTTTATCCCGGAAAAATATCAAATTCCCGCGGAATAACGTCGTGTAGTCTACACGGGCGAAGCTGCGGGCGGAAAGCTAGTGATTTCTAATTTCTTTGGAATAACAAAAGCGAGGATTTTACACAATAGAGACCAATAAAACTGCCACTATCACTTTCAATACAAAGTTTCATACAAATTCTAGCAAACAAACTGACTTGTTTCCGTCTGAACACACAAGACGTGTGAATTGACAAACTTTCCTTTTGCAGATGCCGCATGATTGCATAATGAAGTGCAGGAGCAAAGATAAAACCCACCCGTCCCCTAATTAGTCACAGTGGCGTTGGCTTCGCAAAAAGCTCAGTGACGAGCTTGAGAAAGGGTTGACGATTAACCATTCAGCAGCGGGAGATGTACTGCAGGGACGTATTGAGGGTACAACAGGCCCTCTAGTTCAAAGTTAATCTTTTTTTTTTTTATAATATACTTAGCAATGAATGCTTTTGAATCGTGTTTAATATTTATTTCTACTCTATCTTTCTCTACTTACGATGCCATGAAAAATATGTGACAAAATAAACAAAATTATTTAACTAAAATGATCTAATAAAGAAACTTAATTATTGATCCAATAAACCATAATAAAGGTAGGTCATTCCATATGGCTGCCCCGTCACTGAGGCATTGGCTTCGCAAAAAACTCGTTGACAAGCTGAGAAAGACGATAAACCATTCGAGAGTGAGGGGCGGACTGCAGGGACATATTTAAGCAAACAACAAACTCCCAAAAATTTCTATGTCACGGAAAAGTAGGGAGTAAATTAAGAAACGAAAGGATACGTTAGAGTTATGTTTTCTGGTCTATGAAAACATATTATTATGATATGGTTAAGTATTTTATGTTAGTGCATATTATACTTATCCCGTCAACTACGGACTATTTTTTTCGATATAGCGTAATGATGAGACATAATATATTCGCACAGCAGTTGAGGTGAGAGGTATATACCCAGAAGTACACTTTTACGAAATAAACAAAAGTCTTTTAAGTTTAGTAAGAAATGATAGGCTGAGGTCTGTTGTATAACGTCGATAAGTAGGTATATTAGTATTAGTATACGTTAAGTTTCCTAAGAAATGTGTGTTTTAAGGAATTGGTTTTATACACACCCTAAAGACGTTTGAAAATTAATAGTCTTCTCTTCTTCTTCCTACTTCTTCCTAGGAATAGTAACATCAGGATGTCAGCCGAACGTCGCCCACTGCTGGGCATAAGCCTCCCCCAATGATCGATCCTGCGCTGCCCGTATCCGGGCGGCTCCCCACGACCTTGACCAGATTGTCGGTCCACCTTGTAGGGGGCCTGCCCACGGAATGTGGTCCGGTGCGCGGTCGCCATTCGAGAATCTTTCTGCCCCAAACGGCCATCGGTTCTCCGCGCTATGTGTCCCGCCCACTGCCACTTCAATTAAACAATCCTTCGAGCGTTGGCCTGGGTTACCTAGAGCCTTCTTATGAGACCCATAGTAAACGACCACGTCTCACTAACATAAGGTCAATACCGGCAACACACACCACTGGTCATAGTATACTTACATAGTATTTTCACATGATATTGCAGGCCCCGACCGATCCGAAACCAACACCATTCTCATCACATAAATGTTTGTCCTGGACGGGGATCGAACTCACCCCACATGATTGGTACCACACCACTGCCCCATTGGACCCATATCCTGCCCTAACTACATGCCTGACACTGCGTCCGACTCCCTCGTCTTATAATTACCATAGCGCCACTTTTCTTATTTTAAGGCTGTTTACTTGCACTCGACTCGGAATTACGTCAAGAACCTTCATTACAAGTTTAATGTGAAGTCAAACATTACCTACTAATTGTTCAGTTGGTCCAGGGAATCATTGTTATCTAATGGTTGACATTTGACACTTTTTAGCGGCATTGCCAATTTGTTACTGCTATGTTACTGCACGAAAATGTAAAAACTATATTATTTAACAATGTTATGGCAACATAAAAACGTTTATTATTGAGCTTTATGTTACAAACAAAAACTTAGATATGATGACCTAAATCGTATCCTAATCGTAATAGTGACCTAATCATAACAGAACGTATGTAGTAAAATGTTTTTCAACACACTTGCTCATAAAGTGAGCCTTATTACATCGATCTTAGGGCCATAAACCGAACTATAACCCACGCGTGCATAATAATATTACAGTACTAGTTGCGTAATAGAATTATCCCTACAAAGTTAAGTAAGTACCTAACTGCAAATTATATGCGAGTAAACAGAGACTTTTCAATTTAACCGGGTAATACAGTATCCCTACAAAGTTAAGTTGGTACCTAACTGCAAGTTATATGCGAGTCAACAGAGCATTTTCAATTTCAGCGGGTAATAGATACAGTTCTTTTTTTGTAACAACAAAGAGGTTTTATACGGCTGAAAATCCATTTAGGTTTTTAGAATAAATAAATGTGTCCCTAATTAAGACAAAAAACATAATTAAGTAAGTATATTATTATCAAATTATTTATAATTCACAATAATTTGTTATAAAACATTTGCATTTTATCACTATTATTATACATAATTATTTTGAAGTAGGCTGTATGGCTGTATGTAATCAATCAACTCACATTTGGCGCGTGCAAAAAAAAACTTGCGCGCTTTTTCCCTTAGTTAATATTAGGTTAATACAATATGTATGCAATAAATGTTTGTTTTTCCTCGCAAGTGTGTTGAAAAAGTGCGTATGAAACTCGTGAGCAACTTACTCACTAGACACTCGGCTGATTTACGCCCTCGCCTGCGGCTCGGGCTGCAACCCACAGCCTCGTGTATAATGAGCAACCTAAGCTCACTTGTATCATAATATACTATTAAAATATGCAAAAATACAAGTGTATTTAGTTTTTTCATAAATAAAATGCAATATGCTCATCCGAAAATCCGAGTTAACAAGACAAGTAAATATAAAAGCATGAAGAAAAATCAAAACATTAAGTTTTTTCGATGTTAAAGAATGGAATAAAATAGAGACTGAAAGTTTATTTGGGTAGGTACAGTCGAAACAATTGAATGATGAATTCATGACCCATTTGGTTAATAATTTGTCTGAAAGCGTCAAAACTTAAAGGTCAGTGTTAATGCCAACAAGCTTGAATGTCGACAATATTGAATTTTAATATTTGTTGGAAAATAATCTAATGGTGAGTGACGATTTAATTGGTTCAACTGTACCTACAAAGTTATTGTTAAAGATAGACAAACCAGAAAATATCAATGCTTCCATTTCGTAGCTACCTAATAAACCTAAAACGCTTTAATAATGAAGTAAATGGTCCAACCAGCCATCGCGGAGGCAATAACTGCCTCGTCAAACCATAATCGCGATAATTTGTACCCACCATGCACCCAGCTATTGACTCGACAACGCTAATTTATTCACAAGCAATTTTATTCAAATTACTACTTTATTTTATGAAAGGAATGTCACATTAAGAGTTAAGTTTAGGGCTTAACCGTATTGTCGGGAATCGAGATTACTGCAGCAGTTTGGCACCCCGCCATGTCACTTTGGCTTGACTTTAGGCTGCCTTTCCACAGATGTGCTCTACTACAAGTGCGACAACGTTTTCTGTTCCTTTGGTGATAATCTTTGGAACTAAAACAGTTTTCATACGACAGTCCATTTTGACAGCTAATTTCGTATTGCAAGTGGCTCCTCTGTCACGGATGTCACCGGACCAGTTAGGAGTGTGGGACTATATAATACGTTACTTTGGGTGCGTTTGATGTCTATGATCGTATTCATTGATCCAAATAGCATATCACTGGTGGGTTGAAATAAGCTACGTTTTTATAATAGACTAGCGGCCGCCCGTGGTTTCACTCGCATGGTTCCTGTGCCCGTCGTAATATCGGGATAAAAAGTATCCTATGTTTTAATCCAGGCTATCTACTATCTGTGTGCCAAATTTCAACCAAATCTGTTTAGGAGTTCTTGCGTGAAAGAGCAACAAACATCCGTACTTACATCGATAGATGTAGATAGAAGTAGATAGTAGTGTAGATAATAGGATAGATGTGTCAACTTCCAGTTATAGAAAAGTGGAATCAAACCTTTTGGCTTGGCAGCATGTTATGAGAAAGGATGATAGGCGTGTTACTAGAAAGGCGATGGACATGAGATAAGATGGGGGAAAGGGAGGGAAAGTCCGCTGAAAAGATGGATAGATTGTGTGCGTAATGATATGAATAAGAAAAGAGTGAATGAGCAGGGCGATAGTTTGGAGTGGAGGAAAAGGACGTACCTACTGCCCCGAACCCAAATGAAATAATGTAGTTGGAATAAGGAGAAAATGAATAAGGTGTGCTAAGGATGCGTTTGATATTGATATACACCATCAAACACATTGTTCCACATAGGTAGATATTAGTATCAATCAGTAGAATGGTCACATAGTTTCGTAACTTAGCTTTCACAGCTTTACTAGCATCATAGTTATTGTCTAGTGGAAAATAAGCTTTAGCATTTCAGCAAAATTGGCACCTGTTTGTATGGCTTGTAAAGGTTTCGACTATGCTGTACAATTTGGAACACGTGCCTATTGATGTTCTCTTTATTGTATTGTGAAGATTTAGTTAAAATAATTATTATCTAAGCACTTACCAAACATCAGCATCGGTACTTCAAAATAAAAAAAAATGTTTTATGAGATATTAATCCTTTTTTTCTCAGCGTCAATATTTTGAAAGATTTTAGGTAAAGTGTGTCCAACCATCCTCTATCTTTTAAAATATGAGTGTGAATTGCATAAAAAAAATAATCACTTTCAACAAAAATTGTTTGGAACGAGATATAGTCAGCAGTTTTTGTGATATAGGTAGCACCTTCGATCATATAAAAAATTGAAAATGAAATATTAGAAAAAGTCGACCCGTCTCACAACTAGCTCCGATGGGATAGTTGTGATTGTGAGACGGGTCGATTTTTTCTAAAATAGTTAAGTACTTCATTTTCCATTTTTCAACAATAAAAATTGCATTGTGAATGCAAAAAAAAGTAAAAATTTAAATAACCTAACACATTTTCAAAAAACGCAAAAAAAACTTTTGTTATTCATATAGGTGTAAGTCTTACTTGAAAAACACTATGAAAAAAAAGTAATTTTTGCTGGCGAAAAATGTTAGTGGTAATTTGGCTAGGTGTATGTAATCGGTACCACAGATTACTAAATAGTTACTACTCGGTACTTTAGTGGGTAGGGTACGGAAACGGGGCTTCATGGGCGAGTCCGACTCGCACTTGGCTGATTGATGAAGTCGATGTAAGTAACATGTTATAAAAAGGAAAGATTTGATTTTTGTTTGCTTGTTGGTTATACCTAAATCAACACAAAAACTACTGGGCCTATTTTAAAATAATCTTTCACCAGTTGAAAGCTATAGAAAATAGTAGATTTCATTACAAGTGCGGAAAGCCTGTCATTGCAAAGAGTTCCGACAAATGTCTACCCGAGCCGAGGCGCAGCCGAAGGTGAGGGTTGACAGTCGGAACAAGTTGCAATGACGGTTCCGCACGTGTACTGAACAACTATTTTTAATACAGTTGCGAAAAAATTAAGCAAGTTAATAAAATAATAAAACACAATAAACTCGACTAACTAATCGTAAAAGAATATAAGCAGAGACAGTTTTTTTGTTTTCTTCACCCATTCTGGGTTGGCAAAGGAAACTATGATCATACAGCCAAGGCTTCAGTAGAATTTTTTTATTGATATGAAATGAAATTTAAATTAAATGAGATGAAATGAAATGAAACCTAACAAAAGCAATCCGAATCATATAGAAGCGCCTTTCCTTATTTCTCTCTTTTACCACATCGTTTTCCATTAAAGCCACATTATTGCACTAATTCCACCATACTAAGTACCTACCACAATAAAAACCAGAAAAAACGAATATAGAAAATTAAGAAATAAGGTCCCTCATTTTCTTTTGCACTTACTTGCGCAAACTCCTATAAGCAGATACTATGGTAAATAGTGCACGTCATACCATATAAAGTAATATGTGGTCATACAACCAATTTTATGTATTTTTTTATATTCATAAATTTAATTTGGCCGATACTAATATTAATTTAATGTATAATTAAAATTACTTTTAAATCTGTTATTGAAACAAATTAGAAGCTTCTTTTTAGAAATATTTGCATGAATCATAAAAACTTCTATGATTTTTTTAGTAAAAACTTCGTGGTTGGTTTTTTCTTTTTAATAGACAATATTTTGACAGTTGGGAAAGAAAACGCACGAGTTCGGGAATGGTAAAGAAAAAGCTCGAGTGTGTAATAGCCCACATCCCGAACGCTATACGTCCCTGCAATACGCCACTTTTTGAGCAACTGTATTAAAAAAATCTTTTTAATACAGTTGCTCAAAAAGTGGCGTTTTTCTTTACCTTTCCCGAACTCGTGCGTTTTCTTTCCCAACTGTCAAAATATTGTCTATTAAAAAGAAAAAACCAACCACGAAGTTTTTACTAAAAATAAATCATAGAAGTTTTTATGATTCATGCAAATATTTCTAAAAAGAAACTACTAATTTGTTTCAATATCAGATTTAAAAGTAATTTTAATTATACATTAAATTAATATTAGTATCGGCCAAATTAAATTTATGAATATAAAAAATACATAAAATTGGCTGCATGACCACAGATTACTAAATATGGTATGACGTGCACTATTTACCATAGTATCTGCTTATAGGAGTTTGCGCAAGTAAGTGAAAAGAAAATGAGGGACCTTATTTCTTAATTTTCTAAATTAGATTTTTCTGGTTTTTATTGTGGTAGGTACTTAGTATGGTGGAATTAGTGCAATAATGTGGCTTTAATGGAAAACGATGTGGTAAAAGAGAGAAATAAGGAAAGGCGCTCCTGTAGGATTCGGATTGCTTTTGTTAGGTTTCATTTCATTTCATCTCATTTAATTTAATTTTCATTTCATATCAATAAAAAAATTCTACTGGAGCCTTGGCTGTATGATCATAGTTTCCTTTGCCAACCCAGAATGGGTGAAGAACACAAAAAAAAGTCTCTGCTTATATTCTTTTACGATTAGTTAGTTGAGTTTGTCGTGTTTTATTATTTTATTAAATTGCTTAATTTTTTCGCAACTGTATTAAAAATAGTTGTTCAGTACACGTGCGGAACCGTCATTGCAACTTGTTCCGACTGTCAACCCTCACCTTCGGCTGCGCCTCGGCTCGGGTAGACATTTGTCGGAACTCTTTGCAATGACAGGCTTTCCGCACTTGTAATGAAATCTACTATTCCGTGTTCTGTGGCTATATTATTCGCTAGTAACATGGGCTATATTATAACCCGCTTTTCCCATGGGAACGGGAACAACGCGGGTAAAACCGCCGGGAGCCACTATTTACTTATAATTTATCAAGAAAGTAGGTATCTTTCAAGGAGCCACGGCGATTATTCATAATGCCGTTAGTCACATCGGTTGCTCATGTGTCGCCTCACATTATTCTGTGGTTTTAATTGCGCCTTGACCGACATAAAAGTCATTGTATTAACATCAACAAGAAAACAATAAGTTTTTGTTTTAAAAATAAACATTATGTTATCCTTGTAGTCATGTTATGCGATTTTGCAAGTAAATGCATAAAGATATCCTTCAGATGTCATACATAAGTACCTACACAGTAACGCTCCGTTCACACGAGATCCATCATTGACGATTCGTCAAAAAACATCTATGTCAGTAGTGAGAGACTTAAGGGCCCCAGACTTAAGACTTAAGGCGATACTCGGAAAAATTATGCTAAAGCGAGATAGCAATGAGAAAACGACGCGCGCGGGAGCGAGACCGATTTTGCCGATTACGCAAAAAAAACACAAAATCACTTCGTATTCAAAAACTATAGCGATGATTAAAAAATGCTTCTATTTGATCCTAAATCTTATTGGTGTTCACTAACTAAACCAATTTTCAATAGTATATTTATCCCCATTTAAGAATAATCTTGATATTTCTTATTTTTTAGAGGTATTTTTGAAAATAAAAAGTGTCGAGCCAAAATTAGAAAATCGTGTTTCTGAAACTATACGATTCTAGATAAAGGTATGAAGAAATATATATCTTATTACCAGATTTATAACAACTCTAACCGTCCTATAGTTTTATATCAAAGAGTCCATACTTTTTCCGAGTAGCGCCTTAAGGCTGGCGGACTGATAGTCTGAGGGGCCCTTTAGGGGTCTTTCAATTTAGACGTTTTGTGTCGTCCTGCTGCGGTACCGTAGCGGTGCAGTAGCCGTTCTGCGCACGGACGATCGTATTATTTCATACAAAGCTGAAAGCGTGCGGTGCGGCAAAACGCTTCGTTGGCGGCGCCAACGCACGACTGAGGCCGGCCGTCTGAAATGTGTAGCAGCATGACAAAACGTATAATTTGAAAGAGCCATTATACCTAATTTTCACGTGAAAAAAACGAGCCGTTTTCAGGTTTATTGAGAAATTTGGGCAGACAGTGTTTCAAAAATGTTTGTACAAACACACATTTTTGTTTGTTTAACAGTAAGCCTTTCGATCATAATCATAATCGTTATTTACCATTCAAAGGGGTTACAATTTGGGATGTGAAATATTTTTACACTAAAGACTCAACAACACAAAATTTGATTAAATACTAGCGGATCCTCGCGGTTTTACCCGCGTGGTACCCGTTCCCGTGGGAATATCGGGATAAAGTATAGCTTATGTTACTCGGGAAGATTGTAGCTTTCTAATGGTCAAAGAATTTTTCATATCGGTCCAGTAGTTTCGGAGCCTATTCGATGCAAACAAACAATCTTTTCCTCTATAATATTAGTACTTATAGATTTTTTCTATATAATCATAATTACACAATATCTTTCGTATGTCTCATTATCACCTCACACGTAATTCCTACGCAGAGCCTTCGCGACTCGTCTTCTACATTCAGTGCCAGACGAGTACTTGACAAAATTCATCGACAACAATAACAGTATCATCGCATTCAATATAGAGCAAATCCGCGCGCATAAGTGTTTCTATTCGACGTCTTATTGCTTTCATAGTCTTTGAGGATGAATGCTGAAACCGATAGAGAATTTCAGCTCTTTTTAAAGTGAAATTAAAGATACATACGTAAATAAATATTTATCTATTCATTTGAAGACAAAAAACAGAACATACACTTTATATTACATGGTATAATCACATGCTGCCATTTTTGGGTTCCGTAGCCGAATGGCAAAAAACGGAACCAACTTAAAATTTGGAAAAAATATAATATGTTATTTTACAGATATTCAACTAGTGCTTCCGGTCGTTTTTTTATTGATATTTTACTGTATCAAAATAAGATCCCAAACATCCGTCTAATCGTAATCCAAATATCCTATTACTTGCAGTACCTGTACTTGGTTTTAGTTAATGAAAAACATAAGAAAATAATTGTCTTTGAATAGCCGAGAGATTCCGGCCGACATAAGTTTAAATTTTTTGTTATTTAATTTTAAATTCAATTAAAAATTAAATAATAAAAAAACTAAGTGATTTTTGAATCGCGGGGCGCTCGCGAGTTCACAGTTCATTGCCGCCAGCTGCCGCTGCGTCCGCGTGAAGTGTATCGCGCGCGGCCGAGCAAGCGTAGCGTGCCTATTTCGGTCGGGAATCATCGCCGCCTTAATTCTCTTTCTCTCGATGCAGGCATATGCTTCCCAGCGTATAAGTTTGTGAAGGCACATGCTTTGAGAGCTCGAAATGCTCGAATCCGTAGTATAAGAATGGATTCGATACTCCACGCCTCGCGCCTGCTTCTTATTTCTATTCCACCTGTGTATCTTGTTTGGAAAAGATATCAACTTTATTCGCATTCGACTTATCTGTTGTTAAGACATTGATTCAGAAATTCGTGTAGAGAATTTGTTGGAATATTTGTTTTTAGGATTTTGGGATTGAAATCAAAACCACGTGATATGATTCATAGATGTTCAATGCTGAATAATGATTCTATGCCTTTAACAATATTGGAAAGCAACAGAACAGATATTTATCTAAATAATTACTAGAATACTCATAAATAAACAAATACCTATTGGACACCATCACACCATACCAAACTTTAGTACCTAGCTTGAGTGCACTAGCCTATCTATTATGGAAATTGGCAAACAAAGACGGGTATTACCAAATACACCCAGAACCGAGGGAATATTAAAAAGTTTTTGAATATTTATAACTCGTAGTTACCTCATCATTGCTCATTGTCTAACTGCAAGTAACTGATTAATGTCTGACTTTCTAAAAATTCTTAGAAATCAAGTACAATATAAATCACTCATTTAAAATATCTATGTTTATTGATCAACGAAATACTTATTTCGGTTATTCAAATGTGTTTCCAGACTTCGTAACTCGTAGCAAAGAACTGCTAAATTGAAAACTTTTAATGAAATTGCGAGATTTAAAACCAATCAAGTATTTTCAACAGCAAGTAAGCTTTTCATTCCTTTCTTCAGGTAAACTTACATTTTCCAATTTAGTATCTGCATTTAGATTTAGTTAAATTTAACAGTAGAAAAAAATAATGGAAAAATCTTTCTCACGTAGGTAAGGTATTAAATGTAAATTTAAGTTTAACTCCTAGATAAAACAGTCTTACTTTTGGTAAGCAAAAATTATAGAAGCTGACAAAGATGATGAAATAATTGTTAAGCTTCATCTTTAGTAATAAAATTAGTTTGTTTTTTAATCCGCAACAGGTTATCAATTACCCTTCATCACACCTGCTGTTAAGTGGTAATAAGGCTTAAGGTAGAAGCGCACAAGTCCCGGAATCCTCAATCACTGAGGAACTGGCTATGGGCGCTTGTGCGCACTGAATTTTACCGTCCCGGAAAAAAACATACGCCATTTGTCACGTATATTTAAAGTTTCATTTAAATAAAACGACAAAATAAGATTTAGCGTAAAAATATATTAGGGACTATGAAATAATTTGTAATCAGGGTCGCGGGTAGGTCGAGATTGGTTTTTAAGTAACCGTAGTTGATTAGAATTACTCCCCTGCACGTTCGCCCAGTCCGTCGTTCCAGTCGGTCTTCGGAATCCGTGGGGGTTCCAGCCGGTCTTCAGAATCCGTAGGGGTGAACGAGGTCTCGGCGGTAGGTACGGAGGAGGTCTTAGAAGAAGATGGGTCTAGGCTTCACAGGGCAGCCCCAATTCGTACGGAGTACAAATAATAAACTATTTATAATAGTAAGAATTTATTTATTTCGTGTAGTTTCAATGTTTCAAACCTTAAACGGTAAAATTTAGTGTAGTGTACAAGCGGCCTATCTATCTCTACCTACTCTAGCTGCCGGAACACAATAATGCAGAAAACATCATTGTTATGGCGTCAGACTTAGATAAGATGGTGGTAGTTAGCCAGGTAGACTTAGAACAAGTCCTACACCAGCAGCCAAACCGGATACAATAATATGTACCCCCACTGGGAATCGAACCCGGGACCTCTGGGTCCTATACCGGTAGACGACAGAGGCGGTAAAAGTAGTTTTAAAATTATGTTCGATGACAAACTGTGTTCTGCTGTTGATGAAGGTGATGATGAGTGATTAACTATCCGAAAAGTAATAATGACACTTAATATTTCTCACCTTGTTGGCAATGGTTATAGAATATTATTCTGTGGTTATAGTTAGGCTTTGCCTAATCTTACCCCCTTATTTGCCCTTATTCGAAAACGTGGACTAAAGTTAGACCTGGTTAAAATCAAAACTAATCCTAATTCTGTCTTTCATTTGGAAAATGAAAGTGACAGCACCAGTTTAGTAAGTACCTACCAGTTTTAAGCCAGGACTATTTTAGTACACGTTTTGGAATAAGGGGGTAAGATTAGGCCAAGCCTAATAACCATTGCCAACAAGGTGAGAAATATTTTCACAACAAAATTTTACTCCAACAAATATTTCAAAGCATATTTCAATACAAATTCCAAACGTCTAACTGAATAGTTTACCAAAGGTGACCGCCCCGTCTAAATCCGAAACCACTTAAATTAGTCTGGTCCCGATTTGGACCGCAGACGTCAAGAGGCACCAATTTGTTGGACCTTAAGACAACCCTCGGGCCGAGGGTCCTCTCACGGCCCTCTCACGCTAATTATAAAACTTGTATTGTTTACTAACTGAAGATGCTCTTGAAATGTAACGAACCGAACGAGTTTTGTTAATATATTTAACACATTTGAGTGCCCAATCCCAACCAACTGTAAGAAAACCAAATAATTATTAAATTCTAAAACAATAATTATTAAATAAAATTATTAAATTCTAAAAGTGATGTTGTTAAAGTTCTACGTCTAGTAATGAAAACCATAAACTAAATCTATATAAGTAAGTCTTAGAAAAATACCTATTTACTTTACATTTTAGTAAGTACAAACATCTAAATATAATTTCGTTCACTGCAATTTTCTCTAAGAAAATATTTTCTATTATTTATTTGCCCACTCAGAAGCAAAATTTCATCGCCAGATCTTTGCCGATTCATTCATATTGAAATTATTATTTGATAAGAATGAAACTTGAACTACTGTTGCCCTGTGCAGAATACAAAACGTTTAATTAATTTCTGCTCGGTTTGAACCGCAAACAAGACCATTCAATTAATACATTCTAGTGGACAAAGATTATTCATTGATAAAATATGTACCTATGCGTGTGAACTGAGCAGGTAGGTATATGTGCACTTACAGCATCTAACTAGTTACCTAGTTAGTTTTAAGATCATTAATAAAATGATCGTTGGTGAAGAAAATTTATTAAGACATATCATTTGCAAATACTTAACGATGCAGTAAAATAGTGAAAAGATACAAACGATTTGTATATTATAAACACAATTACTTACACTTTTTTCTATAAAATTTATTAACGAGTATTAACCTAGATCTTCTTTGTAGACACTAGCATTATAATTAAATTATAATAATAAATTAGGTAATGAGTTAAAGCATCAAATAATTTCGTTTTATATTTTTTTATTGTATATTATAGGTACATAATCTGCTACCTATTTGTTTAGAATCAGTGTTCAAAAGATTAGCGTTCCAAAATGCAATCATCTAACTTAATTAATGAAAATGCCTTCCTTCTGCCCTTTTTCGCATATTTCCCCGTCATTAAAACGCAATCAATGTCGCTCACAATCCAGGTGGCAACTAAACCTAATTTGAATTGTACATACACGTCTTAACAGTAACTCATCTACGCAAAATGGTGGAAAGACGACTCTCACATAGACAAGCGCTCTTATAAAACCTTTCAGAGATAAAGTTAACACCCGAAAACTCGAACGCTACCCAACTTTGGGAGTTTTGCTTTATTGAAATTATTTATTATTTTTTAACCGGCATTAAAATAAAAAAAATAGGAGGTTGGTTATACTTTCAAGAGTCATGAATGGGTGTTAGGGCAAAACTGAAGATTCAAACATGCTTATGTACAAAAGTTTAATTGAATAAAGAATATTTATATTTTCGCCGATTTCTCCGTCAAATATGGACCGTTTTTATGTTTTTTTGTTAATCGAAAGAGTAATACTCCTCATTGTCACCAAGTCAGGATCTGTGAATGGGATTCCAAGGAAATCGAAGAAAACCCTCAAAATTTAAAGGCGTTTTACCTACGTGTTTCATATACTTATTTTCTAAAATTTTCAAGCATCTGCATCTAGTACTCATCTGATCCTTTTGATGAGCTGATGAGTAAGGTCCGGTCCGCTACCAGTTGCCTTAAACAGAGACGCTTTTTGAGAATAGTGTGTAGATTATTTATGGTAATAAAAATCGGCCAAGTGCGAGTTGGACTCGCCCATGAAGGGTTCCGTACACACTTAACGTACCGATTGCCTATACCTTGCCAAAATTCCAACATAATTTTTTGTCAGCATAATATAACTTTGTTTTTCATAGTGTTTGTATGAATGACAAAGTTACATTTGCGGTTTTTGAAAATATGTTATATCTCAAAAAGTACTCACTATGTATCGTTCAAATCAATTTTCGTTGAAAGTTTTTATTAAAATCTACAGCATATATTTTTTCTAGATTTTTCACTCTTTTATTTCAAAAGTTAGAGAGGGGGGACACACATGTTACCACTTTGGAAGGCTCTATCTTTCAAAATATTGAGTTTGAGAAAAAATGATTTGAGAAACCTCCATGTTATTTTCAAAGACCTATCTATAGACACCCCACACGAATATATTTGATTAAAAAAATATTTTTCACTTTCAGTTCTATGTATGGGGAGCTCCCCTTAATTTGTTTTTATTTTTTATTTTTGTATTAAAATCGTAAAGCGGTTCACGGAATACATCTACCTACCAAGTATCAACTGTGTAGTTTTTATAGTTTTGGAATAAAGTGGCTGTGACATACGGACGGACGGACAGACAGACAGACAGACAGACATGACGAATCTATAAGGGTTCCGTTTTTTGCCATTCGGCTACGGAACCCTAAAAAAGAGGTAAGTTGCGATACTGCTTTAGCTATTCCATTAGCTGCGTAATGAATGGAGCCGAATCTATTCATTCGCCATACATTAGCATAAGCGCCGTGGCTTATTAAATTTGTACCGATTTCAGAATCAGCCACGTTGTTTACATTAATACTAGAGTACTTACGCTGTCGAATCGCAAGAGATTTCATTAGGAGTTTTAATTCATTATTCATTAGCGTCGAACGCTTAGAACTTAACGAGAGTTACCTTACCTTAAATACTTACGATAAAGTGTTAACACAATGTTGTACTTTTTACTGCAAGAAAAAAACAATATGATTTCATATTTATTTGATTTTTTATCATTGATACTAATATCAAAGTTTCGCTGATAGGTTGCCTTCTTGTTGACTGAATAAGTTTCTAGTAAAAACTTCATTTTTATGACAAGCTTTTTTGCTGACTGTAATATTGTATTATCATCTAAACCAAACCTGTATACAAAATTTCAGCTCCATCGGACACTGGGAAGTGGGTCAAATTAAGCTTGCAAGATTTGTCCCCCACTAACTAACAAACTAACTAACTAACTAACATGGCAAGTTAATAAAAAGCTTGTAATAAAAGCTTGTAAAAAAAAGCTAAAGCAATCGTTGTACACATTTAGTCACTTTACTGAAATGAAATGGGTTAGTGATAAGTCATATTATTATTATCACGATTATATACAAAGTAAAGCAAAACAATTTTTTTCCTGCTTATATTTTTCATGTGGCTTTCCCCGTTTTTACCTACGCGGTTCCCGTTACCGTGGCAATATTGATAAAATGTTGCCTGAGTCACTCGATACGATTCTAGTTTTTTAGTTTATCCATCCCAAACATAAAATCAAATACCTATTGCCTCTAAGTAATATTAGTAGGTGTAGATCTGTTGCTAATAATTTACAACGAAAAACATTAATTCGCGTTTTGCTAGTTCTACGAAAAGTTATTTTGAATAAGTCTGTAATTTTTACGAGACATAAAATTTGTCAGCCAAGCAATTTAAAAATTATTTCTTTTGCTTCAGCAAAAAGAGCTTGAATTTATTATGCAAACCCCGGTCCCGTAGACGCACAACTAACGGTTAGTCCGCAAAACTTTTCAGTCATAATAATAACTAAGAGAGCCACTAATTTTTAAAGGTCCGTAACTGTATTAAATAGTTGACTTAAGTTTTAACTTAATTTCGCACGTACGCTCTAGTCGGTTAAAATCACTGTTGAAATATCAAGCTAATTCGGATTGTTATGCAAATTAGCAGCAGTTATATATATTATTATTATTGAATTTGAATAAGTTTATAGAATCTAAATAACATTGGGTTAAATAAATTGTAGCAGTGTGTTTTTACAGTATTAGTAATAGTAACGTCAAATTCTTTTTAGAAATCATAAAGGAAATATAAATAAATTTTAGCTGAGCAGCAAACCTGTGCTCCAAATAGAAGCTATTCTTATAGCAATTATAAACAGTTAATTCTATACATATAATTAATTAAATACATCGAAAATACATCAAATGTTTTAGAATCTTTTACTAATAGTAGCACAGTAGTTTTTAAAATAATTATAAATTGATACAAAAACTATGCAAGTTTCTTCGTGTACGAAAGGAAAACTAAAGGAAACCTTAGAAAATATATGAACTGCTTTGATTGAGTTCTAAAACATATGAACTTTAAATTAAAATTCCAAGTTTAGCCGTCTAACTTTACGAAGCCAAACAGAGTGGTTGAACGTTGCCGAAACTTATCGTTATTTATAAGATCATTATTCTAGAATATATTTGCTGTAAATTCAAGAGAAAACGGCTCTGTTATATTATTATTCAGATTTTCATTATCAATTCTACGAGTTAAAGGGATTTAATTAACTGTACCAATGTCGCCCGTTTGGGATAGTTTCAACTAGATTTCTGTAACTATTTGTTTTAATGAATGTCCAAGTTACAAGCGAAGGCGGCGTTTCTAGACTTATTGATTTTTTGGAAAGAATATACGGAGTTATTTAAAGGTCGATAAGTTGCAGCTATAAGTAACTCACTACTATTTTTTTAACCAAAGTATTTCCAACTACCTTTGATTTTATACCATTGTGCCTGTTTTACAATGACCGAATATGAGATATACTTTCAAGTGGCCCGATTCTGCTAACGTTTAGTCATAATTGTGTCTCAATCGTGTTTCAATTATTGTTGTGCTTTTTATTTACACACTAGTTAGAAGAAATGTGAACTTTTTTCACAATAGTACTGATTGTCACACCACACACTACATTCACATCACATCATACTGTCATAATTCTTGTAACTAGTGTGTATAAAAGCACAACAATTGAAACACGATTGAGACACGATTACGACTTAACGTTAGCAGAATCGGGCCACAGTTTAATTGACAGTTTTGTATGGACTATTTAACAAGTAACAACTAATGAGAACTTACTTAGACATTATAAAACAGGCCCTTAGTTAAATTGATTTATATGCTTTAACTTATTGTTACTGCATTCTGATTTGTTTATTGGTTTGACTGGAAATCATAAATAAATAATATACAACTTTTATTCATCGTTTTTGCATGTTTACAAAATACAGCTACAATTTAATAAATAAAAAAATTTCTTAACTAAGAAAATATGGGACTTCATTAAAGTGCTTTTGAAAACTTATAAATATAGACAAATTACAATTTTATTATTCCATTTTATATTGTCTACTATGCTCTACTAGACTATTAATATCAAAATTATCAGTCGAATAAATTACTTAAAATAAATTGTGTTCATGTCTCCGTCACTCTCCGTTTTACACGCAATACCTATGCAAAATAAATTTACTATGCAAGAATGCAATCGGCAACAACAAGCGCATGGTATGAAAATTGTAGTAGAATTTATCTTTCAATAGATTTATCAAACTTTTTGGTAGGTACAAAAATAAATATTAAGTGTTTTAGCAATTGTGTTATCGCATACTACACTCTGATACAAGAAAATATAGTTAAGTTAGGTTTCTACTTTTAACCGACTGGAAATCGAACACGGTCCTCAGAAATAGCGACCAGCATCTTGAAAACCGATGCTCACGCGATTGGACGCTACACGGAAATAATCAAATCTCAATCAGATTGTGGATAAGGCCTCAGATGCAGAAACTTTAAAGTGTTAATCATAACGCATGGACATTACGCTCATCACCTATGCAAAAGGTCACACTGTAAAGACAGCCGCCGAACCGGCACTTCCTTGCGGTCAGTGAAGAGAAATTCCCTCCCGACCCTCGGAGGCGTTAAATTGAGTGACGGCCGAGCACATCCCTCGGGCTCTCGAAACCACTACCTCTAGAAAACCGTACAATTTAACACGGCTAACGAAGAAAGCAGAACATCGGGTAAAGAGGCTTATAAACTTTTGTTTGTTGCGTAGCACGATAAACAGCAAGGAGTAGGTACGTATGTAAATAGAATGAATGTGATAAAGAGCGCGCTGTGTGTGTGACGCTCGATCGAAGAGAAATTCCCTGCCCGACCCTCGGTCACTCGGAAGCGTTAAATTGAGTGACAGCCGAGCAAATCCCTCGGGCTCTTGAAACCACTATATACTATGACTATATACTTACCTCTAGAAACCTGCACGATTTAATACGGCTAACGAAGAAAACAGACTATCGAGTGAAGTCAGAGAAAAGTGTTGCATATTCAACACATATTCAAATATTTGGAAACTCTTTAGTAGTTTCGTTGAATGAAAAGCAAGAAGAATGTCAATAAAAATATATGATTAAAAAAACTGATGACGCTTCATTGACGCTTCATGTCAAACGATTGATATGGGCAGAGTGTGAAAAATATTTATATAACTTTAAGAATATTTAATTAAATAGGTGCTGATTCTATTGTAAGCGACAATTGTGATACAATTAGCGTAAACATGAAGAAGTAAGTATTATTATGATGTTTCACGTTCTATATTCTATGTCATCGTCATCATCAGCCATTTACGGTCCCACTGCTGGGGCACTGACCTTCATTATAGATGGATAAGGAGAATGAGCCATGGCCCACCACGCGGGCCCAATGCGGATATTAATGGTGGGTATTAACGTCTGCAACTGTAGCCGAGACCAACGGCTTAACGTACCTTTCGAAGTACGGAGAAGCTCGAGATGAAAAGTTTTTCGTCATCATCTCGAGACCGACCATTGCGAAAGTTGCTTAACCTCAATGATCGCAGGCCGAGCGCGGTAGTAACCACTGCGCCATGGGCTCCTCTATATGTATACATAGTTACCAGTTATAATGGTTGCTGATGATTATAATGTTTCAGGTCTGCTGTATCTCCCAAAATCATTGCCCAGAAGCGGCTAACAAAAAGTAAAATAATGAAAATAAATACCAGTGAACTTAATTTAGAGTGCAAAGAGAACGTGAAACCAGCAACTGAGTTTGTAAGTAAATTCAGTTTAAAAACACATGATAGAGAAACGGAAAATTTCGGACGTGAGAATCCGTTTGATATACCTAACAGACAAAGATTATTTAGCAAAAGCAAGGGATTGCGAAAAGAAAAACCTGTACCATTTATTATGTCAGAACCTTTTACCATTTGTGACATCGACAGCACGTTCTATAAAATTATAGAAGGTCGTCCATTGCGTCAATTCGATGATATTAAAGTTTATGTTACAACTATTAGAGACATAACACTACTCAAAGCAAATGCAGCCTATTTGAAAGATCAAATAATACAAGTAGATAGAGATATAGTTCTTGAAGAGCAAATATTTGAGAAGATTGATAAGTCATTCAGTCTATGTAGGGTTAATTTTACTCAGTTTCTTAAACATAATTATAATGAAGCTGCAGCTATTCAAAGAGCAGCTAAAGAAAGAGAAAGATTATTGTACAAAGTTACAGATGAGTATGAAGCACTGTGTTTTGAATATGTGGCATTGCGAAATAAGCTCGGAGTAGTCATAATAAATTTTGTAACCTTGTCAAGATATCGGCAATTTCTTAATACTTTATCACCTGCAACTTGGAAAACTGACAATAATCAAATCGATTTAGATTTCAATTTTGATGAAACAGGGCTGTTTGATGACCTTATTAATGAATGTAAATCAAAACTTGACATACTTAAAGATATTCCTCTGAAACTGTATTTTAGAAGGGCAAAAGCATTGGTATCAATATTCGATAACATAAGCCACTTATGCCTTAGGTACATGGGTATCAACGTTTTCATGTCCAACATTATAAATTCGGTGGTTAAAAAAAGAGATATTTTAAAGGCCCAGGTTTCCACGGAAGTTAATGAAATGGAATACTTAGTGGAACTATATAAAAAATATATTGAATTTGAAGAGGAAACAGAGCGAGCAACCAAAGCTAAGTTTGAGAAAATTTTGATTAATGATTTCAAGACGTCATACGCATCGTATGATGCGAGTAAATTGTTTACTTGTCTACAGTATACTAATTCGCTAGTTTTCCACAGTCCTGAAGACCCTAAAGACTCCATGGTAACACTGATGTTGAATTTAGAGTCAAATTATGTTGAATTAACTTCTGCTTTAGACGATTTAAACCAAGAAGTAGTGAAGAAGGCTACTGATGAATTTTTCGCTAAAGACATTAAAATGATGAAAGATGCACACAAAGCACAGCGGGAGCTGAAAGAATGTGACATTATGAGTAAAGCTCTATATACTGCCTTTGAACCATCTCGAAGGAAAAAACAGTAGTTATTATAAAATAATAACCAAATGTATTCTCATGATAATTTTAGTTAAATAAAGAACGAATACAAGAAGGGAATTTAATTTATGGATCTCACAGATGGTATACAAATTACAATAATTGCATAACACCAAAACCAGTAATTATGCACTGTTTTCTATTTATGAATGTTAATAGCTTTATTAAAACGCCTTGAGATATTTGAAATGTCTTGACTTTTGCGCATTACGCTTAGGGCGGATTATTCCAAATGTAATTAACATAAGTTAGAGCGCGGGTGATTCCGCGTTCCAGCTTCGTATTGCGCTAGCGCCCTGTGGGACTAAAGTCGCGGTTGGCAATGCAGCGGGAGGCGGAATCGTTAAGGTATGTGTTGTATAATTAACTAGATCGTGCTTACGACACAGACGTCTAATAAAATAAGACAGTGTGACGCACCAACTGATGCACAATTTACCCGCGCCGTGCGCCGCGACGTCGACGCGCCGGTCTTTTTGATCTAGCGCTCATAGAGAGAACGCTTACACTAGCTGCTCCTCTCGGTTTTACTCGCGTGTTAAGCATTTACATGACGCCAATAGGTACTTGAGACAATCCAATAAGCCAGTCCACAAGACAATAGATATTACTATTGATCACTGGCTTGAGTACAAGCTAATGTGTACTTTGTAAAATGTAGCATGGTTCCTACCTATGACAGCTCATTTGTGCAAAGCGTAAAGTTCTTTGTGTTATTGGCATAAAACTCAAGAAAAACGGAATTTGACATTTTTTAACGCAGCTATATGCTAGAAAAGCTAAGCTGGCATGACCCGTGCTACATAGTACAAAGTATAGTCGACTGTCTCTATTTACACGATGCCAATATTGGATTGGCTTAGTAGGTTGTCTCAAGTGTTGGCTCCGAGTAAATGCAGCATTACCCGCGCCCAAATGAAAATCAAAAAAAATATACCTAACCTCAGGAATAATGTAGCTTTCTGTACTGGTATTTTTTATCGGTTCATAATTCGGTTCAGAGGTTCCTCAAACATCAAAACTAAAATTAAGGCGATACTCGGAAAAATTATGCTAAAGCGAGATAGCAATGAGAAAACGACGCGCGCGTGAGCGAGACCGATTTTGCAGATTACGCAAAAAAAACACAAAATCACTTCGTATTAAAAAACTATAGCGAATTTAAAAAAATGCTTCTATACGATCCTAAATATTATTACTGTCCACTATTTAAACCAATTTTCAATAGTATATGTAACCCCATTTAAGAATAATCTTCATATTTCGTATTTTTTTTAGGTTTTTTCGAAAAAGTGTCGAGGCAAAATCATAAAATCGTGTTTTTGAAACTATACGATTCTAGATAAATGTATGAAGAAATATATATCTTATTACCAAATTTATAACAACTGTAACCGTCCTATAGTTTTATATAAAAAAGCCCATACTTTTTCCGAGTAGCGCCTTAAGTTCCTCTTTATAATATTAGTGTAGTAAAGGCGGCATAGTTTTAAATACAAGTTTAATCGTTTTAATTTGACTTCCTAATCAAAATACATTTAGTAATCTTTTGATATACCTACCAAACTATTCAGCATCAGAGGTTTTAGTTACCCATGATTACTAAGTAAGTATGTGATTAGATTATAGACATCAATTTGTATTACAACTTTTACTAATCTAAATTATTTAGAAAAACGTTTTTATAAAAACAACAATCGTAAAAATCATAAGGTTTTTATTTTTCTGACGTTTCGTCACCTATTCAAGTACCAGCATATCAGCATATTTAACTGTCATCTGAATAATTACGAATATTTCTTCCATAATCCACATATTTCGTCAGTGTTAAATATATTTGCGTGTTTTATATCAGTAATGATCTTAATAATTCAGTTATATCAAATTAAATATTAAAGTATCTCTAAATGGACTTTGCATATGAGTAGTTATAATCGCTTATTTTATAACCACGACCAGTTCTTTTGCTCTCATGAATACCTTGCCATAACAGACGTGAGCCAGCCCCGTAAAAGCAACAATGTAAATTTAATCTTGATTCCCGATGTAAATATAACGTTCTGAAACTGGCGTGGGCAAGATAGAGAGCTTTTTGTAATATCTCTACAAATGCGTGCTGAAAAAGATGAGGCTAAGTGGAGAAGAGAGGCTGCTCTTTTGAATGAAACTCATTTTCATTCAGGCGCGGTTTTGTATGCTATGCCGTTTTTTAGATTAAAATTATATTCCTTTTGCAGACTATTCTTGTTTGTATTTTTAACGGATATTGAAACACTTGCTTTATAACTAAAACTGTTCACTTTGATATTATAGTCAGGCCGTCGTCGGTAAATTATTTATTAATTAATTTATTTCTATCACATATTAAAAAATTATATTTAAAAAAACCTTTTATTTAAAATCAAGCTTTTATTCGAATGTCCTAAAAAGAATAAAATAAACTTTGTATCAAGTCAAATCCCACAAATTTATTACATTAAACAGATTATATGTTTTAAAAGCTTGTCGCTTTAATTTCATATGTCAAATATAAGTTAAAGCAGTGTTTAGTGCAAGCCCAGTAACAATAAAATCTCGCGACAAGCTTTTAAAACATATAATCTGTTTAATGTAATAAATTTGTGGGATTTGACTTGATACAAAGTTTATTTTATTCTTTTTAGGACATTCGAATAAAAGCTTGATTTTAAATAAAAGGTTTTTTTAAATATAATTTATTTTTGTATTTTTAGTTATTATTGGACGTGTTTCTAAGTCGCTTCATTTCATTTAATGCATCATTATTGCATAGTCGATTGCTAGTTAATTTATTACAGTTTAGCTCTTCAACTGCATCAAGTCTGCAAGCACAAATATATTTTACCACCAAATAGAGATCGTAGATTCTTACTACTGACACACACATATTCATTAAATACAAGGCATATTCACATAGGTATAAGAGAAGGTAGCACTGTATTACGAACAAGAATAGAAAAAACAAAATTAGACCCAATAAGACAAAAAGTTCCAAATAAAAATGTGTGTGTGCCGTGCCGCAGCAGTACTCAATGGTCGCAGTTCAGCGCCATATTACTTGTCTTACAACGCAAGCAAACGCTGATTTTCAGTTTAGTATGTATTTCAAAAATAAATATTAAAGAACAAGACACATTTAAGTTTCTATCAAAGTTGATAAACATAGTACATAAAGAAAAAAAGGATTTTTCTTTTCTGTAGGTAGATTATGGTTGTATTACCTAACTTGGAGCCATCTGTCGTTGACTTTAGTGAACTATTTATGTGCAAAGTGACATCTAGTATAGTGTGCCAATCTTTTCTGTTTCGGTGACTATCTTAGGAACTAAAACAGTTTTCATACGACAGTCAATTTTGACAGCTAATTTCGCATTGCAAGTGGCTCCTCTGTCACGACTGTCACCGGAACAGAAAAGCTTGTGGCACTGTAGGGTCTGAATAATGAAGCTCGACTTAATACTGGTATTAAGTCGAGCTTCATGGTCTGAATATAGCAACTTCGCGTTTTTTGCTTCTTTTTATAGTTCGTTCGTTATAGTCCCACACTCCTGTCTGTTCCGGTGACAGCCGTGACAGAGGAGCCACTTGCAATACGAAATTAGCTGTCAAAATGGACTGTCGATGTCGTATGAAAACTGTTTTAGTTCCAAAGATTATCACCGGAACAGAAAAGCTTGTTGCACTATAGTTCTTGTAGCCGCTACACACGTCCAGACCAGACCTAAGCGCCGATTTGGTGCGGATGAACTTTGCTGTAAAGCAAATATAATCCGTGCTACACACGTTCGTACCAAATCAAAATCAAATCAAATCAAAAAAGCTACACCAAATCTGGCCTTGGCCAAGGCTTTGTATCACATCACTGGACAAGGCCTTGTATCACATCACTTTTTCTTATCAAATAGGTAGGTACTTACAGAAATCACCTGGATTTGCCAATGCAACGGGCTTGTAAAGAAAAAGACCTAATAACAAAAAAAGGTCTTGGATTTGAAAAAAATTTACCTGTCACAAAAGAATGACGAAAAATTCTTCAAAACCATTTCGAGTGGCCTGTAACTGACAGGGAAACTTTATTTTTAATTAAATGTATTTTTTTTTAAAGTAAGTAATTGAGAAGAAGCCTAAGTCCAGGAGCTTTAAATTAATGTCTTAATAGAAATAATAATAATTTTCACTTCTCATGCTCTAAAAGTACGCAAATATAGCCCTACGAAGCGGGACTAAATAACCACTTTAGTCCCTAGGGAGTAAAATGTAACTACTTTTTTAATTTCCTTCATGTGACATTAGATAAACTCAAACAGCCAGTGAATATACTATTAATTGTGAAATGTGGACCATTTTCATTGCGAAAATGTTAAGACGTTTTTTATTTCATGGTTTTTCCGCAAGGAAGGTGTTTTGTGCAAAAGTTTTGTGACTGGTTTAGCGGAAAAAACTGACTGAGACTTTTTGGCGCCATTTTGGCGGGTTAGGTTGAGTGGATATTTTAATTTACCGCAATTTGTTTTATAGTGGACTTTGTGACTAAAGATAGGTGTGGTTTTGTGCCCCAAGTGTCTACGCAACTGGAAGATATGTGGAATGATTAAAACAGGCGCTATCTCGGTAAAGTGATGCCGAGTGTTTTATTATAGTGGTGACTACCTCAGCAAGAATTATCGAAAAGGCTGGCTTGACACACCACACTTGACGCCAAATACTCCAAGGAGCATTGGAATGTAACACACCTACATTCCTATGAAAACTTAAGAAACTATAATAATTTAATAATACTCAAGAATTGGCAGTATGGGCCTGTCCTACAAAAGGGCGAATATTTTTACTACTACTACTACTACTGACCGCGAAAATTTCAGAAATTGTTAAATGTTTTTGTACTAAATTGACTAGTTTTCTCGCACTCGAAGTGAAAAGTTCAGTTTGCACCTCGAGACTAAACGCCAACTTAATATACCCTCGGTTTCATTGACTCCCTCGCACGCTCGGACGCCAAAACTTAGTTTAAGATCTCAAATGTACCACATGAAATGCAATTAATAAATATTCTATTCTATTCTATTCCAAACCACCTCTGCCGGCCTAGCATGAGCGGCTTATAACGCGCGATATGATATGGTACGGCAAGTTGTCTTGCTTATCCCTCTAAAGTGTAAGGAAGACGGCATTCCGTACCATATCATATCGCGCGTTATAAGCCGCTCATGCTAGGCCGGCTGGTATATAATGGCTTTGTTTAATTTGAGATTATCAATAGTAGATTTTATAACGAGGTTATAAAATCTACTATTGATAATCTCAAATTTATGTAAATAGTATATTATTGCATACTTTTCAAAACTGCATTAAACATTTTTACTGCTTGGTATGTTTTTTTAACAGACAGTTTTTTTGTCTCCTGACTCTCCTGAGCAATTATGTGACATTCCATAAGCTTAGAACAAAATAATGTACTGTAACTAGCGCCATAAACGCCCCAGTCGCAGAGTTATCTGACACGCGCTCTGAAGATTGCGCTCACTGAATGCTCGCTGATTATAACTTTATGGTACAGTGCCACAAGCTTTTCTGTTCCGGTGACAGTCGTGACATAGGAGCCACTTGCAATACGAAATTAGCTGTCAAAATGGACTGTCGTATGAAAACTGTTTTAGTTCCAAAGATAATCACCGGAACAGAAAAGATTGGCGCACTATATACATTGACAATGTGTCAAACACGTGTCAAGTAACCATCACAACAAGACAAGAATATAGTACTTGTACGAATACGTACTAAAATTTGCAAGAATTCTGAATTGGTAACTGTACTGTTTAAATATTTAATTGCATTGTCATCGGAACTAAAGGTGAATTCCAAATTTCAGCTCAATCGGACATTGGAAAGTGGGTCAAATTTAGCTCGCAAGATTTGACCCGAACGGACATACATGCATACATGCATACATACACTGCAAGTTAAATAAAAGCTTGTAATTATATAATCTGTTTTTCACTTCTCATGCTCTAAAACTACGCCAATATAGCCCTACGAAGCGGGACTAAATAACCATTTTAGTCCTTAGGGAGTAAAAAGTAATTACTTTTTTAATTTCCTTCATGTGTCATAGACAAACTCAAACAGCCAATAAATATACTGCGAAAATTTTGAGAGTTTAAGTTGCAATTTTTTTCCGCAAAGAAGGTGGCGCCAATGTTTTTAAATTGTTACCTAATCTGTGACTGGTTTAGAAGAAAAAACTGACCGCGAAAATTTCAGAATTTTAGTTGAGTCACAGCGGTGACACTCCGTGTCCGTGAGAGTTCGAGCGCCGGTGACGTTTAGCCGACGCTAGGGTTGATACCGAAATTGAATATAGACTTATGTCAAAGAAGGTTACGTGTAGGATGTTATATAATTTGTGTAAGAATATTTAGGTAATGAAAAACACGTTCAATTTTCAATCAACTTTTATAGATATTTTTATTAAATATCTTTACAAATGGGAAATAATAAAATTTCCGACAAAATAAAATATGAACGACATTGAATAAAATACTCAAATAAGAAACCTAGCAGCGTTATATTTTGTTTGCGAAAAATTAACTAAGCTAGCGACAATTTACGAAAGACTAATTTCGAGTCGAAAATACTTTATTAGAATATGTTCAGTGCCCGTAGTGTAAGTTTTTATGTCAAAAAACGCAAACTATTTCGATTCCGTATTTATGTCAATTTGTATGTAAACTGTATTAGCGCCTCTAGCGGCGAGTAGCGAGCTTATATAGTTTTCATACAAATTGACATAAATACGGAATCGAAATAGTTTGCGTTTGCTTGACATAAAAACTTACACTAGGAATACGTAGGTATATCTCGGTAAACAAGTATCATTTTGGTGAAACCGCAGGTTTTGTCTGTGCAGTTATGGATAAGGTTGTGATGACGAATAACTACCGAAAGTATATCCTAAAGGATGGCACAGTGGATATATTTTGCCTAGCGTGCCGTCGTCCGGGTGAATCTCTTAGACATATAATCTCCGGTTGTTCTCGTCTCGCAAACGGCGAGTATTTGCATAGACATAACCAAGGATAATACACCAACAACTTGCTCTGAAACATAATCTTGCGGCATTGTTGACATGTGGGACATTAATACAGCAATTGTTGTTCCGATAGTCATATCTGCCCATGGTCTGATAGCCTAGAGCCTCGATAAACACCTTAAGAGGCTTGCGTTAGGTGGATGGATCGGGAGTCAGATGCAGAAGGCAGTACCTACTTCTGTACACGGCCCGTATCTGTCTCTGGATCCTTAACCATCGGTAGCCGGGACCCTGCCGGCCTAGCATGAGCGGCTTATAGCGCGCGATATGATATGGTACGGCAAGTTGTCTTGCTTACACCTTAGTGGAGTAAGCAAGACAACTTGCCGTACCATATCATATCGCGCGCTATAAGCCGCTCATGCTAGGCCGGCTGATCTTGCTACCGTTGGGGAACTGCATTTTTGTATTTTTAAATTTTATATTTTTTAATGTTTCATAATGCAAAAAAATTATGTTTAGAAATATAATTTTGTAAGCATTTTAAATGTAATACAGGGAATAATAATTATAATATATGTACGTAAAATAAGCTACTAACAGTGGGACACAGTTAATGTGTCCGAATAAAATACTAAATCGTCCAAAGAAAATACTAAGTTAGCGACAAAAATACTGAGTAAGTGAATCAATAATCGCCCAAATAAAAATTAGTCCTCTCAATAATTATTTAGTATCGACTGAATTTTAACAACTTTCGCATTTTTTGGCTTCCTAGTAGTTCCTATTTGAATGTATGAAGATTGCGCCAGCCCTCGGCCAAGGCATTCACCCGACTGCCCGTTCCCCGCCCCGCGCGCCTGTCACGGCCCCCGCTCACATCCAGACACCCACACATAGCCGCAAGCGATTTTACGTGCACACATGCTTAAGTGTCGTTTCTTTTCGCGTAAGTGTATATATTCTTTGGTTGAGTGTAGTTTATATTAATTCGGTTTTAAATAAATTTAATAAGAATGTCCAGTAACAGTGATGAGTTTGACGTCGAGCAAAGAGCAAAAATCATAATAGATAATCTTTTGCCGCCAATATCGCGGAAGATTTACCTAAAAGCTTACACAAGTTTTATGGACTGGAGGAATAAGAAACATATAAATTCTTTCACTGAAAGCGTCTTTTTGGCATATTTTGATGAATTGTCGAAAAAATATCAACCATCGTCGTTGTGGAGTACGTATTCTATGTTACAATGAATATGAAGCATGAAGTGCACATGAAGACATTCACAAATTTGACTTTGTTTCTAAAGCGCTTATCCAGTGGTCATAAAGCTAAAAAGTCCAAAGTATTTACGGCTCAGGAGATAGAAACTTTTTTAAATAATGCTCCCAATGAAAAATACTTGGCGACCAAGGTATGTTTATGTACCTACCTATATAACCATGCTTTTTATTTAGGTATATACCTATATAAACTGTTGATTGTCACATTTACTTTGTTTACTTCCAGGTTGCCTTGATTTTCGGTATAAGTGGCGCATGCAGAGGAATAGAACTGGTGAATATTACTTTGGCCGATGTCGAAAGTGACACCTCGTTGCAGGCTATAAACTTGCCTTGTACTAAGACAAAAAAAGAGAGAAAATTCGTAATAAATGGAGAGTACTTAAAATAGTTAAAGCATATCAGCAACTAAGGCCAAGTGACGTAACCACCAATCGTTTTTTTATAAACTACCAAAATGGGAAATGCACCAAACAGGTCATAGGTAAAAACAAAATCGGTAGCATGCCTAAAGAAATTGCGACTTATCTGAATCTGCCAAACCCAGAACTCTACACAGGACATTGCTTCCGAAGAACGTCGGCGACCCTATTGGCAGATTCAGGTGCAAACCTCACCACGATTAAGAGACATGGTGGTTGGAAGTCAGACCAAGTAGCTGAAGGCTACATAGAGGAGTCCATTCAAAACAAATATAATATCACTAAGAAACTAACATCTGGGATTAAAATAAGTCCACAAAATGAGCCTCAACCGTCTACGTCCCGCGATATGTCGAATGAATATCGGCAGTCGGATATTGAAAATATGATGGAAAGAAATGTCGAAATTCTGCCAGAAAGTCCCACTTATACAGAGCTGTCAACCCAAAATAAAATTCTCAAATGCAGTCTACAAATACGCGTGTAAATATTCCTAAGACGACAATTATTTACAATATTACAAATAATTCGAATTGTACATTTAGCTTCAAATAAAAATCTTTTGAGATTTTTATTTTATTAAGTAATATTTATTAAATGTTTTTGTACTAAATTGACTATTTTTCTCGCACTCAAAGTGAAAAGTACAGTTTGCACCTCGAGACTAAACGCCAACTTAATATACCCTCGGTTTCATTGACTCCCTCGCACGCTCGGGAGCCAAAACCACCTCTGGTATATAATGGCTTCGTTTAGTCCCTCGATATAAAATATACTATGATGAGGTTAGTAGTACTAGGGGTACACTGAAAGTTTTGCGTAATTCATTATTATAACAATTCACATGTAAAGTAATATATTAACTGCTTTTCGAAGTATTCTCCATTACATTTTAAACTCTTTTTCATTCGGTCAAACCATTTTTGAAAACATGAGGACTCAATGGTTCTGAGGACTGAGGGCATGTTTTTCACGCGCTGGTTGAAAGCTATCACGGCCTCTTCCGGCCGAACCGACCGACCTTCACGAATTTCATCATGGAGATAAACATAGTCATGGTCAACTTCTTCGTACCAACGCCTTACAGTGCTCAAATGAGGTGCTTCCCTCCCAAAAGCATTTTGAAGACGAGCAGTGCAGTCTTGCGGAGACAATGAACTTTTAAAGTCATGCAAAATCATCGCCCTAAAATCTTTTCGCAACTTGTGTTAAAAAACAAATGACACGCGATTTCTCGCCAATTTTTTTTTAATCAGTCATTGAGTTTCCTAAGTCATAAATAATATAACATTCGAAAATAAAACATTTATGAGCGGCCAGGAGCGCACAACTTTCAGTGTGCCCTACGTACCTAAGCCCTTAAATAAAGGATTAAAACCTAATAAATCTTATAATATAATAAAAGAAAAAAGATAAATACAGGAATTAGTTTTTGGCTTCTAATTTTTTAAGTGCCACATTGTTGTTTATACACAGTAAAAAAATTAAGATAAATATGTGAGTTTTAAAATTTCCCGAGTTACACGGGCATGTGGTTGTTTTGTTTTATTTGGTCTCATTTCACCTACGGTAGATTCAATTTATTTTCGTAATCTTTATTCTGTAGCAAATATTTCATTTCATTTTAAACCAAAAAATTTGATTACTTACAACATTTTCAACAAAACGCGAGCAATTTAATAGCAGGCTTGTGATTCTCAATGAAAATTGAATAATCTCGTTCTTGATTACGGTTCTGTTCGGGGGACAAAAAGTTCATATTGTGTCAATCCAAGTTCTAATCACTTTTTAAACGCGTTAGCGCAGACGAGAGGCTGATCAGCGAATAAATTTGAATTCGTTAACGAAGTGATTCGGTGACGCCCACCGCGCCTAGTGGAGGGGAAGTAAATTGATTTCCAAAGTTCTTGCATTGTCAAGTTTTGGATTTATTTTTTGTGGTGTAATTAGATGAATAGCTATATAAGTTTTTAGTAAAAAATTACATCTTTATGACAATCTTTTTTGCTTACTGTACCCCTAGTGTAAGTTTTTATGTCAAGCAAACGCAAACTATTTCGAATGCGTATTAATGTCAATTTGTATGAAAACTATATAAGCGCGCTACTCGCCGCTAGAGGCGCTAATACAGTTTTCATACAAATTGACATAAATACGCAATCGAAATAGTTTGCGTTTTTTGACATAAAAACTTACACTACGGGCACTGTACTATAATATTGTATTGTCATCTAAAGTCTAAACCAAACCTGTAATACAAAATTTCAGCTCAATCGGACATTGGGAAGTGGGTCAAATTAGTGAGCATCAGGTTGGCGGGTGTACTTCTCAGATTAGCTTAATTTTATTGCAGATATTTGGTACCTGCTGTGTACCTTTACGTACCTCTTTTAAAAATCTGTGTACCTCTGTATTTACTAAGATATTCAAATCGCTAGGTACACCCGCGGACCTGACGTCAGGTCCGCGGGTGTACTTGAAACCAATGAGTGTATGGTAATGAGTTTGTGTATAGATTTGGTACCTTCTGTGTACCTGCAGAAACTGTATTAGACTTCCATAATTCGATAAGGTATCGAAGATATTCAATACAATAGGTACACCCGCCAACCCGAGGTTATGATTTTTCTGAAACCAATGAGTGTATCGTAATGATTTCGAGTACATATTTGGTACCTTCTGTGTACCTGCAGAAACATGTATTAGACTTCCACAATTCGATAAGGTATCAAAAATATTCAATGCGATAGTTTGACCGTTTCCCATCCTGGGCCCTGTTTAACAAACGTTACAATCCTACTATGAGTAAGTTTAATTATATTGATATTATTATGTTTCACTATAAAGAATTTAAACTATAGATCAAGACTAAAAATATCAGAAAAATATTAAAATCGATAAACGGCCGAGTTTTAGATTATTTAAAAATAAATATTTTTACGTGGAACGTCTGCAAGCTCCGACTCCCTTTAACGAGCTGAATGCGCGGCCCGTCTCGGATTTCAAAAACGGAGGAGAGCAGGGTTTTTTTATCGCCCGCGCCCCTCTCCGCGGGTGCATGACGCAACGTTTACAAAAACACTCTTTACGTTCTATTGAAGTACTTCTACGAAAAACGGAAAACTGTTTTAGATAGCTGAATAACTGTAGCAACATTTTAAAATTTATTTGCGATGGTAAGAAAGTTTTTGTAAAACGTCACGATCCCTTATTAAAAATCGTCGCACCTTAAATCACCTATTTTTCAGATTTTGATCAGTCTCGTGATCTCGTTTTTTGTGCTTATTTACGTATGTACTTTCATTTAATTTATTTTAATTTGTATGTAGTTCTTATATAGTTCTTTCAACTCATTATAGTGTCAACCCACACGTACTACAACCACAACACGTGGGCAGGGCGCATTTTGTATTCGAAATGTACATTTTGCCGTCATTATCGACCGCTTGAGTGCCAATCACAAAGCAACCACCAGCGACGACACTGCAAACTAGCGGCCGGCCACATTGCATACGACGTAACCACATCACAACTACTAGTAAAAACGGACTAACATCAACATTTTTTCGCACAACGACAACGCAACTGCAAAAAGCTGCATCGACACTATTCACACGTACCATATTTTGTCGCCGTGATGTAGAGGGTCGACACATAGTGTAGAAGAAGGCATTGTTTTGTTTCTTGTCAAAAATAAAAGAATGTTTCCTTTCAGAGATATTTGTAGAGTACTTTCTCTTCATGTCATGCCCCGTAACTCTGGGACACCCATTATATTGTTAGAATCTTTAAATTTTAAATGTCCATAGCCACTGCTATTATTCGGTTTTTTAACTTTGTAAGATTTTGATCAACTCATCGGCAGCTGCGGACTTTGGATAAATATTATTACTCATAGGATAAAACAGTTCTAAGGTTGATACTATTTTATTTTACAAGTTTTAGAAAACTTTCAACTTCTTAATGTAACACGGTAATCATCGGAATATTCACTGAGGGCAAATAAAATAAAATTACAGATAGATCACTAGTTGGATTTAGTTAGGTACTTTAAAGAGTTTTCAAAGAGAAGACAGTTCTAAGGTTTTTGATACTATTTTATTTTACAAGTTTAAGAAAAACTTCTAACTTTATAATGTAGGTAACACGTAACTAATCATCGGAATATTCACTGAAGGCAAATCCTACTAATATTATAAATGTGAAAGTTTAGATGTTTGGGTGTTTGTTACTCAATCACGCCAAACGGCTGAACGGGTTTGGCTGAAATTTGGAATACAGATACTTTGTAGCCTGGAAAGGAACATAGGCTACTTTTTATCCCGAAAAAACGTCACATTCCCGCGGGATAACGTCGTGTAGTCCACGCGGGCGAAGCCGCGGGCGGAAAGCTAGTAAAAAATATTTATTAAAAATTTATTTCATTTACAGTTTTTTACAGAAGAAACTTGGTTGATAAAGTAAAGTACAGTCAAGTACAGTCAAGTATAGTCAAGTACAGTCAACTACAGTCAAGTACAGTCAAGTACAGTCAAGTACAGTCAAGTGCAGTCAAGTGCAGTCAAGTACAGTCAAGTAAAGACAAGTACAGTCAAGTACAGTCAAGTACAGTCAAGTACAGTCAAGTACAGTCAAGTACAGTCAAGTACAGTCAAGTAAAGTTAAGTACAGTCAAGTACAGTCAAGTACAGTCAAGTACAGTCAAGTACAGTCAAGTACAGTCTAGTACAAACAAGTACAGTCAAGTACAGTCAAGTACAGTCAAGTACAGTCAAGTTCAGGCAAGTTCAGTCAAGTCCAGTCAAGTACAGTCAAGTACAGTCAAGTACAGTCAAGTACAGCCAAGTACAGTCAAGTACAGTCAAGAACAGTCAAGTACAGTCAAGTACAGTCAAGTACAGTCAAGTACAGTCAAGTACAGTCAAGTACAGTCAAGTACAGTCAAGTACAGTCAAGTACAGTCAAGTACAGTCAAGTACAGTCAAGTACAGTCAAGTACAGTCAAGTACAGTCAAGTACAGTCAAGTACAGTCAAGTACAGTCAAGTACAGTCAAGTACAGTCAAGTACAGTCAAGTACAGTCAAGTACAGTCAAGTACAGTCAAGTACAGTCAATTATGGCCTACAGCGTAACAAGTGATAGCAAAATTCGACGAGTCGTGTAAGCCTTTCGGTAGCTTAGTTGGTCAGAGCATCGGGCCGGATTCCCGGAGGCGCGGGTTCGAATCCCGCCTGAAAGCTACTTATGGGGCTCGTGGTTTTTTACTATCACATTTTTCCTATAAGTACAGCCAAGTACAGCCAAGTATAGTTAAGTACAGTTAAAAACAGTTACAGTACAGTAGAGTATCATTAATTATGTTTTATGCATTAACAATGGGAAGTTAGAAGAGATTTCTTCAATCTTGCTTGATGATGAGAAAAAAATGAAAGATACTTTAATTTTTAGTTTTTTTACATTCACAATGCAATTTTTATTACTGAAAAATGGAAAATGAAGTATTTAGAAAAAATGAAAGAATCGTGTTGCAGTTTGTAGCTACAACACTAAATCCTACTTCCTATCCTATCCTACTTAATATAAATGTGAAAGTTTGGATGTTTGTATGTTTGTTTCTCAACCATGCCAAAACGGCTGAATGGATTTGGCTGAAATTTGGGAGACAGATACTTTGTAGCCTGGAGAGGAACATAGGCTACTTTTTATCACGAAAAAATATCATATTCCCGCGGAATAACGTCATGTAGTCCACGCGGGCAAAGCCGCGGGCGGAAAGCTAGTTTATAATAAAACAGAAATAAAAATAAAACAGAAATACATGGTTTAGGTATTTTATATGTTTTCATTTATATGATTTTCTACTGTACTTCACAAGTTGTTATATCACTGCAAGAATTAGTGTCATGGTAAACAGTGTTTATTAAAAACTGTACTACCATTTCATTCAAATAATTAAAATTTCGGTCACTCTCAAAGTCTACACATTGTGTTCTCTAATCTCGAGGATAAAGCATAAAGTATAATCGATGATTATACGATCTTACCTTAGTGACGTTCTATCACAATTATACGAAGGCTTCATCCGAAGAGACTAGAACCCACCCTCCCATACCATACCCATTAATACATCAAAATATAAATTATTTGAATGCCGTTTAAATTGTCTACCCTGTGTAAGGAGTTTCCCACACTGCACTGCACACCGCTCCGGTTTGTGGTAGTGCGCTTCTTATCTATGTCTGTAGAATCTTGATGTGCATATAAAACCCGCAGTGTATGACAAATCACGCCGCATCTTCGTCCGGTAGTGGGGAAACCGGAGGCAGTGTGATGGAAGTCTTAGACAATAAGTTTTCACAACTAATACTCTTTCTCTTTCAACTATTAAGGCATTATTTGTCGTATTCTCAATTGTGCAGAAAATATAATATATTGTCCTTAGAGAACCGACGCAAGTATCTAGAAGTTAGTGTATTGTATGGTATTGTTAATTACAAATTTGATTGTATTGGCCTAACCGATGGGATACATTACGCTGTTCCTCGATCTGTCAACCAACGTAAGGTTCGTGGTGAAACTTTATTTGTCATTAGGGCTTGTCGCACTAATACTGGGTTGCGTTGTCCTTTGCGTAGACTGACTGAGTCCTATAATATCACTTTTATAACTGTTGATATTTTTTGTACTTCAAATTTCCATTACACCATTCCATTACACTTAAGATTTTGTTTGCAAAAGCTGAAGATAAAGAAGTAAATAAAATAAAATAAAAATAACTCGTTGTTGGTCATAACACATTGCGAGAAACAAGGCAAAACTTTAAATTTAAATCTAATTTTTTATTTTCTTATTTTACTATCTAGGTACTCGACTTTTAATTATAATTATTTGTTTTTTTATGGCTGTGAATTGTTGTAAATTATATACGATGTCATATGTGGCACAAGATTCACAGGTGCACACTTTTTTAGTGTTAATATGTGGAAAATGTCGTGGGTTACAATATTGTCCATGTTGATGTGGTATGTAATACCAGATTTGTAAAACTTTAAGCTTAGATTTTATATATTGTAACTGTTTGTTGTCCCGAACTAAATAAAATAAAATAAAAAGAGAAAACAAAAATAAAAACTAAATGAGGCCTTTGAAAGGGTGTAACGACAAGATGGCGGTTTTCGGGGATACCAGATCTTTTACCTTATAAATTTCAAAATTCTTTGTTTTTGGTTTTTTAAATATCTTTTAACTCTATTGTGTGACTAGCGAGTCGTTACGGGGAACTACATGTGTACTCTAATCTCTTCGGATGAAGCCTTCGTATAATGAGAGTTTCTTTTGACGTTTCATCGTTAGTTCAGAAAATTGTACTAGATGGCGCTACCCAACCATAGCGACCTAACTTTTTCAGATTAGTTCAGAATATACAATCTAGGTGCAACAATTCGCACCAAAAATGTCATTAAGGGTTTGATAAAAGATCTGAAGAGGTAAACGAACTAGAACGTAGTAGAAAATCGCAAAGAAAATAGTCTGACATCACCATACGAATATCGTTTCCGAATATCAACAAAAAGTTGAATACAAATTGAAACAAAGTAACATCAAAACTGTACCACCCTATTTTTTGGCAAATAAAGAATTTGTATTTGTAAAAAAAAAAGTTGCAAGGAGCCTCTGAACCGGAGGTGAGGTGGGAGGTGTTTTTAGGCTAAATGAACGAATCCTTTGCCATAATATGCTGAAAAAAGGTGGTTGTGTTACAGTTACATAGAAAAATTACTGTAGGAAACTCTCCCATTGTGATAGAACGTCACTAAGGTAAGTTCGTTTAATCATCAATTAGACTTTACAAATATGTAAGATTTTTAGTTGTAAAATTCTTACATATTATTTGTAAGTTTGGTTAAACAGCACGTCTTGTATTACAAGTCTACAAATTAGTCCCTTTTTACATAATTGTAGACTTGTAAGTTTCGTTTAACAGGGCCCTGGTGACAGGATGGCGCACACTGGTTCCATATTGTAAAAATAGGGACTATGGTGCAATTTTGACACATAGATTGTACTTTATTTTCAAGAAATAAGGCTTAGATACAATTCAAATTTAAACGCGATAGTAACGTTTGCATTGGTAAACTTACACTCTGGGTATAGATTTGGTACGGTTTGTGTACCTGCAGACCAATGTTCAAGTGTAAAGGTTTCCAAGAGACGACAAAATGTATAATTGCGCAATCACTTTTATTATATTTGTAATCAAATAATGATGTACAAATCGAACTCAAGAGTCGGGACATCCAGAGATAGCGGAACCCTAAAAACCGGTGCGTACATTAATTAGCCACGGAGATCGTCGTGTTACATATTTACAAGTTGTTGGGTGGATTTTCAAAGGGTGAATTTTAGACTTCACAGCCTCTTAAAACAAAACTAATGATCAAGATGCTTTAAATGTATTTTTGTTGAAAAATTGAAAATGAAGCAAAAATCGACCCCTCTCACAACACACTCAATTTTTCTAAATACTTCATTTTCAATTTTTCAATAATAAAAATTGCATTGAAAATGCAAAAAAGTAACAATTTAAAATAACATGAATTTTTGTATCATTAATTGACAAATAAAAGGTACAGAAAATGAACTAAAAATATTTTTCTTACGTGTTACGCGGAAAAAATAAATGAGTTACGAAAATACCCTTAACTATGACGTGTCACACTCGTAAATACGCGCAATCAAATGCGTATAATAAACTAAAACTATTTTTCTTACGGGCTAAGAGGAAAAAAAGGAGTTACGAAAAATACCCTTAACTATGACGTCTCACACTCGTAAATGCGCACAATTAAATGCGTATAACAAGTTCTCCTTAAAACCATCATTATGAACTAAGATTATGCGAAACTTATGTTACATATTTACAACTTGTTGGGTGAATTTTCTGAAGTATGATTGCAACATATTACACAAACAAGATGTTTGCATTATCGCGCATTTTCAGAAAATTGGAACACACGCGTAGCATTCTCAGCAATCTAGAATAAGATCGCTTACTAAGATAATGTATCTTTAATTGTACTCAATATTATTATCTCAATATACATCTTGACACCGAACAAGTCACATCTCTTTTATTACCTTAGCCTCGGTAAAGCGTCATACCTCTTCATGGCGACCCTTTGCCAACCGAACTTATAAATTTTTGCGGGAAAATCATTACTACATGGAGCAGCAAAGCAAAATTTTCAACACCATACTAGCAGCAGTCTTCGTTGCGGTGCTATTTGGCTCTACACTTCTGTTCATCGCATTACTTGGGAAGACAAAACAATAATATGGGAGCACCACAAAGTAAAGAAGAAGTTATCATCGCACAAACCGCCAGCGGCGACGCCCAAGCAACGCAGAAAACTTCAAGCCAGCTCACTACAACAGAAATTTTACTATCCGTCATACTGCTTCTCATCGTTATACTCATCATTTACGCCTGCATCCGGAAAATTTGGGACCGAATTGTCAACCGACTCCGTAGAGAATTCAACAGCGCAGTTCTAAGAAACACAATATCTTCCGTGGAACTGGCAACGACGTCGACTCAACCATCAACGTAGACCAGGAGGTGTCCAGGGTAGAAACCCGGCCCATTGTACGAGGGGCAAGGGAAATCCCAGCCCGATCTTCAGTTAGCTGTTTCAAGCGGTCCAGGAACCCATCTTAGAAGTCTGAAGATCCTACACACTCAAGGAGCATGAGAAAACCCCCAGCCCGCAGCCCCAGCCCCCACACGCCACGCCGGTCACCACATACCTACTCATCGTGCAGAGACGTAATTATTTTATTCGCGCGCTATAATGCCACCGTAAGTCGTAAGTTATTTTATACCTAAACGTTTTAAATAATATGTAGGATTACATTTTTTTTCTTATTAGATAATGTCATTTATTATTTCCGATTTAAATGAATTGCATAAGAAACTATTGTATATTAAAGATAATTTAGTAAAACTAGGACCAGATAGACGTCAAAAAGAGTTAGGTTTTACGAAATTTAATGAAGCGAAACTTGAATACGCGAAATTAGAGTATATTTTAGCTCAAGTACATAATTTAGTTGAAAAATCGGAGGTATCAACTAAAGATATAACTTTAATTAATAAAATAGCAAATGACATTCAGATCATTTATGACAAAATTATTTCTTTAGAGACTTTAAGTGTTAGTAGTATTTCAAAAATGGCAGAAAAAGATAAATTTGACTTGAAGACAGCCATTGCACTTTTACCAACGATGACAGGTCAAGAACACGTCACTAAATCTCTAATTGATGGTATACAATTATATAGTTCAATGATCAGCGATGCTACTCATGGGTTACTTATTGATTTTGTGATTAAAACTAGGCTCTCTCCTAGCGCAAAATTACGTTTAAAAAGTAGTTATCCAACTATTAAAGATTTAATTAGAGATATGAATACGCATTTGATTCAGAAAAAATCTGCTGTTGCTATCCAACACAAATTACAAAACTGTCGTCAAGGTCATAGGTCGATCGAGTCATTCGGCTCGGAACTAGAACAACTTTTTGTGAATTTAACCATAGCACAAGCGGATGACGACGCTACTAAGTTTGAAGTATTGCGTCCCATTAATGAAAAGGTTGCAATCAAGCGCTTTTCAGATGGATTAGTGAATCAAAAGCTTAGTACTATCATAGCATCACGTCACTTTGATTCTTTACCAGAGGCTATAAGAACTGCCCTAGACGAGCAGTCAATGTCTACCAGACACGAGGAAGTTATGAACATTAAAAAGTTTCATACTCGTAATTTCTCACGCACACCTACTAATTATCCGCGTCAGCCAAGTAATTATTCTAATAAATATAGTTACTATAATAGATTTAGCGCAAACAATAGGTACGCTGCCGGAAACACGAGACCACAACAAGGTAAGTACATGTCGCGAGACTCCCGCGCCGCGCAAGGAACACAATCACGTTCGCGTGACCGCGGTCGGCCGAGCCCGCGCCCGCCGCGCTCAGCTGTGCCTTTTCAACGTGTGCAGTACGCTAGCCACGAGCAATCGACCAATAGTGAGTCACAAGCGCGTTCTGAGCCCCAGAACGATAATAATTTAGATTTTTTTCGTTCCTACTGAAAATTATGTTTTAAACTACAATAATAGTAGTACCGTAACTTTTAACGTAAGTAATAGCAATATCGATCTTTTAGTCGATAGCGGAGCAAGCCTTTGTGTTTTAAAATACGAATGGTTATGCGATTATCCGAAGTTATTGAATTTAATTACATTTGAGAAGTTAGTTATAAAAGGTGTTAGCGGTAAACTAGTATCTGAAGGATATATTTACTTAGATTTGTCTTATAATGGGTTAGTTTTTAGAGAAAAAATGTATGTGTTTAAAAATATGTCTTGTTCTGCAAATGGTATTTTAGGTGATAATTTTTTGAAACGCTATCAAGCTATAATTAACTATAAAGAAAATACTTTGCTTTTAACTAAAGATAGTAATTATGTGTCTATACCTATATTGAGTCACTATAGACATTTGATACCGCCACGATGTGAGGTAATAAAATATATACCTACATCGTTAGGCGACGATTGTGTTTGTTTATCTAAAGAGATACAGAAAGGAGTTTTTATAGGAAGTATAATAGCGAAACCTTGTAATGGTCGCATGCCAGTAAGGATATTAAACACCACTGAGAAAGAAGTTGATCTAGATCTTACCGATTTAGAGACTTTTTCATTGAATGATTTTGAAGTCTGTAATTTTGAAAAAGAGGAGGTTTCTGTCGATCGTGTAAAAACATTATTAGGATTATTAAATTTACCTGAACTGAATTTAGAAGAAAAACGAAGTATTGAGAGTATTTGCGCTAAGTACGCAGATGTTTTTCATCTGCCAGGCGACAAACTCTCTTGTACAAACCTAATGACCCATAATATAACTTTAAAACCTAATGTCTCGCCAGTTTATGTCAAGCCACATAGATTACCGTTCGCACTAAGGAAGGAAGTTCAGAAACAGATAGATATTATGCTCGAAAATGATATTATAGAAGAGGCTACGTCAGAGTGGTCTAGTCCCGTCTTGCTTGTACCAAAAAAAACAGATAGGTCAAACGAGAAACAATGGCGATTAGTTATAGATTACAGGCAGTTAAATAATCGTATTGAGGACGACAAATTCCCTTTGCCTAATATAACTGATATCTTAGACTCGCTTGCAAATAACATTTATTTTTCAAAATTAGACCTTTCGCAAAGCTATTATCAGTTATCTTTAAGCGAAGATTCACGAAAGTACACAGCTTTCACTGCTGGTGATAAAATTTTTCAGATGAAACGCTGTCCCATGGGTCTCCGGACATCTGCGAGTGTATTTTCACGTCTTATGACTATTGCAATGTCAGGCTTAAATTATAAAAAGGCTTTTATTTATTTAGATGATTGCGTAATTTTCGGGAAATCTATAGAAAACCACAATAAAAACTTAATTAGTATACTAGAGAGATTTAGAAAAGTTAACTTAAAATTAAATCCTATGAAGTGTGAATTTTTGCGAAACGAAATAATATATCTAGGACACAAAATAACTTCTGATGGCATTTTACCAGATGAAAGTAAAATTGCAACCATGCAAAACTATCCAGTGCCGATGAACTGCGACGATGTCAATCGTTTTGTCGCGTTTGCAAATTACTACAGACGATTCATACCGAACTTTGCAAACATTGTTTATCCTTTAAATCAATTAAGAAAAAAGAATGTACAGTTTCTATGGTCATCAGAGTGTCAAACGGCATTTGAAAAATTAAAATCAGCATTAATTCAACCCCCTATTTTATCTTATCCAGATTTTTCAGAAAGTAACATCTTTCGGCTACAAACAGATGCTTGTAAGACAGGTTTAGGATCTGTTTTATCTAACATGAACGGTCAAGTAGTCGCGTATGCGAGTAGAAACCTGAAACCCGCCGAGACGAGATATCCCATCATAGAATTAGAACTTTTAGCAATTGTTTGGTCTGTGAGACATTTTCGCCCTTATTTATATGGACGTAAATTTAAAATTATAACAGACCACAAACCGTTAATTTATTTATTTAACTTGAAAGACCCAACAAGCAGACTTACTAAATTCCGATTATTCCTAGAGGAGTATGATTTTGAAATAGAGTATGTTCCAGGACGAAACAATGCAGCTGCAGACGCATTGAGTCGCATACCTATTACATCTTCTACTTTAAAATCATTACATCAAAACACAGTATCAGTTTTAACTAGAGCACAAAGTAAAAAATTAAAAACCCCCACTGATTCTTCTTCAGAGAGCTCCACCAGCACTAGGCCTGATCAACCTATTGCGGTAGAACTTCTCAAGAAACCCGATGACGTAACTGAATTAAGTTTTAATCAATTAAAGTTTGACAATTATTCAAAGTCTAAAGATAGCATTATTTCTAATGCAAGTTGTTACGTTTACGTACCTTCGCAATCAGCGATATATCTGAGTACCCGATCGTCATCTACCCCAGAGGTGTTAGCGAGGGACTTAGAGTCATTATGTCAAAAAATAGGCATACATGAGGTACTTATTATTAAAGAAAAATGTAACGAGAGTAAAATCAAAAGTCTTGTACAAGCAACAAAAAGAATTAACTCTGTTACCCCGCGCTTTCTCATAACAAAAAATATATTAAGAATATATGATAGTGAACAAAAAAGAGTAATACTAAATGATTTCCATCTATTACCTACCAGCGGACACGCAGGAGTTAATAGAATGATGAACAACATTAAGCAATATTATTTTTGGCCAGGTTTGAGTAATGATGTAAAACTTTTTGTTAAAAATTGCCATCAATGTCAATATCATAAGCATAGTAATAAACATATTAAGCAGCCCTTAACCATAACATCAACAGCCCACTCATCATTCGAAAGAATTAGTTTGGATATAATGGGTCCACTCGATGTTGATGACTATAATAATAAATATGTATTGACATTACAATGCGATTTAACCAAATTCGTTGAAGCGTATCCATTACCTAGTAAAGACTCGGTCACAGTTGCTCAATCTTTTACCAATAATTTCATTTTACGTTATGGTATTCCTAGAGAAATATTGACTGACCAGGGAACCGAATTCATGTCATCAGTGATGTCCGAAACATGTTCTCTATTACATATTAAAAAATTAAATTCTACGGCGTACCATCACGAAACTGTAGGCGCTTTAGAAAATACTCATAAAACCCTAGGAGCTTTTCTGAGAATCCAGTGTAATAATTATAAACATAACTGGAGCACCTGGATTCCATATTGGTGTTTTTCTTTTAATACCACAGTGCATAGTGAAACTAAATATACGCCTTTCGAATTAGTTTTTGGAAAAATTTGTAACCTTCCAAATAATTTACAATCAGAAATCGACCCCTTATATAACTATGACAGTTATCCCCGAGAACTTAAGTATCGTTTACAACAAGCGCAATCCGACGCACGACGTAACTTGATACAATCTAAAGAGAAAAGAAAATTATTGTATGATAAAACTAGCAATAATGTTACCTATCAGTTAGGCGATTTGTTATTATTAAAGAACCAAGTAGGAAATAAATTAGATAGTATTTACAATGGCCCTTATAAAGTTTTAAGAGATATGACGTCTAATGTAGAAATTTTAAAAGAAAATAAAGCTATAATTGTGCATAAGAATAATACCAAACCATTCAATAAATAACTATTTTATTTGATACGTAATTATAAGTATAGGTACTTAATTACATACCATGTTACTTAACACTTTGTTATTGTTATGATTAAGTGTAAAATGTGAAGCTTCCGTTTTAATTCAATACCATTTCAATTCGATACCATTTTAATTAGATACAATTTTAATTAGGTATATTGTTTATATTGTAAAACGTTTTTGTATTAGTACGATTTAATAAATGAAATAGTTTTAACTTTGCTATGTTGATAATGTTTAAATTTTGTTTACTTATTTTACTTAAGTAATTAAATTTTGGTTAAGTTCGTTAAAGTCAATGTTACGAGTCTGTTCCTTTTTGCAGGGAGGGGATGATCCTTCCACTTTTTCAGGGGAGATGAAGTATGATTGCAACATATTACACAAACAAGATGTTTGCATTATCGCGCATTTTCAGAAAATTGGAACACACGCGTAGCATTCTCAGCAATCTAGAATAAGATCGCTTACTAAGATAATGTATCTTTAATTGTACTCAATATTATTATCTCAATATACATCTTGACACCGAACAAGTCACATCTCTTTTATTACCTTAGCCTCGGTAAAGCGTCATACCTCTTCATTTCAAAGGGTGATTTTTAGACGTCACACACACAGCCTCTTAAAACAAAACTAATGATCAAAATGGGTAAAATGTATTTTTAAATCATTAATTGACGAATAAAAGGTACATAAAATGAACTAAAACTATTTAATTTGTTACGTGTTACAAGGATAAAAAAAGAAATTACATACGATAAATATTCTTAACTATGGTGGTATCATAGATTAATAATTCTTCGCTTCGCGGGTGGTATAACGTGCCGCACTTGTGAATACGCGCAGTCAAATGCGTATAAAAAGTTTTCCTTAAAACCAATCATTATGAAATTTTAGGTTATGCGAAACTTACTCGTATGATACATATTTACAACTTGTTAGGTGAATTTTCAAAAAGTGATTTTTAGACGTGACACACACAGCCTCTTAAAACAAAACTAATGATCAAAATAGGTAAAATGTATTTTTGTATCATTAAATTGACCAGTAAAAGGTATAGAGAATAAAAAAACGATAATTGTTGCGTATAAAAAGCTTTCCTTAAAACCAACCATTTTAAAACTTGCGGAATACTTAGAAACAAGGTAGGTATAGTTATTTAAAAAAAACAGCAATTTAGTAAATAGTTTTTAAAGATGTAGATATGTAGATATAGTGTCATTGGATTTTAATCATACAGCCAAAGGCACCGACTAATTAAGTCGCGAAGACTTCAGAATTATCTGGATGATTAATTTAGTAAAATCTATGGCGTGCGTAAGACAAAATTGCTTCCAATAGACTATTTATGTTGTTACGTTAAGAAATGCAATATAAATATGCATGAAACTACGATCAAAGTATTCCAAGGCTGCCACGGAACGCGCGGCTGTTTATAGTTGTTACTTCGGAACGGCGCGAACAAACAGACAGCTGAGTGGCATCTGACATTGACAGCTCCTATCACATCAATACAATAGAACTGAATAGATCATATTTGTTTATAATTGTAATGATTTTTTCATAATATTAATAGTTTGTGTGATTATTATGGATAAAACAATTAAAGAAAGTAAGTAAAAATGGCAGCCGTTTCAACTTATTGAATACAATTGTCACATCAAAATCATAATTTTCACAACCTGTATTTAGACGCTTCTAGCTCATTGCCTGGTCGGTGGATCGCCATATAACTAATCTTGCTTGGATTAAAGATGTCACAGTCACAGCCACTTTGTTCCAAGACTTTTAAGACTACACACTTGAAACGTGGTAGGTAGATGTATTCTGTAAACCGCTTTACAATTTAATACGAGAATAAAAAAAAAAAAAAATTAAGGGGATACATGAATGGAACTGAAACAATTGTTTTCTTCATCAAACCTATTCTTGTGGGGTGTCTATAGATAAGTCTTTAAAAATGATAGGTATTACTTTTGAAACATAGACGAATATTTAATAAATTTATTTTTAATGTCGACGTTATGACTGTTGTGTTGTGCATAGGCCTTCCAAGGATCTCCGTAACGATTGCCCGCTGGGTGATCTTGAGCCTTCCTATAAGATTCATAGTGAACGGACGGTTTGTATGCGAATATATGCCGTAGCTTGCCGAAGCTGGGTTCGTTGAGAGATCTCTTTCTCGAAGTTGGACTCCCTTATTCGTCGTACATTACCAAGTTTGGTAACTGGCTTTCTACAAGTAAAAATCATTCTTCCTAGCTTACCCGGTTTTCAAATAGGATTTTTTTTTCCTAGTAGAAAACCGTAATTTCATTTAGTTTTCTACGAAGTTTTTTTTTTCTTCTTAGCTTACCCAGTTATCAGAGAAGAATTTTTTTGTCCTCGTAGAAAGCTGTGAATTAAATCACAGCTTTGTACGTGATACGTGTATGTGTTGTTCTCAGAAAAAGATTTTTTCCTACTTAGCCAATAGATCTGATAGACCAAATAATTACTTAGATTAAGTTTTACTTAAATAATTAGACCATCCAACCAACCGTCGAAAGGTCGTGGGTTCGTACCCCATCAGAGCTGGTTGTGAGACGGGTCGATTTTTTCTAAATACTTCATTTTCCATTTTTCAATAATAAAAATTGCATTGTAAATGCAAAAAAGTAAAAATTTAAATAACTTGCAATATTAATTTCATCTTTAGCGATTGCCAAATACCTGGAAAGGTATTTCTTTCGCGTGTGAGGGTAGTAATATCTCCACATTGATGAAATTAACGCAGACTATACAGCGCGTAAGAAGAATTGGATAAATCCGACGCTTCTCGTAACGACTACGTAGCTCAGTGGTTAGAGCAGTCGCCCGGAAAGCGAAAGGTTGTGGGTTCGAATCCCATCGGAGCTGGTTGTAAAACGGGTCGATTTTTTCTAAGTACTTCATTTTCCAATTTTCAATAATAAAAATGAATAATTATTAGGTCTATCTGATCTATAGGCTACAAAGGGAAAACACGTGCAAAGCTGTAATTGAACTCACAGCTTTCTACGAGGACAAAAAAAAATCTCCTCTGATAACTGGGTAAGCTAAGTAGAAAAAAAATCTTCGTAGAAAACTAAATAAAATTACGGTTTTCTACTAGGAAAGACAAAAATTCCCATTTGAAAACCGGGTAAGTTAGGAAGAATTATTTTTCCTTGTAGAAAGCCGATTATCAAACTTGGTAATAGACGAGGAACTTAACTGACCCAGGTAAACATAGAGATCAATAACTTATCTGCGGTTTGCCGATGGTGTAGATACTCCACACATATATTTAATTTCCTTGGATATCAAATTGTGGTTGCTAAAAAAACGTGCAACCTAAGTCCCTAATTTTACAATATGGAACCAGTGTGCATGCACCATACTGACATCAGGATGGCGGGTAAACTATTGTTTTGAATATTTTCTATACCTTATCGAATTGTGGACGTCTAATACATGTTTCTGCAGGTACACAGAAGATACCAAATCTATACTCAAAACCATTACAATACACTCATCGGTTTCAAAAAAATCCTAACGTCAGGTTGGCGGGTGTACCTCACGTGTACCTATTGTATTGAATATCTTCGATACCTTATTGAATTATGGAAGTCTAATACATGTTTCTGCAGGTACACAGAAGGTACCAAATCTATACACAAATTCACTACGATACACTCATTGGTTTAAAATACACCCGCGGACCTGACGTCAGGTCCGCGGGTGTACCTAGCGATTTGAATATCTTAGTAAATACGGAGGTACACAGATTTTTAAAAGAGGTACGTAAAGGTACACAGAAGGTACCAAATATCTGCAATAAATTTAAGCTAATCTGAGAAGTACACCCGCCATCCTGATGCTCACTCAAATTAAGCTTGCATGATTTGACGATTAAAGCTTGTAATATTGTAGTTAAGTAACTAGATCTGCAGGCTCGTAACTTGCAAAAGCCAAGCGATAGAGAAAATCTGGCAACTATTGCTCTAAAATCGCAAATTCGAAATATGGAGCACCAAAAACTTGCTGCGATTTGCGATAATTGCGAGATTTTCGCTATCGCTTGGTTTTGGAAGTAACGATAAGCCTGCGAGTGAAGGATACGGGAATCCACTGGATGTGACTGCACAGGATCGTCGTTCGTTGTGGAGATTCTTGGAGGTGGTCTATGCCCAGCCGTTTATTGCCCGTGCCCGTACGGCTGATGATTACTGATCGTATATTCTAAAACTCACAGAGGATATTTAGAACGATTATTGTTAGGCAACCACTGTCCTATGTTCCATTGCGAAGTGGGACTCGAAAAGCTAACGAAATTACCGAGCCTCATACATAAATGTGAAACTTGGAACAGATTTTTTTTCCGTGTTCTGTGCTTGGAACGCTCGGAAAGCTAGTAAAATACTAGGTAATTTCATCTGAGAACTGGATATAAATCAAATAAAACTAGCCAAATTTGCGCATTAAGATAAAATAATACAGATTAAAATAGAACGCAGCTATGAACAACGAAATCAACTTTTTAAAATGTGCATATCATAATTTTATTATGACATGCGTACTGACTTTAAGCGTATATTTTGTAATTTTTTCTACGATCTACTATAAAGTTACTTAGCAACTCTCGTTAGCTGATTGATGTTGTAAATAATACGTACAGACCTACCTATAGTACCTAGTACTCTAAAATAATGATTATATTCTTTTTCTTAATTGGACAAATACATCATGCAGGCAATCCATACTAATATTATAAATGTGAAAGAATGTTTGAGGTTTTTGTGTTTGTTTGTCCATCTTTCACCTCAAAACGTAGCAACGGATCGACATAATTTTTAGGGTTCCGTACCTCAAAAGAAAAAATCGGAACCCTTATAGGATCTCTTTGTTATCCGTCTGTCTGTCTTTCTGTCTGTCCGTCCGTCTGTCAAGAAGTCTTTATCTCAGAAACGAGTGGAGGTATCGAGTTAAAATTAAAACCATATACTAAGGTCTACGGTCCCTTGAAGCTGTAAAAAAATCAAACTTCTCAGTTAACGTAAAAAAAAGATATGGGCGATTATGCCGCATAAACGCATATTTCGACATTCTCAAGTTAATTTGATCTAGAACTATGAAAGGAGAATGAACAAAAGTGGTCCAAATGTCCACCACTAACGAGACCTATACTGACTTATAGTCCATTAAATAGAGAGTAACTAACTTTCAGTATGGGACAAAAAAATAATAAGCTGTCAGTAAAAGTTATTGTGTATTCTCGGCAGTCATTCGTTTGGTTGATTTCTTTACCCTGTGCGAATTCTAATGTATAATTCCTTGCGATTTTGGCTATATTTTACTGGACTTTTGCTGATACTCCTATTGCGACCTAGGCTATACACTTCGGACTTTCTATTTTTGCTAAGTGATTGTTTTTTTTCAATTATTTTTTTCGGAGCTTTTGTTTTTTTTTTCAGCGAATACCTAACACGGCACACCAAGTTACATGACATAAAAAATGCGTAGATTAGTTCAAAATTTGCGATGGGTAGAATGATATTATCTATATATATAAAATTCAAAGTCCTGACTGACTGACTGACTGACTGACTGACTGACTGACTGAGATATCAACGCACAGCCCAAACCGCTGAACCTAGAGACTTCAAATTTTGCACATAGATACGTTATACAGTGTAGGCATCCACTAAGAAAAGATTTTTGGAAATTCCACCCCTAAGGGGGTGAAATAGGGGATGAATGTTTGTATGAAAGTCCGTCAGTTTTGAAGTTAGGATCTTCAAATTTTGTATTTAGACTGGCAATTGAAAATTAATATTTTCCTGTGTATGCGTTTTTGATAATTCCACCCCTGAAGGGGTGAAGAGGGGGATGAAATGTTGTATCTGGAAAGTCCTTCATTAAATTTATTATTTAGGCTTATGGTCAGAAAGTAAAACAAATAAGCAAACACATATTTCGTATATTTTCGAAAATCAACCCCTTAGAGGTTAAATGGGATAAATATACCTAAAAATCGATATGGATGTCGTTATTGGGGTTTTATGGGATGACGATTGCAAAAATGGCATTTATTTTGATGTTTAACACGCTGAACATGATTCAACCCCTAGAAGGTTGATAGGGGTGAAATTTTGAATGAAAAATCAGGGGGTAAAATAGACATTTCAACTTGAAACTTTGTAGGCTTACTTCTTAAAACAAATAGGCAAACCATTTCGTAGTTTTCCGAAAATCAAACCCAGGGGGTAAATAGGGTATAGAAACCTAAATCATCTTAAGTAGGTACCCTAAAAGTTCTTGGTACCTTACAAGTTCTTGGTACCTAAACTAATCAGAACTAACTTTTTAATTGTGAAACAGATACTTATTATTTACTAGCTTCCGCTTGCGACTTCGTCCGCGTGGACATTCGAGAAAATACTTAGGGGACCAATAACCAGGATAAAAAGTATTCTGTGTTTTAATTTCATAAAAATCCGATCAGCCGTTTTTACGTGATTAGGCGGGTCCTCCCTCCCTCACCAAGTGAGCAGCCTTGTGCGAGGCCCGCCGCTTGTGGCAAACGATCTGCCTCGCGCGAGGCTGCTCGCTTGGTTAGGGAGGACCCGCCTAATAACGTAAAAACGGCTGATCGGATTTTTATGAAATTAAAACATAGAATACTTTCTATCCTGATTATTGGTCCCCTAAGTATTTTCTCGAATGTCCACGCGGACGAAGTCGCAAGCGGAAGCTAGTCAACAATATTTTTCGCATAGAAAGGTACAAAACATGACTTTTCATTTAGTCATAACTTTTAACTGACAGCATATTTTTGGTTGCGGTCTTGTTACAATTACTCAGTATTTAATAGACTATTTTATTACAAGGGTCTCGTTAGTGGTGGACATTTGGACCAAACTCCATATATTTTTGGTCATTCACCTTTGACAAGCGTTTATTATATCGTCTTAAACTACAAGTACAGGGGAAATTCTGAAAACTTTTTATACATTTGTAATTAAACCATAAAAAATATAGTTATTAAAGTACGTAATCAAACTAATTGACCTACAAACTTGTAATTTCGTGATAATTACGTACTTTGCAAAAAATCCTGGACCAAGGATTAAAGTGGAAAAAAGAGTGCGAAAATATCCATCAATGGATCTTTGCAATGGACAATGTTAGTGCTAAAAAAACACTTTGCAATAAATTCTGAATCGTGGATTAAAGTGGACATAAGAGTGCCAAAAGATCCATCAATGGATTTAAGTAGACATAGGGCAAATACCAGTATATTTATAATTTTGTTTTTTTTTCTTCTAAATTCCCTTATTTTCCTATTATGTAACTTAATTTTGCGGTCAAACGAGTATTGATACAGTCGGTTAATGGTTTTTATAGCTTTATTATATGTATAGATGTATTTTTGGTATGGGTAAAGTTTGGGGGCTGGAGAGTGACATAAGTACTTAGGCTACTTTAGCCCGGAAAAATATCTCATTCCCGCGGGATAACGTCGTATAGTCCAAGCGGGCGAAGCCGCGTGCGGAAGGATAGTTGATAATATAAAAACGTTGAATATAATAAAATAGTTTTACGAATAATCTACTACTTATATTTACTTTTATAAAGCAAGCTACCTACTATAATAAAATATAAAAAAAACTCCATAAGCATAAATATAATAATATATTTTTTTTTCATGTCGACTCAATGTATTCCTTAATCTTATTTGTGTTGTGCATGCGCCGGCCTTGCCGGACCCAAGACCGGTTGTAGGCAGGCTGGTGAATATGTTGCAAAAAAAGATGCGCTGTGTGTGTGCGCCTGTGTGCGTACGAAGCTAATCTGATAACCATTCAGCCATTAGTAGTTTGTTTTGTTTATTTATAATTTAATGCAGTTGCGCTGCGCTTAATTTTAATTAATGTTAAGTTTTGTTTTGTAATCTCATTTTAAGTGAACATTTTATGTTTTTATGAGAATAAATGTCTTTAAACCCAAACCCAATAAGATTGAACTGCCGATTAAATATTACCCTACACAACTCGGTTATATTATGTAGGTTAATGGACAATTTAACAGACATCTTTTTAATTTAGATGTCACCGACAGTCCCCTATGAAGAGGGTGCATGGAGGAAGAAGAAACAGCCCACGTACTGCTGGAATGCAGGGGGGTGGCCCCCTACCGGGCGAGGTTCCTGGGCTCGCCGGGCAGCGTCCAGGAAGCGATCGCGAATGTGAAAGCTCTTGGAGCGTTCCTGGCTGAGTTGGGCTAGCTGGAGTGATCTGGCCGCGCACCCTCCGGACGCAAAATAGACGCAATAGGGCGTTTGTGCACTACCTCTGAATTTTACCGATCCGGAAAAAAACGGATGCTTGTATTTTAATAATTAATCATTTATATTAGTAATTAATTAAATACAAGCATCCGTTTTTTTTTGTTAAAATTCAGCGGTAGTGCACAAACGGCCATAGACGTCGAGTTGCGGAAACCGCCCGTACTGTTAGAAGAAGAAGAAGAAGATGTAGGTACTTACTCGTTAATTACTACGCCGTAGAACCTATGTAGCGAGTTGATGCGCCGTACAACTCAAAAGGAATTCCAATAATAAAATCCAGCAGGAACTATGGCATGAACAGTCTATTTAAAAACTCTTTGTTATCGGGAGTTCATGAACATCTTTGTTTCAAATAGTTTCTTCTCATTTGTCGGAAAATAAAAGTTCTATAACGAAGGAATTCGACTTATTCGTCAACTCGCGAGTGTGAATCTCGCGAGCGCGCGCGAGTTGGCACCTTCCGATTTTAATTTTTTTTTTGTCGTCAACTCGCGTGCACATTTATTTATGTACAGTCAGCTACAACAACCTTAAGAGAAATTTAATATGGGTACCTACTTGGTATTCTAGTAACGGTTTAAAGTACAAGGACACTGCATCTTTGCGAAGTATCGTTTCTAAAGTACCAGGATAACATAGCTATGGAGGAGGTAGTTATAGTCGTGACTGCTTGGAAAAAATATTTACCTGTGTACTAAAACTACCGCCTCCTTATCTATGTTATCCTGGTACTTCAGAATCGATCGAAATGTTAGTAGATAGTTGATACATAAAGAATCATTCAGTACGGGCGAAACTGCGGGGAATAGCTAGTTATTTATAGTTTTTGTTCCAATCCGTTTTTATTACTTGACTGTACTTTATATGTGCGCGCGAGTTGACGACAACAAAAATAATTAAAATTGGGATCGAGTTGACGAATAAGTCAGGAATCCGCTCTCAAAACTTCTAACTAAAGATATTTAATAATCGCCTAGTAGGTAAGTACATTCTTGAGGAGCCCGTGCTGCAGTGATTACTGCTCGGCTGGCGATCGTTGAAGTTAAGCAACTTTCGCAATGGTCGGTCACGGAATGGGTGACCAAAAACTTTTCATCTCGATCTCCTTCCCGTGCTACGGAAAACCGGCATTTACAATCTTTATCTTTACAACCAAACCGCATTGGGCCCGCGTGGTTAGTCAATGGCATGGCCCTTTCTCCTTATCCATTCATAAGGAATGCCAATGCCCCATCAGTTGGAACATGGCTGATGATGATGAGGTACTTACATTCTTTGTATGTTCGTTTATAGAAAATACTATGTATTTATACAAAAGTATACAAGATTGATTGCGCTGGCGTAATGCACGCATTCCTATCTTATCTAACAATAGTGATGTGCTGAAAGATATCTAAAAACAAAACGAATTCAACTCAGTTGTGAATTTGGGATTCGTTTGACTTTGTTTTTTTTTTATCAACAACGGGGTAGCACTTAGCCTTCATCACACCTGATGTAAAGTGGTGATAAGGCTGAAGGTGGAAGCGCACTACTCCCGGAATCCTCAATCACTGAGGAACTGGCTATCTTATCTCTAACTCATTGTTATGGCGTCAGACTTAGATAAGATGGTGGTAGCTAGCCAGGCGGACTAAGAACAAGTCCTACCACCAACTAAACCGAATACAATATGTACCCCCACTGGGAATCGAACCCGGGACCTCTTGGTCTGAAATCGGTGGTGTGAACCACTAGACCACAGAGGCGGTTGAAAACTAACTATAATGTTTTGTTTACACTAGACGATGATGACATTATTGAGTATTGACATATGTATAGATATAACTTACTAGATGTACATATAGACACAGAACTTTAAGATTCCCTGTCGTCTGGTCCGATATACGCAGAACGCGAAAAAAGTTAAGTTTAATTGCTCCATCGTACTACAATTGGGTATTTGACTGAATTTTTTTTATTGACTTAAAATGTTCATTTAATTAGTAGCAACACAACATAGGTATTTATTTTCAAATATCTTGCATATTTTCAGCGATATAGAGCATCAAACTTACTAATTAGACAAGGAGAGCGCTTTGGAAAAGTGACGTCACATTTCTATAGCGCCATACTCTCGCCATAGAAAATTTCGTTTTAGAAAGAGATAGCTAGAGTCACAATTAAGTAGCTCATAATTCGCTTGTTATAATACATATTTAATTTCTTTTTTCATATTTGTTATTCAGTAATGTTATATTTTCGCATGTCATAATTAAATATCTACATTTCAACAACAGTCAAACACCCAATTGGGTATTTGACAGATTTTTTTTATTGACTTAAAATGTTCATTTAATTAGTAGCAACACAACATAGGTGTTTATTTTCAAATATCTTGCATATTTTCAGCGATATAGAGCATCAAATTTTCTAATTAGACAAGGAGAGCGCTATAGAAACATGTCGTCACATTTCTATAGCGCCATACTCTTGCCCTAGAAAATTTCGTTTTAGAAAGAGATAGCTAGAGTCACAATTAAGTAGCTCATAATTCGCTTGTTACAATACAGATTGAATTTCTTTTTTCGCATTTGTTATTCAATACCTAATGTTATATTTCTGAATGTCATAATTAAATATCTACATTTCTACAACAGTCAAATACCCAATTTAGTACTTAGTACCTAACATTATGTCATAATTTAGAAGTGGTGAATGTAAGTCTCCTTATTTTAATCTTAACATTTTTGAAAAGTCAAGTTATAGGTAAAGGTTTTTTTAATGCTTTTAATAGATCTTTTTAATTATGTCGATGATGAAATTTTACAATTATAAAACGTGTAATTACCTAATCTTTTAACAAAATTTGTGATAATCATCGATCTTTTGTAACATAAGTAGCAGCAATTAATACGGGGTCGCAATGAGGCAAGGTGTGTGCGTCAAGTTAGCAGCCTCACAACAGAATTAGATAGTTTTGATTATGTCAAAAAATACTGTATAAATAGTGATAAATAGTGATGTATATTAAATAAATAGTGGTACTTTGATTCAAAAGATATTTGAGTATCTTAGTGAGGCTGCTAACTTAACGTCAAGTTAGCAGTCACCTCAAGAAATACAGTTCGTATCAATGTGATTTATATGTCAAAAAATACTGTATAAATAGTGTATAGTAAACGCAAAATTTCAAAAGTAGTGCTTTAATACAAGCCGAGATATTAGGGTCTCTAAGTGGGCTGCTAACTTGACGTTTCTTGCGATGGCGATTCCAGGGAAACGGGTACAAGTTTTAAATAAATAAATACTTGAAAAAATACTGTGTGAAATAGTGAATCTTAGGATATAAATAAAAAAAGAATTCTTCTTTGCTATTTTAAAGAAATCTAATGTTAACTTCTACATAATAATCTGAATATATGCTGAGGATCAATGTTGAACTTTGCTCCTTAGTAATAAGGTTCAAACTTTATTTCAATCGTGAGGTGCGTACTATCGAGCAAAAAAGTGAAATATATATTTTTGATTGTGTCACGTATCATCGGTGACATACGTATCATCGGTTTAATGCTATTGATTAGATATTTAAACAAATATATTTCTACCCATTTTTTACCCGACTTAAAAAAAAGAGGAGGTTCTCAAGTCGACTGTATTTTTTTTTATGTATGTTTTACCATAACTTCGCCAATTGTTAACCGATTTTAATAATTTTATTTTTATCTGAAAGAAAATAGTTTGTGTGGTCCCATGAAAAATTTAAAGTAGTCAGTTCAGTAGTTTTTTCATAATCCTGAAAAAAAAATATAGTTTTCGACTGGTAGTTCCTGCTTTACACGTCAATATCTTTGCGAACTATTGACCAATTTCAATGATTATTTTTTTATTCGAAAGAGTGAACTCCTGAGGTGGTCACATTGTTACCAAGTTAGGATCTGATGGTGGAATCCAGGGGAAATCGTTGAAAACCCGTAAATTTTATGGGTTGTTTACGTATTTTATAGATTTTCTAAAGTTTTTTAATTATTTGCATCTGGTAGTCATCATCTCATGCTGATGAGCTGGTGATGGAAGGTACAACTCCTAGATAGAGGATAGAGGATAATTCTTTAAATATCGTTGATACGTAAAGATATTTAGTTGTATTCTTTCAGGTTCTTTAGGTGAGCTGTTGATGGAAGGTAAAACTACTTAACGCTTAGGAGTTAAAGCATGTTTTTAAGTACCATAATAATATGCACGAATAGACCTTCAGTTGTATTCTTTTAAGTTATTTAGGTTAGCTGATGGTGGAAGGTTAAATAACTGCATAACAGTTACAAGTTGGAGGATGGTGCTTATCTGAGTGTTCTAATTAAGATATGGGCTACAGTTTTAAACATTGCACATTGTGCGACGCTTGCGCATTAGATTTCTTACACTAAAAAAGGAAATATAAACAATAAAAAAAATTAAACCGCTTTCAAACAAAAACTGCCGACAAAAACTCACTCCGTTATTTTTTATTAAATCTCATCAAATTTTTGATTGTGTCAATACTTTATTCTCAGTTCAATATTATTTTTACGGAAGAAACAAATGACATGTTCTACTTTTTATTCTACTTCCTACCTACTTACCTGCCTACTGTCAGTCTGTCTGTCTGTCGGAGGCAACGTAGCTCCTAAACGACAGGGCCGATTTTGATGCGTTTTTTTCAATTGAAGGCTTAATAAATCGAGGTGGTTCTTAGCTACGTTTGATGAAAATCTATACGGCCATTTATGGAGATGGTTAACTGCCTGTCGAAACGGTAAAAGATACAGAGGTGGTGCTTTGACTAAAATAATATACACCTTAGGCAAATTTAGGTGCAATTAAAAAAAACAAAATGGCGGCAAGTTACTTTCTGTAATCTATGGAACATAGTAAGGTCATCATCATCAATCATCAGTATAAAAAATACCAAATAGCTGCTTTTAGGCGGCATATTCTGTGCAGTGTAAAAAAACATTTTTCAATCCTATCGAGTGGGGGATCATCATTATCATCATCATATCAGCCGAACGATGCCCACTGCTGGCCTCCCCCAAGGATCTCCAAATCGATCAGTCCTGCGCTGCCCGCATCCAGCGGCTTCCGCGACCTTGACCAGCGCCCTGATTCACGAACCGTCGGAAACGGAATCGGATTCGAATTCTGTGTTTTGTCTGTCTATTCTATAGTGTGTGACAGAGAAAGGGCATACATTCAGCTGTCGGGAGCGTTTCCGACGGTTCGTGAATCAGGAGGCAGATCGTCAGTCTACGATTTGACGTTCTATGGGCAGGCCCCTACAAGGTAGGGGCCTGCCCATAGAACGTCGTCCGGTACGCGGTCGCCATTCGAGAACCTTTCCGCCCACTGCCACTTCAGCGATGCAATCCTTCGAGCAATGTCGGTTGGTTTAGTTCGCCTGCGAATCTCATCATTTCTGATTCGATCGAGCAGGGAAATACCAAGCATCGCTCTCTTCATTGCTCGCTGGGTGACCTTGAGCCTTCTTATGAGACCCATAGTAAAAGACCACGTCTCACTTCCATAGGTCATTACTGGCAACACACACTGGTCAAAGACTTTCGTCTTGAGACGTTGAGGTATTTCGGACGCGAATATATGTCGGAGCTTCCCAAACGCTGCCCATCCGAGCTGGATTCGACGAGAGATCTCTTTCTCAAAGTTGGACTTACCTAACTGGACCGTCTGTCCTAGGTAAACATAGTGGTCAACAACTTCGAGTGTAATGTTCCCAACATTAACTGGAGCGGGTGCAACATGGGCATTGAACATGATTTTTGTCTTGTCCATGTTCATCTTAAGACCCACTCTTTGCGAAGCATTACCGAGATCTTCGAGCATTGTGTTCAGGTCTTCCAAGGTCTCAGCCATAAGAACTACATCATCGGCAAACCGTAGGTGTGTTAGGTACTCGCCATTGATGTTGATGCCGTATCCTTTCCAGTCCAGCAGCTTAAAAATATCCTCCAACGCAGCTGTGAACAGTTTGGGAGAGATGACATCTCCCTGTCTCACACCTCGCTGCAGTTGGATAAGATTAGAGCTCTGGTTCTGTAATCGGACCGACATGGTGGCGTTTTGGTATAAGTACCTCAGCACCTCGATGTACCTGTAGTCTATTTGGCACCTCTGGAGAGACTGCAGCACCGCCCAAGTCTCAATCGAATCAAAGGCTTTCTCATAGTCCACGAACGCCAAGCAAAGTGGCAAGTTATACTCTTCGGTCTTCTGTATAACTTGCCGCAGCGTATGAATGTGGTCTATGGTACTGTAGGCTTTCCGGAACCCGGCTTGTTCGGGAGGTTGGAAGTCGTCGAACCTGCGGACGAGACGATTCGTAATGACTCTCGAAAACAACTTATAGATATGGCTCAGAAGCGAGATGGGTCTATAGTTCTTCAAGAGAGTTTTGTCACCCTTCTTGAAAAACAGCATCACATCGCTTCTGCCCCATGCCTTTGGCGTTTTGCCCTCAAGGATGACTGAATTGAAAAGCTTCTGGAGGACTTTAAGTATCGGCTTACCGCCCGATCTCAGAAGCTCTGTTGTGATTCCGTCATCGCCAGCCGCCTTGTTGTTTTTAAGCTGCTTGAGAGCCATTCTAATCTCGTACAGGCTGACGTCCGGGATATCTTCGGTATGGTGTCGGGTAAGCTTGGCTCTGTAGCCTTGCTACTACACTGCCACTCGCTCTTTGTTAATTTTTCCTATGCCTCAAAGGTTGTCTGGAAGAGATCGCTTTTAGCGATAAGACCGCCTTTGCCCACATAATTGTATGTTACTTGTTTCTGTTGTTTATGTACCTGTATCTTTGTGTGAGCAATAAAGTGTTTATCTATCTATCTATCTAACACCCAGACCAAGAAAAACAGATATGTTCATGCACACAAATATTTGTCTTGTTTGGGAATCGATCCCGAGACCTCGAGCGCAGAAGGCAGGTATCCTAACCCTGCGCAAAATTGGTCGTCATTTGAAAAAAGTAACCGCTGTAACTGAACAGATTTAAATACCTACCTAGTCATAAAAGACTAATCCAGTAACTTTAATATTTAATGCACTAAGAATATACTTAAGTAACTAAGTAAGTAGTAACTTTACGAAAGATTAGCTTGGTACTTATGAAGGTACTAAATACGAGAAGTTTTGAATAACTAAGAACTAACCTATATCATTTTAATAAATAAAAACCAAAATAGAAAATAAGTTACGTACTTTTAGGGCCGATTTCACCATTCCCAATGGTAGCCGAGGTTAATAGAACTTGGTTCTGCTTAATCGAGATTAGAAATTAGTTCTGATCGCGGTTTACGTCGCACCAGTTTCACCGGCTTCGTTTTGATCCCGTTTACTAAAACTTAGTTTAGCATTGACAAAGAATGAACGAGTGAATGACATGAGGAGTTGCGAACAAAGTGTTGCAATTAAAGAAATTGTTCGCTCATTTATGGGAAAATAAAATTAAATAAATTTATACAGAACACGATATTCTTCAATTAAAATTTAATGGGTATTAACAATCAAAAAATATTAGATACCTATTTTGTTAAGAAATTCAAGACTTATATCACTTGTAGGTAATTTAATTAAATTGTCAAAAGAAATTTAGGGGATTTTTGAACTTGAGGCTGTCAGGCCCCTATTTCACCACGTCGACAATTGTCAGAGACATATTTCGAATGACAATTGTCAAGCGACAGGTGACATGTGACAATTTTGAAAATTATTTTCTATGCAAATGCATATAAAACGTGACAGGTATTTTGTTACATTTGTTAATGACAATTATTTTGTGAAACAAGAATTATTTTCCATAGTCGACATATTTATAGATTATAGATTTGTTTATAGATTTGATTTTCTCTCTTTATACAAATACTTCACAGTAAGACACCAATAATAGGATCTGTCTGTCTGACAATTTAACTTGACAGCGCTCTTAAAGCGCGTTTAGATACTTTAAACGTCGAAAATCGGCCGTTCAGGAACTGAACCAAGTTTAGCTTATGTCGGTGAAACCCAAAGTTGAGAACGGAACGCCGTTTAGCGCCCAAACTGAGTTTATCTCGAATTGAACGCGTTTAATTTCAATGGTGAAATCGGTCCTTAAACTGTAGGTTGTTATCATAGGATATAAACTTTCACTTGATATCACTTCTTATGGTACAAATGTACTCACTGCTTACCAATTTTAAAACAAACCAAAATTTTCTCCAATGTCATGTCACTAGACTGAAATCACGTAAGCAAACAAAATCACGCCATCTCGCGGTGTTGCTTTGTACCTACTACGCCAGTGACTCATTTGCGCTGGCGATGGGGGCGTTCCCAAATGTACGTCAAGAAAAAATTACATGCTGTAAAAAATAGTGATTCTGTTTCATTCATTTATTTTACCTTTGTTATGCTAGGGCTTCACCTGCGTGACGCCTAACGGCGTTAATAACGGCATGCGCGTCTTAGCGCGCTTATTGTATCAAATTAGTGCGCTAAATCCCGGCTACACCTGCGGATTATATCAAATAGCGCGCTAAGTAATGGCATTAGACGCAGGTGTAAATATTAACGGGCATCAAAGTTAATATTTATTGAACGTGTTATATTAATTGTCATAACTTTTAACGTCTAACACTATCCAAAACTATGATATTGATTCGTGTCGTGTCTACTTCTTTGTATGCATTGCGGTGTCGTTCCGGATTTCGTCAAATTAATTCGAGTCACAAATGACAAATGCTTGACATATTATGTTTCGATATACGATAGATTTATGTGTCATTTAAAATGACTGGAATAAAAAATTTGACAATATCAGTACCTACGTCTAAAGAAAACTGTACACGACTGTACCTAAAATCGAATGTATGGTAGAAGTTTACATTAGATTTTTTGAAAATAGCAAAGAAGAATTCTTTTTTATTTATATCCTAAGATTCACTATTTCACACAGTATTTTTTCAAGTATTTATTTATTTAAAACTTGTACCCGTTTCCCTGGAATCGCCATCGCAAGAAACGTCAAGTTAGCAGCCCACTTAGAGACCCTAATATCTCGGCTTGTATTAAAGCACTACTTTTGAAATTTTGCGTTTACTATACACTATTTATACAGTATTTTTTGACATATAAATCACATTGATACGAACTGTATTTCTTGAGGTGACTGCTAACTTGACGTTAAGTTAGCAGCCTCACTAAGATACTCAAATATCTTTTGAATCAAAGTATCACTATTTATTTAATATACATCACTATTTATCACTATTTATACAGTATTTTTTGACATAATCAAAACCATCTAATTCTGTTGTGAGGCTGCTAACTTGACGCACATGGCAAGGTGCATTAATCAGCCAGGGCCGGCGCAGGGCTTAGATCCATCAACAGGCCACAGCCGCACCAGGGGACTGACTGAATATATTTTATGTAATGTTTAACCAATTAAAGTAATATGCAACTAGTAAGTGCAAACATTTTTATAAACAAATAAAAATTTAGTAAGTACATCTAACACAAAATACATTTTATTTAACAAATAAAAATTACATCACTGTAGATACTGTAGGCCATGCCAAACGTATGGCTGGGCAGCCCATGAATTAACTGCTGCATGACAGCAAAAACCTGAAAAAAAAACATGACAAAAAGACATAAGTATTTATAGGTAAGTACATACCTAATACAATTTATAACTATGTATATATTTGACAATGATATTGATAGAAATAAACCCTGTTTTCTCGTGGTCCCATAATATGTTGAATTCCGTATAGATACTGTATGAGATGAGAATTAATCAAGAGGAATGTTGGGAAGTGGTACATAGTAAGTAGATTGTTTTTGTACAGTTCCCTTGCAGGTCAAAAAATATTTAGTTACAATTAAAATTAATTATATTTTTTGTGTACCTATCTACTGTCTAATCCATACAATCTTATAGATATGTTTCTAAATTCAAGAAATATTATCTAATCGTTAAATCTTTTTTAAAGCTTTGTTACTTGAAACATGAGAAACAGGACCAAAGAATAATATCAAATATTAAAATTAAAATAAAACTCATGAATAAGTGCTCTAATAATCCCAAATTGATATTACAACAATAACCCAAATTACTTCTAAATGTCCCGTCTAAGTGGCAACAACATCTAAATCGAGTTAGGCCGATTCGATACAGATTTGCACATGACTGATGACGCTGACGTAATGACTAAATGATGCGCCGGCGACCCTTTGACGCAATTTTTTGCGCAAGGGTGAAATGACGGACTCCATTAATCAGTAAGGTTGCGCAACTTAATGAGCGGAGCGGTAGCGTTTTTAACCGACTTCTAAATCAAAAAGGAGGAGGTTCTCTATTCGTCTGTATGTATGTTTTTTTTTTTTTTTTTTTTTTATGTATGTCCACCGATTACTCGAAGACGGCTGAACCGATTGAAATGGTTCAAACGTTATTACATCAGGTTGGTTTCCAAGTTGGTCCAATTTTTGAAATTTTGAAATCGGTTCAGTAGTTTTCAGGAAATCTTGAAAATACTGTCGTTTTCGTTACCACTTTATGTGAATTTAATACGTATCTTTAGGCATAACTCCTTTGTTTATAAACCGATTTAGATGATTCTTGTTTTGTTAAAAAGGGGATACCTCAAGGTATTTTAACCGACTTCGAAAAAGGAGGTTTTGAGTTTAATCACATACCTATTTACCAGAAAACACGTAAATTGCCTGCACGATGCACTAAAAAGAGTGAAATAAAAATTATTTTTATAAAAAAATATATCCGCCTTCTAAAAAACCACATCAAAAAAGTAAGAAATAATTCCTCACCAAATAAATAACGTAAGTACTTTGAAGTCGGGCGGGTTTTAACAAAAACAACAAAAAAATTTACATGTTTCACGCCCGACTTCAAAGTACTTACGTTATTTACTTGGTGAGGAATTATTTCTTACTGTTTTGATGTGGTTTTTTAGAAGGCGGTTATAGATAATAATTTACGTTTTAGAAAATAATTAATAATTTGAGCGAAGGAAAGTACAATGCAGTGGTACAACGCACCATCCTTTTTGTACGATTCGAACGAAACTCTCACTCTGCAGATAATTAACGCTCGAATAATGAAATGATTTGAAGAAAATCGGCATAAGTCAGTCTTTTAATTTAAGTAAGTTTATATTTTAATGGGATGCTTTATATGCTTAGAGATGACCAATATAATAATGTTGATTAAGAAGAGGTAATGACAGAAAGTGGTTGCAATAGGTAGTGACTTCCTAACCTATAGCTAGGTACTTGAGGAAAGGAACAATAAAACACACCCAGTCACAACATCATATACTTACTTACTTAAATATTACGAAATGAAAACGGAACACTGATGATATGAATCTTTGTAAATGGGTATTACACATTTTACGTTAATCATTATTAAAAAACTTTCTTCAATTACCTAGGCATAACTATTCCGCTTCCATCGCCACTGTTTGTGCACCTTTAGGTTTTCCATACGAAGACAATTAGGCGAAAAAATTGATACTAAGCTGGAAACATTAGGGGCGGGTGGGCCAAGATGAATGGCATCTCATCCCTCTCACAATGGAGAGGTGAAATTGATGTTTGTCATATGAAATATGATTCGAAGATTGCCTTGTTCGAATATTCATAAGTGCCTGAAAGCATTTGTGTGTTCACAAGTATATTTGATTCTTAATTGATTACGCACCCTCTGTTTATAAATGGGAATATCTTTTGATTAGTAACGCTGTAATTATATGTGCATTCTGATTTTGTTTTGGGTAACCCACAAATTCTACTAATCTATATATATAAAATTCAAAGTCCTGACTGACTGACTGACTGACTGAGATATCAACGCACAGCCCAAACCGCTGAACCTAGAGACTTCAAATTTTGCAGATAGATACGTTATACAGTGTAGGCATCCACTAAGAAAGGATTTTTGGAAATTCCACCCCTAAGGGGGTGAAATAGAGGATGAAAGTTTGTATGAAAGTCCGTCAGTTTTAAAGTTAGGATCTTTAAACAATGTATTTAGGCTGGCACTTGAAAATTAGGATTTTCCTGTGTCAGCGTTTTTGACAATTCCACCCCAGAAGGGGTGAAAAGGGGGATGAAATGTTGTATCTGGAAAGTCCTTCATTAAATTTATTATTTAGGCTTATGGTCGGAAAGTAAAATAAATAAGCAAAAACATGTTTCGTATTTTTTCGAAAATCAACCCCTTAGAGGTTAAATGGGATAAATAAACCTAAAAATCGATATGGATGTCGTTATTGAGGTTTTATGAGATGACGATTGCAAAATGACATTTATTTTGATGTTTAACACGCTGAACATAATTCAACCCCTAAAAGGTTGAAATAGGGGTGAAGTTTTGAATGAAAAATCAGGGGGTAAAATAGACATTCCAACTTGAAACTTTGTAGGCTTACTTCTTAAAACAAATAGGCAACCCATTTCGTAGTTTTCCGAAAATCAAACCCAGGGGGTAAATAGGGTATAGAAACCTAAATCATCTTAAGTACTTACCCTAAAAGTTCGTGGTACCTTAGCTACTCAGAACTAACTTTTTGGTTGTGAAACAGACACTTATTATTTACTAGCTTCCGCCCGCGACTTCGTCCGCGTGGACATTCGAGACAATACTTAGGGGACAAATAACCAGGATAAAAAGTATTATATGTTTTAATTTCATAAAAATCCGATTAGCCGTTTTTAAGTTATTAGGCGGGTCCTCCCTCACCAAGTGAGCAGCCTCGTGCGAGGCCCGCCGCACGTGGCAAACGTTCTGCCTCGCGCGAGGCTGCTCGCTTGGTGAGGGAGGACCTGCCTAATCACGTAAAAACGGCTGATCGGATTTTTATGAAATTAAAGCATAGAATACTTTTTATCCTGGTTATTTGTCCCCTAAGTATTGTCTCGAATGTCCACGCGGACGAAGTCGCGGGCGGAAGCTAGTACCTATTTATAAATGCGAAAGTTTGTGAGTATGGATGGATGTATGTTCGTTACTCTTCACGCAAAAACTAATGAACGGATCTGGATGATATTTGCAACAGAGATAGATTATAGGCTGGAATAACACATAGGATCCATTTTATTCCGATAATCCGGCGGGAACGGGAACCACGCGTGTGAAACCGCGTGCGGTCGCTAGTCTAAAATAAGTACCTACATAATACTAGCATTTACCCATGATACGAAAAGAGGAAAACTAACGTACCTACCTATGGTGAAAGCCTGTTTAGACTTTGTGTGAATGAATATTCTATTTCATGTAAGTAGGTAGGTAGGTACTTAAATAAGTATTCTTATTGTAAAGAAAACAAAATCTCTCACTCAACGCTCTTCAAATTTGAACCTGATTAAACAATATCACGAAGTTGCATCAAAGTAAATTCCACGTCTCAACCTAACATAAACTCGTATGAAAGCTATACAATACTCTTTTACACAGCTTATTTGTAGCCAGGTGCTACAGAATTTGCATATGCGCTCCGAAGCTCCTTAATATATCCGTAATGGGTTTAAAACGAGCCGCGATCCGCACTGATTGCCAGACTCCCGAGGGATATGGGGGAATAAGGGATATACAATTATAGTCACAATTGTTTATTGACAAACAAACTAGAAGAGCCGGGATTGCTAAGACGTGGCTAAGATCTAGTCGAGTCGGTACAGGGTAGTACCTAAGTTTATGACAATTGTTTAAAGAAAATTAAAGAGACCGATCACTCTTCAATGAGTTACGTTTTACGTTACGCCGTCTTTTGTTTAAGATGACAATGTGTTAACACCATGTTATGATATTTGGTAAACTAAAACCAAAATAAAACCAACAATAAAAATTAGTTTAAGTAAGTTTGGATGTCCATGATTCAATCTGGGAACTTGCTTGGAACACCTTTTATGGAAAAAAGATCGAGCTGTTTACTCACTGCTACTACTACAGGTGATCTGTGGTGAGTTTACTGGACACCGGGCACCGGTTTTTTCTTTCAGATGTCTTATGTATTTTTATTAGGGCAGCAAAATAAAATACCCCAGATGAAAAGAAAACACGTGATTCCTTTCAATATCTTTACTTTGGTCTTACTATGGTCGCTGTTTTAAATTCCGTGCAGATGTCCTATTTACCTTTATAAATAGGTCTTATGTTGTTTAGTAAGTAAGTAATTTTTATTATGGTAGCAAAATAAAATACTTACCACGGAATAAAAAATATAGTTTTTTCCAAAAAAATACAAAAGAGCCTATTTACTGGTAGTCTTCGGAATTCTGCCGGACGATTAATATTGTCCTCGTGCCTAGCCAAAGCCATCTTCTATCTCACTCGTTGCAGGGGGCGCAAGCAGCCGAGAAATAATAGCGGGCCATGGCCTAGCCCATCCCAGGAACTGATATTTGTGCTGATGTGGTATAGGTCAAATGTGTCAAATGAGTCAATCGTGTGATCGAGAATGATAATAATTAAGTATGTTTGAGTTCCAAAATGTACTCGAGCGCTAAACATTATTAAGTAAGTACCTATTACAGAAAATGATTAGGAGAAATACAGCGACTTAAATTTTATATTTTGGTTTGGGAGTATTCGTGTAAGTACATAACAATTGTAAACAAAATAAAAAATCATCATCATTAAAACATTTCAAAACGAGTTCATAACTCTCTGATATCCAAAGTTCAAACGAAAATATCTCTATTCCTCTGGAGGATATTGTTTTGGCTGCCATAATAAAAAATGCTGTTCTAGTTTAAAGGTTTCATATAACTGAACGACATTTTGACCGAACCTTAACAATCACCTTTCGAATAGTACTTAGGTATTTTAACACAAGCTCATTAGCTTGGGGAATTCGGGAGTTCGCTGCAACAACGTGAACTATAAATAACGTAGCTATACTTGATAGTCTTCAGCGACGCTAATTGCAAATACATGACAATTTGCATTTTACTTTGTCTCCCGAACTCTCGAGAGCCACCCAGTCTAAAACAGAATGTCTTTGTCTATTTACAACAGCACTATAACTCATTATATCTGCATCTTAATCCTTCAGGTGTAAAGATATTTCACTTTAAAGTTGCGCGTCGCCCTTGTATATTTTAATATCTAAAAGTAGGTACGTGCTTACTTTCATAGTATTCTTATGAAAAATTAAACTCGACAGATTAAAATTTAACAAATGTTTGTGATGTTTGTGCTCTTGATTAATGTTTGAGCTGCTAAAAGAAGCCAAGAATAATAATCAGCAATCTATACTTAGCTCAACGCCTAAAAATGTAGTTTCTCTAGTTCATAGGAATGCGATTATTATAATCGATATTAATTTGGCTGGCGAATTGGCTTATGCGGTATTACTTAGGTATGTCTATGAGACCAGTAGGCTCTATGTCAGCTGGTTCCTGTAGTCGACTCATTGGACGCATGAAGAGAGGTTGATATTGGACACTTCAACACGCTCGGTAAGCACATAATATATTTTTCATCCCATCGATTCGAAAAGCGATGATTGTTTATCTAATAACAGGGTCCAAAACGATTCATTGTTTACCTGTTATGACAAGAGGGTATAAATGAGATTTGAATTTTGAACCGCTTCATAACAGGGTCCAAAACGATGAGATTTGAATTTAGAACATAATTAAAGAAGCATTGGTTGGAGTGTAGCAAAGGGTATGCAGTACTTAAAAAAAAACTGATTTTGTATGGGGCCGGGACTTTTTTCGGGACCGAGAAATTTTCAAAAACGGAATTTTATAAAATTTAGAATATCTCGTAAACGGTGAGTCGTAGCTAAAATCTAACAAAATTTTCAACCCCTCTACGGCATCCCCGGAGATACTTGTAAGGAATCTGATGGACATATATTTATTACATACATTTATTTTTTATTTTTTATTTCAAAACTCAAATTTTTTTTCTTGCCCGACTAGCGCTATGATGTATCCGAACGACAAAGAAAGGTAGGTAGTTTGAGTTGTCTTTACTGCTTTTCTTATAGAGGGGGATGAAAAGCAGAGTGTATTACTCGGCCGCAAAATTATTTTCACCTCGGGCGGCGTATATTATTTTTCTCCCTTGTAATACAATCTACTAATGAAGGTGTTTTGAAAAACCCGTAAAAGTGAACCAAATTTTGTCGCTTAATAATTTGTCAACATTTCTACTATCATTCCGTTTTCTGTAACGTATAGGTACATTTTTAAGATGATTACTCTAATTAAAAGTAGTGCATTGCCTTCTAAGCGCAAGACATCGAGTCGAGACAGCCTACGTCGTCTGAGACAAGACAACCAGCATTATAAATAAAACATTTGATTCCAGTGTCTACGCTCGAGGTAGAGCACTTTAATTTTAGTTTTTTACAAAATGCACGGGTTTCAAGTTGCTTATTACATTTCAAACGCAGGTTGGGTTCGACAACTGATTTAATTAGGAAACAGATAAAGGGGTAGTCAGGGCGATTTGAGAATATGATTTTTAAGTGCTTCATCGGAAATAATTAGATTCGATTAGATTAGATAACACTTTATTGCACACACACTGAAATAACATTTACAGAAAACAGACAATTTGACAAAAGTGGTACAAATAGGCGACCTTATCGCTTAACAGCGATCTCTTCCAGGCAACCCACATTTTCAGAAACAATAAAAGTAAGGTAAGGGCAGGTAGTGCGCAAAAAACAGTATCTTGAATATAATAATCAAATTACATATAATTAAATAAATAAAATAAATAATTAATATCCAATACATACAAGCTACTAAATACATATAATACATAAAATATCCTAAATACATACATTACATAAAGCAAAGATGTAACAATGCAGTGTAAGAAACCGAAAATAAAAAGCATGAAATTAAGGAAGGGATTCTTGGGAGAGGAAGAACTCCTTAACCTGGGACTTAAATTCAGGGTTTGTGCACGTCTAATTTGTGTCAGGCAAGGAGTTCCATAAGCGAATAGCTTGCAGCGTGAAGGATTAGCTATAGGATTTGGTTAGGTTGGGAGGGATATACAGACGAAGATAATCGGAGGAGCGAAGAGGCAGGTCATGTGTAGAGGAGAGGAATTTAAAACGTTCTTTTAGGTACAAAGGAGTTTTAGGCGCAAAATACACAGAAGCGATGAAAGATTCGGATACGATGCGGATGTGGATCGGATTTGATGTCGCTTCGAATTATTCGTACAAAAATTATTTTTATAAAAAAATAAAACCGCCTTCTAAAAAACCACATCAAAAAAGTAAGAAATAATTCCTCACCAAATAAATAACGTAAGTACTTTGAAGTCGGGCGTGAAACATGTACAATGTTTTGTTGTTTTTGTTTAAACCCGCCCGACTTCAAAGTACTTACATTATTTATTTGGTGAGGAATTATTTCTTACTTTTTTGATGTGGTTTTTAGAAGGCGGTTTTATTTTTTTATAAAAATAATTTTTATTTCACTCTTTTTAGTGCATCGTGCAGGCAATTTACGTGTTTTCTGGTAAATAGGTATGTGATCAAACTCAAAACCTCCTTTTTCGAAGTCGGTTAAAATACCTTGAGGTATCCCCTTTCCAACAAAACAAGAATCATCTAAATCGGTTTATAAACAAAGGAGTTATGCCTAAAGATACGTATTAAATTCACATAAACTAGTAACGAAAACGACAGTATTTTCAAGATTTCCTGAAAACTACTGAACCGATTTCAAAATTTCAAAAAATGGGACCAACTTGGAAACCAACCTGATGTAATAACGTTTGAACCATTTCAATCGGTTCAGCCGTCTTCGAGTAATCGGTGGACATACAAAAATGAAAAAAAAAAAAAAACATACATACAGACGAATAGAGAACCTCCTTCTTTTTGATTTAGAAGTCGGTTAAAAATGTATGAAAGAGATGCGTCGTAAATTACTCAGAAAGGATGCGGCGCGGATTTATCACTTTAAGAATCCGCGCCACCTCGCTAGCAGTTGCGACCGACCGCCGCCGCCATGCGAAGAGCACGTATCGCTTTTTATACACTACGAATACGAGTTTGAGCAACCAAAACGAAAACTGAAGACCATGTTTTACCGTATTCAATATAATATGGAAACATTCTAATGACATTTTGTATACTTCAGGAAAACGATCCGGATATTCATATAATTTTTCCATTATCTTAAAATATCTATGTTCTTGTGACAAACTCCATACAGGATGCACCCAATAAGATCTTTGTCTATGCACATTTTGTATATTCATAAATTGGAGCACAGCAAGCAAACGCATCTTCGTCTTCTGAAGAGGACATATATGTTTTGCAACAAAGTCAGCCTGTATAATAACGATCTTAAGCAGATCTTTGCCTTTTATATGTAATTTAAGTCGTATCGGTGCCGTATCCGTCTCTCATCCGCATCGTATCAATCTTTTATCGCTTCTGTGTATTTTGCGCCTTAGGATTGAACAACACCGAGAAGAGGAGAGATAAAATGTGCATATCTCTGGGTCGCCTAATAGGGAGCCACTTAAGTTGTTGGCGAAATTGGGAGACATGGTCATATTTTCGTAAACCAAATATGAACCGTATTGAATTATATTATATTAATTAGATTCTTTATCTAAACTAATATTTTAATTACGAATCTCAATCTTTCTTCCTGCCTGTTAAGCTTTTGATATGTTTACCTCCTAAATAGTCCAAACAAAGTTACGAAGTCAAAAATTGTGTTCCAACGGATTTCGTTCTATACTGTTTTTGGAGCGTTCTTTGACTGGACTATATGTATAATCGATATTAATTTGGCTGGCGAATTGGTTTAAGCGCATACCCCACTGCTGCGGTTTACGCTCCGGTGGACTAAGATGCGGCGTGAGTTTGTTATACACTGCGAGTTTTTAAGGCACATCAAGATTCTACAGCCATAGTTAAGAAGCGCACTACCACAAACCGGAGCGGTGCGCGCTGCAGTGTGAGAACCATCTTATACCTTAGCTCGCGGTCTTTCATTTACGGACGACTTGTAGGTATCCTACGCCAGTTGCGGAGACGAGTACCTAAGTAATTTATAGGTATTGTGTGACAGACATGTCGATACGTTAAAGGGGCTATTAACTTTGTCGCCTAATTAATTGTCAATATTTCCACTATCATTCCGTTTTCGCTAACGTACATTGAAAGTAGTGCATTGCCTTCTAAGCGCAAGACATTGAGTCGAGACAGCCTACGTCGTCTGAGACAAGACAACCAGCATCTATACATATAATAAAACAGAAACGGAAAAAAGTCTGTACATGAAAGATTTAAAAAAAATAATTACTGCTATGTGATGTGTACAGGATATAGACCCCAAAACGATATTTATTAAAAATTTTGTCTGTTTGTCTGTTTGTCTGTTTGTCTGTTTGTATGTTCGCTTTTCACGCAAAAACTACTGGACGGATTTTTACCAAATTTTGTGAAGTAATAGCTTATAACCCGGGTCAACATATAGGGTACTTTATATTTAATAAAAACCCCTTATTCCTACGGGAAAATACAAAGACTGATTCTTACTAAAATAGATGGCGCCACATGATTATGAAAATACGTTATATTTAATCGCTGTCTCAATTAATAATGAATCATGTTATTTTTTTTTTACCTGCTTCAAAACATAATATAAATTGAAACCCATCCAGGCACATATAAAATCATAAAAATAATTTCATGTTATTTACGTCATTATATCTACTAAGCAATAGATGGCGCAGGTAGTCAGTAAGATATACCTCTCACAAAAGTTCATTCGAATGATTATTTTAATTAGGGTGAAAGCCCTCTCTGTTGCCACTTTAAGATGTTTTTCACTTCTTTCGCATCATAACTACTAAGCAATAGATGGCGCAGGAAGTCAGTAAGATTACGATATACCTTTCACAAATGTACATTCGAATGATTATATTAAGTAGGATGAAAGCCCCCGCTGTTGCCACTTTAAGATGTTTTTCACTTCTTTCGCCTATGGTCTTAAGTAGGTATCTATAAAATACAAAATTTATATCTAAAATTGTCAAGAATGTATCTTATACTTTTCTTTACATTTTTAAATTCTTACAATACAAAAAAACTACTTAAAAAAAATTTACAGACTCCAAAAAGTATTTGTCAACTGAAAAGGAAAAATATAATATCTATAATTTAGGTACCTTTTTGAGGTCGGTGCCAGTCAGTTTATTTTTTTTAATTACTTTTTATTTCTTAAGTTTTAGTGTACAATAACAATAAGTTTTAGTGAATTGTACTATAACATACCCACGGAAACTACTAAACTGATTTTGATGAATCTTAGAATGTTGCCAAAGTTAGAATACACCTAATTTAAATCAAATAGAACCATCTCGATATGCCTTAAGATTTCGAGAAATTCGTGGAAAAACATAGTAAAAAACATATAACTAAGTATTCATATACTTACGAAATTTAGTTTTATTTTAGTAAATTAAAAACCTATTTCTTAAACTTAAAATGTGCGAAGGGTGCCGATTGATGTGTTTTTGTTAATCAAATTTTAAAAGATACATCGAGAAATCAATACTTAACTAACTTAGATAAAATAAAAGAAACATCTAATTCGATGTAAACTGAATTATTACTATTGTTATTATGACTTAAAAGTCATAGATAAAAAGTATACTATCAAGCAGAAGTTATTAACGAAATGTTTTAAGCTAAGTAAGCACTCGGGGCAGTGGCCAAAACTGAAGTTTTCACCCTATTGATGTAATATTTCTATTTCGCATTTCCACTCGACGCTAGATGTCGCTACAGTAAGTAAAGTGGTGCCACAAATATATCTGACCCGGTGACAGTGGTCGTGGAGGAGCCACTAGCAATACAAAATTAACTGTCAAAATGGACTGCCGGCAGTCAACAGTATATTTAGTACCAAAAACTAACCACTGTGTGAAATAAGTTTGTCGCAATGTAGACAAAATGTCACCAATGTAATTTTGAAAAATTTGCTCATAAACGCTAAGTGGCCAGTACCTACGTAGATACCGACACCTACCTACCATTTTTTATGTCATTTAACCGGCTCTGACTACTTAGGCTTTCAGCCGTAGGTACCATCCAATAAAATAAAGGAAATTAAAAATAGTTTTCTATCTAACTTATTTATTCATTTATTTAGGAAAGCTTACATAAATGATGTTAAATTAAATAATTAAATGGTATATCATTACATTTTATACCTGTTACTTAAAGAAAGTTAATTACAAGCTCTCACAAATAGGAAATGTCTCCATATCAAAATACTAGCCTTCCGCCAGCGACTTCGCAAGCTCGGACTAAACGACGACGTTATCCCGCGGGAATGTGATATTTTTCAGGGATAAAAAGTAGTCTAAGGCAGCCATTACACAGTCCATCCAGATCGCGATCACTGATCGTGATCTTGATCGCGATCGAGATTTACTATGTAGATATTTTGCGATCAAGATCGCAAACCGTCAATCACCTTCGTACACAGTCAATCTGGATAGCGATCATTGATTTTGATCGCGGATCGCGATCCAGATGGACTGTCTAATGGCTGCCTAAGTATGTCACTTTTCAGCTGCCAAACTATTCCCATTCCAAAAGTCACGTCGATCCGTTGCATCAATTTTGACGTGAAAAACGGATAAACAAACAAACCCTCTTTCACATTTATAATATTAGTATGGATACACACAATCTCTTTTTCATTTTACAGTAAAAATATGATTGGCCTGATATTATGCATTACTAAGTAAGAACATAAATTTTAGCTTGATACCTCCCACGCATAGGTACTTGAGAAAAAGTTTCTTGATAGGTAGACGGACAGATCTATGAATGAGGGCTCAACTACTTATGTTCATGCAGCATTTGATAACAACATACCATGTTCATACCCTAGCCTGCATATTCGATATTTTTTAGACCCTTTTAGTAGAGAATAGGATTTCAAGAAGAGCGTTATGAAATCTGGGCAACAAACACACATAAACTAAACTAACACAAAAGTCACTACACCGCGCGTACGAAGTCGCGGGCAACAGCTAGTTATAAATAAAACATTTGATTCCAGTGTCTACGCTCGAGCTAGAGCACTTTAATTTTAGTTTTTCACAAAATGCACGGGTTTCAAGTTGCTTATTACATTTCAAACGCAGGTTGGGTTCGACAACTGATTTAATTAGGAAACAGACAAAGGGGTCGTTAGGGCGATTAAAGGAGACACAACAACTGCGAAAATGGTTTGAAACACCTGAAATGTAATTGTGAATCTTTGACTCGCTGCCATCTCGCTGCACAAGAAACGAGGCAATAAAAACTTAGAATAGTTTTTTTATAAGCCGTGTAGATTTATGCAGGTAAATAGGTAGGTAAGTAGATAGGAATCGATAAGGACATCATTTAACAGAAAAGTAAAACATGCGAAATTACTCACCAGCAATGATGATGTTAAGACTCAATAATTAGATAAGTAAGACTCAATACTAGACTCAGACTAGGTGGAGCGAGGATCTTTGCAGGGTGACTGGCAAGAGCTGGATGAGAGCAGCCACGGATCGTGCTCGATGGCGTACTCTTGGAGAGGCCTTGTCCAGCAGTGGGCGTTATGTCCTATGGCGTGTTGTTTTGGGGCTCAGCAGCCAATATTGGATTTTTTTTGTACTTTAAAAAAAGAGCGGTACGCGCCATTTTAAAGAAATTAATGTACTAACATCATTATCATCATCATGATGAAGACTCAATACGCCATACCGTAAATGATTGCTTACCTACGCCCTATTGACGTTAATTCGCTTCGATAGTTATTATTCGAGAAATAAAAAGTTCATCGAAACTTAAAAGGGGTTATGAGTTTCCTATACCTATAAAAGAGTTTTCTAATTGTAGCAATAACAACATTTTTAAATCTAATAATTTATATTTCTGGAATAGTTTTAAAATTTCATTACCTATTGGCTTAAATTGACTAACAAAATAAACTAATTCAAATACTGACAAGGGAAAACAAACATGATTTGATTATTTAAAAGAAATATAGAAACCACGACAGAAATCTTTGTACTTACTAATTGAAATATAAGTACGACAAATTAAAATGAGTGGAGTGCCAGACTCAAAGTTAGTCTCTGAAGAATTGTTGAGTATCTTTCCGAGCAACTTTTAAATTGAATAGGGAGTAATAAACTGAATATGCAATTTTATTTCTTGACTATATAGCCTTCTGCCCACGGCTTCGCCCGCGTTGACTACAATACTTTATCCTTTGGGATTGTGCCATATTTTCGGTAGCCTATGTCACTCTCCAGCTCCCAAACTATTCCTATACCAAAATTCACGTCGATCCGTTTCTCCGTTTTGACGTGAAAGACGGACAAACAAACAAACACACTTCAATTTATGATTCTATGTCATTCTGTACCCATTAGACCTGTAAACGGCCAAGCCCGTTCTTACATTACGAAACTTGCAGACGACTGGTATCCGACGCCAGTCACGGTGACGTAGCGTAGTGTGCGAAACACTATACAAGTCATCATCATCATCATCATCACGTCAACCGAACGACGTCCACTGCTGGGCATAGGCCTCCCTCAAGGATCTCCACAACGATCGGTCCTGCGCTGCCCGCATCCAGCGGCTTCCCGCGACCTTGACCAGATCGTCGGTCCACCTTGTAGGGGGTTTGCCCACGGAACGGCGTCCGCTACGCGGTCGCCATTCGAGAACCTTTCCGCCCCAACGGCCATCGGTTTTCCGCGCTATGTGTCCTGCCCACTGCCACTTCAATGATGCAATCCTTCGAGCGATGACAGTTGTTTTAGTTCTCTTGCGGATCTCATCATTTCTGATTCGATCGAGCAGGGAACATAAGTACAAATAATATTTGTGAAATAGGCGTCCCCGTCGGCGACTTGTCTCCGTGGCATGGCATATGGAACAATTCGTCTGTAAGTATCGTAATTTAAAACCGGGCTTAGAATAGAACTGAAGCATATTTTTATAAGCGACTCTTCAGCTTCGCCCGCGTGGACTACACGACGTTATTCCGCGGGAATGTGATATTTTTTCTGGATAAAAAGTAACCTATGTCTCTCCATCTCCTTAGCTATCCCCAAACCAAAAATCTCTTTGATCCGTTGCTTAACAACAAACAAACATACTTTCACATTATAATAAGTAGGTATTAGTAGTAGCTACCTACCTACCTATGAATTGATAAATTTTGAGGAAGTAAGTGCCTAAAAAGAAAACATGTTAGACATTGGTAACTTTCTACTATTTTTGAACGTGAGTAAGAGAAAATAAAATAAACATGGACTGTTGAAAAAAGCTGTTACTAGTTAAATGGAAAATGAAGTATTTAGAAAAAATCGACCCGTCTCACAACCAGCTCCGATGGGACGTGAGACTGGTCGATTTTTTCTAAATACTTAATTTTCCATTTTACTGTGATAAAAATTGCATTGTGAATGCAAAAAATTCAAAATTAAAATAACCTGTTACTAGTTTTTCGTTGTAAAAGCGCGTCGCATTACAAAATTCTGAAAACAAAAGGTAGCGGGTATAAATAACAAATCCGCGATATTTCGAAAACAACAAAACAATACATTATCCCAAGAATGCACAGAATTCAGAGAACGATTTTGGGTTCGACCCCCGACAACGTAACTACCCCATCTTAGTTATTTTTCCATCAGGAACATTAAATATAAGTAGTATTTATTTATCATGGAGGTGGAGCCCGTGGCGTAGTGGTAAACGCGCTCGGCCTGCAATCGTTGAAGTTAAGCAACTTTCGCAATGGTTGGTCATGGGATGGGCCGTCGTGGTTCTTGCTGGTTCTTCTTGCAAGGTCTCCCGCCGCCCCGTAGGATTTGCGAACCGATGGCGTAGCTTCTCTGACGTTCATAAGTGTTGTAATCACAAACAACCTAAAGTAAACAAAGAAATTTTGTAGGTACCTACTTACCTATTTAATTGCTAAATAAAAATGCAACAAAATACAAAATGATCGACGACCTTTGCACTTTGGACAAGTGTACTCAAACAGTCTCTTTTATTCGATCTGTAGGTAAAGCCGTCTTAAAATTGTATGCAAATTTTCAAAGAAAAAGTTCAAAGTTCATTATAAAACATTTCGGTGAAACGCTTAACCTGGTTGACCCCGCCCGGTATTGTTAAGCTTAGTACTTATTTATTATGGGTAGATACCTAAAAGTTGCTAGATCACTGATCAAAAAAGTATAGTACCTATCAATTTGATATTTAAAAAAATATTATCACAGGTACGGGAGATGTTGCGGACTAATTTTTATCTCTTCACATTGAGAATTTCACTGTGAAGTAATTTTCCAAGATGCTTTGGTAGGGTTCAAGTTATTTTATTCATTTATAGAGCTTGCCAACTTCATAAGTGAAACTAAGAGAAACCAATCATCGATAAAAATAAAAACTCCTCCACTTCACTCTCTAAATACTTTTTCGCCCAATTTAGCTCAAAACCAACGCAACGCAACGCATTGCACAATCCCGTTCTCGCCCAATATCAAAAATAGTCGCGTGTATTTACAAAATTGACAATCGTACCGTAGCGTGTAGGTACACACGGTATTTCCAAGTCCGTACGTTGGTAATTTTAGTTGCAACGCAGATTGGAACAATAAATTGCACACAACACATGGCTGCCGCACCCTCGCATCGCCGTTACGATCAAATTAAGACAGCTTCAGCTCCAATATGCAAATGTACCATCCCTGCATGTGTATACAAGCCTAAACAAATATTGCTTATAATAGGAACACAGATGTTCACACCGAAACAAAGGTAACAGCTAAATGAACTTCGTGGATTAATTTTATTTTTACTACAGCAAATATTGATGGTGAATACCTTAATTCGCTCTTGTTCGGGTAGAGTTTATTTAAAAGATTATCTCTAGCTTTCTAGATTCACACGTTTTGTTGCGCCAAACAAAGTGAAAGCAATTATGGACACAAAAATGCGAAGCGCTTTATCAATGGAGATTTTCCCGCTAAAGGATTTCAGAAATCGCCGAAAGCAATAGTTGGATGGGGCACCTGAAGAAATTCGGGGAATATAAAGCTTGCGCTTTTGCAAATTTAATGAAACGTGCATAATACCTCTGTAGAACTATTGTGTAAAGCAGCCCTTTGAACTTCGTAACTCGGAATAGCGGAATAAAAGCAAGTCTGCATTTCCGCAATGTATTTGTTTCTCGTTTGTTCAAACAAGCTGAGGCATTCGCGACTTCCTTTCCATTCGCTATGAAGTATCAGGCGGGCGCATTCTTCCGATTCCCGGCGCGGGGAAACATCTCATCGCACTCGACGATATTTTGCGAAATATCGAGCACCGACACTCTAAACAAACGATAACGATTATGAGCCGAGTGCATGATCGAGAGTTAGAATGTTTTAATAAAAATCAACTCCTGAGACCCGGTGACATTTGCCCCGCCCGGAGCGTTTGCCTGCAATTTTCCAATACAGCTAGTGGGGTCTGGTATATCCGAGAGGTAGTCATCTTACAAGTTGAATTGATACTTCAGACACGCCATGAAGCGCTATTCTCTTGAAAGCTTTTATATTACATTATCTAAGACCTTTCAACACGTGCTGAAAACGTCTGTCGTAGCGATCTATCGATTTCGATTCTCGCCTCTCTTGGGTAAAGAACGAAGTGCTCGGTGTATGCAACGATGAGCTTAAACATATTTACGAGATCGGTTGTTGAAACGTTGGGATGAGCTGACAAATGAAGTGATGATATTGATTACAAACAGTCTTTCAGCGAAATAAACTTAACTCTTGACTACTGCTTTCTACAAGCTTGGACAAAATTTCAAAAGTTCGTTTAGGTAAGTAGGTAGGTATTTTAAATGTAGTATAAACGGAAATTAAGAATCTCATCATCCAAACATTAATGGCTTTATCCTACACTAGTCGCTTCCCGCGATTTGACCTGCGTGGTTCCCGTTCCCGTGGGAATAGCGGGATAAAATATAGCCTATGTTACACGAGAATAATGTAGCTTTCTATTGGTGAAAGATTTTTATAATCATACCTGTAGTTTTTGAGTTTGTCCATTACTAACAAACAAGCAAAAATTCAAATCCTTCCATTTTATAATAGTGTAGATTATTAGTAGTCGGTAAACGGTAATAAATCTCTACGCAGTGTACTTACACTTATATATAACTTGTACGTTAGATATGTATCACTAGTTAGACGATGTGCCGAAGTGCCCATTGCCATTTGTTGTAGTGATCGTAAGATAGCAGTTAGCACTTTACCCCGGTGGACCAGAGAGATTAATAGGGTAATTTGTAGAAATTACCCGCCTACCTAACAATAGTTGAGAAATATATGGTAGAAACGTTACTGATATAAATGTATCATCCATCACATAATACAACACCTAAAAATTAACAAACACAATTTATGGCTTTGTTCATTGAGTTATTTTAACTCAATGGCTTTGTTGGTCAACAAAAACTATGTTTAATTTTGTAGAAATGCATTACGTACCCAGCAGAATAATAATCTTTTAATAGTACATTACAGCCGAGGACAGGTAAGTAAGAAATTACATTGTCGAGGATGGTTTGAAGCACGAGCCGCAGGCGAGGGCTTTAATCATTCGAGGCAAGGTAATTTGCTTACCGTACAAGGCTTGTATAGTGCTTTTCTCAAGAAATGCGAGGAAATAAAAAAAACTGTTTAACTAAATAATATTTATTAAAATTTATATCACACATGTTCGGGCAATTATTAAATGTAAATGTTATTGTTTTCCCGGGCACACTTATGTATAAATCGCCCATAATAATATTATTTTAATGATATAGGTATCATTAAAATACGTCAACAACACAGATTCCGAAAACGTATGCGCCTTTTTTCACTTTTCCAAATCAGATCGTAGGTTTTCATATATTTGATTTTGCTGGCAGTAAGTTTTCTGTTATTCATTTTGCTTCTGCTCTCAAATTTGGTGGAGTAGGTACATACAATGTCTGTATATGTTTCATTGGCAGAACTCATTTTGATAATTTATTACACAATATAAATAAACTGTATTGATATCAAATCAACCGCTGAAAATCATTCCCGCCGTTTTTTTAATATTGGTTTGTGAGGCCAAGTGGAACGGTCATATACAGCCTATTGATACTTACTACTTGCTTCTAAAATGCGCAACTTCAATACCCGCTTCTGGGTGGTAGATGGCGCTGTACCTACATATTTCCCATACAAAATTACTCGTAAAGGATATTTTGTCTATGATAAATTTCATTTTGTTTTTTCGATTGATGTTCGTGCTAAGGGTACATAGCGCTTGTGGTACAATACGAAGTAATATACTCTGTGCGCACCGTGTTTAAAAAAAAGTTAACCTAATTATGATATGATAATTACCTATATAATAATAATAATAATAATGTGGCTGTATGGTGCAAATGTCCCTTTGCTTTTTCTGTTTTTATACACAGGAATAACGAAAGAAAAAAATTTGGTAATAATATCTTTGGGTAGTACCTTTTCCGAGGTAAACATTCTAAATTTGAAAATCACTGCAGTAATGAATTTCAGTACTTACTTACTGCACTAAAATCAGTGCAGTAAGTAAGTACTGAAATTCACTACTGCAGTGATTTTCAAATTTAGAATGTTTACCTCGGAAAAGTGCCACGTACTGCATTCTTTTCTCAATTATAATATTAACATTTCAGAGCATAAGTGTGAAAAGATACTTATTCTGCTGGATTTACGCCACTCGCCTACCTTACTTTAGGATTAGGAGAAATATGTTTTAGTTTTTGAGGAAATTGCATCCTCAAGTCAGCTCAGCTCAAGTGAGTTTACAGGCAGCTAAAGCCTTATAATAATTCGGCGGTACCAGGAGAACATAACGCGGCGGGTGGTATGAGCTTTCTTGCAAATTGCTTAGGGCTCAGTCGCGTTCCGCTCAGCGATTTCGCGCGTGATATAAATCCACATTATGCGAGTAACAACGTTTTGGTTCGCTGCCAGCAGACGGTGGGTATATATGCATAACTACCATTTAATTCCTCTTTTACATAAGTACAAACATTTGTTTACTTATTCTGGAGCCATCATTGCGACTTTTGTTTAGCCGCGCGGTTTACAAGTGTTTGACTTTGAGTAGGTACTTACTTACGTTAATTTATTTTGTTTCTAAGTACCTACTTACCTAAGTATACCTATTGTAATCGTACAATAGGTATCGACCTAATGTAATTTTCCAAGGTCCTACTTATCTATACATATAATAAAACAGAAACGGAAAAAAAGTCTGTACATGAAAGATTTAAAAAAAATAATTACTGCTATGTGATGTGTACAGGATATAGACCCCAAAACGATATTTATTAAAAATTTTGTCTGTTTGTCTGTTTGTCTGTTTGTCTGTTTGTCTGTTTGTATGTTCGCTTTTCACGCAAAAACTACTGGACGGATTTTTACCAAATTTTGTGAAGTAATAGCTTATAACCCGGGTCAACATATAGGGTACTTTATATTGATTATTTTAATAAGGGTGAAAGCCCTCTCAGTGCCCGTAGTGTAAGTTTTTATGTCAAAAAACGCAAACTATTTCGAATGCGTATTAATGTCAATTTGTATGAAAACTGTATTAGCGCCTCTAGCGGCGAGTAGCGCGCTTATATAGTTTTCATACAAATTGACATTAATACGCATTCGAAATAGTTTGCGTTTGCTTGACATAAAAACTTACACTCGGGGTACTGTTGCCACTTTAAGATGTTTTTCACTTCTTTCGCATCATAGCTACTAAGCAATAGATGGCGCAGGAAGTCAGTAAGATTACGATATACCTTTCACAAATGTACATTCGAATGATTATATTAAGTAGGATGAAAGCCCCCGCTGTTGCCACTTTAAGATGTTTTTCACTTCTTTCGCCTATGGTCTTAAGTAGGTATCTATAAAATACAAAATTTATATCTAAAATTGTCAAGAATGTATCTTATACTTTTCTTTACATTTTTAAATTCTTACAATACAAAAAAACTACTTAAAAAAAATTTACAGACTCCAAAAAGTATTTGTCAACTGAAAAGGAAAAATATAATATCTATAATTTAGGTACCTTTTTGAGGTCGGTGCCAGTCAGTTTATTTTTTTTAATTACTTTTTATTTTTTAAGTTTTAGTGTACAATAACAATAAGTTTTAGTGAATTGTACTATAACATACCCACGGAAACTACTAAACTGATTTTGATGAATCTTAGAATGTTGCCAAAGTTAGAATACACCTAATTTAAATCAAATAGAACCATCTCGATATGCCTTAAGATTTCGAGAAATTCGTGGACAAACATAGTAAAAAACATATAACTAAGTATTCATATACTTACTTACGAAATTTAGTTTTATTTTAGTAAATTAAAAACCTATTTCTTAAACTTAAAATGTGCGAAGGGTGCCGATTGATGTGTTTTTGTTAATCAAATTTTAAAAGATACATCGAGAAATCAATACTTAACTAACTTAGATAAAATAAAAGAAACATCTAATTCGATGTAAACTGAATTATTACTATTGCTATTATGACTTAAAAGTCATAGATAAAAAGTATACTATCAAAAAAGTCATAGATAAAAAGTATACTAGCAAAAGTTATTAACGAAATGTTTTAAGCTAAGTAAGCACTCGGGGCAGTGGCCAAAACTGAAGTTTTCACCCTATTGATGTAATATTTCTATTTCGCATTTCCACTCGACGCTAGATGTCGCTACAGTAAGTAAAGTGGTGCCACAAATATATCTGACCCGGTGACAGTGGTCGTGGAGGAGCCACTAGCAATACAAAATTAACTGTCAAAATGGACTGCCGGCAGTCAACAGTATATTTAGTACCAAAACTAACCACTGTGTGAAATAAGTTTGTCGCAATGTAGACAAAATGTCACCAATGTAATTTTGAAAAATTTGCTCATAAACGCTAAGTGGCCAGTACCTACGTAGATACCGACACCTACCTACCATTTTTTATGTCATTTAACCGGCTCTGACTACTTAGGCCTTCAGCCGTAGGTACCATCCAATAAAATAAAGGAAATTAAAAATAGTTTTCTATCTAACTTATTTATTCATTTATTTAGGAAAGCTTACATAAATGATGTTAAATTAAATAATTAAATGGTATATCATTACATTTTATACCTGTTATTTAAAGAAAGTTAATTACAAGCTCTCACAAATAGGAAATGTCTCCATATCAAAATACTAGCCTTCCGCCAGCGACTTCGCAAGCTAAACGACGACGTTATCCCGCGGGAATGTGATATTTTTCAGGGATAAAAAGTACTCTAAGGCAGCCATTACACAGTCCATCCAGATCGCGATCACTGATCGTTATCTTGATCGCGATCGAGATTTACTATGTAGATATTTTGCGATCAAGATCGCAAACCGTCAATCACCTTCGTACACAGTCAATCTGGATAGCGATCATTGATTTTGATCGCGGATCGCGATCCAGATGGACTGTCTAATGGCTGCCTAAGTATGTCACTTTTCAGCTGCCAAACTATTCCCATTCCAAAAGTCACGTCGATCCGTTGCATCAATTTTGACGTGAAAAACGGATAAACAAACAAACCCTCTTTCACATTTATAATATTAGTATGGATACACACAATCTCTTTTTCATTTTTACAGTAAAAATATGATTGGCCTGATATTATGCATTACTAAGTAAGAACATAAATTTTAGCTTGATACCTCCCACGCATACTTAAGAAAAAGTTTCTTGATAGGTAGACGGACAGATCTATGAATGAGGGCTCAACTACTTATGTTCATGCAGCATTTGATAACAACATACCATGTTCATACCCTAGCCTGCATATTCGATATTTTTTAGACCCTTTTAGTAGAGAATAGGATTTCAAGAAGAGCGTTATGAAATCTGGGCAACAAACACACATAAACTAAACTAACACAAAAGTCACTACACCGCGCGTACGAAGTCGCGGGCAACAGCTAGTGACTCAATAAAACATAACAATAAGAAGGTAAGTAGGTAGGTAGTCGGTACCTATTTGGCTCAGTGGTGTAATGTAAAGTATTCAGATAGACACTGTAAACTACTTACTACTAGGTAGGGTATAATAAATGCTCCGTTAATCATCAATAATAACCCGATACAATCACGGTCTCGTTTCATTGTTTGCGCTTACTAACCGTGCAGTGTGTAATTTGATAAGTACCTACTTACATAACAACCTACGTAATTTATGCAATCAGCTCCTATAAAACTTTTGATAAGTAAATGAAGGCAATTGAATCTGCATTATTCCACGAACAGCCCCTTCAGCACAGCAGAAGCTTCAGTAAGTATCATCCTCACATCATAATATAATTAAATTAGTATTATAAGATCTGAGATATCATCTGTCTAACTTTGTGAAGAGATAAAATTTCCTAGACCTATTGCACTTCATGATACCTACCATCTGTCTAACACAGTTAAGAGATAAAATTTCCTAGACCATTTGCACTTCATGAGGTCTCTTGCATTGACTTTTTTGTAGTTGATGAAAAAATAATAACGTCAAATATTTAAAAAATTGGAACTAACAGTGTGTTTCAGCATTTAACAGTTAACAAAGTAGGTACAATAATGTCATTTCGCAAGCAAAAATTATAATATACTTGCCCATTCAGTATCCTATCCTTGGGATAGTCGATCCACTTCCTCATATTCATATCGTCCTGTAGGTATAATACACTAAAATATGCGAACGTTAATCTAATGAGATCAACTCTCGATTTGCATTAAAAAGCTCCCCGGCTTTAATAAAATTAACAATTCTTCCATCCGACAGGTTTAGGCCAATTGAAATTCAAATTCGAAGCCTCTGGCATATCTAATATAATTAGGAAGCTGAGGTAATTGAGTAGACACCCACCCTGTTGTTAAAACTGGCGACTTTTTTCAGAATAAAGAAGAAGCAATCGGGGATAAGTTTCTCGCTAATTTGCAACCCCTCTAGAACAAATGAAAATCAGAATAGAGATTGTATTTAACTTGACATTGGTAAATAATTCAATTCTTTAGCCAAGAAACAGAAAAACAGCCTACTCTCACCTACAAATTATTTAAAATTCCTTTCTGCGTGTCTTCCGTCCTTGTTGCAGAGGTTTACTCCTCGTGGTCCAACCGGTGCGCCAGATTAGTGGCTCCAATGAAAGCGTTATCATTACCATTCAGTGGGTCCATGAGGAAACAGGGAATGATGGCGATATGACTGTATCGCGTATGTTTCAGTATACCTTTACACACACATCTAATTAATATTTTTTTTAGCGCAGCACCTAGCCCACCTTTTTTTTTTGTCCACAACGGGGTAGCACTTAGCCTTCATCACACTTGATGATAAGTGATGATAAGGCTGAAGGTGGAAGCGCACTATTCCCGGAATCCTCAATCACTGAGGAACTGGCTATCTTATCTCTAACTGCCGGAACACAATAATGCTGAAAACATCATTGTTATGGCGACAGACTTAGATAAGTGGTGGTAGCTAGCCAGGCGGACTACAAGTCCTACCACCAACCAAACCGAATACAATAAAACTTGGAACCCACTGGGAATCGAACCCGGGACCTCTGGGTCTGAAATCGGTGGTATGAACCACTAGACCACAGAGGCGGTTAACCTAGAAAAGAAAGAGGAAAACTTCAGGCGATGTAAACTACAAGTAGGTACCTTTAGCAGCAAGAAACTCACAATCAACCTTTCCTAAAGCTCGACAAGTCTCCTTACCTCAAATCTACATAAAATGTATGCTTTAAGGTAAACTCTTAGAATAATTACGTATATTATAGTAAGTATAGAAAGATAGTCTTCAAACAAGCGCTCTGTCAAAAGTGAAGCACTAAACCGTTTCACACTTTCGTGACGATTACTTGCTTGCGTTCGGCGACACGCACACGTACACTTGTACACTTCGGACCCGTGGTTACACCCTTAGTGTAGGTACCTACCTACGTAAATTGAAAACTCGGTGTTTGAAAAAAGGTGCTTCAAAATGGGCGCGCGGACTTACTTTCTATACGTAATAATTCTAAGGGTAAACACATTACCTTACACTGACTTAAACACTTAATGCGAAACGTCAAGAGTTCAATCACAGCCCCTCGTGAACGCACAAACTAACAACATTAGCATTACACTATGAATCTGATTTGCGTAAAATGGCTTTGTCAATATTTGCTCAGATTTAATACATCTCATGTCAAACCTATGCTATGGCAACACTATTACGTACAGTGAAATTGTAATCTGTTTGTCAGAATTAATGGTAAAGTTTAGTCACGTGGATAAACGAATAGAAATGTACGTACATGGATGTAGATGTCGACAAGACTGTTTCTTACGCACAGGTAAGTGAGATAACTAAGTATATTGTGGTACTTAGGTGTCAATAAAAATCCCACTTCTACGTAATTATTCCATGTATAATTACACACACGTAGGTAGGTAATTATTACCCTTTCCTCGAGTTACCTATTTGAAAGCATTCAGCTGTTTTAAAATAAAATTATTTGTTTTCTCTAGATGATTTTTTACTGCTCCAATGTAAGAACCTAGGTACAGTCAGCGTCAATTGATATAACCGTCTAGAGTAGTCAAAATCATCTGAAAAACATAAAACCAATTTGATCTAAGCCGTTCGAATCATCATATTGTTGTAAGCACGCGAGGTGTTCAAAATATCTTAGCACTCATTGTTTCATATTTACATATACCTAATGACATTATGTAAGCCTAGCATGACCACCCAAAACGTGATATGTATCGCATGATAGAGCGAATTATCGACATTCAAACGTCAAAACCCATAGTCTTTTGACAGTTAAACCGGATAACTTATCATATCATATCGAATTTTGTTGGTCATGCTAGGGGGGCAGAGCAGTCAGAGTGTTCAAAATTATCTAAGCAAACAAAGCTCTCAAAGTTATCTGTGCATTATGGTGTTGTCCTTCTGTCCTCTTCCTTATTATTTCATCTACTCAAGGTTGCCTGGAAGAGATTGCTACTTAGCAATAAGGCCGCCATTTTGTATGCTTTCTGTCTTGTTGTGTTATTTCTATGTAATTGATTTATATATTTTGTGTGCAATAAAGTGTTTTTATTATTATTCCCTTTATTACATTTTAAATACTTACAAAATTATATTTCTAAACATTAAATTTTTACAATGTATAACACTAAAAAATATAACATTTAAAAATACAAAAATGCAGATCCCCAACGGTAGCAAGATCAGTAAGCCTAGCATGACCACCCAAAACGTGATATGTATCGCATGATAGAGCGAATTATCGACATTCAAACGTCAAAACCCATAGTCTTTTGACAGTTAAACCGGATAACTTATCATATCATATCGAATTTTGTTGGTCATGCTAGGGGGGCAGGGTCCCGGCTACCGATGGTTAAGGATCCAGAAACAGGAACCTTCTCACTATACGGGCCGTGTCCAGAAGTATTGCCTTCTGCATCTGACTCCCGATCCATCCACCTAACGCAAGCCTCTTAAGGTGTTTATCGAGGCTCTTGGCTATTAGACCATGGGCAGATATGACTATCGGAACAATAATTGCTGAATCAATGTCCCACATGTCAACAATCTCGTGAGCTAAATAAGATATTTGTTTTCTTTATCTTTTTCAGCTTTCACAAGGTTGTCGTCATGGGGAACAGTGACATCAACAATTATTGCGCGGCGTTCGTGTCGATCTATCAATACAATATCAGGCTTATTAGCTACAATAGTCCTGTCTGTAATGATAGATCGATCCCAATACAATGTGGCATGGCTATTTTCAAGGACCTGTTCTGGTGCATACCTGTAGTACGGCACCTCGGATGCCACAAGACTATGTTTCAGAGCAAGTTGTTGGTGTATTATCCTGGCCACTTGGTTATGTCTATGCAAATACTCGCCGTTTGCGAGACGAGAACAACCGGAGATTATATGCCTAAGAGATTCACCCGGACGATGGCACGCTCGACAAATATCCACTGTGCCATCCCTTAGGATATACTTTCGGTAGTCATTCGTCATCACAACCTCATCCATAATTGCACAGACAAAACCTTCGGTTTCACCAAAAAGATCACCAAAACGGAGCCAGGATACTGAGGCTAATAAATCTACGTCGGGCCCATGGAGAGCCCAGTAGAATCTGCCATGTAACTCCTTGCTTTGCCACACAATGCTGCGGTCGGAAGTACTAAGTACTACAGGTTTGCGCCAGTTTTCTTTTGCTAAAAATAGAGGAGTCAGTCCATTGTCAACAGCAACTACATCTCTATGAGACCCAATATCGACTTGGAGAAAATACTCCCTTATTATTATTATTATTGTACAACAATATGATGATTCGAACTGCTTAGATCAATTTGCGTTTCGACCCCCCCCGCGAATAATCCGGTAATGAGCTATTACGGGGTTTTTCATGTTATGTGTTTTTAGGTATCTAGAAGCTAAAACGAATCATGTGATTTTTTTTCAGAATTTTTCTATTGATATTTACAAAGATATGAAAAATTGCGTGTCTGTTCCATTAAAATGCCTTAAAAAGTATTTTGAACGAATAATATTGTTTTAGATATTTACGAAAAAAAATACCAAAAGCATTTGACAGTAAACACTTTTACGATATTATTCGGGTAAACAATTTATTACCGTAATTATGTAATAAGTAGGGTGATGGAACCAATTATGGACATGTTAAGACCGACTGCTCAGGAGTTTTCAAAAAAATCTTGTGATTTTAAGTGTACTAAAATTATAATTTAATAAAATCATGTGGGAATATATACTGAATGGGTAACTTAAATGAAAATGTATGTAGAATATCAATAATTAGTTTATATTCGTTAAAATGTTTGAATGTTCCAAATCACCATTAATGGACAGCTGATATCTAGTGATGGACGACCAGTTATGGACCACTACCTAGTAATGAAACCCCATTTATGGACATAAGATTCTGCCAACTTACAAGTGGCTCATCATCTGAACTTATGTCATAAGGAGTTTCATTGCGATATTTGCGACAATCGGCTTATTTTGTGCCTTATTCCACAATCTCGCTTTCGTATTTGACCGGAGCATGTTGACTTTCTACAAAATCTTCTGTGTTATCAACATCTCATTCTTCATAAATAATCACTGTCGGTCTTCACTCTCAGCAATATTCTGGGGGGCTACCGCGTAACTTTATGGGTATGAACTTCATAAGTTTTTGGGAAATTTAAGTCAATTTTATAAAGAAAATAGCCGCTATCAGTTCCTTATTTTGTGACGTCGGGTATATCGATAACTAGCTAGAAACGTTTAACAGAACAAAGCATCAAAAATCTATCAAAATAAAGAATTCAAATGACACTTGAAGCCCATACCTATATCCAGATTTTTTAGCCGGTAGCCCCCCTGGTGTCGTATCTTCTTGAACTTTTACTTTCTTTGTTGGTTTAGAATCGACTTTCTTTTTTTATTGTTTTTTCCTTTTAACATCCTTTTTTTGTCTCGGGCTCTTTCTTCTCTTCTTCCTTGTAGTTTCTGTTTCTCATACTGTTTCTTTTTGTGATAATCTTGCTAAGACTTGCTGGTTTCTGTGTAACGAGTTTTTTCCTCATTTTCTTTTTTTGTACTTCTTCTGGCCAAAGTTTTTTTTTGAATGGTAAAGAAATCACCAAACGCAATGAATTTTCCAGAGATTAATTTTGTCACGGAACAACCAGCAGAAAGGTCAGATAGGTCATCAGTTTGACTCAAAGGCAAATATTCGGGCTTTTTTCTTCCACTGAATTTGTTGAATTCAAGTCGACGACCTGTTGTTTTGCTTGATTTGCATGATGTTTTGCTTGTTGGGCACCAGTTGCAAGTTCGTCTGTGTTTGGTGAAACACATTGATCAATCTTTGACTGTTCTGTTGTCAAATTTTGATTACCGCCCACAGAAACATCAGCTTTTGAGGAAAATGATGCTACCAAAGACCTTGAAGACATCACAGCAGATTGACACTCAAGAACGTGCTTAGTATTGGTTGGAATGTAGGGTGTGAGTCTGTGACTTTTCTTCTTAGTCAACATCAATAGTAGTTTTATCGATAGTGGATATCGCAATTTGGTTCATGTTTGAATGCGACGAGCTAGGAGTTTCTCGTGCCTCAAGCTATTCTACATTTAACGCCGCAATAACAACATCCGACTTTGTTTCCATACACAGAGAAATTGAGCTTAATTTTTCAACTCTTACACAAAAAGTATTGTTATTGCTTCCAAGTGCATGGTCTACGTTTGCACGTGGAACTGTTTCGGTAACAGGTTCTTCGGTATCTTCTCTGGAAGCTTGTGATGAAGTTGAAGGAACATCTTTAGAATTTAAGAGAGAAGCTTGATGACCCTTGTTTGTTTTCTACCCTGATAAGTTACCGGAAAAAGTAACTGTAAGTATATGACTTACAATAACCTTTTCCGGTAACTTTATTAAAGAGTGATCCGAGGGATACCAAATCTTACAGCAGGCTCCGAAACTTTCGCACCTTTTCTAACCGCATCTAGCATTCCTCATTTGTTCAGGGGTGTCTTTTTTGGGTGCATGCCATCTATGAAAAAACAAGATGATCCAATAATGGACAGTCAAAAACATCCAATTATGGACACTTGTCCATTACTGGAAAGAGAACAGCAAATTCAAAATTACAGCAACTCACATGGTTTTTACCACTAACAGAACAATTTCAGTCAAATTACTTAAACTGCATCAAATAGAATAAGTTTCGACACTTGCCCATTATTGGATACTTGGTCCAAACTCAAACCAGTAATGAACATCGCGAAAAACAAAAGAATCAGTTATATTTCTATTTAACATTTTAACAAAATTTCTTCTTAATCTCGAAGAGTTTCCATAAAATAATACAAAATTTCAATAACGAACAATGCAAAGAAGATATTCAAGAAAGAACGTACTCACTTCCTTAAGAATTTCCGTAATAAAAAAGGCTTTTTTGGTTAACAGCTTAAACACACACTTTTCTAAGCTGCTATCTTGAAGAAAATGACCAACCGACGATTTTTTTTGTGTTTATATGACAGTTGATAGCCTACTCCTTAAGGTGTAGTGATGCCATTTTATATATACAACTTCTGCTCCTTAATATTTAATTTTTATTTTTCGAACGTCCATTATTGGTTCTTGTTCATTATTGGTTCCGTCACCCTAATACAGTTTTTTTTTATTTGATTGAATCAGGCGTCACTTTGCGTAAGTCCCAAACCATTGTGAAAAACGAACTATATGTACCTAGCTTACTTCCACAAAAACACAACATGCAAGATGCACCGCCCACCCGCAATAAAATGAACATGCACACCACGAAAATACCAGTACACAATACCAACATTTAGCAAGACAGCAATACACCTTGCACCTTCACCGATTAGACCACTCTACACGTGTTTCGTCCCAACACGTGGCATCCTCAAAAGATAGTTCGTGCGAAAACCAACACCGAATTGATTCAATCAAATCTAATTGGTCTATTAATATAATTTACCTAATTGTGCCTGTTAAAAAAGTTGCTGGTTAAAGTTCATCGCAGAAAACAGATTACCTCTGCACAGTGATTTTTATAAACTTGTCAATCGTGAACTTCAATGGTAATACATTTTACGTCATGTGACACCCAGTAATATTAAAAAAGTAACAGTTAATTGGAAAAGAAAACCGATCTCAAACATTAAAATATTATTTTCCCCTCAACAATGAAGAAACCCAGGTATGCAAAGTGTTTTTCTTAAACACGCTTTCTATCCTTGAGCAAATGATTACACACCCTTAGAAAAAATTAAAAGAGATGATAATTTGATTGATAAAAGAGGAAAACATCTGAATAGACCATATTAGATGAAGCTAGATACAGAAGACAGGATAAGAAACTCTATTAGTCTATTTCCCAAAGTCGATTCGCATTACACAAGTAAAGAATCTCTCTTTCTGGGGTCAGTCCCTCATGTCTAAGGATCGTGGTCAGCATCAGGGTTCACCGGTTCCGGTCCAGCACCTCTCTTACGACCGTGTGTATGAAGGATGACGAGTCTTTTACTTGATCGGTCTTTTATCTTGTAGGTGAGCAACCGCGCGATCCTTTGCCTTCGATGCTCCCGACTACAATTAGTTGTTTTAGGCTGTCGTCACCTTTGCGTACCGTATGACCGAAATATGAAAGAATGCATTGCTGGAATGTGGTCGATAGGTGAGTTTTAATTTGGAGCTGGGTTAGGTTAGGGTTGATGCATTAGTGCGTTACGCTATCCAAGGTATTCTAAAGCATTCGCCTTCAGCACCACATCCTTTACCTTTCGCGGGCCAGAATTGTTCATGTTTCAACTCCATATAATATTAAACGGGTCATAGCATCCTTTGCCATCCCGTACGCCTTTTTAACTCCGGTACACAGCTGCAGTCGTTGCAGATTTGGGAGCCCAGATAAATGTAGTGGTCGACGGTGCTAACGCCAGGAATGTTGCAGGTGACATTTGATAACGTTCCGATTCGATCCTCTATCATCACTTTAGTTATTTTTCTGTTCACTGCATGACCAACGTTGCCACTCTCCACCTCGAGTCTATGGAATAGCTCACTCCTATCATCCATAGATAGTACGGTGTCGTCAGCATATCGAAAATTTGATAGTCTCTTTCCGCCTACAGGGAAACCCTTCTCCCAATCTTCAATGCTCCTCCGTATGATTTGCTCACCATATTATGTTAAACAGTGCAGGGAACAAGATGCAGCTCGGTCTTACTGCTTGTTTAGTTGTAAACATAATTGAGCAATCAGTAATCCTAACGAAGGAATAGGAATAGAAAATAATTTTCAACTTAAATATAATCTCATTCATTATGTTCTATCTTTAAGCCAAAGTGTAATTTTTTAATGTTAATCATAACAATCATTAATTCATAAACTAACCAAAGATGTTTCATTTACTAGAATATCATTTATTTCATGACAGGCGAATATTATAGTAATTGGCTTCTACAAATGTACAATAAACAAAACTATTTGCAAGAATAATATCGCAACACGATATTACTGTTTGTAGTCGAAAATATAAACTTACACGAATAATATCGCAACACGATATTACTGTTGCAGACGGCACTAGAAATTTACACGAATAATATCGTAAGAGACACTACTGATCAGAGCTTAACCTATACTAGTATAGTAAAATGCATTTAGTTAATTTGTAACGAATACCTTGGTACTAATTAAATTTGGTTGAAATAGCAAGATAGCTGAAAAAAATAGCTTCCATATGTGATATAAAAAGTCTCTGATACTTATTTTTTAGTCGAGTTATTAACAAAAATGCTTCTTTTATTTTTCCTGAACATTTTGACTTTTTTGGTTACCGGATTATTCGCGGGGGGGGGTCGGTTTATGTTTTTCAGATCTTTTTGACTACCTACTCTAGACGCTAATATCAATTTGACGCTGACTGTACCTAAGGACATTTTATAACAAAATAAAATAAATGAAATAAAATAAAATTTGAATAGTTATGTTGTTTAGATATAGGTATTACTAGCGGACCCGGCAAACGTTGTTTTGCCATATAAATTTTATTGGACATGAACTTCGTATCACCAAAATCTGCCTGCCATAAATGTCACTTATTAAAAATAGGTAATCCAAAGAGACAAAAACGTCACTGATTACATACTCTTTGACATACCTTTTTTGGAAGCGGCTATGTAGGAAATGACAGTTGTGTAAAGTACGACAGTTTAACGATTTTATTTACAAAATTACCATATTTATATTAAAATCTTCCTGAATAAAAAGTAGCCTATGTTACTCTCCAGCTCTCAAATTATTCCCATACCGAAAATCTCGTCGATCCGCTGCTCCGTTTTGACGTGAAAGACGGACAAACAAACAAACAAACAAACAAATAAACAAACAAACAAACACACTTTCACATAGTATGGATTATGGAAAAGAATTCCCCAAATCTATTTCTTTGTATTGTGTTTTATGTTTTTGCTGAGTAAACAATTTTGTATTTTATATTTCTATTTATTCTAAATAGACTATCGACGATTAATGTCTGCAATAATATTTTAATTTGATTATTCCAAACTCTACCTACTTACCTATGTCTAGGTAGGTACATCACACATACCTAGTCACATACCGTAGGTACCTATAAACGGTTGGTTGGTAGTAGGTATTGATTTTGACTAAATCTGTAATAACACATTATATCAGACGATCGTAACTTAGTACGTCGTCTCGTAGCATATGTAAATTGGAGCAGACGTTAGCCGCAAACATTGGGTGAATTAATGTCTCTTACTTATGTCCCTGGGGGGAACTCAAGGAGGTAGACTGGTTTCAGATTGGCTGTTCGAACCTAAGTGTGCTTAATACCTTTAGTACTTACTTGGGATCTCGAGCACTATCGCTGCAACTTAATACTTTGCTACATAAAACGAGCTTTGCGTTTGGACGCGAATACCTTCCGCGCCACAGATTATTAATTTATTATATGGCTACTAGGGGAAAGGTGTACTAAATGATCCCTCGAGGTAAAATGATTCCCTTCAGTTTCAACGAAAGTACTAGTGCCATCTTTGCGATTTGTTGGCTAACGTCTTCCCTGTACTCCACTCCACCAATAAAGTGTCATGGCGGTGTGAGTACCTACAGTGAGTCGATTTTAGCCTATTGCAAAAAATTTAAAATATCTGTCTTCGATCTAAGATAAGCCTGCAATCAAAGATAAATTGTTAAAATTCTTTTGTGGATATGTGAATAAAAGTTTTCCTGGTAGTTTTTATTGATATTCAGTAATATTTGAAACTCGTTTTGATCTCACCAAGATAATGTTTTGTGGTCATACTTCGACAACTTTTGTAAATTTAACATTCGGGGGTAAATCGATCCCCTTTCGTGGGTATAAAACGATCCCAGGAATAACTTTACCATACTTGAAAAACAATTTAAAATTAGTCATGTCTTTTTTTGTATTCCTATCTATTTGTACTTTTTACAGATCATGCCACGTACATTATCAAAGAAAAACCTACCGACAAAACTGTGAGTGAGTTTTCTGTGCGACAAGACAGTTTTCTGTACCTGTAATGGTGCTAAAAACAAAAACGCAGTTGGTGCAGTTAAGACTTTGGGCAGTAAGCAAACGGTGTTTACACCTGCATGAGAGAGAACTCGTTGAGCACATAAAATAATAGGTCTTTACCTATGAAATTGCCGTTTTGTATGGAGATTTCTGTAATTATTTTTTTTCCATACTAACGTTTTTGTTATTATTTAACGACTAATATTATGTAAATTTAAAAAATTTTACACACGTATTTATGGATATTTTAACTACTAAATGACACATTCGTTAAGAGAAAAAAATTTTTTTTTCACTAAGTTACAACTAATAAAGTACGAAATTCTGGAAACAAAAAAAGTCGTAACTTTCGGAATAAGTTTTTTCTATGTAAATAATCAAATATCGTGGTTATTAAATTATCAAAAGTTGCTCGATACGGTCTTAATGTAACGCAATATTAAAGAAATTATATATTTCTAATATTATAAAAGTTGTTAAGTTATATGTACAAAAGAAAAAAACGGCAATTTCATATGTAAAGACCTATTATATTGAACCAAAAATGTATGGGTTAACCAAACAAGAGAGTATGGGATCGTTTTAGACACCCAGGTGTACAAAACGATCTTTTAGTAGAGGTTTGGAAAATCTCTAATAAATCTTAAGATATTAAATCAATCTGCAATAATGGCACGCCAGTTTATCAACACTTAAATGCCTTACCCAAAACCTTTGGACACCTTTCCCCTACAATTTTGGACACCTTTCCCCTACTTCTAGTACCTATTAGGGTCAGGCCGTAGATTTTGCCACATTCGAGGGTACAAAAGTCTCCGCCTCATGTAATTTTAAATATAGTACTCTTAGAAATGTCTCAATTTTATCATCGTGTTTCCTAAGAAATAGCAAACCAAGGCAGATATAGATATTTGGATAAGTTTATATATTTGGAAAACTATTTGACATTTCCCTCCCAAAAGTGACGGATTTTTTATAAAAACCGCGAATCCGCATTGGTAGGTGTACAGCTTAAACATCGATAAAATTATCATTTTTTAACTTATTGATGAGCTGTTTGATTTGACGTTATAAAATAATAATAAGGTTGCCATTCCTTTAATATCTTTGCGTCTTTCCTAAGAAAAAAGATAAGTTTTCGGCAATAAGATTTTTTTTTGAAAAACCATTTCTTATTGCGTAACCATTTTCACCCATTTTATGGTTTTAAAACATTTATTAAGATTTTGTTTGAGTGCTGGCATCACCAAAGTATCGTATTCTATGGTCAATGCAGCGTTGACGACCATATTTTTTGGCATTTCGGTGTCAACTCCGATCAAAGTGAAAAGTGTCGCCTACTTTGCAGAGTGCATTTTTTGAGATTTCAAGGTAAGTTTTTGATTAAAACTTATAATTTTTGTTGCGCATGGTTTAATTAGATGTGTGTGATCTGTATATGTTAAACTAGCCTTGTAAAATAGTATATTTTAAGAGTTATAATCGATTTCATTTGCGCCTCGGTTCCGCAAAACTGTCTTTATGTCACTTTGCGATACCGGTTGCGTAGAAATTGCGCCACTTATTTTACGCTATTGAATAATAGTGCATGCACACAAGGTTTTCAAGTTTTTTTACCCGACTACGGCAAAGCAAAAAAAAGGAGGGTTATGAGTTTGACCGGTATGTATGTATGTATGTATGTTTGTATGTATGTTCATCTGTTCCCGCATAAGTTCTAAACTGCTGATCATATATTCACAATTGAGGTATCGTTGGAAGCGTCTTGATTGTCTGCTGGTTATAGGCTATGTCACGTCACATGAAATTGAATATGGCGCCCTCTAGACGACATAAAGTTGTGAACTAAAAAACTTTTTTTTGAGAAGAATATCGTGTTTGGTATCAAATTAAAGCTCTTGGTGAGCTCGTTTCAAAAATATATATTTTATTAGTTGTTGCTTGCGGCTTTGCTTGCATAAATCGAATTTATACTTTATCACGAAATTCATCATCATCATATTATCGCCGAACGACGCCCACTGCTAGGCATATCCCTCCCCCAAGGAACTCGACAACAATCGATCATGCGCTGCCCGCATCCAGCGGCTTCTCGCGACTTTGACCAGATCGTCGGTCCACCTTGTAGTGGGCCTGCCCACGGAACCGGTACGCGATCGCTATTCGAGAACCTTTCCGCCTCAACGGCCATCGTTTCTCCGCGCTATCTGTTCCGCCCACTGCCACTTCAACGGTACAATCCTTCGAGCGATGTCGGTGGTTTTAGTTCGCCTGTGGATCTCATCGTTTCTGATTCGATCGAGCAAGGAAATACCAAGCATCGCTCTCTCCATTGCTCGCTAGGTGACTTTGAGCCTTCTTTTGAGACCCATAGTAAAAGACCACGTCTCACTTCCATAGGCCAGTAAGCCAGTAATGACTGACAACACACACTGGTCAAAGACTTTCGTCTTGAGACATGGAGGTATTTCGGACGCGAATATATACCGGAGCTTCCCGAACACTGCCTATCCGAGCTGAATTCGTCGCGAGATCTCTTTCTCGGAGTTGGACTTACTAACTGGACCGTTTTCCCTAGGTAAACAAAGTGGTCAACAACTTCGAGCGTAATGTTCCCAACGACTGGAGCGGGTGAAACATGGCCCATGGGTATTGGATATGATTTTCGTCTTATCCATGTTCATCTTTAGACCCGCTCTTTGAGAAGCATTACTGAGATCTTCGAGCATTAAGTTCAGGTCTTCCAAGGTCTCAGCCATAAGAACTACATCATCGGCAAACCGTATGTGTGTTAGGTGCTCGCCATTGATGTTGATGCCGCATCCTTTCCAATCTAGAAGCTTAAAAATATCCGCCAACGCAGTTGTGAACAGTTTCGGACAGATGACGACGTCTCCCTGTCTCACACCTCGCTGTAGTTGGATAGGATTACAGCTCAGGTTCTGTAATCGGATTGACATGGTGGCGTTTTGGTATAAGTACCTGAGCACATAGATGTACCTGTGGTCTACTTGGCACCTCTGGAGAGACTGCAGCACCGCCCAGCTCTCAATAGTATCAAAAGTTCGGTTTTCTGTATAACTAGCCGCAGCGTATGAATGTGTTCTTTGGTGCTATTAATTAGCCTTTCCACAACCCGGCTTGTTCGGGAGGTTGGAAGTCGTCGAACATCTTATAGATATAGCTCAGAAACGTGATGGGTCTGTGGTTCTTCAAAAGAGTCCTATCACCCATCTTGAAAAACGCTTCTGCCCCATGCCTTAAGCGTTTTGCCCTCGAGGATGATTGAATTGAAAAGCTTTAAGTATCGCCTTTCCGCCCGCTCTCAGAAGCCCGCCCGCCGCCTTGTTGTTTTTAAGCTGCTTGAGAGCAATTTTTTTTAATTTGAGCCGGTATTGGTCGGAGCGTGGATTTTATCAACCGCGATCTTTCAAGCTTAACATTGATATTCAATGTGCCTCTGACCATACGGTGATCGCTTACTGTCTTAACATCGGTGATCACACTGACATCATTGAGGATGTGCTTCTTGGTCGACATGTTAAATCGATCTCGTTATTGACTGTACCGTCCGGGCTGATCCAGGTCCATTTGCCGGTTACGGGCTTCCTGAAGAAGGAGTTCATTATAAAGAGGTTCTCCGTCTCCATGAAGTCTGCCAACATCTGGCCGCTATCGTTCCATTGCCCAAATCCAAATTGCCCCACTCTTAACTCATCACTGCAACGTTGCCCCAACTTAGCATTGAAATCTCCCATCACAACCGTGTTGTGGGTTTTATAGCTATGCATGGGTTTCGAAACCTCCTCATACATAGACTCCACTTCGTCATCGCCATGTGTCGAGGTCGGAGCGTATACATTTAGCGAATACCGTTTCGATATTCTGAATATCGGGTACGCTACCCGGCTCGACACGCTTCCGATGGTGATCACGTTGTTGACTAGGGACTTGTGGAATGTGGACAACACCTAGGGACTGTTGTTCGCCCTCCCGGTGGTAAAGTAAGTTACCGGATTGCAGGATAAGCAAGTTCTCTTCGGACTTCAGATAATCCAATGATGTCCCAGTGTAACTTACTAAACCTCTTCCAACTCTATGAGCTTCGAGACAGTCCGCAATATGCTCGTGTTGTAGGTTGCCAGGTCAAATCGTCTGTGTTGGTAGCCTGGTCTTAGCCGGGGATTCTCAGCACCCCCTGCCCCGCCGTTACCATAGCCGCTAGTAGATAGGAATAGCGGGGCCGCAGTGGACTGGGGGCTGATTGATTTGGTGTAAAACCCTTTGGGGGGGGGGGGGGGGGGGGGTTACCATAATCGCCACGCTTGGCCTGCCAAGTGTTGGCGATCGCAGTATGTCCTGCTGTTCGCGAAGCCTATTGGGCTTGGCGGGAGGGCTGAGCGCGGCGAGAGACAGACCTTGTCTGCCAGAGTCCAACATACCGTTAGCGGTATACGAAAAGACTGTATCTGCCCTCACTATAAACAAAAAAAAAAGTATGTCCTGCTGTGACATGGAGGCGCTGCTGCCCCTCTCTTGATGGCAGTTTTCCCTCTGTCGCCTCTTAGTAATAGGTAATAGGTAGTGCTATTATTTTTATGTGCCGGCACTACACAGCGCAAAATTATGACCCCAAAATAATGTAAATAAAAATTAAGTTCAAAAACTAAAACCCGACTACTGAAAAATCACGCTCTAAAAAGTATGAAACAAGAAAATATTCTCATCTGAAATTGCCGTGGTCGTATGCCCACGACTATATAATATAACAAAACAATATTTTCATTCTAGGGAAAATTGGCATACGACCACGGCAATTTCAGATGAGAATATTTTCTTGTTTCATACTTTTTAGAGCGTGATTTTTCAGTAGTCGGGTTTTAGTTTTTGAACTTAATTTTTATATTATTTTGAAATTACTTTTAGCTGTAATTCCGCTAAAAACATGACTAGCATTACTATTAATTGATTTGTTAGCTTTTATTAATATTCTATAAGTACAGGGTGTTCGGCAGAACGTTAAACATACGAAAATAGGGGTAGGTGCTGTGGTCTGCTACCTAACCAGCCTCAAAGATTTTACCTAGGTTCAAAGTTTTTTTTTATTTTGTATTTTATAAGTTTTGGAATTTCGTCACTTTCATACTAACTTTTAAACCCATGTAACTTTTTTTTTATTTTTTTATTTTTGGCATCCTAATGGTTGGCAGGTCCTTTTAAAAGTGATACTTCAAGCAGGTTGTTGGTAGAGTTAAAGTAATGGACTGAAACATTGAAAAGAGTTGAAATAAATTTTAAAGTTTTATTATATTTATATAATTAATAATGAATAATACCAAATACCTCCATCTAACAAATTAAATGTATTTTTTTTGTAAATTGAACAAATCAGACATAGGTACTTACTAGTTTTTGTCATCCTGTTTAACTTTTCATTGTGCGCAATATATAAAAAAGAATAACTCATAGGTACATTATTGTTAATTATTAATTAAACATACTTACATACCAACATCGTGTTTCTTTTTCTAGTTTGATGCAATACCTCTTGTTAGTACATGTTTGTTAAATAAAATCACATTAATGTACGTGCTCCTTAATAATTTTGCGCTACCATTTTGCACCACTTTGTGCGACCGACTCGTAGAAAATTTTGCGTCACCATTGCGCTATTTGTGGCAAAATCTACGGCCTGACCCATTAGGTAGTAAGTATTATATTATCTGTCTTACTAGCAATAAGCTTTTTGTACTTGTACACTTTTAACACTCTATTTTAATGTCTTTTGTTTTTTGCCTCCTTGGTAGGTATACCTAATATCTCATAGGTAGGTACATTCCTTTTGGGCTTTTATTTTATTTTATTTATTATTATAAGGCACGGCTACAGAGAACAAATCAACAGTTACAAATAAAAAAAACATGGCTTAGAAGGACAATGCTAAATCTGAGCTCCGATGACAGCCGAGGTCGAGCCTCAGATCATATGTATTATATGATCTGAGGGTCGAGCGGTCATTTAAATCACAGTGTAGGTAAGTTAAAAGGAGTCCTTTTACATACTACATTTACTTATTCTCAAATCTCGGTATAAAGGATCATTATGTGGCGCGAGTGAGTGAGCGCAAACATTTACGGCAATGCGAACGCAAGAAGACTGTAGCAGCGCCATTAGGCCTTAATTTATATTTATTTTTTTATATATTGGGGTATCAATAGCAAAAGCACAACGGGGTAGCAATAAGCCTTTATCACACCTGTAGGTCTAGCACAACTTGAGCGCGACTCGATTGAGAAAGAGTTGCGGGCACTTTCAACCATCAGATCGCTCGTAGATACACGTGCCGATTGGTTGGAAGGAACGCGACAAAGTGTCGCGCCAAGTTCTGCTAGCCCTGCTGATGTTAAGTGGTGATAAGGCTGAAGGAGGACCACTACTCCCGGAAATCTCAATCATTGAGGAACTCTACTCCCGGAAATCTCAATCATTGAGGAACTGGCTATCTTATCTCCAACTGCCGGAACACAATAATGCTAAAAACATTATTGTTATTGCGTCAGACTTAGATAAGGTGGTAGCTAGCCAGGCGGACTTTAAACCATTTCTACCAACAACCAACCCGAATACAATATGTACTCCCACTGGGAATCGAAAACGGGACCTTTGGCTCTGATACCGGTAGAGTGTACCACTAGACCAGAGGCGGTTAAATGTAAATAATATTCCCTACAAAAATGAAACAAACACATTAGTTGTATTAGGCCTTTATTAACTACTTCTCTAACATTTGTTGTTTACTAAATTAAGTTACATAAAACAAAATGACGTTGTATCGGTTGATCAATGATCGAAAGACAAATCATGTAGGTATTGTGAAGTACTTAACACTCAAACTACGATTGATAAGTTATGTAAATAAATTAATACAAATATATAAAAATGTGATAAAGAGCGACTTCAATGGTTTTTCTGATAGCTATTATAATCCAATTTTAAATAAATAAATCCAAATTTAAACAAAAAAGAACTAAAGTAAATCGATTTCAAAGGTACCTAGATAATTTTATTGATTTTTTAATAAATAAGTATATTCTTTTTTCATATTTGTAATTTTACATTCATGATTAATGAAAATAAAGTCGCTTCAAAGTGAATCGCAAAATGAAAAACAATTATCTTAAATAATATTTACATAACATTTGTAGTCCCTTCTAATAAGGGCAACTGTTTTCAATAGCGATATCTACATGAATATGAATAATGTTTTCAAAGACGTCATTTTAAAACAACAAACCCTTATTTCACAACTTCTTGGAAGCACAAAATTAAAGTTTTAACGCCTATTCCTAGTTTTAAACTAAATTCTATGTAACGCACAAGCCTGAGATTCCTTCACAGTTTATTTGTTGTGAAGCTGTTGCGTTTATTACAAAATATTCTACAAATTGTAAGAGGCAGCGCGCACTTGTGATCTTTAGTCGGACGATAGTAATGATCGTTCTGGGATTCAGTATGGAGTTCGGTCGATTTTTAATCATCAAATGCGCGAACTGCCATATAACCGCCTGGCCACGGGACAGCGCGGCGGCGGCTGCGACGAGCGAATTACGCATCAGTTGGCGCGTTTCATTGACTAATTTGATTAGACGTCTGGCGCGAGCGCACAATGATTGCGCAATTCGCTGGTCGCCGCCGCCGCCGCCGCGTTTTCCCGTGGCCAGGCGGTAAATCCGTAATGAATCCCAGAACGATCAAACTATCGCTCAATTAAATATCACAAATGCGCGCTGGTTCTAAGGCCGGTCTTACATAACGATACTTATAGACGAGACGAAGAGTATCTCACATACATTTGTAGTGACTCGCACACTACTATACTGGTATCAGACATGTTTCACAATACAAATGACTCGTCTCTGCGACAGGCGTCGGATACCAGCTGTCTGTGAAGAGGACCATCCACTATCAGTCCGCCAGGAGGCTGCCTGCAGTCCCCGATCGAACAGGCCACCTGACATTCGGTTTTTGTATGTAAAACTTTGAGTGTGTGACCGATTGCAGCCAACTGACAGGCCGTTGCCTTATAGTCTGTGTACTGATAGTCTGTGAGGCCCTTAAGTTTTGTAATATACGAACGGGCAACGTTTGAACCATAAACTTATTATACTTACCCCTAGTATAAATAAGTTTATGGTTTGAACCAAGTTGTGGCTACATAAATAGGTATATAAATGTTAATTGAAACTAGAAGAAAATTAGAAGCAAAATATATACAGGCTTGTACTTAAACGATTGAGTATTGTATTACGTATTTTATTGTAGTATACCAATTATGACAAAATATAGTAATTATATAAAAATACATAATATGAAAGGCTGATAATGATGATGATGATGAAGGGATGTTATGTTTTTTATTGACTTGATCATGTGACTTCTTCTAATTATATAAGTATTAGAAAATAGAAAAAATCCACCCGTCTCACAACTAGCTTCGATGGGACTCTGGTCGTGGATTCGAGTCCCATCGGAGCTAGTTGCGAGATGGGTCGATTTTTTTATAAGTACTATTTCATTTCAATATTTTTGCAATTGTAAGGAGTGCTGCAAAATTGTTTCAAAGAAATGGGAATCTAATGATCTTATTTATAGGAAAAGAGAGGACACAATGCAAGTGTGGCTTTTATAAACAATTTTAAAAACGTTCTTTAATTCAATTTATGTAAGTAATATTACTTATGTATAATGTTTAAAAAAAATCAATGCATTTCTTTTTTCATTTCGAATATATGAACGACAGTCAAAATATGAGAGCTGCCTTTTTGATTAAAGTGTAATCGAATTTCGTTCGAACATTAATGATTTTTACAAACGTAACAAACATTATTATTTTAATTTCTAATACTTGATAAAATATAAAAAAACAGTACCTAACTTTCACACATAGCAGTTATATAATAACCGTATACTTACATAAATATATATTTCTTATTAATAATACAACTTACAAAATAGATTTTTTCCAGAAATTATCTTAAATATAACTATGGAGGACTATTTTGGTTAAATGATAAACGTAAGCGTTTAATAAATTGGTGGTCATATGGCACAACTACATAAATAACAATTTATTATTTTTCTCTATAACTTATATCAAAATATCGGGGACAAAATAACGAGTTTTATGTCAATATATAAGTAGTATTAATAATGTAGAACATCCTAATTTTAATGTAAATAATAAACTAATTATTAATCATTATTTTTTTATTATGGTACTTACCTATATAACTTTACTAGCTGACCCGGCAAACGTTGTTTTGCCATATAAATTATAGTTTTATACACCAAAAGTTGCCTAGACCAGACAACAGATAGCGCTAGTTACACATTACCAATAAAGGGGCCCAAGATTGGTCTCTATTTCCTACATATAAAAATTACTCTGTGAAGTAGAGTGAGTGTCAGATAACTCTGCGCGCATGCGCGACTGGGGCATTTTTGGCGTTAGTTACAGTTCATTTTTATTCTAAGCTTATGGAAAAGATTAGTATTCGATTTTGACCGCGCAGACGTCAGTGATTACATACTCTTTGGAAACGGTAATGGAAGAAATGACAGTTTTGTATCGAAGGTACGACATTTAAACGATTTTTCATAGAAAATTACAATTTTTACTCAATTTTCCGGAATAATAAGTAGCCTATGTTATTCTCCAGCTCCCAAACTACCCCCTTACCAAATATTACGTCGATCCATTGCTCCGTTTTGACGTGAAAGAAGGACAAACAAACAAACAAACAAACAAATAAACAAACAAACAAACACACTTTCACATTTATAATATTAGTATGGATATGTGGTTGAAATAACCGTTGGGAATTTTAGAACACAACGGTTGTAATATTTTTTACTATCGCAGAAGAATTTCTAAAACCAAAGCTTTTTTATGGTTTGGGTTAAGTTAGATTTTTTTATAACTATTATTATTATTATTAAACTTGCGTTGTTTGAACTAGGCTTAATGGTTTAATCCCGTGTGCGTGTTTTGTTTTTTTACAAATAATCGTGGTGTAAAGTTTCACCAGGGGCCTATTTCTCAAAAGCTTGTAACTTGTAATACAAGCGGATGTCACTTTTTGACAGATATTGTTAGAAAGGGACTTCCACTTGTATTACAAGCTACAAGCTTTTGAGAAATAGGCCCCAGGTGTAAATCTGTTGTTGTCACATATGTTGTCTAAAATGATGACAATGACAGAGACAACAACAGATTTACACCAGGTGTAACTTTACACCACGTTTAATAGTAAGGGGGTATATTATTATTTGCTACATATATCTCTTTGTGATTATGAATATATATAAAATACGTATGTAAGTAAATACATGAATATATTTGCACACTATGAATATTTTAACAATCCTGGATTAAATCAGTTAAAGCATTTTGAAAAGGCACTTCATATCACAATCACAATATTAGCACCTCAAACGCGTAACAAACAATATTAATACATTTTAAAAATAAACTTATTATGCTCTCTTTGAGAAAGTAAATTATTTACATAGACTAGTATCAAGAATCGATATTTACAAGTAGGGTGTATTTAAACTATGGTATATTAAACAAAAATAAAAAGTATGATAATTTTACGCGTTCTATGAGACGCATTATCATTTTAACCTAGTTCAAAAACCCCTTTACATTAAAGTAATTTAAATGTCATTATAACTTTACTACTCTTAACATTGACATAGAAACTTTCTACAACTACCGATAGCTTAAAATCATTATTATTTTTGTTGTATGTTGTGACCAGAGATCGGATAAGGTAGGTATCTATAGCTATTTTGTGTACTTTGAGTTCCGCCATTTGTTTTAAAGTTAGATGGCCTTTCAATTGACATAAAAATCATCACGGAGATACAAATAAAAAGTGAGCATGTTTCTATGAAGATTGTGGGTCAGGTCAGCCAAGTCAACAATGACATGACAATAGTCACATAATAGTGGGGACCGAAGGGCAGCCCAATACTTAAAAAGAAACCAGAGCAATTTCACAATTTTGCGCTGTTGTATGGAGGTTGGCTCGAAGAGCGCTACGACTGACTGCCCGATTTCGCTGCGCGGTATTATTACCATATTTAATTTAAATACTGAAGGTAACAAATATTACTTATTTTGATGTGTTCCTAAATGATGTACTTAAGTTTAATTTTGTCTAAATATTATCTCATAGTTTCTTAGTTTTGTAAGAAAAATAAGAATTTTATAATTGTACTTATTTCAATAATTTTCGTAACTTTGAAATTTATTTCAGATTAGCGGTGTTGCTTAGGAATAAAAAGTTGCATTATGATTCAGCAAGAACGTTTCAAGATTCTTTTTAAGTTTTTAGAGTTTACTGAGAATTAGGACTTCAAAGTATTTATTTGGAGCGTTTACCCATGGGCCTGATGAAAAGGTTAATAATTTTGTACACACAATATAAATCAAAATTCCGATGCGCTATTGTCTGACAACAAATACTGATTTATTTATATTCCATTAGAAAAAATAAATAATTGCATCCAATATTGAGATTAACGACGACAAAAACTTACACTTTCGCAGATTTCAACAGAATTTTGTGAAATGGATCTATCTTAAGTCGAAATCCTGTAGAATGCCCATATTAACATAACGTTTGCGGTCAATGAACCTAAACAGCTCTAAGTACCTATTCCGATCTCTGAATTATATTATATTATGAGAAATAATTAAAACATTAAAATGTCAATATCTAGAGTTCAAATTATAATGAACTATGGGTGACACACTCAAAGGCTCAAGCAATTATTTATAGCGATTATGAAAAGCAAACCACAAAAACAAACGGATAGGTAGTGATAACTCCAAAAATTGTGATAAGTTTTATCACTACAGCCTGTGATACTTATACAACGTGTTAATGCAATAACCGAAAAGCTCACCCCAACTAATTTATTTTAATGTAAATTGAATAACATTGATAAAAAAAAAATTTAAAGCATCATCCAAGATATTTGTGCTCATAGGTCTCCGTCAGATTTTAAGCTTTACAATGACGTAAAAAAACACGTGAAGGTTCGCGCGCGTATAGAATGAATAGGCAGTAGACACAAACATTTTTAGAAGCGGCAAAAAATTATTGCAATTTTTATGAAATGTTGAACCCCTATCAAAAATATAAGGTCCTTAAATAGTGCACATAATTTTAAAGGCTCAATGTACTCATGCATACAAACAACATTTTGATCTATTCGAATTAAAATTTTATATGGAACAGCTGATTTTTTTTCGCGATTTCAATATTGGTACCATAGTAAAAGTTGTTTGTATGCATGAGTACATTGACCCCTTAAAACTATGTGCACTATTTAAGAAGGACCTTATATGTGGAATCGATTCTTCTCTCGGCCTGAGCAAAATATTTTCTCAGTTTCGCTAAAAGTATTAACACGTTATATTTTGATACAGTAGATCAATAAAAATAAGTTACTCTAGAAATTTCCATGGCTCCGATCAACAATACCACGTTACTTCAATTTAGCATGGGTCCTATGACTAGGGTTGCCAGGTGTCCGGCTTTAGCGGACATGGCTTGGCTTTTTACGGTCATGTCCGGCCAAATATCTACGTGTCCGGCCCGTCCGGCTTTTGTTAGGCTTTTTTGCCCCGTGGTGCGTGCGGCGTGATTTTTGCGTTTTATCATTAGTGAAAGTTATTAGTGCTATTATACTTTAAGTACCTCCTATATAATACGATTTTGTTTTTAAATGACTAAATATTATGCATATTTAGTCATGTTATCTGGAACTGGAATATGATCACATCCCATTTCTTATTACATTAAACCCGGTTCCCATTTCTTAGAATCGATCCTACCTAGCTGTACTTCCAAATACCCGGGTTTTCGAGAAGAGGTGGCGTTGGTAAGAGCGCTTGTTGTACACGTCCGTTTCTACACCGGAAACTGAACGTGTTTTTACCGGATTCGCGGTGGTGTAGGTATGGTTTAAAGAGTGTGTTACGCCGAAACCACCACCGTGAATCGGGTGAAAACACGGTCCATTATCTGGTGAAAAAAACGGACGTGTACAAGCGCTCTAAGTCCGGCTTTAAAATAGTGTGTTTTACCCAAACACCATGTCCGGCTTTTAGGGCAAAATGTCCGGCCTAATACAGCGCTGAGTCCGGTTTTTTTATTTTAGGACCTGGCAACCCTACCTATGACAGCTCATTTGTGCAAAGCAAAAAGTTCTTTATGTTATTGGAATAAAACTCAAAAGCAGGGTACTCACTTAGAGGCGTAACGCGTAACCTATCTGATACTGTCACAAGTGAGAACGTAGGATCGTGCCTGTAGCGACGTACACTTGACATAGTATCAGATAAGTTACGCGTTACACCTCGAAGTGAGTACCCTGCTCAAGAAAATCAGCGTTAGACATTTTTATGCAGCTTATGCTAGAATATTAGACCCCATCCCTTGTTCATAAACAACATTTTACTTTGCACGAAAATGAGCTGCCATAGGACTCGTGCTACATTGAACCAAGTATAGATAAGAGTGTCAAAACGGCCGAGCGAATGCTCTTTAAAGGTGCGCTCTTATTGCTCATCGCGTCCTGTCATTCATGATGTAAGATGTTAACATTCGAAACCTTTATATCCCCGTTTATAAAAAGTCAATCGTTGCTATAATTGTATTGTTTTAGTTTGTGAGGCGTTAGTTATAAGTGGTATTGTTGAGTGGCATACGGCTAAAATATACTGGATGGTTTACAAAAGAAACTTATTTAAACTGAACTACTTTACCGTACCGGACGACGTTCCTTGGGCGGGCCCCAAGGTGGACCGACGATCAAGTCAAGGTCGCGGGAAGCCGCTGTATGTAGGCAGCGCAGGACTGATCGTTATGGGGATCCTTGGGGGAGGCCTATACCCAGCAGTGGGCGTCGTTCGGCTGACATGATGATGATGAAGACTTTACTATTACGAAAATTAATCCCACACTAAAACAATTATCACTCTTTTTATTAGTATGTATTATTATTGATACAACAAAAGGTATTGCTATGACATTGCTTTCAATTCTATACCAGTATTACAACCCTACTCCATTCATTACTGGCCCTATACCATCACCTGTTATCGCAACGCAATATTAAAGTAATTACGATTAAGAGACGGAGCTAAACACAGCGTAAAGCGCCATCACTTTCACAATCTTAATTTGACATTGCTCTAACAGTAAGGCCCCAGTTTTTAAAGCACTGGATTTTAGTCTTTAAATCAATGGAGATAAGGTTGATTTGCTTTCCGATTTGAGCTCTTCATTGCAGAGTGCACCACCCGCGCAATAGTCAAGGGTTGTCAACCCCATTTTCGGGAAACAGCTCAGGGTCCTCATCTCCGTTTAGTTGTTGGTCTCTAATGACTATGGTGGGATTGTTGGAGCAAGAGGAATTGTTCGAGGTTGTTCTTTGCGTTGTTTTACAACGCTGGCACTCGACGACAACTATGGAGTTGGTGTCCATGTCTGTTTCTGTACTGCTCGCTCTACGAAGATGGGTGATGCTGTTCAGACGGTGGTCCAGAATGGCGCGCCATAAACGGAGTTCTACGCCACCCCTAGGAATGAGACGATTGGATTAAATATCGGTATAACCTAACTAATGCAACTCGGCTAAACATGACGATAAACAACAAATCGTGAAAATTACTGGTTTTTGTAAAGGTATCGGTTCGAACCGGACGTCGGACGACAACTGCAAGCGACACGAGACGCCGCGCGATACTAGTTTCTATCCATTTTGTATGAAATCGAGCGTCGACGCTTGCAGCTGTTTTCGTCCGACGCCCGGTTCGAACCGATACCTTAACGCTTAATTTAGTTTTGCTTCCTATAGTTTTGTAATAAAAACAATAAAATAATAAAAACAATTGACTTATTAGCATTTTAGATTATCACATTTCGTTCGTTCTAAGGATTCTAGCCGCTTCACATAAGTATTTGAATATTATTCCGAGGGTTAAGATATTACTAAAGGCAATCGATACAAAAATTCGCGATAAAAATTGGTTGTCTGTAAAGTCGGTTTACGGACGATAATTTTACGTGATAACAATATGCCGCTGTCTCTCTTCTACTCGGACGCATCGGCCGATGAGTGGAAGAGAGAAAGATGCGTGACAAGCCGAACGCTTAGGCCGATCGTGCCTCTGCGATAGCTCTCGCTTGCACGCGGAACGTGACACTTTATCGTGAATGCAGCCAGCGTTCATCGATTTATAAGGCGTTATCACGTCAAAAACTAGTCAGTAACTTACTTCAAGTTGAGCCTTGTGATGTCTTCCCTCTGCGCGTGCCGTAGCAAGTCATTCAAAGTGAAGTCGTTCGCAGCAAGAGCCTTCACAGCCGAGTCGGGGACTCCTTTCCGGGACGCCCATTCCCGAATCGCATTGTATTGTTCCTCGTCTATTTCTTCGACGACTTTTTCTTGTCTGTGGGATGAGAATGCTTTACTCAAACTGTAATATAATATGTTTTATTTAAAAGAATGAGCCGTTTTCTGGGGACGTTTAACAAAAATATCACTAGATGGCGTTTTATAGTTTCATACTGACTTGTCAAAATTCTATGCTTTGTTTTTATGAAGGCAGGCAAAAGTCATAAGACTATGCAGCCATTTCTTCATTTATTTATTTTCACAACCACACACAATCATATCTAGGATCAATAAAAACCAAAAATATTGTGGTTTGGTAGAGTGCGCGCCAGATAAGTCTGCGCGCGGTTGAAATCGAATACTAATCTTTTATGCTTAACCTTAGAACAAATAGGTAAATGTACTGTAACTGGCGCCAAAAATGCCCCAGTCACGCGCAGATTTATCTGAAGCTTAGCGAGCAGAGCTGAATTTAATCGAAGAAATTCGTCTGACGAGCAAATCGCGCGGTCGACTCGTTTCGGCGCGCCGCGCCTCTACTGGACGCAGCTTATAGAAGTTGTATAGCAGGCGACTTTCTTCGATTAGGTTCGGCTCTGCCCTTGTACCGGCTTAAAAATATGGATATGGACATGCGCTTCATTTAACATTTGAAGCCCATATTTTGTCCTTATATGGGCATAATATGAGCTTCCAATGTCATACCCATATCCATATCAATATTTTTTAGCCGGTAGTCCCCTGCTCGGCGCGCCTAGTCAACGCTAAGTTTTACGTAGATTTTAAATAAATTTTTCACTTCTCATGCTCGTAAAGTTCGTTTTTATGCTGGGTATAGGCTGCATAAAATCGCTTTTTCACACTTATGCTCTGAAATGTTAATATTATATTTGAGAAAAGAATGCAGTACGTGGCACTTTTCCGAGGTAAACATTCTAAATTTGAAAATCACTGCAGTAATGAATTTCAGTACTTACTTACTGCACTAAAATCAGTGCAGTAAGTAAGTACTGAAATTCATTACTGCAGTGATTTTCAAATTTAGAATGTTTACCTCGGAAAAGGTACATATACCCAAAGATATTATTACCAACTTTTTTTCTTTCGTTATTCCTGTGTATAAAAACAGAAAAAGCAAAGGGACATTTGCACCATACAGCCACATAATTATTATTATTATATAGGTAATTATTATATCATAATTAGGTTAACTTTTTTTTTAAATACGGTGCGCACAGAGTACCTATATTACTTCGTATTGTACCACAAGCGCTATGTACCCTTAGCAGGAACATCAATCGAAAAAACAAAATGAGATTTATCATAGACAAAATATCCTTTATAATGGAAGTATTACCTAAATAATACTTCCATGTTTACGAGTAATTTTGTATGGGAAATATGTACAGCGCCATCTACTGCCCAGAAGCGGGTATTGAAGTTGCGCATTTTAGTAGCAAGTAGTAAGTATCAATAGGCTGTATGACCGTTCCACATGGCCTCACAAGCCAATATAAAAAAAACGGCGGGAATTATTTTCAGCGGTTGATTTGATATCAATACAGTTTTTATTGTGTAATAAATTATCAAAATGAGTTCTGCCAATGAAACATATACAGACATTGTATGTACCTACTCCACCAAATTTGAGAGCAGAAGCAAAATTAATAACAGAAAACATACTGCCAGCAAAATCAAAAGAAAGATACCTATATGAAAACCTACGATCTGATTTGGAAAAGAGAAAAAAAGGCGCATACGTTTTCGGAATCTGTGTTGTTGGCGTATTATAATGATACATCCTTAAAATAATATTATTATGGGCGATTTATACATAAGTGTGCCCGGAAAAACAATAACATATAGGTACATAATTGCCCGAACAGTGTTGTCATAGTCTTAATAAATTTTATTTAGTTAAACACTTTTTTTTGTATTTCCTCGCATTTCTTGAGAAAAGCACTATACAAGCCTTGTACGGTAAGCAAATTACCTTGCCTCGAATGATTAAAGCCCTCGCCTGCGGCTCGTGCTTCAAACCATCCTCGACAATGTAATTTCTTACTTACCTGTCCTCGGCTGTAATGTACTATTTATGCTCTAGTGCATAAAGTAAAATCTTCGTCTAAGTCTCAGACTCTAAGACAAAGGTCGTCAGGTAAACAGTCACACACGCAATTAAACTTCGTTAAATAAACTTGTTGTTTCATTCTGTTTCTTAAATTTTGTACATAATCCATGTTAAATTACTAAATTAATAAAACTAGGCAAAATTAATGAGTTTTCTAAGAAATAAGTATTTCAAGTGCATTATGGACTACGATCTATGCTAAAGTCACCATGCTGCCACTGCCACATATAAAAAAAGAAAAAGAAAGTCTTCCCGCCAATATGGCGAAGTCTGTACTTTTTGCAATATTGTTATTTATTTTCCTCACACTCGAAGTGAAAAGCAGAGTGTATAACTCATTCATAAAACCCATTTTACCCTCGAATTGACTATCCACCCTCGCCTACGGCTCGGATGGATATATACGTCTCGGGTAAAATGGTACGTTTTATGCACTTGTTGTACAATCTACTATTCTTCCATAAATAAATCTATATATATAAAAATGAATCCCTATTTCCCTTGGTCACGACATCACGCGTGAACGGCTGGACCGATTTGGCTAATTTTGGTCTTGAAATGTTCGTGGAATAGTGTAGGCAATGAACAGATTCTTTGTATGGAGACCCATACATTAATTCCTCAGTCGATGAAACTTTGCTGGGTTATAAAATAGCATGAGCCATAAACTTTTAAATGCTTATCCAAAAAAATACTCAAACGGAAGTTAGGTATTTATACCTAAATATACAAATATGTTTATATATTGAACCGAGTAATTTCTCAACCCAAATTTATTTTACCAAATGAGTTATTTATACTAGTATGTGATACTTGATAAAAATCCAAAACTTTTTTCAAACATGAGTACTGCTTTTGAATGATAATTCCTTTTTTGACTCTCATTTTCATTGGAAAATTGCTCCGTCGTTTTTTTTTAACTTATATGACCTTAGAATGTAATTTGACGTTACGAGTAAGAACATCCAAAAAAAATTTATTACCAATATTGATTTATTTTAAACTATGAATAATTCAATATGGAAAATTGCTCAGCATTATTTATCTTCAAAATTATGTTAAAAAGTCACATATACACACAAATCTAAAATATCCAAAAGAAATATCATCCGGGACACCAACATTTTGAAAGCGATGATAAATCTATCCCCTGTTACGCAATAATGTACCGTCTTTCGTTACCAGTTGGGTGCAGATTAGCGTCCTCGTGCTAATAGTACGACCTTGAACGCGTGACCCTGTGACTGGGGGCACAACTGGGGGGCCGCGTTCGTGTCGTCGGTCGCTGTGTGATTCTTTCTTTGTACAGTCAGGGACAAATTCGGTGAACCACTTCCTGCTTATTTTTGTGTAGCTTGTAGTGTTAGTAGTATTCTTTGGTTTGGTTTGACTATGTTTGTATGTATGTTTGGCCGATTATCTCGCGTTTGGCTGAACCGATTTTTATGCGGTTTTAAGAAAAGTATTTTTTACATTTAGGAGAAAGTTTTGGTATTTTAACCGCCTTCGAAGAAGAAGGTTCTCAGTTTGACTCATATGTTTGTATGTTTGTCTCTGAGATGCGGTTTTCAGAAAAGTATTTGTTACATTTAGGAGAAAGTTTCGGAGTTTTAACCGCCTTCGAAGAAGAAGGTTCTCAGTTTGACTCGTATGTTTGTATGTTTGTCTCCGAGATGCGGTTTTCAGAAAAGTATTTGTTACATATAGAAGGTTTGGTCATTTTAACCGATTTCAAAAAAGGAGGTGCTCAGTTTGACCCGTATGTATGTCTTTGAGATGCGGTTTCCAAAAAAGTATTTGTTACATTTAGAAGGTTTTGGCATTTTAACCGACTTCAAAAAAGGAGGTACTCAGTTTGACCCGTATGTATGTATGTTTGACTTTGAGATGCGGTTTCCAGAAAAGTATTTGTTACATTTAGAAGGTTTTGGCATTTTAACCGACTTCAAAAAAGGAGGTACTCAGTTTGACCCGTATGTATGTATGTTTGACTTTGAGATGCGGTTTTCAGAAAAGTATTTGTTACATTTAGGAAAATATTTTGTAATTTTAACCGGCTTTAAAAAAGGAGGTTCTTAGTTTGACCCGTTTGTTTGTGTTTGTCTCTAAGATGCGGTTTTCAGAAAAGTATTTGTTACATATAGAAGGTTTGGGCATTTTAACCGACTTCAAAAAAGGAGGTGCTCAGTTTGACCCGTATGTTTGTCCTTGAGATGCGGTTTTCAGAAAAGTATTTATTACATCATTTTAACTTACTTTAAAAAAGGAGGTGCTCAATTTGACCCGTATGTATGTAAAAATTATTTCTTTACATTTAGGAGAAGGTTTTGGTATTATAACCGACTTCTAAAAAAAAGGTTTTCAGTTTGATCTGTTTGTATGTATGTTTGTCCGCGATTATGTCATGTTTTCTGAACCGTTTTTGATGCTTTTTTCAACAGGCTAGTGTTTTTGATTGATGCGGTTTATGTGTACATCGTACAAACATAGCTATTTAAAATAATGCCACGAAAAAGTTAGAAATAATAGCTCTAATAGGTACTGTATTCGCACCAAATAACGTAAGTACTTTGAAGTCGGGCGGGATTAAACAAAAACACCAAAACATGTAGGTACACTCGACAACACTTCAGGTTAAACAGTTGAACTGCGATAACAGCTTTTATTACGTAGGGCATAAAGGCGTTCTCAAGGTCAACATGTATAGTCTGATGTGCCGCCGTGTGAACATGTTTCACACCCGACTTCAAAATACTCGTACATACATTATTTGGTGTGAATACAGTTATTAGAAGTATTATTTCTAATTTTATTGTGGCATTTTTTTAAAGCGCTTTTACTTTTTTATAAAATATTTTTTTTACTATTTGGTTATTTATTAAACTAGGATACCTAGAACAATACATAAGCGATTAGGGAGAGTTGGGCGAGTTGATTTTAACTGTCTACGTTTACGAAAACTATTGGATGAACTGCTCATGTCGGTAAAGTAGTTAAACGACATGAATGAGATAGAGCGATTGTTTTCGATTACGAATTACCTTGAGGTATCCCCTTTTTAACAAAACAAGAATCATCTAAATCGGTTTATAAACAAAGGAGTTATGCCTAAAGATACGTATTAAATTCACATAAAGTGGTAACGAAAACGACAGTATTTTCAAGATTTCCTGAAAACTACTGAACCAATTTCAAAATTTCAAAAAATGGGACCAACTTGGAAACCAACCTGATGTAATAACGTTTGAACCATTTCAATCGGTTCAGCCGTCTTCGAGTAATCGGTGGACATACATTAAAAAAAAAAAAAAAAAAAAAACATACATACAGACGAATAGAGAACCTCCTCCTTTTTGATTTAGAAGTCGGTTAAAAATACTGGTCTGCCGACCTGCAGCCTGGCTGTCTTTTGTGTCCGAGCAATTTTGTGTTTGTAATGTTACTGACATCTATTATATGTGGTCGTCCAAATCAAAAGGGACCTTGTGGCTCTCGACACTTACGCCTTTATTGCTGTTGTTCGAATACAAAACAACAAAAATAAAGACGTATGTGCCGGCCGCAATAAGGTCCCTTTTGATTTGGACTACCACATATATTAATGTAGAGGGTTGCAGGGAAATTCGACCATAATATTAAAGGAGACTAATATTTTATATTAATAGTAATTAACCATTTCAGAAATATTTCACTTTAAATTTGTTTTTTGCGAAACAAAACCTAAACCTTTACTGCTCTTAGTTAATTTATTTTTATTTCTTTTTCGCACTATTGAGTATTTGCTATTTTTGATAAGGGGTGTATCAGTTAACAAAAATAAATAAAGAAACTCGAAATAACTGCTCTCAGTTTTTACATAGTAACCGCAACTTTCAAGCACGTTGGTTGGATAAAATCGTAGAAAGTTAATCTGCAGATGAAATGCAAACACTTCAACATCTTTTTGGCAATCCAAAAAGGTATAAGAAAGAAGTTCGTTTTTGGGGAAAAGTGTAGCTATATTTAATAAAGTTCCACAGTATTTAGTAGAGCTGCCTTTGAACAAATTCAAATGTCATGTCAAAAAATCGCTCGTGGGCGAAGCACATTATAAAGTAGACGACTATTTGAAAGACCGTAATGCATGGATTTGATGTAACACATAACCTTAGCTGAACTAGTGTTATATTATTATTAAAAAGTTGTAAAAGTTAACGATATAAATCTTTGTAAATATAGTTACTCCAAATGATTAAAGCTGATAAGTTTATTGCGCCTGTTCTTCTTATCAGTTAAAAAAGTGTTAAAATAGACGATTCAAAAGAGCTTATTTATTAAGTCAAGTTGAATTCAGATATTTTTTATTATTTATTTTATACCAATTAAGGTCACTTAAGGTCAGAGAGCGGTAACGAGTAGTAAAAAAAATATTGTTTGATGAAAGGAAAAAATAAGCATTACGTTAAACACAGTTAAAAATGACATGTTGCAGTATTTTTATCGATCACAACACAACACATGTTTTACGTGCTCACCCCTACCTATAAGCCTAAAACTAACACAAAGGATAATGGGCCTTTTTATATGGCGAATTGACGTAGTACAACTAACAGAAATTACATCCTTTGAATTTGTAGTACTCGATAGTAGGCCTAGTTAGAATAACCTTTACCTATTCTTTCATCTGCATTATCACCCACATTGAAGAAAAGTGAAGTCCAAAAGATAAATAATAGCTGGAATTAAAAAGTCGAAATACCCTGATGATATCGAATCAAGCAAACAATTACTGAGTGCATCCGCGCGCTTTAGCGGATAGGGATTATGGCAAGATAATGAAAAAATAACTCGAAAAAATTTATATTATTTTCAATTTATAAGCTATCCTGTTAAATTGCTCACCTGGTAACCTAAAACACGCGCACATTAAGGGCCGACGCGAAGCTTTCAAGTTGGAAGAGGCGATTAGCAAGTTACAATGGGATGTCATTGACATAACTGAGGTCCGAAGAGAGGAAGAGGACTTGATTATCCTACTATTCAGCTTATACCTTGCTATACCACCGGGTGGGTAACCAGCAGTCCATTGGTGGTGTTGCGTTCATCGCCCACAAATCCCTCGTTAACAACGTCGTCACCATCCCTATAACTCCCTAGTGTGTCGAGCAAGGTAGTTAGATACGCTACCCACCTACTCAAAATATAGAAACGGTATATGGTGCATATCATACAGGTTTTCGCTCCGACCTCGAAACACAACGATGTTGAAGTGGAGGCTATGTATGGGGAGATCTCTAAAGCCATTCAAAGCTATACAAAACCCACTACACGTTTGTGACAGGGGATTTCAATGCAAAATTGACACATCGTTACGGTGATGAGTTGAGAGTATGTAAAAAACCATAATTTAAATAGTTATTGTATGATAGCACTTATTTCGAGTTTCATAATTTATTTTTGTTAACTTGGTACACCCCTTCTCAAAAAATAGCAAAAACTGTAACTTAACGGAGCTAAAAAGAAATAAAAATAAATTAAATAAGAGCAAAACTCAAAAGGTAGTGTAGTGTTTCGATAAAAAAACTAAAAGTAAAATATTTCTGAAATGGTGGTACACCCCTCCTCAAAAAATAGCAAAAACTGTAGCTTAACGGAGCGAAAAAGAAATAAAAATAAACTAAATAAGAGCAAAACTCAAAAGGTAGTGTAGTGTTTCGATAAAAAAACTAAAAGGTAAATATTTCTGAAATGGTTAACTTTTGGATATAGTACATTATTAATAACCTAAATAGTGGTGTCGTTTAATATTAAGGTCGAATTTCCCTGTTACCCTGTACATTCATATTATTAATGTAAGTAACAATACAAACAAAATTGCTCGGGCACAAAAGACGGCCAGGCTGCGGGTCGGCAGACCAGTATTTTTTGTAGTAGGTTGGCCTAAGTTACAGTAAGACGTTAGTTTGATACTGGTACCCCATGACATGAAAACCACCCCGCAAGCCGCCGCTAAAATCGCTCGAACTGACAAAGTGGCCAAGACGGCGCGTGGCAGACCACATTTTTCTAGTCTATCTATCAAGCCTGATCGTATGAACAGCGTATCATGCTGGTACCTGATGACATATTTTCTCATCATTTTAGCCGCACTTTTTTCATGAATATACTAAGAGGCCCAGGTTGCGGCTTTCCTAGCCGCCAACCTAACCTGGGGGGCTACCGGCTAAAAAATCTGGATATGGGTATAGGCTTCAACTGTCATTTGAATTCCTTATTCTGATAGATTTTTACTGCTTTGTTCTGTTGAACGTTGCTAGCTAGTTATCGTTATACCCGACGTCACAAAACAAGGAACTGATAGCGGCTATTTTCTTTAAAAAACTGACTTAAAATTCCCAAAAACGTATGAAGTTCATATCCATAAAGTTACGCGGTAGCCCCCCAGCACCAACAACTCAACTTTTTTAACGTAACTTTTTGCCATCTAACAATGAGTATGCCATTGTGGTACTCTATAGTAGGTAGAATTACCGACGGTCGCCTCTCGGTCTACCATTTATACAACTATTTGGTAAAGACAATTGATACGTGAAAATAGAATAGATCGCGCGAGCGAACGGCGGCGGCGCGGCGGCGCGGTGGCGGGGCGGCGGGGCGGCGGGGAACCCGTCCTGTACGGCTCCTGCGCCCCGCTCCTACGCCTCGCTTCGTACTCACAGCTCCCGATTGCTGAATTAAGTTTTTCTATGTAAAATGCTTTTAGGTTTTATTTTTTTTTTGGATATTGTTGTAGTTGAAAATAAAGTGAACTGTGTACTTAAATCAATAAATAAAACAGATAGAGAAATTTTCCACTGCGAGTAAAACGGCAATTTTTAAAATAGTTTAATTACATGGTTTATTTTTTAGATTTTCATTTTGTAGTTATAAAACTTCAATAAAATAGCATTTCCGCAAAAAAGTACGACGGAGAAATTTTACGGTTCGAGTCACACCAAAAACACATATTTTAGTAAAATTTAGTGTTTCTGCTGGGATATTTTTTTGGATATTTCATAAATCATTTTAATACGTTACATGAATATGTATGGTGAAGAAAGTTTCAACGGAGCAGTTTTCCTTCAAACGATATCTATGAAATATGACTTTTATTAAAAAAACCTAACTTCTATTATTATTATTCTTTGGAATTTTATACAATACTTTTAATTTATTGATACTATATCACGTTGTAAAGTTTTTTCTGACTGACGAATTACTGTGGGGGTCAACTAGCTTCATTTCCTACACTAGAAGTCCAAGGTAAGATATAGGGGTAGGGTAGGGGTAGGGTTGGGTAGGGGTAGGGTAGGGGTAGGGGTAGGGTAGGGTAGGGGTAGGGTAGGGGAAGGGTAGGGGTAGGATAGGGGTAGGGTAGGGGTAGGGTAGGGTAGGGGTAGGGTAGGGATAGGGTAGGGGTAGGGTAGGGGTAGCGTAGGGGTAGGGTAGGGGTAGGGTAGGGGTAGAGTACGGGTAGGGTAGGGTGGAGTAGGGGGTAGGGCCACGGGAACGAAGTCGCGCTGGGTCAGCTAGTAAAATATAATGGTGTGGATATATAGGGTAAGTTAGAGTGGTTCTATGATGGAAAGTGGAAAAAAACCAACCAAACTCATGTGCATCCCAGAGAGAAGATAATTACAGAGTCCGTACGTTAGATAACTCTAGATTATTCACGTGATACCTAAGTCCTATATAATATAGGATAGTTCTGCTGTCGTCATGCACTTCTGATTTTGTACATTGTGAAATTACGTCGTTCGGGCGAAGCCGGAGATAACACACTTAATGATTACAAAACTTCTTTGTTTGGCGCTAGTTACCAATGAATTAGTTTTTTTTAACACTTACCTCGGATTTCTCTCAAGTAGTTCGCGTACTAATTGTGTCTGAGTTCGCTGCTCTTCTAACAATTGTCGTAACAACGAATGATATTGGTGGTAGCTCTCAATTAGCTCCTGATGAAGTCTGGTAAACAAGAATAAAATGGTCAGTTTTTAGTGTCATTTTTGGCTGCTGTACACGGGTAGAGTAAACGGTAGAGTAGAGCGGTAGAGTAGCTAGCTACTCTACTCTACCAAATTTCAGTACCTACTCTACTCATATGAACCTATCCTACTAACTCATTGGTAGAGACCAACGAGTTAGTAGGATAGGTTAGTACTCTACCACTCTACCAATGATGTTTTATATGTCGATACGTTATCTGAACTAAAAAGGGGCGACGAAAAATTAAGGTAATTGCCCGAAGTTTACTCAGTCAAACACAGACCCTTGTCGTGTCAACGCGCTGTAACAATTTTTCTATTACGCCTCAAATAATAAACTTAATGCCTTCCTGTATTTAGAGAAGTTGCAAAAACTATGCCGGATCTTTAAAAGACAAGAAAATTGATTCATTTCATACGTAATTATTGAAATTATAAATTTAAATTAAAAATTAAATAATTAGTGATGACTTTTGCGCTGTTGCCAGTTCGAAATGCATGAGCGAGTAAGCGCGTAAAGTTTTGTGAACGCATGAAAGAGACAGAAAACTGACACATAAGACAGTGCTTGCAATAATTGTTTATCTCTTTTTGACAGTGGGGGTTTGTATATATGTCTCGCGCTAACATTATTTTGGTGAAAAAGAGATAGATATGCGGAAATGCCTGTTGTTAGGAAGAGATAAATATATTTTGACAACTTGTGCTTGTTTTTTGTTTCTTTTAACGTGTAGTACGTCATGAAAAACAAATTCGCCATTTTAAAATGCAATTTATTAGAGTGTAACGTGCATGAAGCTCGACTTAATACTGAGGTAACTGGAGAGTGCAGTACGAACAATTTTTTGTGACCACAAATTTCACAGTGGCTGTCTTCCGTCTCACCTACACTTTAAAAAAATACGTATGGTCATATGAGACAACTGACAGCCACTACCTGCCACTACATACTAAATGTCAAATTTCCTGGTGTTCACTTTTTTATTCAGGGTGAGAGCTCCAGTTACCTCAGAGTATTAAGTCAAACTTCATGGTATAGTCCATTCGCTTAGATAGTGTCGCCCTTTTATTTGTAAATCACTTACTTAAATTCCTTTTATATAAAAATATCCAAATTTTCATAATTAATTGACTTTGGTACCCAACTTGTGTGTATTAGCGTATTAGTTATATCTGCATTAGTAAGGATTTTATAGCAAGAGCCACAATGCCATGCGGGTACCGACACTGTCTAACCGAACGGACTTTAACGTGTCTATTAATAAAACGTCATTGCACTCTACTCTACCGTTTACTCTACCCGTGTACAGCAGGCTTTTAAGATATTCCGGTTCAACGATAAAAATGCAGCTGTATGCGCGAATATAAGCTTCGAAAGTTCATATCGTAAGAGATCGTAGGACGTGTTCAACGACTATTCGAATATTTTATTCACTTAATGACTTTTGAAAAGTGTACTTTGTTAATTGAATGAATTAATGGAAGCTTATTTGGCTACAGCATATTATACAATTAAGGAACACAGTAAAATTTGTTACAATAAAAAACAACAATATTAACCCACAATAAAATAATTAAAGATAAGATAGTTAGATAAGCTACAGCATATTATACAATACAGGAATACAGTAAAACTTGTTACAATAAAAAAACAACAATATTTAGCTACAATAAAAAATTAAAGATAATGAACATAATTAATACTAACTGTGCTCTATGAACTTGTTGTATAACGGCTGCAGCGGAAAAGGGAGTCAATTCAGCATTTTGTCAGGCCCAACGAGCCTGACGCTGATTTTCGATTAACCCCTAGGTTTCTTTTTTGACAAATGGATGCCGAAGTACAATATTTTGACTTATTTACTTCCTTAATTATTGCGCATTTTTTTTGTGGTGTGAACACAGTCACCAATATATTGGTTAAGCCACTTGCCAACATTCTTAATTTAGCCGTGTAATGCAAATCGGATGTACAGTCGGCCAAATATGTGGTCTACCACCGTAAGGGTGAAGTTCGTTTGTTCGTCGACTAAGAACAAGGTTGATTTTCCTTTGCTTGAATTTTATGACACTTCGCGAATTCGTTTTTCGAATTTCGAATTGTCGAATATTGATTCTCATCAACAACATACCAATTTCTTGATTCTAATATTGCGGTATAAGGGCGGTTTCAAACTGGCGTTTTTTTCTGAGCGTATACGGTCGTTTCGGCATACGCGCTTTCACGCGAGCCACAATAAGGACTTCAAAAAACTGAATAAACGGGCATATTTCGGCGTGTTCGCTCGAACCTTGCGCTTGATTAGGTAGCGTATGGCTCGCGCTTATACAAGCATACAAGCACGTCAACGCTCGTACGAGTCGCGCGTGTGGCAAAAGGCGCGCCTATACTATACGCGCCTACATTGCGCTTCCAAAAAACGAGCTTATACGCGCGTATAAAACGCTAATCTGAAACCGCCCTAATGTTCCTTGGGAAAATTGTTCAGTTATCGATAATGAATTACCAATTTCAGTATTTAGGGATTTTTTGTAAGGATAGAATTAACCGATCGACTAAAAAACCAAAATTACTAGGTGAGCGACTTAGTCGCCAATCTAACTTAACCTAAACCTATTTTTCCGCTGCTCACTGCTCACTTAGTATTTTTAGTCGCTCAACCTAGTAATTTTTAGTCGCCTGGTTTAACACTTTGCATAAATGGATGTCCACTGCTAAACGTAGGCTAAGTGGATATCATTGGGGGAATGATATCCACTTTGCTCGATTAGAAAAGGACGGGACAAGGGTTGTATTGTAACAAGAAGCGGTAGTGAAAATGCTAATTATTTGGTTGTTAAAAATATTATTTTTCACATGGAATAAGACACTTAAAAAAAATGTTTAAATATTGTGTAGCCGCCATCTGCCTCTATGACTTCTCGGAGTTGGTCCCTCATTGAGCCCACCAGCCTCGAGCAGATGTCAGACTCACGGGTTTCCTCCCATACCTCATTGCAGTGCCCTTGCAGTGCTTTTGCTGTTCTTTAGTTGCGGTTCCATCATGTCTGAACCATAAGACGCATTTAATTCTCTAGAAATCTCACTAATATTGAATCCATCATTGTGAAGTGCGATTATTTGAGCTCTCTCGGCTATGGATGGATAAATTTTGAGGCATTGTAGTAAAATAATGAATAAATTTTACTTTAGTTTAGGGAGTTTAGGAAAATACCTGTGACATTAATTTGTCAGTAATATAATATTATGTTCTTTTTCAGTGAAAGAGTTTTCTACTTTAAAAATCCTCCTTAGTTCTGAAGTTTATGAGAAAAATGGCGAAAATAACATTGTGTGTATGCTCTATGATTTCATGTCAGTTTTCTCAGTAAAGATTCGCCTTTAGCGATAATTTTGTTGACACGGGAACTACTGTCAAAACTGGTAGACCACTTTCTTGGCCGGCTGTACGTTACGCGCATATGGCTGATACACGTTCGTGTTCGTGGCTCAACTTTTCCTATAGGTGACTGTATGTGTGCACTCGTGTGCATGGTTTTTGTGTGTTTCTTATTATTATTAAACATGAACCGACTTGCTCTCCTAGCGCAGCTGGTGCGGGTAGTGACGTCACACGCGCCTGCGCCAACGCTTGCCTCACGACGACGGGTCTCTTGGTCGGTAAAGTTGTAAGTGTGTCTATAATGTATGTGTACGTCTATATGACGTCTCACTTGTGGTTCTCCTGGCGCAGCGGGTGCAAGTGGTGACGTCACACGCGCCCGCGCCCGCGCTTGCCCCGCAACGACTCTTGGCCACGTAGCTTGTATGTGTGTATAATGTATGTGTATGTCCATATGACGTCTCACTTGTGGTTCTCCAGGCGCAGCGGGTGCGGGTGGTGATGTCACACGCGCCCGCGCCCGCGCTTGCCCCGCGACGACTCTTGGCCAGGTAGCTTGTATGTGTCTATAGTGTATGTGTGTGTCTGTCGCAGCCAACTGGTTGAATCCGCCATTCAATTAAACGCCTAGGCCGATCATTTTTTCCTTAAACTATTTTATCCTCCCATAAGTTGACGGAGTCACAAAAAAAACACGAAATTTAAGACCTTAAATTTCTAACCCACTTCATACGTGATGTGTTCTACAGGACTTCCGAGGGGTACATGCTGCCATACTTAACCATCCGCCGGATTCAACCATCCGCCTGCGACATGTCTATAATGACGACTCACTTGTGGTTCTCCTGGCGCAGCTGGTGCGGCAGGTCGCGCGCGGAGGTGGCGGTGGACACGGCGGACGGCGTGGCGACGTCACACGCGCCCGCGCCCGCGCTTGCCCCGCGACGGGACTCTTGGCCGGCGAGATTGGCGCCGAGTTCTATGTAAACAATAACATTGAACTCAATACTATGATTACAATGAGTCACACCAACACATCAAAATATGACTATAAAAATTACTGCATTTAATGCGAGTACTCGTGCAAGTAATAACAGTTTTTGTTTCATCGAAATCTGTCCAAGATTTCCAAAGTTACAGCGTTGTAAAGTTTCACCAGCTTTTGTAAATTTGCTTTCCTTGCGCGCTTTTGCGATGACGTCATGTCGCAGTGACATCTCCGATTGCGGCTGCTGCGGGTGATTTCCGTCCAAGTGTACCTACATAGAGTCCGTCCGTGCGCAATCTTCGCGCAACTGGTGCGTTTTTGGCGCTAGTTACAATACATTTTCTTCGTTCTAAGGTTATGGTAAATGATTAGTATTCGATTTCGACCGCGCGCAGCCGCACTCTAAAACTGTCACCTTCTGTCCATTTGACGGCTTCGTGTTATTGTTGATCGAAGTTTGACGGTTGACGACTATAAGAAAAATAAATAAATTTATTGCGAAACCGTGAGAGCGCAACTCTAATAGCCAAAGGAGAAATACGGAAGCGCCAACTCTCAATCGCGATGTGACGTCACACGTTAATTCCATTGGCTCACCCGAATTTTTCACGGACGCCGTACTTTAACGTTCCATATCTCAGTCATTTTTGAAGATAGGAAAAAAATAAAAACATTCTTTTTTCTCGAGTAACATATTTTTTAGATATGCTGATAACAAAAATCATTGGTGTGACTCATTTTTCATGAACCAAACTAATAAAATTTTGTGTCACGTGGTGGACAACCAATAATATGTTATTGGTTCTGGGTGAGTCGGAACGGATTAAACCCAGATTGCATTTCTAGTTGTAAAAACCACTGATACACCCAGCCTTGGCCCATTTTTATTATTATTATCAATCGACTAGCAGCCGTTTACGGTTTCACCCGCGTAGTTCTTATGTGTTATTCCAGCCTTTCTCTTGTTTTTAATTATAATGGAACGCGAGAGTTTAAAATGTATCTCAGTTCAGTAGTTTTTACGTGAAAGAGTTACTAACTAACATCTATACATCTATACTCACAAACTTTCGCATTTATAATATAAGTAGGATTTATGTAAAACCTGTGCCCACTGGGCATATTGATCGATCGATCAGTGTAGACATCTTTTTATATGATTATTTGGATTCTAACAAAATAGACTATAACTACCTATCATCATTTCAGCCGTACGACGCCCACTGCTGGGCATAGGCCTCCCCAAAGGATCTCCAAAAAATCATTAACTACCTATATTGATGAAAAAAATTAGGTGCGTGAAAGATTCGCACTAACACAAATCACTTACGATTGGGATTATAATATGTAACAATCAAAATATCAGTTTAAATTCAAAGAAATTGTTGATTTAAATTCACATTTACAAAGGAAAAAATAAACACGGTCGTTATTTACCTGGAGACAGAACCGTAATAGCAGCCTGCACAGCGTTCCTGACCAAGTTATCCAACGCGAACATCCAATGAGGTTTAATGCTATGCATCCTTAACACAGCGTTGACAGCTTCTTGGAACATGTATATTGCTGAATGAAGCTCGTTTATAGCTTTAGCATCGAAGTCCAGTTCTTCCTTGAGACTTGTTATGGCTTGTTCTATGACGTTTCGGTTTTGGTCCATTATGTATTCTTTGAGTGCGCAGCGAAGGGTTTCTAAATGGTTCTGCGAAAAAACAATCTTTGTTAGTGGATAGTACATTCGGAATTCAAAGTAGGTACTTTAGAAAAACAAGACAATATTATTTTATTAAAACGATCTGTAAACTTACACATGCAGTGAGACGCAGATTATGATGTGGACATGGATGAAGAAATTATAACCAAGAACTTGCTAGAGCGATGACAAGATAGTAAGTAAGTGACAGGTGTAAAGAAATCAAAATAAACAGAACACTAGACAAAATAAAAAAAACTGCCAGAGTACTTATTAAGTCTCCTCCCGTAATGATGATCCCGTTTAAAAATAAAACACCTGAACAAAACTTAATTTAAAAGTCTTTGTGTATACATACATACTATAATATGCTTTTGGATTAAATTGTGTTACGACAGACAGTTTAAATAAGAACGGAAATAATGTTAAATATTTACAATTCTTTGACTTATCCCTAACAACTTCAGGCACTTCTGGGGGCAGAAGTGCCTGAATTGTGGGGGCAGAAGTGATTCACAAACCGTCGGAAACGGAATCGGATTCGAATGCTGTGCTTTGTCTTTGTCTATTCTACAGGGTTATTTTGATAACACTGGCCAAATTTTTAAGTTCGACTCAGAATCGGTAAGTGAACAACTTTCTCATAGAAACATGGGACGAAATATGACAATTTACTTTTACTTTTCATACAAATCAAACTGATCACGTGATTTAGTATGGGAAGTCCAAAAATTGTTGTCGTATTTCGACCCATCTTTTTAGGAGAAAGTTGTTCACTTACCGATTCTGAGTCGAACTTAAAAATTTGGCCATTGGTTTCAAAATAACGCTGTGTAGTGAGCGACAGAGTCAGTGAATACATTCCGTTGTGGGGAGCGTTTCCGACGTTTGTGAATCAGGGGGCTGGTTGGTTAAAACATCAGCAGTCATTTGTGTATTGGGGATGTAATGAAGTGTCGTCCAAACAAGTGCGTATGAAATGATACCCAATGTCGATGTGTTCCAAACACATCGACATTGGGTGATAAAAATTTGGTAATTATATCTCGAAACTCGTGCTTCAATGCACGTTGGTTATCACAGTACAGTTAAATTAATACGTTTGTGTCCATGAGTTTATTTACAATAGATCTAATGCAAACTGCCTCTTTGCACGCATCGCAGAAAGATATGTATTCAGCTTCGGTAGTAGAGTAAACGACTGTGCGCTGTTTACCGGATTCCCAAAATAGGGGTGCTCCGCTCAACGTAAATACGTAACCTGTTTATGACCGACGATCTACAAGGCACGAGCCGTAGTCAGCATCGGCGTAGCCCATTGGGGCACGGCGTTGCATCGCGATGAACATTAAGACAAATAGATTTTGTCGCTTTGAGGTAGCACTATCCTGTTAGTGGCTCGCCAGTGCTCCTGTCCGTAATTTGTATTGAATTGGCAGAGAGAGCTATATCATCAGGTCTTGTGCCTATAGCAACAACATACATTAAGGAGCCGATGAGCTGCTGGCAATATAGATCTGGGCGTTCAGCATCTTTGTCAGGCAAAATCAATTTAAGTCCTGGTTCAAGCGGTGTTGAGACTGGAATCGCGTCACTCATTCCAAACTTGGTTATGATTTTTTCTAAGTAACTGGTTTAGTCGAGTGTGAGCGTGCCTTTGGTCTGGTCTGCCTTTGGTGTGGTTTGGTCTACACGCATTCCAAGACAGTCCTTTAATGAACCTCAGTCTTATATGTTTTTTTTTCTGTAGCTGTTTCTTGAAAACATCCTTCATATTATCGTTACTGTTAAACAGAAAAAAGTCATCGACGAATACTGCCACGATTACAAGATAATTTTCTTTCCTTTTGAAATACACACAGTGCTGTCTCAAGTTGTCATTGAGAGACACGCCATGGCTTCACGAACTTTTAGGTTCCATTGTCTCGGGGCCTGTTTAAAGCCGTAAAGTGACTTTTTGAGAAGGCAGACTTTGTTTTTACCTTTAGGAGCGTAAGTCAGGTTGCTCCATATATATTTCTTCTTCCAAATCACTGTTAAGGAAGGCTGTCTCCACATCTATATGGTCAACTTTTAGGATTAATTTAGTTGATAGTGCCAGGATTCTCATTGAAGATAGTCTCGCGACTGGCGAAAATGTTTCACCGTAGTCCACGCCAGACTTGTATAAAGCCTTTGGCTACAAGTATAGATTTCTACTTTACGATTTTTCCATCAGTGTCCGTTTTTATTTTAAAGACTATTAATTGTTATTACCTTTTTGTCTGAAGGTCTGTCTACTAAAATCCACGTTCCATTTTTCATAAGACATTCATATTCTGCTTCCATAGCCTTAATACATTCATATTTGCTAATATTTTCCATAGCTTATTTATAGCTCTCCGCTCCGGTTCACAATGAAAAGAAATCAAATAGAGAGATGATCCAACATTTGAAGGAAAATGAATTGGGAGTCGGCGCTCTCTAGAGGGACAACATCTCTCGCTGTCTACAGGACTGCTGACAGCTTGTTCTGGTTCCATTTGTGGTGTTATCGGCAACGGTTCTAAATCTGTGAACATTTGTTACAGTGGGAGCATCTGCAAGAAATCACCTTAATCAAATAAGTTGGGACTGGAACGGAAACTGTTTGCTGCAATTCATGAGTAGAAGTACGAGTCGAAACTTGCATGGTAATAAGTGACGAACTAGAATAGGGTATTTTACTGTTGTTGAAATGTAGATATTTAATGATGACGTTAAAAAATATTGCAATTAAGAATACCAAATGTGAAAAAATAATTTGAATCTGTTTTATAATAAAAGAATTATAGTCTGTTTGATTTTGACTATAGCTGTCTCTTTCTAAAACGAAATCTTCTATGGCGTGACTATGACGCTACTAACCCACTGACGTCACTAAGATAGCGTCCTGTCCTTGTCTAATTATAAAGTTTGAAGTCCTATATCTTTGAAAATATTCAAGATAATTCAAAATGAAAACTTGTTTTGTGTAGCTAATATTTCGAAAAAAAATTTAAAGAAATAAAAAAAAATCAGTAAAATACCGTATTGGATGAAGGTGATTGAGAAGTGGATGGATGGACATCAACAACATATGCTGTCTTTGGACACCTTTCATCAGAATTTTCATTGAGGGGTTCATTGGAAGTGGTCATAGGAGACTTGTCTTCTTTGAAAATTACATCTCTGGCAATAATTATTTTCTTCGGATTCCGAGTATCGATTAAACGACAGCCTTTTGAATCTTCGGCGTACCCTAAGATTATACACTTTTGTATCTTGGAGTGAAGCTCACGTTTCTCCTTTGGAATGAATACATGAACCACAATCACAACCGTAAACTCTAAGATGAGAAAGGTTCACCTTAGTACCGGTCCAGATTTCTTCAAGAATTTTGTTGTTGAGGGGGGTAGTGGGAGAATGATTATTTAGGTAAATAGCTATACTTGCAGCTTCTCCCCAATAAGCTCTAGGTAGACCAGCAGATGCTGGTCTACCTAGAGCTTATTGAGCATTGACCTTGCTCTTTCTATTACTGTGCGGTTTACTCGTTCTTATAATCCGCTCTGCTGTGTATTATAAGGTACGGACGAAGGTTGGAAACGGTTGAAGAATTCGTTGCAATAAGAGCGAAGGGTTTTGAATTCGACTAACTTGGTAAAAACTTCGTTCTTATTTTTTAAAAGATTATCGAAGGTTTTACGTTAAAAATTGTCGGTCTAGTCCCACACCCCTGTCTGTTCCGGTGACAGCCGTGACAGAGGAGCCACTTGCAATACGAAATTAGCTTTCAAAATGGAATGGTTCCAAAGATTATCACCGGTAAGAAATGCTTGTCGAGCTATAAAAGTTAATATATAAAGAGTACCTCCAAACGAATGTGTACTCATTTGTCCACAGAGGTCAGTGTGAACAAGCTCTATTTATTACCAAAGTGCGCGCCAGATAAGTCTGCGCGCGGTCAAAATCGAATACTAATCTTTTCCATAAGCTTAGGACAAAAAATTGTACTGTAACTAGCGCCAAAAACGCCCTAGTCGCGCGCAGAATTATCTGACACGCAGTCTAGATTCCTGTTTAGAGGAAATATTTCTCTCTTTTATAATTTGCCTCGTATACATGACACACACACAAGGCTGTGATGATCCACTTGTTTATTTTTTAAGATGTTGACAGCTCTGTTATTTAGGTGTCCAACATGACGGTGCCAATCAACGCTGTTTGTAAACAATTTGTCAAATTAGCTTGATGGCAGTTGCAAAGTGTATGGTAAAATGCCATTCCTACCATTCCTTATCTAAAATTGTAGCACCGCGTTGGGAAAATAAAACGACAAAGCCATTACAAACAAGTGAACTTACGGACAATAGATTGGACGCTAATTTAGGAACATACAGCACATTAGAAAAAGTGCTCATACGACTATCATTTATAGGTAAGCTTACAGTACCTGATCTTTCACAAAGAAACTGATCATTGTTGGCATCGAAGATTGGTTTCGACTTCTCATGCAAGTTCTGGAAGTAGTTGGCATTGCACCACATATGAGAAGTTGCTCCAGAATCCAGAAGCCAATCTTTATTGGTTTGTTGATCTGAGGGATATTTAGTGAAAGAAGATGACAGTGTTACATCTGTTGTAATATTAGTATGAGCAATTTGGGAATTATTTTGTTGTTACCTTTTCTACATTTAGATATAACGTGACCAAACCCCTGACAAAATGTACAAGGAACTACAGATTTAGACGAGTGTGAGGTCGAAACTAATGCACTGGTAGAAGGTTATTTGTGGTGAAAGTTCTGAGCTCCACAAAGTCTGACGAAATTTGAGCACCAGAATTCTCCAATGCCCTAATTAGAGGCTTGTAATCTTCTGACAATCCAGTCAGTATTATGACGCCGATGAACTCATCACTTAGTCCAGCGTTGATTTGAGGAGTTTCTCTTGCAAATCCCTTATGGAATTGATGTAGCTTTCCATACCCTTAAAATTTGTCAACTTGGTATTAAAGAGTTGCCTTTATAAGGTGAGCTTCCTTTCGAGGCTGTTATCAGCATACTGCGACTGTGGTTTACCCCAAGCTTGGCCGTTTTGACAGACTTGACCGTGGAGTGGAGTAAATGCGTGCAGATATGCTGAGGCATATCTTCGCTCGGGTCTGCTCATCCAACCTCTTGCAATCAGCCCTTTCATTTTCTGTAGCTTCCGGAGACTCGACACAGTTCCATAATTCAGTCTCTTAGGAACATTTTCATTCTGAAGCTCCAGGATCCGTATTTGGAGCGTCTTTTTAACTTTGGAATTGGTGGAACGTCTCTGGCAATGGCCACTGCAGGAGCAGAAACATGACGTGTATCGCCCTGTTGGCGATCTTCAGCCGGTGTTACGGGCATCCTTGTAATTTCACAAAGTTACGTTTTTAGATTATGAGTCTCTCTGGGCCCATAACCTGCAGTGAGAGGCAGATTATGTTGTGGAAAAGGACGTTTATTTGTGATACCAAGAAAGTTGTAATAACTTGCTAGAGCTATGACAAGATAGTAAGTGACAGAGTGTAAAGAAATAAAAAAACACTAGACAATTATAAAAACGTATTTAAAAACAGCCAGTGTCCTTATTAAAAAAGAAGTAAATCTTAAATAAATTTATGTTATGAGTACTCATAACATTACACGGAGCAATCTAAACATAGTTAAATAAATAAAATAAAAAAATACATAAAAGAGTAAATAATTTAAAACAGTTGACACATTCTTTACCATAGTCAACAGCGTATTCCCGAAGTCTCATGAGTACTCATAACATTACACGGAGCAATCTAAACATAGTTAAATAAATAAAATAAAAAAATAAGTAAGTACATAAAAGAGTAAATAATTTAAAACAGTTGACACATTCTTTACCATAGTCAACAGCGTATTCCCGAAGTCCTGTTGAACGCTAAGCATCCATTTAGAGCATATTTTCTCGCAGTCCTGCTCTAACACGCGGGAAAGAGTGAGACGCCGCTGTGAGTCTTTCTTCAGAAGGTAAAATCCATCGTGTTCCACGTCGATAGACGAACGAGGCACAGTTGTCATGTCGACCTATAATAGTATATTAATATTTAGGTAACAATTTTATGAAAGTGAAATATATGTACATATGTTAATTTGCAGTTGGATACATACTAGTGCTTGCTAGTGCCATGAATTAAAGATAATAATTTGCAGAACATAATTTCGTATGTAGAACTTTTGTAAAACATTATATTTTGCTTAAACAATTGTAATAAGTATTGAAAACATGACAGTCAATACAAGGGCATATCAAAGTACTAATAATAAATTATGAAGAATTGTGGTAATATACCTCTGGTGACAGTAGACCACCAGACGAGCTTCTTCTGTTCAAAATAGTGTCGCTGTTGTCCATTTCATCCGTTGACGGAGTATTAGGCATTGTACTGTGGAAATTATAAGAAATTAAAACTATTTACTCCCAAAAAAGAAATATTTATTGAAAGTTTTTAACAGAATATTTCCCTAATTTTGATATTTTTTATTAGGAAACTTACAGAAATAAACTTAAACGATAAGTTAGTTACTTATATGCTTTAAGCGTTAGTAAAATGATTTGAGCGTTTACACGAAATATAAAATCTGTAATAAAATTTTGAGCAAGATGCAGTCAGTGCAAACTTTGTGGAGGTGAAAAAGCGGTGTTTAATCAATAGTGAATATGAAAATAAATGATTTCATAGAATGCGATATTTTATGATTTTGAATTGACACTAAAATGGGTCTGAAGATTCTTGATTGATAACTATTATGATTTTGATGTACGACGCCAAAAATTCTATCTACTTTTAAAATTTGCTCTCTATTAAGAAACTACTATTTAATCGCCATTTTCCAAAACAGTTTGTTTTAAGATTACCTTACTTTTTCAAATATATCTTTCTCAAACTAAAACAAACTTTTGTAATAGGTTGGTACGGTCTAAGTATTTCAAAATATAGTATTCTATGAACTCCAAAAAGGTGTCATTATAAATTTAGCATTTACCTGCTATTAGATAAGTCCGGCGGGTATATCAGTATCGGTGAGAGCATCGACGAAGCCGTCCTAGTGATTGTCGGGTTAGACCGGACCGTTTTCACCCTTACGGGAAAACAAATACAGGCTTAGGTGCAAAGCAAACGACATATGTTAACAAAACGTGTTAAAACTCATGTGTGTTGTGAATTTTGAACTTCAAACTGTAGCAGAAAAGGAATAGTTTTGTTTGTTGATATGTTTTTCACCTACAATGCCAATGAGACGTTGGCGGAAGGAAGAATGATTATGTATAATATGCCAATTGATTTCATGTAAAACTCAATAAGTACAAAGGTTTTGCGGACTTTTGCGTAATGTCGATATGCGAATGCATCAAAGTTATTTGATGCTTTGATTGGATCAATTTCGTCAAATCAATAATTTAACTTCTATAATCTAAGTATAAGTGCTCATTCCCACTACGACGAAGATTGACGAATCGTCTTTTTTCACGACTAGATTTTTTTGATGGCAGTAATGCTTCATAAAATGCGCGACTTCAAACGATTTCAAATTTTGAGCAATGTCAGAGATACCTCTTTCGACGTTTCACGTTTTTCGACGAATCGTCAATAACGGTTCCCGTGTAAATGAGCAGTAGCATAAACATTTGCATATCGAAATTATCAAACCAGATATTCAGCATGAGCAAATTTATAGAATAAAAGTAAAATCACAAATGATCTTAGTGAATAAAAAATAAAGATTTATGCCCATAACACAAGCTCCCTCACACCGAAATTGAGATGATTAATGATAGGACATCACTCACAGTCAACATTTGAGTATCAAACATATGGACTGAAAAATAAAATTAACAGATAGTAAGAAACAAACTAAACCATGCTGATAAGTTTCATTGTTGTGTATCTTAGAGTAAGCGCATATAGATTGATTGATAAAATATTGTTGGCACTGGAACGGCATTGACAAAAATTTGAGTCGTATTAAAAAGTTACGAAAGTCTACTTTCAGATTATTGTCAATCAATCGCAGTCAATCTGTCTTTTTACGCTGACTTTATGTGTTTACTATGTTTTGATTTTAAAATCACATTAAAAGCTACTCTATTTTGCTTAGTCGGTCAGCCACAACCACACAATATTAATAATAATTTTATTTATTGAGTCACCGAAAACATTGCCAACAGACTTCGCATAATAGAACCTAAGATGTGTACGCGTAATAATTATAGAAGCTAATCTATATTCTCGTCTCTATCAAATAAGAAAAATGACAACATTCCCATAACTTTATGATTGCATTAAATATCAAAAGTAGCGTGAATGAGTATTCATCAGACTAACGCTATCAATGAGTATGTAACACCGATCAATCGGTAATAATACAGTTTATAATATTACAGTAGAGTCTAAGCAGAACTGACATAAATTGAAGGTGATCGGATAGTGTAACAATTTCTTATGCTAACATAAATTTAGGGGAAAACAAACTTTAATGTGTTGGTTGGTATTAAGACCTAAGACAGACGTTCAATAAGACAAATTACTAATAAAACCACTTATTCGGCACGTTTCCGGGACCGTGGTAACTACAAATAGATTCCGTGACCACGTCCCCTGGAAAGGTGCCGAAACGTTTCGGAAAAAACTAAAAATCTTTTAAAAACACAATTAAACGCGTGATTTTATCCGTTAAAAGTGGTTTTATTTTAGTGAATACTAGCCTTCCGCCCGCGGCTTCGCCCGCGTGTACTACACGACGTTATCCCGTGGGAAGGTGATATTTTTCAGGAATAAAAAGTAGCCTATGTCCTTTCTCAGGCTCTAGACTATCTCTGTACCAAAATTCATTCAAATCGGTTCGGTAGTTTAGGTGTGATTGTGTAACACACAGACAGACAGAGACGCATTTATAATATACTAGCGGCCGCCCGCGGTTTCACCCGCGTGGTTCCCGTTCCCGTGGGAATATCGGGATAAAAAGTACATATAAACCTTCCTCTTGAATCACTCTATCTATTAAAAAAAATCGCATCAATATCCGTTGCGTAGTTTCAAAGATTTAAGCATACAAAGGGACATAGGGACAGAGAAAGCGACTTTGTTTTATACTATGTAGTGATTTCGCGCAGAAATCTAAGATGTGTTTAAATAACTAACAACTAAGTACCACCAACACTAAGGTATCTTGAAACATTGACCTTTACAATGATTTTTTATTACTACTTCAATGATTTTTGACATTCATTTACGTTGAGAGTTTATTTATGTTAGTGGTTTTCAAACGTTGAACTAACGAATTTCATGCATTGCTACTCAAAAAGTCAACTAACAATCTCACGAAAACATAAAAAATAAAGGTAAGTTATGTAACCGTTTTAAGGGCAGCAGAAAGCAAAATAAACTTGGTGGATCCTGTCAAAATATCAACTATGATGGCGAATTCCAATAATTTATTTTTATTATTGTCATATTTTATGGGTCATTCTCGGTTATATGACTAAACAACGATTAGTAATAGACCTATCTCATACTGAAAAAGGTTACAAAGCTCAGCAACAGTTGTTATTTTTTAATAATAACCTCCTATTTTGAAGTCGGTTAGTTAAAAATATAAGGACTCATCGCAACTCTGGTAGGGCTACCACTTACTGAGGATAAAAATGACACTGTATTTTACATCTAAAGAGTTTTCAATCACACCAAACCTTATTCTACTTTCTATCCCTGTTACACCCGTCTTCAATGTCTGTTACTACTCACTCTATCTCCGGCGAGCTAGGCAGGTTTCCCGGCATGGATGGTTCCGATATCTTCTTCTGAGCGAGTGGGGGACGAGCCTTGTCAGCTGGGACCGAGATGCTGCGACTGTAGTCCATACTGCCGCCGAGGCGGGTGGTATGTTTCTTCTTTCTGTTTGTAGAGAAAGTTATAAAAGAATCCTTTAAACGCGGAACGGTAAAAAAGCAAAATGGTAAAAGAGCATAAGGTCAAAAGCGTATATTGGTAAAATATCACAATGGTAATAGAACAAAATGGTAAAAGCGCAAAACGGTAAAAATCGTAGCTCTGCTACTTACCTTAATCCAAATAGTTATTGTCAATAATCATTATCAAAAATCATCATTTACTACTACCATAAACATAAGCATACAATTTTCGTAAAAAATTACTAGATAAATAAACATGGTATATAGTCTGATATGTCCTACTTGACATTTCACAATTTCCTTTAGCAGTAGGAGCATCAGGTGATGGGTGTCCCGGTGCTTTTAGCAGTAGGAGTAAGTAGGAGCACCTGACCGCACTGACAAAACCCAAGCTAACGCTACAATACTGTCAACTTTGATATATATTATTAGATTGATTAATCAGAGTTCCACTTAAAATATTATTTAAATTTTGAGTTCATCCTAGTTTTGGTTCAGAATATCTTACGCGTGTGACTCGTTTGAGCATGCGAGAGACAACTGTTGCTCAACGCGTACAGCGCAAGCGAATATCAGGTAACCTTATGTCGCTTAGATAATTCAGTAAAAAGCCTACTTACTCGCATAAAAACGGATCTTCTAGCAACTCTGCAGCTGTTGCTCGTTTTTCAGGGTCAGGTATAAAGCAGCGTAGTATGAAATTTTTCGCTTTTTGTGATAGCTCTTGCGGTATTTCTGGGTGTGTCTTGTAGTATCCCACCTAATAATTAAAAGGTATTAATGGAACTATATTATTTAAGATGTCTAGTGTTGTAAGTTAATTATATACACAGTGAATACCTTGAACAAAGCAGCTTGCGGAGATCCTAATTCAATGAACGGTGGATTTCCTGTAGCCATTTCTACTACAGTGCACCCCAGAGACCAGATGTCAGCCTATGAAACAATAAGTCAAATTAATGAACATAAAGTGATACACAAAAGACGCAGATAATATACAAGTATTAACATACTAGCGGCCGCCCGCGATTTCACCCGCGTGGTTGCCGTTCCCGTGGGAATATCGGGATAAAAAGTATCCTATGTCTTATTCCAGCCTATAGTCTATATCTGTTGCAAATTTTATCCAGATCCGTTCAGTAGTTTTTGCGTGAAAGAGTAACAATAACAAACATACATCCATACTCGCAATTTCGCATTTTTTATTAGTAGTATCTACCTATCTTCGGTTGTTTTTCAATTTTGACCTTTACCTCGTCGGCATAAAGTACAGTTTCTTCTATATTAAATAAAGTAGTACTCACAGGAGCACCATATCCTCTCTGCCCTTTGTCAATGACTTCAGGAGCCATATACTGCAGAGTCCCCGCAAACGTCTCTGTTGAAGGGCAAAGCCCTGCGAGCCTCTTGGATGTGCCAAAGTCCGATATTTTCACCACTCCGCTATAAGTGTTCACTAGGACATTGTCGCCTTTTATATCGCGGTGGACGATTTTCTGATCGTGAAGGTATTTGAGACCTGCAGATTTTGTTTTTGTGAATAAGAATGAAAAATTATTGGAGTCTGAAGAACAGTCGAACCAATTAAATCGTGACCTACCAGAAGTTCTTTTATAACAGATATTAAACAGATAATTCAATAAGGTCAAAATTAAAACTTGTTGACATTGACACTGACATTAATTAGATAATTAGCAAAATGGGTGATGATTCAATTGGATCGACTGTACTTAATCATCTATGATGCTTCGAATTATAGGGAGTCAATTTATATAATACAAAGTTTTATTCAAGTTCATAATATTTATTCATAAAAAAAGGACTATTTCTCTATCGGATAAACATTAAAAAATCTAGATTTTTTTTTGTAAATATCTTCTTGTTTACGCAACTAATTGGTCTCGCACATCAAGTCGTGCGCATGTAGTAATGCGGCGAACTTTACATATCATCAAATCCAAAAGATTTGACGTGTAAGCGCATTAGTTTCAGAGACAAAGGTTGTACATGCTCGCTAGCCTAGCACTTAGAAAAACTTTTTACAAAAAAAAATACTAAGACACTCGAACTAACAACATTTTTCCGTTTTTTTTCTAACTAAGTGAAACAACATAAATTACCTTCCAATATTTGTTTAGTGTAGTAAGCTATAGTAGCTTCATTTTCCTTCAGAGGACCCCACTTTGACCTCAGTAGCGCTGACAAAGAACCTCCAGGCACTTGCTCCATAAAAATCTTGAAATAGTTGTCCTCTGAGATAGATCCCAAGTACTGAAAACAAACAACGGAAATAAATATGAGACAATCCCTTGATTCACTAACCGTCAGAAACGCTCCCGACAGCGGAATGTATATCCTGTCTCTGTCACTCACTATAGAATAGACGAAGACAAAGCACAGAATTCGAATCCGATTCCGTTTCCGACGGTTCGTGAATCAGGGGTTTATCACACAAAAGTTCCTTACAGAAATATTTGTTCAAGTGGGGATCGGACACATGACCACTATTATTTATTCTGTGACATGACCCTGGCGCAGCAGGTCTGATTAATACAAAATATGATGAGACCAACTTTCCGCCCGCGGCTTCGCCCGCTTAGACTACACGACGTTATCCCGCGGGAATGAGATAACTTATGTACACGTATGGATTATAAATAAAGCATGATATAGATAGAGCATACAAATAATCTGGTGATCGTAATAATAAATTAATAAAAATATTTCGTCTTTTATTTTTTATCTACTACGGAGCACTAATTAGCCTTCATCACACCTGCCGGCCTAGCATGAGCGACTTTTATCACGCGATATGATATGGTACGGCATGCCGTCTTGCTTACACCTTAGTGGGGTAAGCAAGACAACTTGCCGTACCATATCATATCGCGCGATAAAAGCCGCTCATGCTAGGCCGGCTGATGTTAAGTGGTGATAAGGCTGAAGGTGGAAGCGCACTACTCCCGGAATCCTCACTGAGTAACTGGCTATCTTATCTTTAACTGCCGGAACACAATAATGCTGAAAACATCATTGTTATGGCGTCAGACTAAGATAAGATGGTGGAAGCTAGCCAGGCAGACTAAGAACAAGTCCTACCACCAACCAAACCAAAAACAATATGTACCCCCGGGCTGGGAATCGAACCCGGGACCTCTGGGTCTGAAGTCGGTGGTGTCAACCACTAGACCACAGAGGCGGTTAAAACACTACACACAAACTGCCTTCATGGTCACGTTTTAGATATTAGTTTAAAACATTATCAGTACAACTACTCACTTACAATGTGTACAACAACATACTATTCTGATAAATAGTTTTATTTTCAATGTAACGTAACGTAATTGAAAAACTTTATCTCCCGTCTCAGGTATAAAGAGAATAACAACCTATTATTCTAATACTGATAAATATGCAATGCAAAATAATGAAGTAAGTATGATAAAAACGATCATTTTTGAAGTTATAAAAACATTACCGATAATCTAAAAACTTCGACCTTAACTGCACCGACATAAGAGCTACATACACGGAACACTAATAAGTCGTTAGAAGTAGTAAGTGCTTTGGGCGGGGCTCCATATATTTTACTTATGTACAGTCACGAACATTAATATGTAAACAACATAGGAATATGACTATATCATATTATACAATATTGAATGACTATTGTGGCACAGTTTTGTTTCGGAACCCTTCAATGTGACAAAGTTCAATGTTGATACCTTTTATTGCTTGTGATTGTGACTGAACAATTTGAATTCTTTCGTATTGTCATGGCAACTTAGTTACTTCAGTTGCACGCTTTATTCAGAACAAGATGAGCTCTTTCCTGTTTTTTGTGGCTACATACCTTGTAGGTTTTGACTTTTATTTCTTAGGTGTTAAAGTTCTTTTTAGGGGGTTTAATTTTGGCTTTAAGTCTAGTCTAACACAGGTTATTTTATTTACCTGTACAATGTTTCGATGTCTCAATTGCGAATGCAGCATAATCTCTTCATGTAAAGGCTGTACATCTCCCAGGTTCTTCTCTGGTATTTCTTTGACGGCTATCCTTACTTGGGTGTTGAGATCTCTCGCAGCGTATACTACTCCGTATGTGCCTTTACCGAGAACCACTCGCTTGTTGCAATCGTCTAACTCGTATTCAAACTGAAAATGAAAGAGATTTAAGTATGAGTAACCTTCGTAACACATAAAAAGGTAAAGTCCCTTACATATTAAGAGACACACGGAATATTACTAGAAATACAAATATATTGTTTATCTCCATAGCAAGAGCTCTATTTTGGATGTTGTAAGACTTTAAGCGCTCGTCTAACTAATTTTGATTTTACGTAATAATAAACTGACTCTTATATTTTATTTGTTCGTTGTTCGAACTATGGGATCATTGAGAATGATAATATATCTGCTTCAGTTTGTCGTTACTGTAAATAAATGTTTTTTTAGAGAAGAGGATCTATTTCTTATGCCCGAGCTTCACCTGCGTCTAATGCCATTAATTAGCGCGCTATTTGATATAATTCGCAGGTGTAGCCGGGTCTTAGCGCACTAATTTGATACAATGAGCGCGCTAAGACGCGCATGCCGTTATTGACGCCGTTAGGCGTCATGCAGGTGAAGCCCCGGCATTACAGATAAGACGTAAAATGATTTAAAAAATATTTTGTGAATACTTGGAATGCATTTGTTCATTTATGATTCATCGGTTTCGTATCCTTCTTCACTTCGAATAAATAAATTTGTTTTTAACGAGTCATTTTATTCTACTTTTCATGTAAGTAACAACATGTACCTACTGACGTAGATATTACAAAACATGGATGTTGTTACAGGACTTTTTGGATTGATGTGACGTTACATAATCTTATCACAAAGGAAACTGGTATTTTGGGTGTTATTTATCAGATAACATTACGTAAGTTATGTATGATTATGATAGTGCTATCAACAACATATTACGCAAACAAAAGACACGTGCTATTCTGTAATGCCACTCAACGCGTAGTTAAGATAAAATAACCATTACAGTGAAAGATATCGTTGATAAATTCTATTGATTGATATTGTTATTCTCGATAACCTAAAAATTTAGAATCAATTGAGCTCAATAATGTGATCAAGATTGAAAAAAAAATACGATAAAAAGGCATTGGAAACGTCGAGTGCTAATTTTAAATTACGCTTACAGATGTTTTATCTCACGAGCGCGGATGAGGCACGCTTGTGCGGGTGAACCACGCTTGTGTGTGTAAATGTACATGCACACTGTCTTTGCCTGCGTAAGCTCGGGAGCGCTCAGTTTTGGCCGATGCACACAGGAGCGCGTGTCTATGTCGCAGCCAATTGGTTGAATCCGCCATCCAATTAAACGCCTAGGCAGATGATTTTTTCCGTAAGCTATTTTATCTTCCTATAAGTTGACAGAGCCAAAAAAAAATAACCACGAAATTTAAATAAAACAATTAAATTTCTAACCCATCACGTGTTCTACAGGAATTCCGAGGGGTACATGATGCCATACTTAACCATTCGCCGGATTCAACCATCCGCCTGCGACATCGACATGAATGTATTATTAACTGACATAGTAAAAGTATAAGATTATTAATTAATTTATTAAGTTGTTAGATTATGACTATGCTAATATTTGCATGCCAACATGTATATGGTAGAAAACGATTGAATCAAATTAATATTGCAGACTATCGCAATATATGTACATTGTTTTCAGCAAATAAAATAAATTTCATTTCATTTCATCTATACGCATTACAACTACAAGTATGGCTCACCCGCGCTCGTGAGATAAAACAACGGTACATCCATTTATAGTGTAGAATACATAAAAATCAGATAGTACTTAAATGTAGTTGATAGATCTACCGGATGATGATGATACTTTTTGTATCTATAACTACTTGTCGAACGAAATTGTCTGATGAGCTGCATCTCGCGCGAAGTTCACAGAAGTCGTAGTTTAAATCGGACTATAGCTAATTCTTAATAGGTTATATTTATTGACATTTTAAAAAAAAATTATGCATTCACAATGCAATTTTTGTAAGTACAGGAAAAATTTGATAGTAGAAAACCACGAGCCCTATAAGTAGCTTTCAGGCGGGATTCAAACCCGCGCCTCCGGGAATCCGGCCCGATGCTCTGACCAACTAAGCTACCGAAATAATTTTGCTATCACTTGTTACGCTGTAGGCCAGCGTTGTTTCATCAATGTGAGGAAACCCTCGCATCCGAAAGAAAAAAAATTACAAATGTTTAACAATCGATTAAGATGAAACAGCCATTAAATTGAGATTTTAAATTATTTGTATGCATTTACAATGCAATTTTTGTAAGTATAGGAAAAATGTGATAGTAAAAAACCACGAGCCCTATAAGTAGCTTTCAGGCGGGATTCGAATCCGCGCCTCCGGGAATCTGGCCCGATGCTCTGACCAACTAAGCTACCGAAAGGCTTACACGACTCGTCGAATTTTGCTATCAGTTGTTACGCTGTAGGCCAGCGTTGTTTCATCAATGTGAGGAAACCCTCGCGTCCGAAAGAAACATTTTTACAAATGTTTAACAATCGATTTTTTTTACTATCACATTTTTCCTATACTTAGGTTATATTTAATTAATCACCAAACTAACCAAAAAACTAACTTACAAAAATACTATGTCACCACCTAAATATACTGAAATGCACTCAAAACTATAGTTTGAGTTTTTTAAGTGGTAACTAAGTATTTTTTTCTTGTTTGATTTATTATTTCTCACTATTTATATGTCACTGCAGATTTCAAAGCACTTTTATTATGCATACCTTTAACTGATCTTGCATGACACTTGTATCCAAATCCGTGACTTTCTCATGGTCGGCTGTAAGTTCGCCCAGAAGATCGTGGAGTCGCTGCCTGCAAGCTTGCGACGGAAGGAAGATTTGGAAGTCATCGGAGTTCTCGCTTACGTACAGGAAGAGGCAACGCTCATCGCGTTTGTATAAACTAAACGAAAACACACAAATGAATAAATATAGGAGCATATTTACTGAGTGACATTATATTGAAAAAAGTGAGAGATAATTAAACAGTTTTATTTTTCACATATAATTAAAAAGAAAGAGCGAGAGCTATGTCTTTGTTCTAAAAGTTATAGATATGCAAGCAATACCTATACTTATTTATATTTCTCGGTAGCTTTCCTACAAAGTATCAAAAATCTCTTATGAGTTCCATAAATTTAAAAGATCTTTTTAACATATTCATTGTATGTAGAGCACAGAACAGTTAAAAAATATCAATTTCATTATATTATATTCACTTAGACATAATAAATAAGTACTTATGAATCGTCAACATTTTCCAACCGTTCAAGACTTTTTAAACTGACAAGAGAACACACATGAAAGTTGAATGGGGGCGCGCGTGTAAACTCAATCTCAATATCTTTTATTCAAATAGATTTAAATAAAGCGAATCATTTAATTTTTTCCCTACCAACCCTTTGCTCAAAACAGCAAACCCTTTTGAAGTTCTTCAAGTTGTCATAGCAACTAGCTTGTTTTCGATTCTACGCTTCATTCAGTACAAAATGCGTGACATACTCCTTCATACCTAGGGGTTCCCAAACTTATTTTGTCTACTGCTCATTTTAAGAATAAGTTATTTTTAGCGCCCCCATTTTTTCACCCACTTAAAAACCACTATAATTTCAAATTAAATTAATTATTTTTCTGAGTCTCTTGCCGCCCCCCTTTAGTCCTGCAGAGCCCACAAGGGGGCGTTATCGCCCACTTTGGGAAAGGCTGTTCTAACCTCATTCTTTTGTTACTAACTATTCCTGTCGCTTCCGCGTAAAGATAGTGCGTCACTCTCACATAGATCCCTTGAGACGGACGTCATCGCGTCTGTGCGAGCGTGACGTAACCATATTTACGCGGGAGCGACAGAGACAGGTAGTGACAGCAGGCGTCTGTCACTCGATGTACTTGCGCGCTACTCTCGCCCGCACCGCCCCGGCGGCGGTGCGTAATCCATAGAGGTTAGATCCGAAAAGAGCTAGAATATATTATTATGCGATAGAAAGAGATGCAACGTCTGGCTGTTCGTAATTAGCGCCGTACAAGCTGAATTCCACTTTATTGCGTTGTAATTGGAGTTGCTATTAATTAAAATGGTTTAGCGGAGTGCAGCTTCTGTACCTGTACTATTATTTATTCTGTGGTAACAAGGCATTGTACGGGATTCTTCGTCCTTCGCGACCGCATTTTAAACCATGTTACAAACCTGTAAGTCCTAATCATCTCTGAAGTGAACAGCCACCGATGGACCTTCCTGCAAGTGCCTCTCATGGAATCACACTCCATGCACAGGTTGAGAATCTCCACGGACTTCTGTTCCGCACCCATGTTCACGTTTACGTATGAAACCATGTATACTTTGGTTGTTTCTAGAATTAATACCTGGAATATATTTACAGAAGTTGAGTGTAAGAAAAACAGTGAGAAGAAGGAAAATATTTTTACTGATATTAACACTTGCTCTGAGTTTTTCTCTGTGTAAGAAATTTTTGGTGATGTTAAGTGGTGAAGGTGGAAGGCGGACGCGCACTCCCGGAATCCTCAATCACTGAGGAACTGGCTATCTTATCTCTAACTGCCGGAACACAATAATGCTGAAAATATCATTGTTATGGCGTCAGACTTAGATAAGGTGTATATGTCACCGGAAAATAATAAAATCCGTAAAATAAATTTCCTAAAAAAAATAACCACGATATTTAAAGCAATCGCTTCGCTGCGCTTCGCGATCGCCTTAAATTTCTAACCTATCACGGGTTCTACAGGACTTTGCGGTTCTTGTTATTTTCCGGTGACATATATATGACTTTTATGAAGTACCAATTTTATGATTTTTTATGAGTTCAATGCATAATTATATGGGTTATTATATTTTAGTTAAGCAACTAAAAAAATTATGCTATTACTTACTGGAAACCGAATACCATTGTCGCAAGCACTTTTAGTCGCTTCGACGAAGTATTCCATCCAGAATGAGAAAACTTGTTGTTCGGGCGATATCTCTTCGCTCTTCTTTCTAAACCTATAAGGAACATTCAAAATCGTTTCAAATACTATGTATTGTATTTAATAATAAAAGATAATGACGACCTGGCTTTAAAAGGTCTATACTTAACCGAATTTAGTCGAATAGCATTACATTCAAAAACAGTATTTTCTAACACAACGAAATGATTGGAATTATGCTGAGTCCAGACCATTTTGGGACATACCATAGCATAGGCAGGCTTTGTGATGTTTGTTTATGTTATTTTATTGTGTTGGCCTAAATAAATGAGTTTTAGTTCTTTCGTTCTTTCTTTCTAGATGTTCAAAATCCTCATTATCGTAACTTACTAAAATTGTTGACATGGAACGATCAACTATATTATGAAATGACTTATCTTATTATGAATGACACATGATCATAATCAATCAGCCATTCAATATTCCTACTGCTGGGGCTCTGGCCATCCTTATGGATGGATAAGAAGCAACAGGCTATTTCCAACCAAGCGGGTCCAGTGAGGATTGGTTAGTATTAACGACCGCAAATGCATCCAGGACGAACGCCTTAAAATGCCCGCCGAAGCACGGAGGAGCCCGAGATGAAAAATTTTTGGTCACCCATCCCTTGACCGACCATTGCGAAAGTTGCTTAAGGGCAGGATCTTCCAAAAACTCTGTCTTTGTCTTTTCTTTACGTGTGAAGAGTAATGAAAATAACCTCACTTTTTCATTTTTTCAATGTTTTTGTTGTTATTTTGAGCATAAATTCACTTTTTGAAAAAGTAGCCTGAGAATAGTCTACAATATGTCATTACCTATTTTTCTATATATTATTCGTGAATTAGAGATTTATAATCTAAGTATAAAACCAAAATAATATAAAAATAATGAAAATTTTCTTTGTTTTTGAAATTTTTTATTGTCGAGTTACGATACGAATATCGTGTTTCTAGCCACAAAATAATCAAGATTGTTTATGAAACTTCAACATTATATTTTTATCTGCTCATAATATAGAATATTTGATTGTTTACTTTTGAATCAAAAATAGGTTGATTTCGATAATTTGGAAGTACGTGCCCTTAACCTCAACGATCGCAGGTCGAGCGCTAGCCGCTGCGCCACGCGCGCCTCATATACAATACACAAAATGCTTACCGATCAATCAATTCAATATTGCCAATAGTTGATTTCAAATACCAGTTGGGAGGTTTAAGTCTGAACATACATTCAGCAGCTTGTATGGCTTTAACGTAATCTTGAGCCAAAACTGATATTTCAAAAAACGTCGCCACATCCCAATAGTCTTTTAGCGAGGACAAACTGCCTTTTTTACCTATTAAATGATTTAACACCATTCCTGAAAAAAAATGCAAGTTAAGTTTTACATTGCGTGTTAGGAAGAAATTCAATACCAACATTTACACATTTCTGTAAATTACTAACGTACTGAGCTTTATTATTATTATTAAGTATTTACTTAATAATGAGCCTTCTAACCAAAGGTACTATAAAACCTTTGCCAAGAATAATAAATTTTCTTACCTATATGTTGTAACTCCTGGGAGTTTTTGAAGTCATTCCCAGCTATAACTAGAAGGGTAGCCAAATTGATGCCTGCATACTCATTTGGTTGAACTTCAAAACCCTGTCTGTACCTGGGAAACAAAAAAGAGGCTATTCGTCAACTCCCTACATTTCCGCTGGTAATAATAATACTTTCAAATGCAACAATCTTAGATTGCTGTTCCGAATCTGAGACCTCGAGCCGTACTCTGAAACGCTAATCCGAATCGCCCCGTCTCTTTCACTTGATTCTGTCACAACTGGGGAGTGAGTGGGACGGGTATAATGAAGTTTCGGGTTTTGCGTTACAGAGTAGGCCCTCTTACTCCGAAACGTAAATCCGAAACTTCGTTAGCCGCCCCTTCACTCGAATCTGTCAAGATTGGAGAGTGAGAGGAACAGGTATAACGAAGTTTCGGAGTATACCCTCTGATTTCTAAACAAGTCAATGGAGAAAATATCGCCATCCTAGCCTTTGTCTCATTTCACTTGGGGTCGGCTCTTCGTATCATTAAAAAATACTAAAATACTCCTCCATAAAACTGCTTGTATCCAAACTAATACTAAAAATGCAAAAGGAACATTGTTTTATTTTCATTACGTCTACACTGGGATTTAGTTTACTGGCAACAAAATCCCATTACGATAAAGTGTAGCAGGAAAAGCTAGTATTTGCAAACTTACCAATGAATAGCATTATTCAAACTTTCCATATCCGAGTGCTGAGATTCAACAAATTTATCCTTATAGATACGACCGCAGAGGCACAGCATGTCAGGGAAGCGATTTTCCTTCTTCTCCAACGCTTTCACGCAAACCTTTAAAGCATTTTCCCTGTCGCCTTCTTTGTTGCGTCTAAAAACAAAAAATATTATTTATGTACAATATACCACGTAGGTAGTTTACGTTTTTAAAGTGCACACATTAGATTTATGATGAAGTTTCTTAGTGAAGCGTATGCAAAGTGAACCTATAACCTACAAAAATCTGCACTTCAGTATTTTAAAAACACAGTATTTTTGTTAATGAAGATTACTTCGGGATTATTATGCACAGTTGTTACCAAGTTTATTACTGGACTGATAATTATATTATAAAGTAAATATCCCGCCATCTCGCAGGTCACGCACGGCACGCGCAATGTAGAACGCAGCCTAAGCATTTTGTAACATCTGTGTTGCGGTCAAATCGTATTTATAGCATATTGAAAAACAAATTAAACAGTTTATCTACTAAAGAACAAAGCGACTGGCTGTCTACTTAAATTTATGTTTTTTTCTTATATCATAATATATTGAGATAGAAATAGTAATGGCTTCTGAGTCATGTTTTTATTGAAGTATATTTACCTCCTAATAGAATATAAAGTAGGTTATTAAATATAGATTTTAGCTAAAATGCAAAAACTAATAAAAGAACATCTTTGTTTATGTCACTGAGTGGACAAAACAGGTAAGTAAGTACTTATTAAGATTAATGACTAGCTTTCCGCCCACGGCTGAGCCCGCGTGGATTACACGACGTTATCCCGCGGGAATGTGATACCTTTCCGAAATAAAAAGTAGCCTATGTACCTCTCCAGGCTACAAAGTATCTGTGTCCCAAATTTCAGCCAAATCATTTCAGCTGTTTGGCGTGATTGAGCAACAAACATCCAAACATCTAAACTTTCACATTAAATTTATAATATTAGTAGGATAGCTCACTCACCTATTCATAGCGAATGCATACATAAACCTAATAATCGGCATATTGACATAGTTTTTCCTATTCATTATAGTTTTCAGATCATCAACCACCTGTACTATAGCATCATAGTCTTGGATCTCCCGGTATGATATGAGCATGTTCAGGATAGTGTCTCCGGAGAGGACTGCTGGGTCATCGAGCCTGCGTCTCATGGCATGTAATACATTTGCTAGTTCTTGCCCGCTGTATATTTCACGAGCTTTGCGAAGGTCGGAGAGGAATTTCTCTTGAAGGTGTGCCCTGTACAGAATTAAGTTATCATTTTTGACATACAAGCTGGGGGGCTACCCGTCCAAGTGTCGTCGGCATCGCTATTGGCTTCATTAGACAGATGGATGTGACACATGGCTACTTCTTTTTTCCACCAATAAAAACTTATCACAGGAAAGTAGCAATGTGTGACATCCATTTGTCAAATGAAGCCGATAGCGATGCCGACGACACTTGGGCGGTAGCCCCACTGATCAGTAGCGGACTAAAGGTCATAGCCCACTTATACCGCACCGCTCCGACCCACCAAAGTATGAGCAGCCCAATATGGACTTAATATCGTTCACTGTAGATGCACTTTACAGTAACAATATACAATAGTAGGAGACAGCGCGCGAACAGCGCGCGGTAAGCGAGCCTGCCGCAAGCTAAAGTGCGTCTACAGAGCACGACATTAAGTCCATATTTGACTGCTCATACATCGGTTGGGTGGGAGCGGTGCGTTATAAGTGGGCTATGACCTTAAGGCGATACTCGGAAAAATTATGCTAAAGCGAGATAGCAATGAGTAAACGACGCGCGCGGGAGCGAGACCGATTTTGCCGATTACGCAAAAAAACACAAAATCACTTCGTATTCAAAAACTATAGCGGTTTTAAAAAAATGCTTCTATACGATCCTAAATTATTGGTGTCCACTAATTAAACCAATTTTCAATAGTATATGTATCCCCATTTAAGAATAATCTTGATATTTCTTATTTTTAGAGGTATTTTCGAATATAAAAAGTGTCGAACCAAAATCATAAAATCGTGTTTCTGAAACTATACGATTCTAGATAAAGGTATGAAGAAATATATATCTTATTACCAGATTTATAACAACTCTAACCGTCCTATAGTTTTATATCAAAGAGTCCAAACTTTTTCCGAGTAGCGCCTTAAGTCTGTCGGTGGCCTGGGGCGGCAAAGCTAAATTGGGCCCAGCGCCCCCCAAAATAGGATTGGTTCACATTTTGGGGGCACCTCGCTCTTTTTATCAAGGGAAGGTCCCTTGGAGGCGTTTGGGTCAACCGGGACGGGAGGCCCAGGGCGCTTATTTAGGAATTTATCAAGGGAACATGGAGGTTTTTGGGGGCCCCCTTGGACCGTGGGACCGGAGCGGATAGCCCCTTTCGCCCCCCTGTTAGTTCGCCACTGAAGCTTTTCATGTTTCATTGTAAGAAAAAGAAGTTAAATCCCCAGGTGAATCTAAATCACTTACAACTCGCAAAATAAAAATACTTTGATATTAATACATCAAATTATTTTTATTGTTTTATGCATTGTCTTTGTTGTCATCTACTTTTATGTTAATTTCACGCTCAAATAAAAGGAGTCACATTATATTTATTCTATCTCATGATGTAACGTGAATTTTGGGAATTTGAGATAAAAGAACGTGTAGGCTTTTGTATACAATAAATCGGCGATAAAAAAATCTGCGATTTATATAAATTGTATAAAAGTACAACTTACTTAGTTTGAACTTCGACATCCTGCAAAATGTTTTTCAATCTAAATATCAAGTGCTGCTTGGAATCTGCAGACTCTTCACCCTTGAACTTTGTGGCTGCTGGGTTTGTTGTCACACAGGTGCCGGCGTCCGTCAGTTTGTATGACACGAAGAGAAAATTAGGCAAGGACATCTAGAACAAAGGAAGAAGTGAAATACTTTCCATAAATCATGTTATGAACTATTCTAATAACTATTGGAATTTTAAGTGGAGTAAGAAGAAGACTTAAGAAGTGGAAACTTCTTAAGCTAATGTAAGATTTTATTTTATTTATTTTATTGTTTGTTAATTTAGTAAGTACGCTGTTTGTTTCCCAATAAAGAAAAAAAAATAAAAAGTAAAATAAATATTATGTCTGTAGGCACTTTGATAGAAAATAATGTAAGTAGTATTAATGTTAAGTGCAGTCCTCTGCTACATGTTCAAGTAAATCCCTTGAAGAATTCCAATGTAAAGGTTCCAATAAATCAATTGGGCTTAGTTGTTTAGAGCAAGAACTAAATCGATACTAATATTATAAAGAGAAATGATTTGTACTTTTGTTATTTTTTTTTTGTAATAAGTAAACTCAAATTTTCTGGACCGATTTTAAAAATTCTTTCACCAGTAGAAAGCTACATTCTTCTCGAGTGACATGGGTTTTATTTTATCCCGATATTCCCACGGGAACGGGTACCACGCAGGTAAAACAGCGGAGCCATTAGTAGTCTATAATTTCATTGTGGCCTTTTGTACAAGCTTTTATTTAACTTGCAGTGTATGTATGTATGTATGCATGTATGTCCGCTCGGGTCAAATCATGCAACCTAAATTTGACCCACTTGCCAGTGTCAGATTAAGCTGAAATTTTGCATACAGGTTTGGTATGGATGACAATACAATGTTAAAGTAAGGTCAGCAAAAAAGCTTGTAATAAAAATTTTTTTTTTACAAAATCTTATTTTACTGAATAGTAATTAAATTAATTATAATAATTAGGTTACTTTAATAGGATCTCGTGGCACAGTTAAGGACCCCAGGGCGAAGTGGATAGCGCGCTTGGCCGGCGATCGTTGAAGTCAAGCAACTTTCGCAATGGTCGGTCACGGGATAGGTGACCAAAAGTTTATTTCATCGAGCTCCTTCGTGCTTCGGATAGCGCGTTAAGCCGTTGGTCCCAGTTGCATCTGCAGTCGTTAACACCCACCAATCCGCATTGGGCCCACGTGGTGGGTCATGCCATGACTCATGATCATGAACATGGCCCATTCTCTAGAAGGTAGGTTTGTGCCCCAGCAGTGGGGATTTAAAATGACTAATGATAATGTTATTTTATTTTATAACAGGTGTGTAGTGCTTTAGAAAGTGCTAGTGTTATTAATTTATTTTCATACATTTTATTATTGATTGAATACAGGTAGATCAAATGAGGTAATATACAAAACCCATTAGATACAATTAGACAAAGTAATTACTATGAATTGATATATCAAAAGGATAAAAGATAAGCAAAACAACAACATGCTTCTTGCTGGCAATTCTTAAAATCAAAATTCCCAAATATAATATCTAATTCTAGATATTTACTTTCGAAAACAAACTTCCTTTATCTTGATTACCAAGTATTGAATGAATAATATTTTTAGTTTATGAAGATATTTATCATTTTTATTATTAGATCTATAAGCATAGAACTGAATTTGAAGTAGATACCTAATATTTATCCTCTGATTATTGATTGGATTAGATTTAATACTAAAAAAATGGCCATCTTCATAGTTTCCATTGAACTTAATTCAAAATCTTAGAAAATTTGTAATTTTAGTGTCCGTTAACAGCATAAGGAGCAGATTTAACTGTTTATTTATGTCAAGTCTGTTTAATCAAAATTTTATCAATTAAAAATACTTTCACTTACGTAACATAACATTCAAGTCAAGTACCCTCATCCTCACATCTTACTAATATTATAAATGCGAAAATTTGTGAGTATGGATGTATGGATGTTTGTTACTCTTTTACAAAAAACTACTGAACGGATCTGGATGAAATTTGCAACAGAGATCTTAGATTGAAGGCTGGATAATTTGACGGGACTTTTACTGGCAGGTAGCTGATAATAAGGAGTAAAAAGGCTACTTTTTATCCCGATATTCCCACGGGAACGGGAACCAAGCGGGTGAAACCACGGGCGGCCGCTAGTTCTAAATAATTTTGTTAGTAGTTATTATTCTGTTACTATCAACTGACCAACAATAGGCATACAAAAGGTGGACCTGATGTAGGGTTGCCAAAAAATTTCAAGAAGAATATAAGTAAGTATAGTAGATTTCTATTTAGGGTGTCAAAAAATATAGTATCAACCACAGATAATATAATACTATACTGTATCAACATACAAAATATAAGTAGTAGCCTTTAATATGTAACTACTCAATATACATATTATACAACTTATGAGGTTTCTGAACCCTTTCTTTCAGGCACAAGAATGAAACGACCGACAGTGATAATGTCTGTTTAATCATGGTCAAAATATAGTAGATTTGGCTATTATATATTTTTCCAACAGTATTAGTAGCATGACCCAAAATATAGGCTACTTTTATTATAAAGTAGTTTTGGAAACCCTAACCTGATGCTTAATTATATTATTTGAACTTTGCCAGTCTGCAACAAGTTGGGTTTTTCCTTCAATGCGATACTAACATAATATACATTTATACATACCAAGTGGTGAAGTAAACCATTCATGAGGAAAACATGAATGGAAATAATATACAGATAAAATGTCGTAGAGGTATAATGAATACCAGCACCAGCACATGAATAGTAATTATTTTAATGACTAAAAACTTTATAAAATTTTATTTTAAATGGGTACTGTCAGAATAACTTGCAGAGAAATTATCTTCTTTTTGCTAAAAGTACAGTAGAACCTCTAGATTAACCGGACTTAATTAGTCCGGTTAATCAAAAGATTAACCGGTTACCAGATATGGTTTATCGTTAGGCATTTGGATAATAGAAAATCTGGATACCTAATATAATGACGAAAAGCGAATGAAGAAACTCTCGAGAACTGAAGGCCGGATAATCGAGGTTCCACTGTACATATAACTTACAGATGTTCATTTTTAAAGCTAAGAAATTAAACCTAAATGCCAAATAAAATTAATACCAGGTTTGTCTCGGCAATTACATTTCTTTGTAAAGAAATAATGCAAAAATACTTTGATTGCTATTATTCAATCATAGTAATGCAAATGCAAGAAATTTTCCATAACTGTAAAACATTTGTTAGTCTTGTTATGTGTTTTTTATGTTACTTTGGCCTTTACAGACCCATCACGGAAACAGCAGGATAGTTTTTGAAGTGCCCAGCATAGCTTGTATAGATATATCGTTATTGTGAAATAAATAATTGTCTGACAGCCTGTCAATACAAGTTTTATCTAAGTTTACATTAACAATGTACTGGGAAAGAAAACCCATAACTGTAGTTGCAAATAGCTGGCATAATACAAAGAAATTTATTGTTGCTTTTTGCTACAAATAATAAGGTTGTATAATACAAAATCACTTTTATCATTAACTAACTGGGTCCAGCGGTTTTACCCGATAAAAGTAATATATTGCTCTTCTATACTGAAATCTATCTCTATGCAAAACTTTATTCAGATCTGTTAAATTAAAATACTTATAGTGAAATGTTTACCTTTAACCGCAGTGTAGAATCCGCATCAATGTCATTGAAAAGCAGTACATTCTCCTTCATATCAAAACTTTCCCGCACTCCGAGATGGTATAGTAAAGAACTTTGCTGCACTTGAAGACTCAAGTCGACAAGGGCTACGTCTGCATTATAGAATGTGTCCAGAACGCTAGTTTCGCCAAAATCCAGCTTTTCGAACTAGAAAAAATGAGAAACATAAAATGTATAACTCACGAACAGGTTTTTTATTTGAAGTCTAATCATGTAGGTACTGTTGGCATGTACACTATACAAAAAATACATTCAAAGTCAGCAGAATCACTGTTTTAGAAAAGCTAGGTACATAAAGATTTTTATTTTTAATGTTTTGCTTTCTATTTGAAGCTAAGCAAATAACTAAAATTGAAATTAATTAAACTGAAATCCAAATTTTATAACCAATTTATTAAATTTTAAAATTTATAGAAACAACCTGAGGTTACATGAAAACAAACACATGAAGGTACAACTTAGTAAATAATTATGGGAATGACCTTCAAAAAATTTACAAAAGGTTAGTCTCACGTGTATGTGGTGAAGATTAGCGTTTACAAGGTCAGAAGCTAGTCGCACTTCTTCTAACGCTCTTCTTCTATGGCTCAAGTTTGTTGACTGATGCACGTCCAAAACACAAGCGATATCCATCCGGGGCCGTTGGTTGGCGGCCCCGGGCTGCACCGTAGCACTGGAACCATCACTGCCGACACTTTCGCAAATACTCTTCACTTCACCTAAAAATACACAAACTTAGAACTCGAAAACTCAAAGTTCAACACAACAACAAAGTCTTCGACATGCACCTGTGTCCTCCAGCGCCGTAGAAGCACTTCCATGGCCGAATGTTAGCATTTTATCGAGGGCTCAACTATTGTTAACATTTGGACAATTTTACGAACACATTTTTTTGTCAATTTACGCAGCGCGAAAATAAATTCAACAACAAGTAGTTTAATCGTTCGTCGTTTGAGTTTGTTTGAGACAGAGCTTGTTATAGTTGTTATTTAACGCTAGTGATGTACGCGCACAAGTGAAATACATATTGTATAAAGATTTATTGAACACTAATCCGCAGTAAGAGAACATTTTATCAAATATCAGTCATCTGGGGGGCTACCGCGTAACTTTATGGGTATGAACTTCATACGTTTTTAGGAACTTTAAGTCAATTTTATAAAGAAAATAGCCATTATCAGTTCCATGTTTTGTGACGTCGGGTATAACGATAACTAGCTAGCAACGTTCAACAGAACAAAGCAGCAAAAATCTATCAAGATAAGGAATTCAAATGACAGTTGAAGCCCATACCCATAATCATATTTCTTAGCCGGTAGCCCCCCTGGGGGGCTACCGCGTAACTTTATGGGTATGAACTTCATACGTTTTTGGGAACTTTAAGTCAATTTTATAAAGAAAATAGCCGCTATCAGTTCCTTGTTTTGTGACGTCGGGTATAACGATAACTAGCTAGCAACATTCAACAGAACAAAGCAGCAAAAATCTATCAGATTATGGAATTCAAATGACAGTTGAAGCCCATACCCATATCCAGATTTCTTAGCCGGTAGCCCCCCTGATAATGAATGGTATGGTCCTTATCAAATTAGGGTCTATTATGGACATTATCGTCCTTATGTGGTCGTTATACTGCGAAAGCCAATTTACTCGATATTTTTCACAAAATGACTTTAGTACATAGGAAAACGTGTAATTGTTTGCCCTCTTCCGTCTAAGAAAAGCCGTTAAATGCCGTGACGCATAGGTCCAGAGATAGCCAATGCCAATAAGAAAACCAATTAATTCATACACTTCCAAGTGAAGTTCTCAAAATTCAAATGTTAGGAGTGATGTTCTTTATTATTCATTATCATCATTCTTATCAATTTCATATCATTTCATTTGAGATTTTAAATTATTTTTAATAATATAATTATCTCTCAATTATTAACTTCATAAAAATCCCGTTCAAAATAAACATCTTGTAGTAAACTAAAAACACGCCTTCATAAATTAAAAACCTTCTAAAAACATAACTCTCAGTAATAAAAAATAAATGCAGGTACAAAATTATTATTTTTCTAATCTTCTTCTATATCAAAATCAATAGATGCATTAAAAACTTCAACATCATCTTCTAAATCATGAGATCCTGTTAAATTTTCATAATATTGTCTGGCATCAGTTGGAATAAGGTGAAGTAGAGATTTTAAATCATGGGCTGTGAAATTAGTTTTCAGGCCAAAGTTGCTCATAAATACCTGAAAAATTTAACTGTCATTTTAGGCGGTTAGTTTGATATTGCCTTATATAAATAAATAAAATGGAATATCTACAATATTTTGTAGATATATTTCGTTTATGCATTTTGAAAATCCTGTTTGTGTATTTTGTAATTCTGGGGCTTCACCTGCGTGACGCCTAACGGCGTTAATAACGGCATGCGCGTCTTAGCGCGCTAATTGTATCAAATTAGTGCGCTTAGACCCGGCCACACCAGCGTATTATATCAAATAGCGCGCTAATTATTGGCATTACACGCAGGTGACGCTCGGGCATAACAGCAACTTAAATGCATAATTCTTTATTACGTAACGAATGTGTGCAGTGTGCACAACACAAACTCTCTCACCCCCTTATTATAAAGCACTATGAGTGACTTTTGAACACAAAAATAACTGAATACTAACATAGTCTGTAATCGATCTGCATTCAAAACTATTTTTTTTTTCAATTTTGTCACTTAATTCGTTCTTACATAACGCAGTCCTATTTTTCTGTAGTATTTGACATTTGTAACAACGAAGAGGCAAAAGTGGCGCCTCAAGCCAGGTTTTTTATTTTTCTGGCCAGGCTTTACAGATTTTGTTTCGTTATTATTTTATTATATACTTAGGTTAAATACCTTAAGAGGATCATGGTTTTCTTGATTTACAGTGTAATATTAATGTTACTTAATTGGAACCTCCATTCACTGTAACAAACCCACTTTGATTCATTATTGTGAATGTATTGACCAGCGAACACCGACCCTACACCTTTAGCGCGGATCTTTACAAATAATTATAAATAATCGTATAATCCACGCTCCTAGTATCTATCTGCTCCGGTACGGGCACATCACTATTAAGACACATTATGAAGACTGTAGCGACATCTATGCATTAGAATGTATAATATTTTGACATTTACATCATACAATGTTTAAGGTAGATCAGAGAGGGCAGCACATGTGCCCAAAACAATGCTTCAACTTCTACGGTAACTAGAATGTAAAAAAATAAGAAAAGTTTACCACTTCTTATTTTATATGACCAATCAAATAAATATTCTACTTGTACACTCTACACAGATAATATAATACTATACACTCTACGTAGGTACCTACTACCCTACTACTTGTACTTCTTTACTTGTACTACCTATCAATATTTATCTACTAGCTGACCCGGCAAACGTTGTTATGCCATATAAATTTTATTGGACACGAACTTCGTATCACATGCCTGACACAATGTCACTTATTAAAAATAATCCTAAGCGGCAAAAATGACAGTGACTACATACTCCTTGACATACTGACCTTCTCTTTGGAAGCGGCTAAGAAATGACAGTTGTGTGAAGTATGACAGTTTAACGGTTTTCTATACAAAATTACAATTTTTATTTTATAATTTTCCTGGATAAAAAGTAGCCTATGTTACTCTCCAGCTCTATAATTATCTCCATACCGAAAATCTCGTCGATCCGTTGCTCCGTTTTGACGTGAAAGACGGACAAACAAACAAACAAACAAACAAATAAACAAACAAACAAACACACTTTCACATTTATAATATTAGTATGGATACCTACCTACTACTTAATTTTATAAAGAGGAAAGATTTGATTGTTTGCTTGTTTGTTTGTTTGCATCGAATAGGCTCTGAAACCACTGGACCGATTTAGAAAATTCTTTCACCATTAGAAAGCTACATTCTTCCCGAGTGACATAGGCTTTGTTTTATCCCGATATTTCCACGGGAACGGGTACCACGCGGGTGAAACCGCGAGGATCCGCTAGTTTATTTATAAAATCAGGTTAAGTAAAAAAAAATTTTTGGTACCTACCTAAGACCCATATGCTATCGCGGACTTTTTGTAGATCTATAGAAGAGGAATATCCCAACATGCATTATTTTTTTAAATTTCGAAAGGATTAGGCAGCGTTTTTGCTGAAAGCTCCCGGGCGGCTTGCCGTTTGCCGGCACTTTCGACAATTATCGTTATATTTCAACCAATTTACACAAAACTTTCATAAATTATATATTAAAACCTTCCTGAAGAACCACGCTACCTATTAGTGAAAACCGCATGAAAATCTGTTCGTAGTTTTAAAGATTTAAGCATATATAGGGACAGACAGACGGGAAGCGACTTTGTTAACTATGTGTTTTTTTCCGGACGGTAAAAAAACGGATGCTTGTATTTTAATAATTTAATCATTTATAATAGTAAGAATTTATTTATTTCATGTAGTTTCAATGTTTCGAACACTAAACTACACGAAATAAATAAATTCTATTATTTATAATAATTAATTTTTAAAATACAAGCATCCGTTTTTTTCCGATCCGGCGGCGCCGGGGCGGTCCGTTTTTTTCATAAAGTTAATATACCTATCGGAATAGAGAAACAAAGGGCTGAGCGAGCGGGATGTCACTAGCAACAACGCTTTGAGATAAAAGGAGATGCGTGATGCGACGTAACAGAACCGTTTTTGGCTACTGTTTGACAGTTCGTCAGCACTTATCAGCACGCTGAGAATTTAGGTATTGTAATTTTTTCGGATTTTACGTGCAATCTTAGATAAACAGCCGAAACGTCAAGCTGTAAGTACATAATAATATGTACTTCATAATAAATGTCGCGTTGAGTCCCGTTACTCATTGTTTATAATCTTAGATATTTTTAGCCAAAAGTGGTATAGAAACATGGTGACTTGCTCAGTTATTGATTGTTGTACAACACAATGAAATAATCCCGCAAAATGTTCATTTCTCAGGTAAGTAAATTATTCTAAACCGACACCTCCCTTCTTATGGTTTATTTTTGCTAATGCGCTTCGAATTTAAAGCACGAAGTGTGTTAATGCTCTTCAATAAACATTTATTTATGTAACAAGCAAATATTGATTACACATAATGCAGAATTTACGAATATTTTGTGTAAAGAAATAATTTTCGTTTTACACTAGGGCTGTATCAAGTTACCTATCGATATTTCGTGTCCACTGTCTATCACGCGGTAAACGAATATGTATTAGGTACTGTTATTAAAGTACCTATATTACGTTTAGATATGAATTACCTGGGAACGTAATCCCATTTAAGATACTTAACTGATCCATAGGTATCAGTTTTTGACTGTTAGAATAGGTACCTATACTATCATTAGTAATATAAGTATCTTTCAGATTTCATACTACCTTGGATACCAGAAACACATGGACTAAATTGATTATATGCAGTAAGCATTTTGATGAAAAATATTTCCAAACGCGAGAAGTGATACGTACTATCACTGTGGAAGCACCAACAAATTGTTCAAAGGATTGTGCGAAGCATGGCCGGGTCGCAAGTGTATAATAAATGATTTAAAATCTCTTCGCAGTTTTTCTTAAATTAATATGCATACTTCACCGCAGAATAGTAGTTTTAGCCATGCAAAATACCTTCCCATCCTATTTTAGTTATATTAATAATATTACTAGGTATATTAATATATTATTATTAGAAGACCTCCGTGGCCGCGATAGTGGTGTACGCGCCGGTTTCAAGGTGCCGCTATCTCTAGAGGTCCCGGGTTCGATCCCTGGAGGGCTACCGCGAAGCTTTATGGATATGAACTTCATACGTTTTTTGGAACTTTAAATCAATTTTATAAAACAAATAGCCGCTTTCGGTTCCCTGTTTAGTGACGTCGGGTATAACGATAGCTAGCTAGCAACGTTCAACAGAGCAAAGCCGCAAAAATCTATCAAAATAAGAAATTCAAATGACAGTTGAAACCCATGTCCATATCCATATTTTTTAGCCGGTAACCCCATTTAACACCCCATTTAACACAACATTTACCCGGTCGGGTAAATGTTGAAAACGAATTTTTCAATATTTCCTCGGGTCTGGGTGTATGTGGTTGTTTCCAATTTCCATAATACTAGTGCTTAAGCTACTATACCTTGGTATTGGAACAATGAATGTGATCGTGTCCAATATATATTTATTGTGTCCTTTCGCCGTTATTCGAAGCCTAGGTAAACATATTTTGAGAAAGCCCTTTCCGTTTCCGTTCGACATCAATTTTCCTATGGGTCAATCATACCAACGTGACGTCACTTCCGTAACGTCATCCTAAGTCACGTGATCCGAGTTCACCTTTTAGCAATGGCGGAAGATTTGTGTCATTGGCGTCCATTTTTCGCAACCGTTCACATCTAATCATAAACGCTGTTAGCGATCGAAATTTAAAATTTAAAAATTTGTACGAGTGGTTCTTTTATTTTACTTTCTCGGATAAAGTAATATTATTATTTTTGAAAATTGTTCGAATTTTAAAAGAGCGTGCCTGTGAGTGAGCGCGCGAAAACATGGCGGGTCGGGCTCGATGTCCACCTGTTAATTTCAAAGTATCGTGGAATCCAAAGCATTTAGGACGACGAGATGGAGTATGAGCTTTATTGGCACACAGGAATTGAGGTAATTTAACACCTCGCCAGGTCAGTGAAAGTTTTGATTTTTTATTTTCTTACCCACAAGCAAGTAAGAAATTTTATATTTCTCACCATGAAAAATCTGTTCATGTGATAGTTAGTAGAGAGTTTTTGCGATCTGCGCAGAGAGATTAAATCATAATCTTAATCATTTATTTCAAATAGATTTCCTTTTAATAGTGATACAATGTGATTTAGGGATTTTGGTTAAGTATACAGTGGGTCTCGGCTCCCGTCGTCGCCCGTGCTTGACCTTGACACACTTTTCTCTTGTTTAGTTTATAAATCCTATTTTACAATTTGTACCGACTTCTTGTGGTGATTTATTGTTTCGAAAGCATTTTGAAGTACCGACATTTTCTTTAATGGTAATCATGGTATCATTGCAGTTCTAAAATAATATGTCAGTAGGTATAGTCGAGTGGTATAGCGCTAATTTTAGTTAGTTGCTTTTGTTTCAACGTTTTGTTTTTGATCATGTATCTACACCGGCACATAGTGGGTGATTACTTTTATACTTTTATTACTCCCATGTCTGTATGTGAGTGCTACCTGCATTATAAATGGGAACAAGCGTCCCTATATATTTATTAGCTAACCAACTAGCGCAAGGCAAATAATATTTAAAAGTGAATAGTGTATTTGCAAAATTAGTGAATTGTATGCAAAAGTTTATTCTTAATACTTTCTACAGTTGACCCTTGCCCCTTTTAGGGAGTGTTAATGTGGGTCGTGTAATGTGACATGGAGCAAATGATTTGATATTGAAAACTTACTTAAATGTTTTTTTTTATGTGCGTACTGCGGTACCTATTGAATTTTATATATGTAAACAAGTACTACCGTACCTAACGTAGTGATGACTTGTTTTTGTCACAATTCTAATCTAACGTGACCCACCACATTGGTGGTCACTTTATGAAGTTTTGTTGTGACGGGGTGCTCAGCCCCCCCCGAACCCCCCTACTATTGGTTCGATAATGTTTTATTAATGGATACGTAATTGGCTTCATTATCCTTGAGATTTTTAATATGATATTGAACGCAGACTTTAAGTTTTGGCAACAAATATTTCTTAAATTAAAATGGAGAAAACATAACCTGCTTACGCAAGTAACGGGGAGCATTTCCTGCTTACGCAAGTATCAGGGTGCAATGTTTTTGACAATAAGCATATGAATCTTTTTATGTTTTTGGATTACGTGATATTATTAGTGCCGTCAATGCCATAATTATGATTGAAAGTAAAAACTGTATAAGTATTCAAATAAATATGCTATATATTTCTTCCGGTCGAGGAAGTAAAAAGGGGGGGGGGGGGATATAGGTATATCGACTACACACACCTTTCATGTTTATATGCGAACAAGCCCCGCTAGTATTAGGCACGCTGGAAGCTGTGCTTGGCACTAATCCTACTAATATTATAAATGTGAAAGTTTAGATGTTTGGATGTTTAGATGTTTGGATGTTTGGATGTTTGTTACTCAATCACGCCACAACGGCTGAGCGGATTTGGCTGAAATTTGGGACATAGATACTTTATAGCCTGGAGAGGAACATAGGCTACTTTTTATCCCGGAAAAATATCACATTCCTGCGGGATAACGTCGTGTAGATCACGCGGGCGAAGCCGCGGGCGGAAAGCTAGTAGTTTATATATTGATTGAAATATCGCGGTGGCTCCCTATGGGCACCAGGCAGTGATAGCAATAATTAAGTATTTTAACGATTAATAATAGGTACCTACTGACTAGAAGCTTTGCAGTCAAAGTAATTATGTTATAAAGCCAGTTGGGATTGCGATTCTCACTTTTCGTGTATCTGACATTCTGCGATTTCTGATAATGCGTGTCTGGCGTTTTGCGTATCTGAAAGAGCCTGACAGTCTGACATAGCTGTAAGCAACAGCACGAGCTGAGCTGGTCTGCCCTTTCGACTGTTTCATACCTAAATTTAGTTCAGATTAAGAAAATGTTAATGGAGAACACCGAATAAATTAGGTATTACTTTACATTATTCCACAGTAGATTTACGTTTTAGAAAATTTATGTTCGTTAATATAGGCAATAAGTAGTTATTTTAGCCGTCTCGAAGAGTGAAGTCATCTGATACAGGCATTGTTTATGCTTACTCATCGTCATGTATAAATATGGCAGGCTGCTCCCTGGCACCGTAGATTTATATCGTGAGACGAATTCTGACGATCACGGGCTTTTAAAATGGCAAAACTAGGTATATACCATATTTTGTTGCCTGTAATACAGATCAACCTGCAACGGGCAATAGTACCTAATTACCGTTACTGATATTATTTTTCCTGTGCTCATGTAACTCATGCACTCATGTAATGTATGTAATGTTGAAAATGAAAAACCTTTTATTATGATACTAGCTATCCGCCCGCGGCTTCGCCCGCGTGGACTACACGACGTTATCCCGCGGGAGTGTGATATTTTTCCGGGATAAAAAGTAGCCTATGTTCCTCTCCAGGCTTTAAAGTATCTGTGTCCCAAATTTCAGCCAAATCCGTTCAGCCGTTTTAGCGTGATTGAGTAACAAACATCCAAACATCCAAACATCCAAACATCCAAACATCTAAACTTTCACATTTATAATATTAGTAGGATAAACTACCTATTCATATATTCAATCAAAAGTACTTGTTGACTGTCTTAAACAATAGAAAAATTATGCCTTTCCAGGCTAGAATGAATGCAGTTTGGAGATTGACAGGGTCTACAAAGACATCTTTTTATGATTTTTTAATGAATCATTGTCATAAAATGAATAATTGGATAATTTATGAATTTTTTGGGAAGAATAAGTAAAAATGAGTTTCTGAGATTGATTTCGCAAGGACACTGGCCCATACAAATGTAAAATTAGTGGATCTGATCATTGATAATAATTTACGAGTTTTCAGATTGACAGTCGCTCCACAAGAACACGGTCTTGTACAATAGCAAAATTATGCCCTTGCATGCATGCTAGCATTAGGGCAACTCAAAGAAGTTGCTCGTTTTTCTGATGAGGAAAAGATGTCTCTTATGTTTCTGATAAACAATGTCTTTGGTGAGTTTAAATAATTTTTTTTTTTAGTTCATTATGTTAGAATTTATTATATTTATTACCAAGGTATTTTATGTGCCCGGTTAACCCATTTTTACTAAATGGATGGGTATAATGAGCCATAACTCACTCCGTGGGCTCAATGCGCATTTTTTAATTTTGTATATTTATGTTTCTTTGCTAGAGTGGATATAACATTTAAGGTGTTCCGTGTAGCTAAATTGGCAGTTATTAACGGAGTTTTTTAATTGAGTCGATAGTAATTAATAATAAGAGAAACGCGTCTTTAGAATGGCAGTCTATATAAAAAATTGTGTCCTGCAATGCAACTTGGGACCGTGTCGGTAAAATATATGAAGTGAAACTGTCATTATCGGCCATTACCAGTCATTTTCGTTGTTATTATTATATTTATATGTATAGTTACAGTTAAAAAAGTCTTGAATGGGTGCTAGGAAAATATTGACGATTCAAATTTTTATCCTTAAGGACCTACATGCTTATTATAATAATATGTCTATGTGAATAAATCAATATTTGATTGATTGATAGATATAGTAAAAGTTATGACAAAATTTTGCAAATCTTTTGCAATTTATCTTTTAATTAAAAGAGTTTAATGAGTTACATTAATTCGATTTGTATGCAAATAAGATTTGTTACAAAATAGCAGATGCTTTAAAGAAGTTAATATACGAACTACTTTTGTTTTGATCTTGTAAAATAAGGCATGTGCTTACATTACTTTCAGAAATTTACTTGATTTTTATACAAGATCGCGCTTTTTGTCAGACCAGTAAGACAAGCCGGCACAAGTAGTTTAGGATGTTATATGTATCTGCGATCCTATTTATTCGAATAATGTTAACGTTAATTTTTGCAATCAAACTTTAATACATCTTGCACTGCACAAACGTAGCAATAGTTGACATCTTCTCTAGTACAAAGCTTTAAATAATGTGTTTTCTCTTTGAATTTGGTGTAGTGATTCAACAGTTGAACTGATCGTCGTGGGTTCGATATTTTAAGTATAATATTATGTTTAGTTGATCGAAGTGTTTTGTATGTAACATAACCATGTATTTACAAAATTCATGTTTATTTATTTATTTAATTCTTCATGTACAAATTACAGTACATAGGTGGACTTAATGCTACGCACCCTACAGAACCATAAGAATTACGACTTGGGCATCTTGGCCATAGGACAAGCTTTGCTTAGATTGGGGCTACACAGTAGTATATTAAAATTCCCCAAATTATTTATTTTAGTAAATTTCCTATGAATAATAATTTCCCTATAGCGGTAAAGGATATACTGAGAAACAGTCGTCAGCTTCATAACAATGCTAGTGCTCGGGAGTTTAGCGTGTCACTAGTATAAAATAATAATTTAAAGCAACATGATTTTACAGTTAGGGAAGATAAGAGTCTTGTGCTTATGGTTTCTTGTGCCGAAAGTTTTTACAATTATTAAATTGTATTTATATTTTTCTTTATTATGTGTTTTCAGATCATATCGTATCGATGGTATGTCAGAAGAGACTTAGCCAAAAGATTTTCAGATGTTTTTGCTTCAAAAATATATAAGGGATAGCACAAGTTGTGTTATTGTAATGTTTGTTTCTTTTCAGATTTTGAATATTTCAAGAATATGTAAATGATTTATGTAACATAGTTTACATATTTATAAATAAGGTTTGATAGATTGAGCATAAGCACTTATACATTTTATTTCAATCATATTCAGTCATCCGTGCTCATATTTTCATTATATAGGTACTTACGTACTATTGTATGACATACTTGAATGTTTGATAGTAATAGCATAACGTTTCTGATATCATTATTAATTTGTGATGTTGAGTTATAAAGTTAAACAATTAATTCCAGTACCTACCCCAAGTACATGTCGAATTTGTCAAAAGGTATAAGATTAATGTCATAATTGCTGATACATGTCACATTGGCGTCCTCGTTCACCAGGCGATAACAAACAAGGTCTCAAAATATGTTTACCTAGGCTTCGAATAACGGCGAAAGGACACAATAGGAGCGTTTTACCTACCATTAAAACGCATATTGTGTCCGGAGCCTTATTCGAAGCCTAGCTTTAAGACCTGCCTGGTGTAGATTTTATCCTTAATGGTTGTCAAGTGTTTCAGATTTTGAGACTACAATGACACAAATCTTCCGCCATTGCTAAAAGGTGAACTCGGATCACGTGACTTAGGATGACGTTACGGAAGTGACGTCACGTTGGTATGATTGACCAATAGGAAAATTGATGTCGAACGGAAACGGAAAGGGCTTTCTCAAAATATGTTTACCTAGGCTTCGAATAAGGCTCCGGACACAATATGCGTTTTAATGGTAGGTAAAACGCTCCTATTTATTACTTCTATTTAATATTATCGATATCGATATTAATCTGAAAAGCGACATGACGTACATCACTGACACGCATACATAAACAATTTTACACACACAAATGCGATCAAATTTCGGTTTCGTTTGACAGCTCGTGGTTGTTCCTCTATTCCGATAGGTATATTAACTTTATGGTTTTTTTACGGACCGATATGGCAGCTATGAAAAACATATGGGCGCTTGTGCACAACACTGAAGTTTACCGTCCGTCATTTTACTTTTCTCCATTCCGGATCGTTTTTTTCCGTTCTGAGAAATTTCAGTACTTTTTTCAGTACTTACTTTTTTTTGTAATTTTTTTACTTAGAAATTTGTATACTTAGGCCTTAATAAATATGGCCGATTTAATAAGGCCCAAATTTATATGTTCGGAATTACATTATTTTGCTTACATTTAGCTAGAAACTGTTTAATCTTTTCATAGATTCCTACTTAAATAATGAAAGAAGCTAATTAACCATGTTTTTATTAGTAACCTTTTATATTTATTGAATTATAATCATTTCAAATTAGGTAGGCCTTATTTGTATCAAGTACCTTATTAAGTATTGTACCTATACTATACACAGATATTAAGAATTGTATATATTGAACATAAAAACATCACTACATAGTATAAAACAAAGTCGCTTTCTCTGTCCCTATGTTCCTTTGTATGCTTAAATCTTTGAAACTACGCAACGGATTTTGATGCGTTTTTTTTAATAGATAAAGTGATTCAAGAGGAAGGTTTATATGTACTTTTTATCCCGATATTCCCACGGGAACGGGAACCACGCGGGTGAAACCGCGGGCGGCCGCTAGTAAAAACATATACAGATATTAAGTACCTATTGTAGTTATTACTTAAATAATTAAGTTTTTCAAGTTTGATTAGGTACTTAACAGTTACAGTCAGGCATCTGTTCAATCCGGGACTGCAGGCGAGGTGCAGACTGATAGCACAGCGTAAGAACTAAGGGAAATAGGTAGGTACATAGACTGTGCTGATAGTGTGTGGGTTTGAGACTCCTTACTAAAGGAGCTGTTCCATACAAAAGTGCTAAAATATTTAATCAAAATGTATCCACCAACAGATTTTTAGGGAAATACTTTGTCTGTCTGTTTTCTGGTTTGGGACGGGTCTATTTTGTCTAAATAACTGCCTACCTACTTCATTTTCAATTTTTCAATAACAAAAAGTAAAAATTTAAATAACTTGCTACAAACGAATTATTCCATAAATCCCCACCGGTGGGGATTGTTACTTTTTTTTCCAGAAATCCCCACTAGATAAATAAACTCAGCTTAGTGGGGATAACTGGAAAAAATAAGTAACAATCCCCACCAGACGGTGTTGTTTCTAAATTATCAAACAAAAAATGGGTAATTAATTGATTTTTAAATCTGTCAGAGGTTGCTTTTTTCACTATTAAGGCGATGAATCCCGACCGAAATAGGCACGCTAACGCTTGCTCAGCCGCGCGCGATACACTTCACGCGGACGCAGCGGCAGCCGACAGTGAACTGTAAACTCGCGAGCGCCCCGCGAATCGAAAATCACTTAAAATTCAATTAAAAATAAAATAATACAATTTTTACACTTATGACGGCCGGAATCCCTCGGCTAAAGAAAGACAATTATTTTCGTATATTTTTCATTAACTAAAATCAAGTATCCTGCAAGTAATACGATATTTGGATTACGATTAGACGGATGTTTGGGATTATATTTGACACAGTAAAATATCTACAATCGAAAAAATACGGCCGGAAGCACTAGATAAATAACTGTAAAATAACATATATTTTTTCCAAGTTTTAAGTACTTGTGATTTGCGAGTAATCCACAATTTAAAATACCCTATTTTGGGGAATGCCCGCCTTAAACAGCTAGTGGAAAAAAGGCCGAGAATTGAATCTGAACCGGTGACAGAGGAGTCACCAGCCCCTGATTCACAAAACGTCGGAAACGCTCCCGACAGCGAAATGTTAGATAAGTTTGCAGCACTCTACCGTGCCAAGCCAACTTTTAGTAACTTCATATAGCATCGGCATCGATTTAACCTGAGAGGGTAGTAGGGGTTTGAAAGAAAAACAACTAGGTACAATTAAGTAATTTTATTGTTAATAACTCCCTAGTATAATTAAATATCTTATTATCTCAAATATCTATGTACTAACTACTTCCTCACCGAAAGAGATCACAAAATAAGGTACTTACATTATTCTTTTGAAATACTTTAGTAAGTAAGAACAATATCATTTTTTTTCTCTCATCAAATGGCTATAGTATTCTATTGCAAAAATATTACAGTTCACTGCAAAACAAAATATGTTTTATTTTTTATTGAAATCAAAGTAGGAATAAGACTAATATAGGGAAAACTGAAGTTTTAATTTTTTTTTAATTCGAGATCTCAATGTCCTAATTTTGGACACTTCGATGTAAGTGCAGAAATTTAACTTTACATCAAAATTGTCATTATCTACATATCGTTTCCGGTTTATAATGACTTTATTTCATGTCATGATATCATTAAACCTAATGCAGTTTTGTACAGGAAAATTCAGTGCACTAACTTTTACTGCTAAGTTTAAAAATAAAGGGCCGCGATACTGAACTCTCATCAACGGCTTTTTGGTAATTTTACAAATTTTATTTTTGTGGTCCACCGAGGTATTATTCAAATGAAGCACCTAATAAATAAATAAATAAGTATGTAAGTATAACATAACACTAGAGTAAAAGCTCAAATATTTTCACCTACCATCATACCATTCGTTAAATCTCTACATAGTATTATGTGTCTCTACCAGCTCTGTGTACCCAACCCACACTTGATTTTTCAAACTTCACACAACGGATTTAATAGTGTCTACACACGTTCCGATCCGACAGCCGATTTGGTCTGGGAGCAGACCAAATCTGTGCTACACACGTTCCGATTGAGCAGACCGAATCGGAGGTCGGATAGGAACGTGTGTAGGCACTATAGGACGCAGCACCGGCAGCACTGACAAAAGAGGACAGTTTATATTATTATTATTTTTAAACATTTACATTGCAGCCCAGTAAATCCGCAGGCTTATCACGTAACTTCCAAAGCTAAGCGATAGCGAAAATCTCGCAATTATTGCTCTAAAATCGCAAATGAAGTGACTGTGAAGCAGAAAAAACTTGCTGCGATTTGAAATAAGCCCAAAGTGTGTTTGTGGGTTTGTGTGTTTGTCCGTCGTTCACGTCAAATCGGAGCAATGGACCGACGTGATTTTTGGTACGGGGATAGTTTATGAGCTTCTTCTTCCTCTTCTTCTATCAGTGCCTCCCCATTACTGGATGTTGGCCGTCAGCTCTGCAAATCTATCTCTGTTTTTCGCCAAGCGAAATAGTTTTTCTGCTTTGGCGATACCAGTCCACTCCCTTATGTTTCTCAGCCATGACTAGATATAAAAAGAAATCCAGTTTATGAGCTGGAGAGTGACAATAGGCTTCTTTTTATCCCGGAAAAATATCATGTTCCCGCGAGATAAGGTCATGTAGTCCACGCGGGCGGAGTGCTAGTACTTACTTAATAAATAAAAATATTTAAGCTTTTATTTTGAACATTCTTTTCCCCTGTTCACTTTCCAAGGATGATTTTGCGCGACGCGCCGAAGCTCTGTCCAGACTGCGTGGCTTGCTTGTTGGTGCCTGCCTGGAGGCCGATAACTCCTTCTCCAGCGCGGAGGATGTCTTCGCTGAACTCGCGGCGGTTCTCCTCAGCTGGCTTGGGGCCGAGGAAGGGGCCGCGCCATTCGGGGTGTTTGTAGGCCTGAAATGGAAAGTGATTTTATTATTGTTATAAATAAAATCATACGTTTTAAGACAAAACTTCGTCTCATGAGGTAGGGTTAGGAATGTAATACAACTCGACATGTTTTGATCAGCGTCGGCTCCGTTGGCTGCTGGAGTCGGTCAGTCGCGTCACTGCCAGTGCCATTTTGTCATGGCGTTCGATTTCCAATAAGATTGCTCTGTTCCACTTGTGTTTTGTTGGAGACCGTGCTCTTTTACTAGGTACTAAATTGTCAAATGTTCTTTTTCTTATCGTTTGTGTCCTATAATTTCAAATATCGATTACTATACAGTAGAATCGACTGTTACTCTACTGCTTCATTTCCATCATTAGGATGGATAGGTATATGTTATTAATAAAATTTATTTTCAGATGATACTCAAAAACATATTTCTTACCGTCCTGCCAATGGCGAAGATTGTTGTTGTGACGAGGACGATGTTCTTCTGATCCCAAAGGTCGGTGGTCTGGAACAGGTCCACATCAGGTACTCCGTACTTTATGCATGCCTTTTGAAACCTGAAACGGATGGAGATATTGATTAGTAAAATCGGATAAATGGTTTCCAGTTGGATATTTCGACATTAGCACTGTTAAATACTGTGCCGTGTAGTGCCGGCACATAAATAGAATAGCACTACCCCCTCTCTTCCCGTGGGTGTCGTAAGAGGCGACTAAGGGAAAACTGCCATCAGGAGATGGGCAGCAGCGTCTCCAGTTACAAAAGGCCAATACTGCGATCGCCAACCCGCCTGCCAAGCGTGGCGATTATGGCACAACCCCCCCTTAAAATGACGACACAACCAACAAATCGGCCCCCAGTCCCCGGCGGCCCCGCTATTCCTAGCTACGGTAGCGGCTATGGTAACGGCGGGGCAGGGGGTGCTAAGAATCCCCGGGTAGGCTCCGGCTACCAACACCGACGACTCGACCTGGCAACCTACAACACGCGCACATTGAGGCTCGACGCGAAGCTCGTAGAGTTGGAAGAGGCAATAAGTAAGTTACATTGGGATATCATTGGGTTATCTGAAGTCCGAAGAGAGGGGGAGGACTCGATAACCCTGCAATCCGGTAACTTACTTTACCACCGGGAGGGCGACCAACAGTCCATTGGTGGTGTCGGGTTCATCGTCCATAAATCCCTTGTCAACAACGTGATCACCATCGGAAGTGTGTCGAGCAGGGTAGCGTACCTGATACTCAGATTATCGAAACGATATTCGCTGAATGTTATCCAGGTCTACGCTCCGACCTCGACACACGACGATGACGAAGTGGATGCTATGTATGAGGAGATCTCTAAAGCCATGCATAGCTATAAAACCCACTACACGGTTGTGATGGGGGATTTCAATGCAAAGTTGGGGCAACGTTGCGGTGATGAGTTGAGAGTGGGGCAATTTGGATTTGGGCAACGGAACGATAGAGGCCAGATGCTGGCAGACTTTATGGAGAGGGAGAACCTCTATATGATGAACTCCTTCTTTAGGAAGCCCGTAAGCCGCAAATGGACCTGGATCAGTCCGGACGGTAGAGTCAAAAACGAGATTGATTTTATCATGTCGACGAAGAAGCACATATTCAATGATGTCAGTGTGATCAACGCTGTTAAGACAGGAAGCGATCACCGTATGGTAAGAGGCACATTGAATATCGATTTCAAGCTCGACAGATCGCGACTGATAAAATCCACGCTCCGACCAATACCAGCTCAAATTCAAAACACCGAGTGCTTTCAGCTCGAGCTACAAAACCGCTTCGAAGCCCTTGAGAACAGCATAGACGTGAACGATCTATACAACATGGTGGTGGATACTGTCCGCACGGTAGGGTCTAAGTACTATAAAACCCGCCGTCCCAAATTGAAGAAACTCTCCAGTCAGACTCTCCTACTCATGGATCAGAGACACGAAATGAAGCTGCAGAACTCAGCGGATGCCCATCGTTATCGGCAGCTCAATAGACAGATATCTAAGTCCTTGACGCGCGACCTTCGCCAATTTAATACCGAGCGTATTAAAGAAGCCATTGAGCGGAACAAAGGCTCCAAAGTGTTCGCGAGAGATCTGTCTATCGGGCAAAGTCAATTGACGAGGCTAAAAACTGGGGAAGGTAGCATCGTTTCGTCAACACCTGAAATCCTGAGGGAGATTGAGAGTTTCTATGGACAGCTATATTCCACGCAAACACCTGTTGAAAGCAAGGCTAAAGACCCTAGAGCCAAGCTTACCCGACACTATACCGAAGATATCCCGGACGTCAGCCTGTACGAGATTAGAATGGCTCTCAAGCAGCTCAAAAACAACAAGGCGGCGGGTGATGACGGAATCACAACAGAACTTCTAAGAGCGGGCGGTAAGCCGATACTTAAGGTCCTCCAGAAGCTCTTCAACTCTGTCATCCTCGAGGGCAAAACGCCAAAGGCATGGGGCAGAAGCGATGTGATGCTGTTTTTCAAGAAGGGTGATAAAACTCTCTTGAAGAACTATAGACCCATCTCGCTTCTGAGCCATATCTATAAGTTGTTTTCGAGAGTCATTACGAATCGTCTCGCTCGCAGGTTCGACGACTTCCAACCTCCCGAACAAGCCGGGTTCCGGAAAGGCTACAGTACCATAGACCACATTCATACGCTGCGGCAAGTTATACAGAAGACCGAAGAGTATAACTTGCCACTTTGCTTGGCGTTCGTGGACTATGAGAAAGCCTTTGATTCGATCGAGACCTGGGCCGTGGTGCAGTCTCTCCAGAGGTGCCAAATAGACTACAGGTATATCGAGGTGCTGAGGTACCTATACCAAAACGCCACCATGTCGGTCCGATTACAGAACCAGAGCTCTAATCCTATCCAACTACAGCGAGGTGTGAGACAGGGAGATGTCATCTCTCCCAAACTGTTCACAGCTGCGTTGGAGGATATTTTTAAGCTGCTGGACTGGAAAGGATGCGGCATCAACATCAATGGCGAGTACCTAACACATCTACGGTTTGCCGATGATGTAGTTCTTATGGCTGAGACCTTGGAAGACCTGAACACAATGCTCGAAGATCTCGGTAATGCTTCGCAAAGAGTGGGTCTTAAGATGAACATGGACAAGACGAAAATCATGTCCAATGCCCATGTTGCACCCGCTCCAGTTAATGTTGGGAACATTACACTCGAAGTTGTTGACCACTATGTTTACCTAGGACAGACGGTCCAGTTAGGTAAGTCCAACTTTGAGAAAGAGATCTCTCGTCGAATCCAGCTCGGATGGGCAGCGTTTGGGAAGCTCCGACATATATTCGCGTCCGAAATACCTCAATGTCTCAAGACGAAAGTCTTTGACCAGTGTGTGTTGCCAGTAATGACCATGGAAGTGAGACGTGGTCTTTTACTATGGGTCTCATAAGAAGGCTCAAAGTCACCCAGCGAGCAATGGAGAGAGCGATGCTTGGTATTTCCCTGCTCGATCGAATCAGAAATGATGAAATCCGCAGGAGAACTAAAACAACCGACATCGCTCGAAGGATTGCAACATTGAAGTGGCAGTGGGCGGGACACATAGCGCGGAGAACCGATGGCCGTTGGGGCGGAAAGGTTCTTGAATGGCGACCGCGTGCCGGACGACGTTCCGTGGGCAGGCCCCCTACAAGGTGGACCGACGATCTGGTCAAGGTCGCGGGAAGCCGCTGGATGCGGGCAGCGCAGGACCGATCGTTGTGGAGATCCTTGGGGGAGGCCTATGCCCAGCAGTGGGCGTCGTTCGGCTGACATGATGAAGTTACTTATTTATTGGAAAGTCATCTATGGTACTCACTGGCTGATGTTATCCATGAACTTGTAGTCACCTCCAGAGATGTTGACCTTGGTGATGATGCCGGGTTGTAGCCTGTTCATCAGCTTGCAGAGGATGATGCCGTCCCTCAAAGCCTGCTCGTAGGGCATGGGGGGGAACCTCTCGCCGATGACGGCCTCGATCCATCTTTGAGCTTCTTGTTCCTTCTCCGGCTCGCGTTTGCCAGCGCACTGAAATAGAAGAAAATGTTCCTTTTGAAATCTTGGTGTCTATATTGTGTCTTGTGTCGTAACTTAAACGGGAGTAATCGTAGATGGTATTAACGGTAATGTTAGAGTCGAGAGACATACAACTACTTAATTTTGTCACTAACGATTATATTATAATACTTATTAATTTATGGATTTAGTTATTGCAATTTCCATAGATTTCAGATGACACTTGTATTTTTGTTGTACCTACCTACTGTGCTCGCAATCGCTGCTTGCGAGCACGATAACACGATATTCATGTGGGAACGTACTCCTAGTGCTATTATCCTATGCAAAAAATATAGGTACGACAGACTTCATTATGAGATAAAAAATTAAGTTACAAATCGTTGTTAAACAGCTTCAATCAATTTATTTTGAACTTTGATTAAATTTAAAAGTTTTTCAAGAAATTCAATAGATCCCTGTCTTCGTTCTCGAAGAACTTATTAGTATTTTATCTTACATAGTACGTTTAGTAATTACAATGATTATCTTGATGATACTACCTATTTAATATTCATTAACTTAATTAACATTACATACACTTCATCTTCCACTCCATATGCTTAGCATAGCACGTTATATTCTTTAAAACCTTCTAGCCGTCGTAGCTGATGCAGCCAAAGATATTTTCTTATTCGTACAACATCATTAAGTAGGTACCTAGTTATTAAAAACACGTTTCAAAAATTCAAGATTTTTGTAAATACTTACATATCATGGAATTAAAATGATTACCTATTGACATACAAATAACAATCGTAGTCCTTACAAGTATAGTTAGTATTGTTAACGGAAATGTGTGATATCCGGCATAGTTTTGCGCTGACCGTGACGTGGAGGGGATAGCTGCGCATGTTTCTGATATGGCGCAAGGTCCAAAATACCTTATTTTTGACTTCTGCGCAATAACGGTCAACGCAAGATTCGTGCCGCTAGCACAGATTACTAATAGTTACTACGTTCGCTAGGTGCTTTGCCGGCCGCTACCGTGGCAAGCTCGCTTCGCCCGCTCGGCTCGCGCCTTCGACTCGCGCGCACAGAACAATAAAATTGTCATCGCTTCTCTCTTCGAACCCGTCATATTCCTTGAAACGTGTTTTAACTGTACTTCACATAAAATACATTTCCTGGAGTCATCTTGGAATAGTATAACAATCCTATACCTATGTAGTTGAGATTTTAAATTATTTTTATGCATTCACAATGAATCCCGCCTGAAAGCTACTTACCTATAGGGCTCGTGGATTTTTACAATCACATTTTTCCTATACCTATGTTGTATTCGTGGCCAATGGTAAAATAGTCGTATTTCATGAAATTATCAAAATCCGCTGGTCATATCATTGAATGATCAGCATTTAGTGATATGAACAGCCGCATGGTCATTTCATGAAAATTGGCAATCGTTAGCGATCATATCGTAAAATAGTTACACGGTGCCCCTCTAAGGGCGCTGATGTCGTTTTGTTATTGTTGTTGTTTGATGAAATACGTTCATGAAAAGACGGACAATATCATGAAATTACTAATTTTATGATCTTACTACGACATTATAGACATTTACAAGGTGTGTGCTCTAGAGAATTGGTATTACAGATTACATTGCCTAAAGAGGTAGGTACGGAAATGAAGGTATACTCTACTGACTCTACCTAGGAATAGTATACTATTCCAAACCTTCATACTTTGCCGGTAACATTATGACTTTGATTTGACCGTTAATTATTATTGTTGCTTATTGTTTTTTTTATTGTCGCAAAGCCAAACTAAGTTAGTAGGTACTATAAAATATGCTATTGTCCGATGACCTCTATATAATCACAATAGCGTCTTCTGCTTGAATGATAAATGAGCCAAGACTATTTAATTTATCAGTTGTAATGTAAGAAGTGTGGTCGTGTGTAGAAATAAAAACAAGAGAAGTATTACTATATATCAAAGAGTGTATAAGTGATCACTTTAGAAGAAAAAAAAGTTAATAATTTTTTGGTGTTTCTAAGACAGTGCATAAATTACTAATTTACTATGATTTTCTTGCTGATAACTTGTGCATCAATGATTTACTGTATTACCCAGTTAAATCCTTATTTTGCGCTGATTTTATTCTTCTACATTATACCGAAGCAGTTTTCCTTAGTTTTTTAACTCTGTCTTTCCCTTTAAGGTAAGAAAATTCACCTAAGTAAGTAAATATTACTAATTGAACTTAGTGGGCGTGGTATCTATTGGGTTTTGGATTCACTTGTGAAATAGTATATTATGATACAAGTGAGCTAAGGTTGCTCATTATACACTAGGCTGTGGGTTGCAGCCCGAGCCGCAGGCGACGGCGTAAATCAGCCGAGTGTCTAGTGAGTAAGTTGCTCACGAGTTTCATACGCACTTTTTCAACACACTTGCGAGGAAAAACAAACATTTATTGAATACCTAACATAATTATTATAAAAACTTAATATTAGCTAAGGGAAAAAGCGCGCAAGTTTTTTTTTTGCACGCGCCAAATGTAAGGTGATTGATTACATACAGCCATACAGCCTACTTCAAAATAATTATAATAATAGTGATAAAATGCAAATGTTTTATAACAAATTATTGTGAATTAAAAATAATTTGATAATAATATACTTATTTATGTTTTTTGTCTTAATTAGGGACACATTTATTTATTCTAAAAACGTAAATGGATTTTCAGCCGCATAAAACCTCTTTGTTGTTACAAAAAATGCTCTGTTGACTCGCATATAACTTGCGGTTAGGTACTAACTTAACTTTGTAGGGATACTGTATTACCCGGTTAAATTGAAAAGTCTCTGTTTAATCGCATATAATTTACAGTTAGGTACTTACTTAACTTTGTAGGGATAATTCTATTACGCAACTAGTACTGTAATATTATTATGCACGCGTGTGTTATAGTTCGGTTTATGGCCCTAAGATCGATGTAATAAGGCTCACTTTATGAGCAAGTGTGTTGAAAAATGAATAACTATAGCATTACAGATAAAATATCGTCTTGCAAATAAGTGTTCTGAGTTTCTTAGGTCAAACATTATATTTATCAGTCAGTGGTTTTCCGTTTGGCTTGCCGCCAAATTACGAAATCAGCCAGCTGTATCCAGGCGCCTGAATTTATCATGTAAACATTTTAAAGGCAATAATATAGAAGCGACGACACGCGATCTAATCACTTGAGTGAATAAAATAAACACTTTTTATTTATGCTTATTATGATACTTTAATAGTTTGTATTTATGCCTGTTAAAATAGGCAAAGCGGATACCTTTCATTACGTCGCCTATTTCACGTATTTTGATACTTGGTGCACATCATGAGGTTCCTTATTTCTTAATCGTACACAAACAATTCTAATGTTCAGTCACACGTCATTCGAAAAAAAATAATAACAAAAATAGAAAAATCACAATTTAGTTACGATATTTTGAGGAACGTTTTGTTATGATTACTTGTGTAATATTATGTGATGTTACTGTTTTGGATTCATTATACCTTTCAAGTACTTGTTTTTGTGTTAAAATACAGTAAGTTTTATTGAGAGTTTGATTAAAATCTTGATTGGTCTAGATTTGATTTGGTTCAATGATACCTACGAGCAAAGTGGTTATGGCAAAGTGGATACGGCATTTTAGTATTGATATTCAAAAACCATTTTATTAAAATGGATGTACAAATACTAAATATGTGAATTCAAGACGCCACAGTTGATTAACGTAATGTTTTGTTTATGGAGATTATCTCTGTACCCAAAATTTCTCATTCGACACTCATTTCAAGCAAAAAACATTCAGACGAGAAACACTTGATAATAAATTATATCAGTCAGTGGATAAAACTGTATTAAATCTGACCCATAAAGACTACAATCATGTATTCCTGTTATTCTTCAACATTCTTACAGGTCTTATTCTCTTTGCCCGGTAGGGTTGGACAAAGTGGATAGCGGTACCAACTGCAAATTATTAAATATTTTGAGTAAAGTTTCGATGGTACTTATATAATTTTTGTCGGTAATATTCAAAACTTTAATGAATACTAATGCGTACTCAAGTACTACTTAAATATTTTTTTCATAGGTCTGTAGGTTTTCTTTTCATAGGCAGTCAAAGCTTAAGGCGATACTCGGAAAAAATATGCTAAAGCGAGATAGCAATGAGAAAACGACGCGCGCGGAAGCGAGACCGATTTTGCCGATTACGCAAAAAAAACACAAAATCACTTCGTATTCAAAAACTATAGTGATTTTAAAAAAATGCTTCTATACGATCCTAAATATTATTGATGTCCACTAATTAAACCAATTTTCAATAGTTTATGTATCCCCATTTACGAATAATCTTGATATTTCTTATTTTTTTGAGGTATTTTCGAAAATAAAAAGTGTCGAGGCAAAATCATAAAATCGTGTTTTTGAAACTATACGATTCTAGATAAAGGTATGAAGAAATATATATCTTATTACCAGATTTATAACAACTCTAACCGTCCTATAGTTTTATATCAAAGAGTCCATACTTTTTCCGAGTAGCGCCTTAAGGTATCCACTTTACCCGGACTTCCCCTATATTTTTTGTAATACTGAAAAATCTTTTAATGCATATCTAATCGGGTCTAAAGTCGTCAATGATAAACATGGGTTTACAAGTTGATTAGGATTTTTGCAATTACAAATTGAAGGTTAACTTCTTTTGATTATGTAGGCTAAATGCATGCATCGAGTTAAATTTAGTTTGATTAATTTGCCCATGGAGGTTCTATAACAGGTCAGGTTTAGTTCAGAAGTTACAATTTTTTATTCATATTGGGACGCCTATTTGATAGTTTAGGTACTTACGAGTATGTTTCCGTCTCCCATTTTTAAGTAGGTTAGTAACGGAATTAACAAAATTTGTTATCGCACTTTACACAGACCAAATGTTACTCAAAACATTATTGGTTAAATTTTATATGAATTAGTAGATACCTACGTACGGTTTTGGCCACTGTACCGGTTTTGGCCACTTTTTGCTCTAAAAGTTTTCTAAACAACTTTTTGCCATTTTTGCTAAAGGCAATTAAAATAACGTTTTTAAAGGTAATAATAACAACCGTTAGAATTTTTTATGTCATACGATTTTTTTTCAATAAATTCCATTTTCTGTTTGAAAAAATGTTTTGTATGAAAATTTTAAGAAATTTGTTTTGGATGAAATACTGTTTACTATGAATGTTTTTTACAATTAAATTTTTGTTTTGCAATTGATTGGTTTCTAGCGCATTAGAATATATTGATTTAACCTGGGTTTAGTTTTGATATTTCGCTATACTTACAAAAGTTTAACTATCAATAAGTGGCCAAAACCGGTACATTTGGCATCTCTCACACACTTTGTGTTATATACAAAAAAGTATTTTACTTTTTCAAATTTGTATTTATGTACCTTGAAGGTGGATAAATTATCTATAATTGAGGGTATAATTTGTCTCTTAAATACCTAACACCATTTAGTACTTAGTGCTTAAAAGTCAAAAAATCCTTAAAGTGGCCACAAAGGGTACCTCTGCCCTATATGCGGAAACGATACAACTGCCGACGGAAACGCTCCCGATCGCGGAATGTAGATATGCAGCTCTGTCTCTGTCACTTACTAGGTATAGTATAGAATAGACAAAGACAAAGCTCAAAACACGAATCCGATCCCGTTTCCGGAGGTTTGTGAATCAGGGGGCTAGTCAGATAAATACTTAATATTAATTACTAGTTTTCCGCCCGTGGTTTCGCCTGCGTGGACTACACGATGCTATCCCGCGGGAATGTGATATTTTTCCGGGATAAAAAGTACCCTATGTTCTTCTCCAGGCTACAAAGTGTGTGTCCCGAAATTCAGCCAAATCAGTTCAGCCGTTTTGGCGTGATTGAGTAACAAACATTCAAAAATCCAAACATCTAAACTTTCACATTTATAATATTAGTAGGGAAGTAGGATTGTACAATTAATCGCTCTAACTAAACCGAATGTTGCACTAATAGATGCACTATTTGATGAACTGCGACAGGTGCCTTAATTATGTTTCCGTTTATATAATGAGCAACATAGTTCTCAATTATTTTATACCTAGCAATGAAACTGGGCGTTTTTCAAAAAAGTTGACCGTTACGGAACCGGAATATTATTTTTCTTCAAATAAATGCTACACAAAAACGTTACTCTCCTGAACGTTACGAAAGTGTATTTTATGACTTCACATCACAATATTTTATATAAATACACTAAAACTTATGATTCTAATAAACTTCAGTTATTTTTAGATACTTGGTGCAAAACTTTAAACAACTTTCGTGTTAAAACAATAATAATGTATCTTTAAAAATCAATGTACTAATCGGAACATGTTTTTGACGTCATACTGCTCTGAACTGTTAGTAACGGTAAATAACCAATGCTAAAAGTCGGAATAAGAAACGAATAATAGATGCTAAGCCGTCCAAAAATGGTTGCCACAGAAAAAAATATCTGAATACTTGGTATTATTTTAAAGTCGACAAAATCGTCGTTACTAACTGGGAATTCCGGTATCATCAAATTTGCAGGACAAAAGAAAATTTGATTTATTTACTGATTTTGATATGACAACCAATTAAAAGACATTAAAAAACGTAATTTCATATTGTTTTACCACAAATTAAGTGGTTTTAGTGTGAATATGATGAGAATATTTGGGGATTATGATGACACTTCAAAGTTGGAAGGTATGCATGGGACATAGCGAAATTGGGGTACATGTAGTTACATTTTTATTTTTTATTAGGACTTTATTTTAATTATTTTTTCTATTTTAATTTAATTGTGTTTAAATTTGCTATCGATTGCCATTTTAAACATGATGTTTACACTCATAATGATTAAATAAGAGAATTTATAAGTCAGTGGACATGTTTTGGCAATGGTCAAAAGATTTGAAAAATGCCCAACTACAAGTTTGGTGTGAGTTGCAGTTAGTCGATAAAACTGAGTTTCTTCTATACCTATTATTTAGACTAACATTATAAGTTTAGAGGAAAGGTTAGATTCTTTTATTTGTTTGTATGTTTGCAATGGATAAACCCAAAAACTACTGGACAGTTTTTTTTATTCTTGCACCGATAGAAAGCTGCATTTTTCCCAAGTGTCACGGGAACGGATACCACGCGAGTAAAACCGCGGGGAACCAATCTTCTATATCTATCTACATCTTGCGTTACAGACTGACAGACTACGCACAGCCGAAACTACAGTGCCACAATCTTTTCTGTTCCGGTGGTCAAAATGTGAAACTAACGTGTTTTTTTAAATATCATTTGGCTGTCAAGTCCAACCATGGAGCTCGACTTAATACTGAGGTAACTGGAGAGTGCAGTACTAACACTTTTTTGTGACCACAAATTAACCAGTGGCTGTCTTCCGTCTTACCTACACTTTAAAAAAATACGTATGGTCATATGAGACAACTGACAGCCACTACATACTAAATGTCAAATTTGCTGGGTACACTTTTTTATTCAGGGTGAGAACTCCAGTAGCTCCATGTGTCCGCCAATAGCGCTGCTGGCGGCTGAAGTTCTTAGAAGTCGGGGCCGGTTAAATTGCTCCAAAAAACAAGAAAAACGTACGTAGCGCCGCTGTCACCGGAACAGAAAAGTTTGCGCCACTGTACTGGGCGCACGAAGCTGAAATTTGGCATGTATGTTCCTTGGGGAGTGTAGGGGTGCTCCCCTACACACCTAAGAGAGGATTTTTGGGAGGAAAAAGGGGGTCCACGCAGACGAAGTTTTTTTTTTTAATGATAATGATAATGATAATTTATTTCAAAAGAGCTTACAAAAACATACAGCTAAATATACATAAGTACAAGTTTTTCTTAAAAATACACTTACAATTTATTCGTCTGTGTCTGAACTAGATACTAAATAATATCTGTAATTCAGACAGCAGCGCTCTTCCTATTTAACTAGGTAGGTATTCATACATAAGTACATAAAAAATAACTAGTTACAGATACACACGCACTCTTATTAAAATACAAAAGCACCATCATTAAAATACAAGAATGATAAAAAATAATGAAAAACTAGTGTGTGGTATTGGCCTCCCGGTGTGTAGAATGAAAATGTATGATGATTGTGTGTGGGAGGGTATATGAAAAAAATAAATAAATATATAGGTAAGGATATAAACTAACGTATAAAAGTTAGTAGCGTCTCGGTTTCATCGTAGGTTAAGTTTTTTATGTATTCAACAACCTTTTCCTGACAATTTCTTCTGTTTAACGCCAATTTCTTCTAAGTTGCTAGCGGAGCGCTAGTCTATACTAATATTATAAAGAGGAAAGATTTGATTGTTTGTTTGTTTGCATCGATTAGGCTCCGAAACTACTAGACCGATTTTAAAATTTCTTTCACCATTAGAAAGCTACATTCTTCCCGAGTGACATAGGCTATATTTTATCCCGATATTTCCACGGGAACGGGTATTACGCGGGTAAAACCGCGAGGATCCGCTAGTTAGTTATAAATAATAGTATTTGTTTGTGACTTCTTCCATGAGGACCAGATTACTGTATCCCGATTCGTCTATTGTTTTAAACTAAGTGCCTTATTTCTCTTATCACACGTGTCGGTCAAACGACTCATTGACATTTTCTAAATCTGTAAAGAACACTCGGATTAAAAGCATTTTAATTGTGAAATAGTTTTGACCGTATGCTATTGAGCGTAGATAAAGTCAACGCCTTCTCGCATAAATAGTCTCCTTTTAATCTTGTTATTTCCGTCTGATCTTTATGAAATCATAAAACCATTCATACCAAGATACTTATAACGAGTGTTTGGTGAATTTACGGATCGAAATAAAATTTGAACTTACCTACAAACAATGAAAATTGCTCGCTTAAAGCAATGATTTAATGTCTAATATGTAGATTAGTAATAACTGTTATTAAGTTTGCCGACCTCCGTTGCCGAGTGGTGTACGCACTGGTTTTCAAGGTGCCGCTATCTCTAGAGGTCCCGGGTTCGATCCCCGGTCGGGGAAATATTGATAACGAACTTTTCAATATTTCCTCGGGTCTGGGTGTACGTTAATAATACCCATCGTTGTTTCCAATTTCCATTACACTAGTGCTCAAGCTACTATAATTTGGTATTGGAACAATGTATAGTGATGGTGTCCAATATTTATTTATTTTATTTAGTAAAGTCCTCGAAGACAGTGAGGATTGATGAGTCTGGTCGCTGGTGGTCTGTACCCCTAGTGTATGTTTTTATATGGTTTTTATGTAAAGCAAACGCAAACTATCGCGAGTCCGTATTTATGTCAATTTGTATGAAAACTGCATAAGCGCGCTACTCGCCGCTAGAGGCGCTGATACAGTTTTCATACAAATTGACATAAATACGGACTCGCGATAGTTTGCGTTTTTTATTTCTCGGCTGCTTGCGCCCCTAGTGCAACGAGTGAGATAGAAGATGGCTTTGGTACAGGTCTATTTTTAACCGACTTCTAAATCAAAAAGGAGGAGGTTCTCTATTCGTCTGTATGTATGTTTTTTTTTTTTTTTATTTTTTTTTATGTATGTCCACCGATTACTCGAAGACGGCTGAACCGATTGAAATGGTTCAAACGTTATTACATCAGGTTGGTTTCCAAGTTGGTCCCATTTTTTGAAATTTTGAAATCGGTTCAGTAGTTTTCAGGAAATCTTGAAAATACTGTCGTTTTCGCTACCACTTTATGTGAATTTAATACATATCTTTAGGCAATAACTCCTTTGTTTATAAACCGATTTAGATGATTCTTGTTTTGTTAAAAAGGGGATACCTCAAGGTATTTTAACCGACTTCGAAAAAGGAGGTTTTGAGTTTGTTCACATACCTATTTACCAGAAAACACGCAAATTGCCTGCATGATGCACTAAAAAGAGTGAAATAAAAATTATTTTTATAAAAAAATAAAACCGCCTTCTAAAAAACCACATCAAAAAAGGAAGAAATAATTCCTCACCAAATAAATAACGTAAGTACTTTGAAGTCGGGCGGGTTTTAACAAAAACAACAAAAAATTGTACATGTTTCACGCCCGACTTCAAAGTACTTACGTTATTTATTTGGTGAGGAATTATTTCTTCCTTTTTTGATGTGGTTTTTTAGAAGGCGGTTTTATTTGATAGTATTATCAAATCCTGATTCCCTAGTATCGCCACAAAAATAAGATATTTTGATTACATTCAAGCATGATCAATTTGGAATAATCTATCTATGTAGGTTCCTACTTCTTACTACGTTACTACTGAATACAGAATAAACTTTAAAATTAAAACACATCCAAAAACACAAGAGAAAACTCAAAAAAGTTGCTGAAAGAACCCTCACCCAACATGTTATGTATAGTTTATGTACTTAATTTATAATCTAACTACCCTTTTTATAGCACTACTCTTTTTGTAGTCCCCCGACCAAGAGATAAATTTTATTTTTTAACTGCCTTGAGTTGCCTTTTGTTATGTGTCAGAGGTTTTTTAATTCTTAAAATTTTATTTTTATTTCAGCCTTTTAAAATTATATATACAAATGTATACCCATTATACGTGTCAGATCCCTTCCGACCCGACCATTTCGATCACGTCAGCTTTCGAACTATACAAACCGCATCAAACTCGGTCCAGTCGCTAAGGACCTAAGTTGCCATGCCACAGACAGACATACATTATACACAGACAGACAGACAAATAGATCGACACGTCAAACTTATAACACCCTTCTTTTTCTAGTCGGGGGTTAAAAATGGTCCACTCCATGATTTTCCAAACTTTTGTTAAAAAATATTTTTAAGGATATGATAAGATAACACTAAAAGAAATAAACAGAAAAAAATGTGATTGATAAAAACCACCAGCCCTGTAAGTAGGTAGCTTTCAGGCGCGATCTTAAAATAAACAGAGGGCCTAGCCAAGTGGCTTAAGCCACTTGGCATTTCTACTATCGGTATCGCCAGTAAAATGTATGGGATTGACATTAGCACAGCCATCTCTATCGGTAGAAGACGATAGAGACGGCTGTGACATTAGCGATTGTCACGATGTCACATGACCGCTAATGTCAATCCCAATACTAGGTAGCTAATGGCTACCTAGTCTTATTTCTGAGCCCCAAGCTTAAACATAATTATTAAAGAAAATTATTTAGAAATACAAAGAAACGGGTGGGTCGTATTTTGGTTTGAGTATGAGTAGTATATAATGTAGGTATTACTAAATATGTACCTACCTAACGTATATAATGTTGCGGTGGTCATGGGAATGAATGGCAATGCAAATTGAACGCCCCCACAGATTCTCTATGTGAATTCATTATTGAAATCCGAAAACAAAACAATCTATATCAATTAAGAGCCCGAGCAGAGTAGGAAAAAAGAGGAACTAAGCTATGTAGTTTCAATGGTTTTAAGATTGAGTAAGGGTAGGACTCCTGAGCAAAGTCTAATAAATTCCTCTTGATTACAGGCGCCCCGCAGGGGAGTGAGAGGTCCCGTCAGTTTCTCGCTCGAAACTCGCAAACGGTGCGTTTTAGGAGTTCAGGGTGCCTACCATCAACTTTAAGAAAGCGATTCAAAACTGGTGCTTTCCAGAATAGGTTCCTAAAATGAATTGCTTTATTTCGTACCATGACCTTCTAAAAACTGAATCGCAAATGAATCGCTGAATGTGAATGAACGAGCGATTTGTGTACTTATTTCTTCTACGATGCCCTGATTCTGTCATGCCCGGAGAGTGAGAGGGACGGGTATAACCTGCAGGTGTCATGTTAACTCGACCGAGTTAGAAGTCAAATAAGAGTTCATGACAGCTAAGCGGCTGTGAAATGTCGCTGAATCGCTTGTCATTGACGCAATAGAATCTCGGTCGCAATTAAGCTGTCGTGGTAGGAATAAGCGAAGCAGATCAGTTTAGGTCCTAAACAAAACCGCAATAAGAGTTGAGAGTAGGCACCCAGTTAGATTAAAGGGGGTCAGAGTTGTATAAAGGTTTTGTGAAGATCTCAAATCCACGGGATGAAGTCGCGGGCGAAGCGCTAGTAGATATAAGTCTAATTTGGTTATCTAATTTGTGGTAGCGAGAGGGATTTTTATGAGCTGTGATTAATCTTATGTAAAATATCGTTCATGTATACGAACTTATAGTAGCTATATCATTTTCTTACGTCTGAGTTATTTGTGGCACCGGATTTAGAAGATATCAATATTTTTTTCTGCAGCTGTTTTGGAGCATATCTATTTATTTATAGAGACAGAATGCTTTTCTCTGGGTAAATGTAACGAAAGAAGATCTCGTGTGGGATTGGAAATTATTACCTACAACGTTTGATAATATTATTAGGTGTAGTTTAAGTTGTTTACGTATGTAAGATAGGTCAGTTTGTTTACGCGTTATTGAAATTTAGTTTAACGACGTTCTAAAGATTAAAATAAATTCAGATTTTAAATTATTTTTCACTTCTCATGCTCGTAAAGTTCGTGTTTATGTTGGGTATAGGCTGCATAAAATCGCTTTTTATGCTCTAGTGCATAAAGTAAAATCTTCGTCTAAGTCTCAGACTCTAAGACAAAGGTCGTCAGGTAAACAGTCACACATGCAATTAAACTTCGTTAAATAAACATGTTATTTCCATTGATACTTTTTAAGTCAATGGTTATTTCACTCGGTTTCTTCAATTTTGCACATAATCCATGTTAAATTACTAAATTAAATAAAACTAGGCAAAAATAATGAGTTTTCTAAGAAATAAGTATTTCAAGAGCATTATAGACTACGATCTATGCTAAAGTCACTGTGCTGCCACTGCCACGTATAAAAAAAAGAAAAAGAAAGTCTTCCCGCCAATATGGCGAAGTCTTTATTTTTTCTTTTTTGCAATATTGTTATTTATTTTCCTCACACTCGAAGTGAAAAGCAGAGTGTATAACTCGTACAAAAAACCCATTTTACCCTCGAATTGACTATCCACCCTTGCCTACGGCTCGGGTGGATATATACGTCTCGGGTAAAATGGTACGTTTTATGCACTTGTTGTACAATCTACTATTTATGCATTCACAATGCAATTTTGTAAGTAAGTACTTATAGGAAAAATGTGATAGTAAAAAACCACGAGCCCTATAAGTAGGTAGCTTCCTATTTGTATCCCGCCTGAAAGCTACTTATAGGGCTTGTGGTTTTTTACTATCACATTTTTCCTATAGATTAAAATAAAACAAAATAATACAGTTATGAGAAATAATTTTCATATTTTTTAAATAAGTAAAAAATAGACATAACTTTTAAAATTCATCAATTTCTATTTCCGATTATTTGGTATTTAATTTTAAGTGTTTCATACTGATAAAAACAATGTAGGTACTTATGGAAATTTTAGCGTATTTATTTTTTATTTGTTAAAGTGTACTCAGGTCCGTGTACAAATTGTTGTAAGTACTTACACTTTTTTTAAGGATCGGTTTAAGAGTTTATGAAGCAAGGTCCCTTTTGTTTAAAAATATGATAGGTAATTTGTTTATAGTGATGATGTTGGCTTATTTTTTCAATAAATTTCCTCATCGTTTTCTATGTAAAAATAAGAATACAACAAATTGCGACCGGCATATGATTTGTCATTTCCCGCTTTTGACGTCGACAGCAAATAAATTATCTTCTTTCAAACGCTAATGGCTACTTCGAGAACGCGTTTAAAATAGATCGTTGTCACAACAAATAAGCGAAAACATAGGGACGGGGCGGTTTCGGTTTTGGGAATTTAACACAACTTATTTAAAACTAGCGGATCCTCGCAGTTTTACCCGCGTGGTACCCGTTCCTGTGGGTATATCTGTATAAAGTGTAGCCTATTTCATTTGGAAAGAATGTAGCTAATTGGTCAAATAATTTTCTAAATCGGTCCAGTAGTTTCGGGGCTTATTCTATGCAAACAAACAAACAAACAATCAAATCCTTCCTCTTTATAATATTAGTAGAAATAGATGTTTAAAATATATACCCCAACAGACAAATAAAAGGTTGCCTTTAAGCAGAATTATAGTATCTTCATTCATGCCACCCTGCGAATGAGCCAAAATTTCAGGATATACCTAGGACTTATCAAAACAGAGTTTTGGCTCTTGACAGGATATTAAAGTGCTTTGTACGAAAAACTATTCAAAAGGAAAATGTAGATATAGGTAAGTTATTTACACATTACTTCTTTCATGTTCAATTACAGGTTGAATTTAAATTCAACCCCAAACTTATAAGTTAAATCCGGTAGTACCTACAACTCGGTAAGCTTGGAAGTAACCAGGCAAAATATATATTATGTACCTACTTAAATGTTTTTCCGGTCTTATTCTGAAAACTAAAAATTATGAGACCGCTTCTCTAATATTTCTCTTAAACTGGATATTAGCAAATGTAAATGAAACATGAGCTATAATAATTCAACGTCAAAAACTGAAAATGTTCGCAAGAACGTTCTAGTCCTCACATAATATTATTAACATCCATCTCATAAATTGATTACCCACAACATCATTCGCTTATGTTTATAAAAACATGTAGTTATGTTTATAGAAACGCCTAGTTATGTTTACCTACAGGCGGAATACGTTAGTAACATAATAAATGTTGGGCGCCGCCCGCCCGCGGCTTTGGGCGGGCGGAATATCTACACCAGTCTTTGACCCGACGGCGAGACAGCAACTCGTTCCATACATTTAATTTAAGTTTCCGAAAAAGTTCTGTGATAAACATAAAACAAAATGGCTGTACGTAAGAACTCTTTCAACTTTTTCTAATCTAACCTCTTTGGTCTCTTACAAAAAAAAAAAGGAAAATAGTTTGATTTTCGAATACTTGGTGTCAGTGTTGTTTCTTTGTTTTGAAGTTTCACTTTCTGTTCTCAATTTACATAATCATTTTGATCCGAAGTGCAACGTCATAGGAATCATTGACGTCAATACGAAACTGGTTGAAATTAACGCTCGTTCGCAGCTGCCATTTGCCACTACTGTATCTGCTCTATTTTGATTTATGTGCAGTCTGTTTCTAAGTAGTTTTGAGTATTTTTAGAAAATCCCTTTTGATGTTTGACTTGTTGAGTGCTAATGAGATGAAATTTGTGGTTAATTATACGTTTAGGCTTTATTTTTTAGTCTTACATTAGCTCTACGTACCTACTTTTTTATAGGTACTTAATAGGTAGTACTTACCGTAAGAATTGTTTCGAGCAATAACTATTTATGTTCACTTTCAACAATGCTTATAATAAAATTATAACTGTCTAATTTTGATACTTTATAGAAAATTTACCAGCGTGATACCCGTTCCTGTGGGAATATCGGGATAAAATATAGTCTGTGTCACTCGGGAAAAATGTGGCTTTCTAATGGTGAAAGGATCTAACTATTCGATGCAAATAAACAAACAAACAAACAATCAAATCTTTCCTCTTTATAATATTAGTATAGATTACCAATGTTTACCTTTTTTTCAGTTTTGAAATAAAGCACATATTCAATGAAGGAATAGACATACAGATGAAAACAGTTTCATATTATAAAATACTTAATAGTAACTGCTCAAAGGATATCCAAAAAATATACCAACATAGTGGTATATTGTAGAGCACACATACATTGAATATATTTTATTTAAAAGCATTCCAATAGTGTTTGTTGTTGATTTTAGCACACTACAAAGCCACTATTTTAGAAACGCATTAATTTACTCATAGTTTGTTTACCAAGCGTTTGAAACACTTTTACAAATGCTCCTTAATTTTGAATCAAACTCTATTATTAAAACTTCCTCAAACATTTTCCTTGACACTCTGCACGTTGTCTAAGCCGAGCCAGTTGTGAAATCAGTATTTCCAGAAACCGTAAGATAGCTGTCATGTTGTTAGCATCGCGTTATTTTAGGAGGTGATGCTGGAGTTACCAACGACTTGGCACTGGAAAGATCTACTTTATGGCCGTCGTTCAAAACGCGTATGAACATGAATTCTGAAGTGCCAGTTGGAAAGAATGCTGCTAATCCATCTTACGATCGTTCTATCGCTGCAAATAGAACGAGATTTCGTAAACACAGATGCAGGATATTAGTTTTAAATAAAAGAGAACGTAAATAAAGTCACCCTAGCTGTCAAGATAACGCTAAAACGAACTCTGGTTATCTATAAACATTTAAAATAGGGACAATAAACATGTAAACTAAGAAAAAACATAAGAGCATAAAACGCGAAAGTGAGATTTAGAAGTACCGACCGCGTGTCATTCGAATAACATGATGATGAAATGATTTGAAAACTTAGTATAAGAACTTGCAACTATAGCGTTTAAAAATATTAATAGATATTTTTGTTTTAACCTTCGTAGCCCAGAAACAAGGAACAGGAACAGGAAGTCCTGACCTGGATCTCAGCCGTAATTGGAGAACCTCTTCCCAGCGCTTCCTATGAAGACTACTTGAAGGATGGCATTGTCTTATGCAAGCTCATCAACAAACTGTCTCCAGGGTCAGTGAAGAAGATCCAGGAAAGAGGAACCAACTTCCAGTTGATGGAAAACATCCAGAGGTAATATCTATATAAATACTTTTAAAGAAATGAGATAATGTGGATTGAATTTTGTTTCTACAGTTGCCATGAATTTGCTTTTCCAGGTTCCAGGCTGCGATCAAGAAGTACGGAGTGCCTGAAGAAGAAATCTTCCAGACCGCTGATCTTTTCGAGAGACGTAACATTCCTCAAGTCACCCTTTGCCTGTATGCCCTTGGAAGAATTGTAAGCATAAACTATGTCTTCTGTAACGTTATTTAGTCATAGCCAATTTCGTTTCACTCTTTTCAACTTCACAGGAATTGGTTATAAGTATTTCGTCATATTGTTTCACAGACTCAGAAACATCCAGAATGGACTGGCCCTCAACTCGGCCCAAAGATGGCCGATAAGAACGAACGTACCTTCACCGAGGAGCAGCTCCGAGCACACAACGCCGAGCTTAACCTTCAAATGGGCTTCAACAAAGGAGCTTCGCAGTCAGGCCACGGCGGTTTCGGCAACACCCGCCATATGTAATCTCCAACTTACACAAGCGTTTTATGCTTGCCTGGTGTCTGAGACCAAATCCGATGCACACGGATACAACCAGTATTCAAAACAATTCTCTATTCCATTCTACTTGTCTGCCAGATCAAGGTGCTCGCTACCCTTCTAAATTTTTAATGTTACGCTACTAAAATAATTGTGTGATAAGAACGTATTAATACGTTTTTCGTAATTACGAAGCAATTAGCATAACATCTAACTAATGTTATTTTTGTTAAAGACTTTTTACTAGTATTGTGTAAATATTTAACATTATTTTTTAATAAACTTTGTTTGTAAGGGGCTTGTTGTTTAAATTTGGCCGGATGATATGTTGTAACTGCAATAACTTTCGTCATAGAAATCATATGTGGTGAATCCGTCATAAGGATGAAGGTCAGTTGATTGCGATATTTGTTGCAAAAGTAAGTCGTCTGTAATAAATAAATCTGATCTCTTGTAAGTGAAGTCTAAATATAAATACTGGAGAGTGTATTTATAGTGTGTAATGGAGACTATCCCTTGGCCTAATTAACTTGTGTCTCAACCATCAAGATGATCTATGGCCGCAAACCTCTGCCAAGATACACTTTCATAAACAAATTGTAACATTTAAATACATCAAATTGTAAGAGGCTGAACGGAGATTAAACTGGTTATGAAACCTATGATTTTGAGTAATAAAGACATACCTACTTCCTCTTCAACACAACTCTTGTAATTGACAAAGATTTTTATTATCTCATTTTTAATTTGAAAGTAGAGCAAAAACTGCATATTATATTTTGAATAAATAAAAACATTATGCACCATTTATCATTTGTTATTATCCAATTTTAATTTTAATTTATTGTAAAGTTATTTAAAATAAAATTTATTTATTTACTTCGATGCTTAATTAATAGTCGTACCACTCAATATCATAATGATCTCAAACCTTGAAGCAGTAATCAAGTACAAGTCTATGAATTAATTCGTGAGATTAATGCACATGCACATTTCGCTTGATATTTATGAAAGAGGTTAAATAATTATTGAGTTGCCTGGTCAATAACAACGTGTCTATTAAATGCAAAGTATGATCTAATGCACATTTATAGCTCCAAGCTTTAAGGAATATTCCACGAGTTAAAAACATTTTAACGATATATCATCATCATCATTCTCTTGCACTTAAATATATACCTATATGACCCAGAATTAATTAAATGCTTGACTTGCCTATACCCATAAATTATTGTCTGTATGGTAAAGTAAATTCCTAATAGATAATTAGGAATTCATTTCAACTTCTATATAAGTATTTCAAATTTTTAATCAAATCAGTCTACCTCTACAGTCTATATCTATATCTATCCTGAATATTTGTAGATAAACAATACTTACACCAAATCATAACTTACAGTGTATTTTATTTTAAACAATATTTTGGTTCTAAGGAACTTTCCTTAATTTCATTTTAAAGGTCACATTGTCACATTAGACGATCATCTTTAAGTCCATGTCCATGACACGCTTTCTCAAGCGTCCATCGGTCACTATACTCCATTGTAACTCACAAAGAGGTGCGTTCAACCAATTCATTCAACAATGTTGGGCTCATTTCGCCCAAGCCGATCCAACATTGGGGCAATAAAATTTTATGACAACAGAAATAGCAACTGCCTCCTACAAATTATAAACACAATTCAAAATAATGACGAAGCCGAAGAAAGCACCAGAGGTTACATTTTCTTTGATGTAATTCCTCTGATAATAAAAAGTTTCTAGTTAATATGGCGACATTCAAATTGACTGTTTTTAATCTATAAAGTTGTGTTGGGTCGTTGCCGACATAGAAATAGCACTACTTCTTGTGATACTACTACTCTTCTAATGCACATTTATAGCTCCAAGCTATGTTTGGTATCGAAATACCGACTAAGGGAACACATCAAAAAGGAGTGTAGTCTTTATTAATCTAAGCGTTTGGCAAGCGTAACTATTGAGACAAAATTTATCTTATTAGACTAGAGATCTAAGGTACAGATCTCTAGTGTCACTAGTGAAGCAGTTGTTGAAAATTTTAAATAAGTTCTATTGTTATAATTTTGGTAAAGAGCTCCTTTACCCTATTCATCTAAGCATGAGCAGAAATAAAATTGTATTCTGGCGTTAATTGCTTTCTTAATTTTCTCATCTACCAATGCTAATGTCGTACATTTTTATTAACTATTACTTGTTCTACAACCTCTCTACATAGTAGTCCTCGTCCGATATAAATGAAATGGCATGAGCATCACGTGTTTTGATTCTATCCATTCATTGGTTGGATGCAATTTCGAATTGCTATGTGAAGCAATAGCAGTTGCTCATGTCGTTAACTGCCTGTTTGTTAATATTTTGATCTTCTTTCTGTAGTTAAGTGTAATAATATGTTTAGCGTCATTAGAAGATTGAATGAGTACCTACTATCATTATATTTGAGTTACATATTTAACAGACTATTGTTATAAGTATACATATTTATTTGGGGAAATGGGGACGGGGCCGACTGGGATCAGAAGTTAGAGTTTCTAATAAAAATAATAACTAATGACTAAAAAATTATAACTAGTAGGACATTTTATCTAGATTCCAATTCGAAATAATTTCAGTTTCCAAAAAATACTTCCAATGCTAATATTCAGTGAAAGTTAGAAAAGTTTACGTTATGCAATGAATTTTAAATAGACCATTATGACAAAAAATCGTTACAATATCTTTCACGGCCAAGGTTATACATGTACGTAACGTAACGTTTCTTTACGAGTTTTCTGGACTTGGTAACATGTGGTAATTACGTGCAAACGTTTAGTCAGTACCTATTCTCTGGAACCAAAGGCGTAGCGTGGGCAAGGATGTATGTTTATCTTGACCGATAGCCAAGTTTCATCACAGGCCTTGGGGAACAAGGCAGAGGCTAAGGATTTCCGTCATTGGTTAATGTGGTGCATCGATTGTAGCGGACAATTTGCGAGGGAGGAGATATTTTGTTTTAAATGGAGTTTTACGTTATGTTTGGGATACAAAATAAATAAATAAATAACTTCTTACATTCACACCAATTATCTAAGCCCATTTTAATTTCATTAAGAAACTGTATCATGGAAACTTGATAACGGATAAATATATAGTTAAATACTTTTTGTTTGTAAATACATACTTAATATACATAGTAAACACCCAGACCAAAATAAATAGACATGTTCATGCCTACAAATATTGTTCTTATAACCCGAGACCACTGGCGCAGAAGGTGGGTAGCCTAGCCTACCCCTGCGCCAAATCGGTTGTCAGAAATGGAATTATCGTAATGAAGACGCAGAAAGACCTTGACATAATGTGGAAATAATTATATAAAAGATAATGGAGCACGACGTAAAACATCATCTAATTAGTTAAACCCATTGAGCAGCTAGGGTAGTTATATCATCACCGCCATATTGCATGCTTACGTTTAATTGATGCATGATGTATGGTCAAGTCATAGTATGTAATGTTACGGTATGATAGTTCACTGCGATGAGAATGTCACTCATTACTTAAATACACTTGACCTAGTGTATGCTGCTAATTTGTCATCATTATGATCATGACATAGGGGTTCACGCTAAACGAAAAAAAACTTCTTCGTTGTTTGTAGAGTTAATTATGAATGGGTTGATAATATTTCTGTTTTCTTCAGTACCGGTGATTATTGTGTTTCAGGGTATAAATGATCTGCGGTGTGGTGTATATAAGATAACTGTCTTTGTATGTTTAAACTAAATATTGAAATGAAACGCTTGGAACAGGGACGAAAATTACCTACCGAGATATATGTGGAACCGGAACAAAGACTACGCGAACGAAGTCTTGGGCGCCAACTAGTCTTTTATAATCGAGATTATTCACTCTCTTTCTTAGGTGGCTACAACCAGCGGTGTTGAAAGGATGGCGCTCGCAGGACAGGTTTCTCAGACGACTTGACCCGTTTTGGGTGTTGCAAAATGATGTATTTTATACATATATACCGCTTAATATTTTCTACGTAAAGGTGGCCGATTACCACACGAAGAAAAGGAATTGATGTTACGGAACGATTGTAACGGTTACAATGAGTAACGCGAATGGTTCTGTATTTACATCGGATATAGGTAGTAAGTATGATTGTTTTAGATGTGTTGGAAAATGTGTTGGGATTATTAACATTTATGAACTAATCAGTTACTCTTTCGTAGCATTTTTCATACGCATTAAGGAGCTTGTAATACTTGTGTTTTGGGAATCAGAAGCCGAAATCGGAACTTGTATTGCTTTCTGAACCAGAGCTAAAATTATGAGCATAATGTAACTGTATCTCGAAGGGAATACGATCACATCTTTTGATTCTTTTAACTATTGTTCATCATCATCATCATCATCAGCCATTTAATGTCCCCACTGCTGGGGCACTGGCCTTCCTATGGATAAAGAGAATGGGCCATGCATGACTCACCACGCGGACTCAGTGCGGATGCAGATTGGTGGGTATGAAAGACTGCATTTATTGTGATGCTCATTAGTAAGGTCACTTTCCATCACAATGAATGCTATTTTGAATGTGATGCCATGCCATTTTGTGAAAGTCATTTTCAATTTGACAACTCTGTATGAAATATAACAGGGAGAAAAAGATTTCCCTTGACGAGATCCTTGCCGGTTCTTCTCGCAAGGTCTCCCGCCCTAGGATTTGCGAACCGATGGCGTAGCATCTTTGACGTTCATAAGTGTTGTTACCTCAACCTAAATTGAATAAAAAATAAATTTATTTCATTTGTTTTGATTTGCAAATGTAGGTGGGGTGGGTGGGACCAAACGGTTACACGTGTCTTCCCTAGCTCTTCCTAACTACTCTAAAGGGGTAAGTTTCTACCAAGGTAAATTAGGATGTAGGAATTAACTACTCTGGAACTACTGTTGTAGAATTAGTAGAAAGGTTCGATATTCCCGAGTGACATAGGATATATTTTATCTAGATATTACCACGGACACAGATTACTAAATGGTTACTGCCACGGAGATGGAACCACGCGGCAGGCTTATTACCGATCTTAAAGTGACAGTTGCAATCGCGACAATTAACAATTAATCGCTCCCAAAACACATATTCGTATTACGGAACGTAGATCGCTACGATAGCGCCACAAGCGAGCGATTTGTGAACTAAAATTGCATGAAAGCGCTCGTACCGTACTGTAGCGATTGCAAGCCAACCGCAACTAGTAGCAGTCGCGTTGCAATTGTACAATTAGCAACTGGTTGCTTGTTTTGGTAATAAGCCTGCGGGTGAAAGAGTTTATAAAGATCATAATATCTGTGAGGATAAGCAACCGGTACCTACAATGTAGGTACAGTACAGAACCAAAGGAATCGTAACCCGCTATACTTAACACGATTCATGGGACATATTTAGTACCAAGATTCACACGTTCATGAATCATTTATGATCAAAATATAGAGTTAAATTCCGACCTTTAGCTAAATTGGACGTAGCTAGACAGTCACATTTTTAGTATCGGGACGTGTGTAGAACATCATCTTAAGTAGAAAATAAAAAAAACTAGCGTGATTTAAAATTTGTTTTATTATTGTAAAAATAATAAAAATATTAAACTGGGACGTATACCATAACATAATAGGGACAGGGAACCTGTTAAGGCTATTTTCTAATAGATATGAAAATTCGATAAGGTCGGAATTCAAACTTAATCTCCCTTATTTCAAAACTAAAGACTAAAGTTAGATCTGGTTTAACAGCACCAGCTTAGTACCAGTTTTAAACCAGGTCTATTTTAGTCCACGTTTTGGAATAAGGGGGAAAGACTATGAAGCAGGCATTTATAATTTTGACTATTACAAACATTATTAGCCAAATGGGGCATGATTCAATTGGTTCGACTGTACCTACCCAATAACTTTTTATTGCTGGTGAAACTTTAAAGAAGGGAATCACTGGCAGCCGTTAATGCGTTTAAACCTTGTATAAATCCTATGTTGCGTTTTTATTTTTTCATATTACGGTAAAACACTGGCATTATTTTACATAACAGTCTAATTGCCTTCTAAGAGTTTGTATGTGTGAAAATCGCAATAGATAATAATAATAAATAAAATAAGTAGGTATTTATGTCAGTAACTTCGAAATACGCAGTTAAAACAGTTGTCCATGTCAATCACATTTCTTAAAGAAGTACTTATTAGGAATAAACATATTTTATATTAAATTAATATGGATCTACTTACAGTTTAATTAAATTTAAAAAGTTATTTTTATGCATTCACAATGCAATTTTGTAGGTTTTGGAAAAATTGTGATAGGAAGAAAATAATTTTGATCAATGGGCCGAAGTCTCTCCATACCTATTGTGAAAAAAGAAAGAAAAAATAATAAGAAGAAAAAAAATAGAAGAAGAAGAACTAAGCAAAATATTTTTCTTTTTTCACAATAGAAAGAAAAACCACCAACCCTGCAAGTAGAGTACCGTCCGAAAATTTCCTTTCAGAACCCAGATTCACAAACCGTCGGAATCGCTCCCGACAGCGGAATGTATGCACTGTCTCTGTCACTCTCTATAGAATAGACAGTGACAAAGCACAGATTTTGAATCCGATTCCGTTTCCGACCGCTTGAGAATCAGGGGGCAGGGCTGGTGTTTTTTTTATCACTTTTCTTACTTTAAGTGACTTTTGCGTGAACAACTGTCGTTATCAAAACAAGTTAATTGAGCTTTTATATGGAACTTTTCATTTTACCGTAAAAATCATCTTCGATGCACTTAGCTATTATTGTTACATTCAACGATTGCATTTTATAACCCAAACAATTTCCGTAGAAAGTACCCCGAATGTTGCATATAAATAACAGCTACCGCTTATCAAACACCTACCATCATACTGTAAAGACCGTGTGTTTATGTTATTAGCAATATTAACTTAAGCAACGCAAGTTTTAAGTTATATTTACATAGTTAACAATTGCACACGAATCCCCTCCTCTTGCTAGTCTTACGGAATATGGAGCCGACATAGTTTTAACTTAGTGTATCTGCACAACTGCGTGCTGCTTGCTCGATGCAGGAATAACGTTCTCCAAAAAAAAAAGATGCAGTATCATTTGTTATTAGTGCTTATCGGAATATACCAGGCGTCCGCGGAGTATTACAAAGCGAAACGTGAGTATTTTTACTTCAGCTCAGTACACGATATCTTAATCGATAAAAAATCGCCGGCTAAATCGATTTCATAATCGGGTTATCGGTTGCATAAATCGGTTCGTAGCGTCACAGGTTACGCGACAATTCGCAAGGTTGAACGACCTCTTATCACGACCCGGCTTTTTAGATTAATTATTTTTATTGTTTGTGTACAGTAGTCGCATTTTCACGGTTGCATTGTTATGTTGCCCTGGTTACTAAAGTTGAAGTGGACTAATTTTCTTGATCTGTGTCAGTTGGTTTGGTTTAGAAATAGCAAGTAATTCGATTAGTAGGTACCTAGTGTAATTTGATGTGTTTAAGAATCTATGTTGTTTTCACTGATAAAGCTTTAAAAAATGTCAAGTATTTGGTGCTCTATCAGATTTGCATGAAACGTTTGCAAACAGTTTTCGTCTCAATAAACTGCAGTTACCTACAAGAATGTTTATGTGTTTGTTATAGTTGTTTGTTTGTTTTATTTCGAATAGGGACCTTAAAAGTATGAAGATCTTATTCTTTAATAGGATTATTAAAAAAGTAGGTAGGTACTCGAACACGAAAGAAGAAGATTCTAAATTAAGTGCGAATTAGCCGCTTTAACAGCGATTTTGCTAATCATCAATTTACGAATATGAAGTTTTTCTTTGATCTTGACATATTATAATATTAACCTTCATAATAATATGCATAAAGAAGTGACTTATAAACTTTTTCGATTATTGCCCTGTGCTATATTCATATTAGAGCTATACGATATTAATAGGAATGGTATGGAAGCTTTTTATTTTCTACTTATATTTTAAATGTGAAATGTTTAGACGTTTAGATATTTGTCACTCAATCATGCCAAAACGGCTCAACGGATTTGGCTGAAATTTGGGACACAGATACTTTGTAGCCTAGTGAAACATATGCTACTTTTATCCCGGAAAAATATCACATTCCTGCGCGGTTACGCGACGTATAGTACACGCGGGCAAAGCCGCGGGCGGAAGGATGGTTTAACGATATCTCTACTTTGACAATCCTATGTTTATGGATAGATAATCCAGCGTTGAAGACAATGCTACTTTTAATTTCAAGACAAGGGTTTATCAATAATATTAATACAATAATGCCTTTGAAGTTCAAGTGAAATGCTCTATTGTTTTTATTAGATAGTGATGCTTTAGAGTACACAAAAAGCTCTTGTTTGGCTTTAATAGTTCACGTGTCGTGTGTAGATGTTTGCTTGTCTGTTTCTCAATCATGGCGAAACACCTGAATTTTATTGTTCGTCCACAAACGGGGTAGCATTTAGCCTTCATCTCACCTGATGTTAAGTGAAGATAGGGCTGAGGATAGAAGCGCAGTACTCCCGGAATCTTCAACTCTGAGGAACTGGCTCTCTAAGTGCCGGAACACAACAATGCTGAATTTTTTTTTGTTATGGTTTCAAACTTAGATAAGACGGTGGTAGCTGGCCAGGCGGACTTATAACAAGTCCTGACACCAACTAAATTTTGCCTAAAGATTGATGAAACATTTAGAATAGCATATAGCCTACTTTTTACCCCGGGAAAATATCACATTCTTACGGGAAAACATCGTGTAGTTCACTCGATCAAAGCCGCTGGCGGAAAACTACTTGTTTATATAAAGGTTAAATTGTGCAATATTCAATATTTTTAACCGAATTTAAAAAAGAGGAGGTTCTCAGGTTGACCTGTATGTTTGTTAGCGATTATCTGGCGTTTGGCTGCACCAACATACAGACAAGACAGGAATACAGGTTAAACTGAGAACCTCCTCTTTTTGAAAAAAAGAAGTATGTATTTTTGTCCGCGATTATCTCGCGTTTGGCTGTACTGATTTTGATGCAGTTTTCAGAATTGTAGGTATTTGTCGTATTCTGGAGAAGGTTTTGGTATGGAATTCATCATCTCGTGCTGCTGAGATGATGATGAAAGCCACGGCACTCCTTAACGCTTAGGTGCTAGGAGATAATACTGCGATTGTCGACTGAAAAATCCTAAGGTTTATTTACGTTGCATTTGAAAGTCATCAACTCTTATTTATTTATTTATTTATTTATTCACAACGGGGTAGCACTTACTGCTGAATTGATGACAAAACCAATCCCCTTAACGAATAGGAGTTTGCAGTTTGTCTACCGAAACTACTTGGAAGTGACCCGTTTTGTGTACATTTTAACATACCTATTTAGCAGGATACACAAAAATTGCCTGCATGTTGCATTAAAAAGAGTGAAATAAAAATTATTTTTATAATAAAATGAAACCGAATAAAAACAAATATTATTATAATTTTCCCTGGGATACTAAGGCCTTATTAATAATTTTTCAGCCGACTTTGTGAAGACATGCACCCGAAGTGAACCGGATTTCGACGACTGTTCGAAGACGGCCGTGCAACAGTTGTTCAATGCTCTTGGACCCGGTATGTTTTTTTTTTCTAATAGTTAAATACTTAAATACGATGAGGTTAGGGTTAGGTTTACCCTGACATGGAAACTCGTTAACAGGGCGACTTTCTTCCCGGTTTGTAACATTAATAGCTCTAGTTCAAGGCTCAGAATTTAGAACTTAGTTATACACCGTGAAATTTTACTGGTTGATTTCCTGAAAATTAGTTTAAAAACTCATCAATACAAACAACTTCTACTATGAGAACTCTGAAATCGCGAAAATAATTATCAGCTGTTCCATAGGTACTAATTTTCAAATAAACTCGATTGAAATGTGTGGAACAGCAATTTTCTTTTGATTGAGAATTGATGCGTTCTTCAAGTAATTTTCGGGAAATCAACCAGTAAAATTTCACAGTGTTTAGGATTATATATTCTGTGATATAGGTAAAGCACGAAAACCTATCGGTATTGTAATCGTTATCGTATTATTTTGTATGAAAACTAGAGCAGCTCCTCTTTTGATCGTATGAGTGACAAAAAATCAATAGATATTTGTCAGCAGCACTTTGACAGTTTTTGACGAATGGTTTAGTTGACTATGACTCCAGTGCTTCCGGGAGCTCCTACTAATTACTCCTACTGATAGGAGCACCGGGAGCGAGAGTTTTCGTGCTATACGCTAGTCGCTACGCCTATCTGTTATCAGGCTGCTGTAGAAGTTGTTTTGCTAATAACGCTGTATGATTTCCAAAAAACAAAAGCAATACATTATGATGCCTTTGATCAACAATAACACCTAGGTCTGGGACATAGTTGGAATGACAAACACGGTCGAGCGATTATACACGACTTACTCCCACTTGAGCCACTTGCGAGTATATTTATAAGTAGTTCCTGTCGTTTATGACGGAAGATCATAACATTGTTAACCTTTTTTAGAGATGCCATATAAAGTTTTGATTTAGTTCGTGAGCTTTCATCTAGTACTATTATTGTTGATAACTGCTCTATTTGTACTTTAACCTTCTAATCCATTAGATCTAGCTGGTATTGTCTCTGTATAATAAAGATGGAATTAACGGTCATGGTCACACGTGCATGTTAACACTGTGTAGAGTCGGCAAACTAAACTTAGAATTAACTTCAAACACTGCACTGTGCTATTGTTATGATTTAGCCGAAAACTTAGGTTAGGGATGTATTTTTCTAGCTTAAAATTTTCTATCGGCCCGAATGAATGAGTGAGATAGCCTCTGGATAAAACCCAAAGTTCAATTCCAAATCAAATAGGTACTAGTTGACTGGCGACCCCACCAGTCAGCAGACCAGTCAACCTACACAAACCGGCACGGTTGCAGAGCGCGCGTTGCACAACCAGCTCGCCGCTAATGCAACTCGTAACCTCCTTGGTACCTCTGCACTCCTGGCACTATTCCCCATTTGGGTTGGATTATCGTCTTTTTTGTTTATTTCCTACGCTACCTCTGTGGGTGGTTAGCCAGAAAATGATATCCATTACTGCGTTAATTAATAAAATGATACTGCGTCGGTAGATCCACAAGCAACTGAGCTAGTCACATAGCCTCAATTACGAAACATCTGTACATAACTTGCGGAAAGCGAAAGCTATTTCTTCACTATGCTAGCGCGACGGGTAATGTGGTTTTACTAGTAGATCTAATCATGGTCACACTTTAATGTGACTTTTAATAAATATTTGTATTGAAAATGTTACAGGTCTACCTGAAATTGAAATGCCAGCATTGGATCCTCTCAAAATACCGAAAATTAGGATTTTGCAAGGCGAGGGGCCGGTAAACGTAAATGCTGCGTTAGATGACGTCACGGTGACCGGTTTTGGCAAGACTGAGGTGCTGGTCAGCCAGTAAGTTGGAAACTCTTCTAGTTTATAAGACCCTGGTACCATAGTCGACTGTTTGATCGATTGAGTTGAGCAAAACATCGTAAGTGGGACCTAGATTGATAAAATCGAGCACGATGAAAATCTAGACTTGACTAGTCAGATGACAGTAATACCTAAATGGTGTCAAAATATTTTATATGCAATAGTGGTTGCATTGCATTAATTCCGGTCAAGGTCTGATTGATTGGTAAAAAATAAGAATAAAGTTTATAATCGCTTGCGTATTATTAATAAATTCATATTTATGATGTTTTCAGAGTTGACAGTAAAACGTATAGCTTCTATACCAAGGTTAGAGTCCCGAAAATAAGAATCGAAGGAACGTATGACTTGAAGGGAAAAATTTTGGTGATACCTTTGGTTGGACATGGTATCTGCTGGTTTGAGCCTAGTAAGTAAAGTAATAGCTTTAGAAATATATTATTGATTGCATACCTAATTAACGATTAAGGAGATAAACTTGATTTTGGGTTTTGCTATCACCGAAACGAGCTGCATTGTGGTAACATTGTGAAAATTCATGTTGTTTATTTAAAACACAAGTGGAAAAAGGTCATGGATGCCACAACATGACCATGAAATTATGTGGTCAAATTTTAGCCTAACAGACAAGACAGAGCTAACCTATGGAAATTATGACTCTGGCTCAGGCTGCAATTTTGTCATAAAATATTGTTGTTTTGCGGTTTACCGTAACATTTTGACTGATAGCTCTTACAAAAATACATACATAATCTCGAAAAACAAAATCTGCTTTTGTCTGTCGCAGTCGGATAAAAAACAACCAGAGTTAAGAATATGATTTATATCTCTCGTGTATCGCGCATCTAAATCTAATGAAAATATTATTTATTTTACAGCTAATATGACAATCGACATCCTCAGTGATGTAAAATTGTACGACAGAGATGGATTAATATTTTTCAATGTGACCGCTGCACATGTTAAATATGCTATCGGAGGATTAAAGCTACGCATGAACAATCTTTTTGACGGCATCGATTCATTAGGTATGAGTATTTTCAATATGAATAAAATCATAAAACTTTTATTTATTTATGAAAATACTTCATGGACAGTAACGCCATCTTTCCTAAAACTTACAACATTGTTGCGCGTTAGCGCCATCTAGTGGGGAGTAGCAGCACTAAAGAACCGAACAAGCGCTACGATGTTGTAAAATACCGACTTCAGTTTATGCTATCCTGGTCATCGCATTGGGTAAATTGCAACGTTGGACCGTAGTGATTGTCCATTGGCCACAGACGTCCACAGGCGCTGTTGCCAAATTGCCACATACCAAACTTTGAAAAATAATAATGTTTCGTTCTTTATGTACATACATAACTCAATGGTTTCGTTTTAATGTTTGTCGTTTGAATAAAAATTATTTCAATAAAATAGATAGGTGCTGATGTTGTTCGGGTCGTTATGGAATGTTTAGTTGTGCGATTTTTAAGCGATAAAAAAGCGATAACCGTGCATTTACTGTCTTTATTTATGCTTGAGAAACGCTTTAATCTATTGTTTTTTTTTACAGAGGATTCTACGAATGCTTATTTGAACGCGAACTGGCGCCCAGTCTCGGAATCTCTTCGGCCAATCTTATCAAAAACCATTGAAGACATTTTACTAGGCTTCTTGCAAAGACTCTTCCACAACCTACCAGCGAAATATATGATTAGCGACGTAAAATATCATCCAAGCAAAAAGAGCGATAAAAAATTATAAGTATTAATAGTAGGTACTTAGAGATTATATGAAATAAAAACTATTTAAATACAAAACATGGACTAGATATGTCTGTGTAGCGTAAGTGATATTATACTAGCACCAGTGGTCTTAGATGTTTAGTTTTGTTAATCTAAGTGTAGTTTCTATATTGTTATACTTACATAACATAACGGATCATCAGATTGAGAGTATAAATCTATGGAAAATAATAAGTTGTTAAAGATAGCTTTAACTGCTATTTTAGAATTAAAAGTTTAAGTTGTAAAATGCCAATGTTAAATTAAACCAATACATTACATTATACTCGTTAAACCATTACATTATACTCGTTTTCAGAAAAAACGACACTTGCTTTATTTTTATGGACAGTCTCTTTTGCAGATCATCTTCTCCCTATTTATCAACTATATCACTATAATTACAATGGGAAATGACTCTTTATAAAAAACTCAAATCAGTATAAAACTATCCCAATTTCCCCACAGCGGAAAAATAATACTTAGAATTTTTTTTCACGTTCCAGACATAGTTCTATGAAACTCAACTCATGTTTTACATTTTTGGAAGTTTGGCACGGTCAAGAGATTTTTGGCAGATTTGACTCAGAAATCATTGTAGATGTTTCAGACAGTTTTATTTAGATGACTGAGCATGTTTCTATAAAAATGAAGCAATTGCCCGTATTTGCTGCAAAGGAGTTTATAATAATAAACCTACTTATCTGGATTATAAATTAAGAATGAACTTCTTCCGTTACATTTTGTACTTGTAGTATAATTTAGTTGACATAATAAGATTTAAAATTGTACATAATAGTATAAATAAGGCAAAATATCGCATGACAAACATATTTTATAGTAATGACAAGAGCTAACTGTAATAATCATAATTTTTGCTACCTTTTTCTACATCTTTTATTTATATTTCAAATTGTCATAATAAACTTCAAATAAGAACTACTCATTTGTGTATTATTTATTGGTTCATTTAAAGACAAAATTAACCGAAAGTGGCTATTGTAGCATCCAGCATTTGAAAACTAAATTGCATTGCAATTGCTATTTCATTGTTAACTTAGGTAACAAAACTGATTATTTTAACTTGGTAAGTAAGTACCTAAGAATGCTTATTTTAACTTCGAAACTTAGAGCCGCAGTTACATGGTTACAATATCAAATGGTTCTAATGTATCAAATGTGGAATTTTGGATGCAAGCTTCTTAGATAATCATACAATCGTTGGATATGTATCGAAGGAGAACAATTGTTTACTATGACGACTTGACTGAAATCGTTGTCTGTTCGAAGATATTCTGATATGAACTTGACAGATCCTATAAAAAACGAAACATTACTTATTATAATCGAGATTTGTACATTTATGTAGACAAATTTATTAAACGAAAGTGGCTAGTATCCAGCATTCAAAAACTAAATGCAATGCAATTGCTTATTTATTATAATGCTTATAAATTTTAATATTTATAAACAAATGCACATCTGCTTTCAATTCAGATGTGACGAAACTGTAATGATTTCCTACAATGTGTTTTGCTAATTATTACGATGAAAGTGATTCATGTAAGTCTCTCAAACATAAGAAGATATCAAGTTGACAAATGTGTTGTTGAAGGATATTTAATTAAAATTTATTGTTTTTAGTTTTTTCAAAATGTAATTACTGATTGATCCTTGACTGACGAAGCAAGATTCTTGATACAATGCCAAGTCCATAACATTTATGTTACACGTTGTTTACCTGAGCGTTATTTTCAGGTAACTCAAGGTCCCAAAGTTTTATGAATATCAGCAATAAAACACGTATGAAATAAATTTGGTAAAACTACAATCTATTACAGTATTAGCATACATCTCTATTAAATCTTTAAATAACTTTTATCTTTTACATCTGTTTAATTATAGATGTCTTTTTTAAATAAGCTGTAATAAAACACTTTTAAACCTATTTTTCTTACTACACTTATAGCAAACCCTCTAAAATAAGTTATGTTATAATGTTTGTTTACATTTAGACAGATTTATAACACTTTTAGTTATTTTAGAAAGTCCAAGCCACATTCTTCGTATAACTAAAAGTAAAAAATTGGCGTAACAAAAATAACAGTTAATAAATTACATACCTGCCAAATAGGACGTCCAGGCATTTTAATTTCTTTTAGTTTTATAAAATATCACTTCACAAGTATTTGCACTTTGGAGGGCGCACACGAGTTTCGCGAGCTGCTCACTAGATGGCTCTGTCACGAAAGGTGAGAACAAAATAACCGATACTCAGAAATATAACGTGTTTTATACGCCGGGAAACCGCTACAGCTGCACCAGTGCTAACGGACATGGCGCAGAAACTTGCTAACATTCGACCGAAATACCTCCTTACGAATCCCTATTGATTATTGATAGGTAGGTAGTAGGATAAAATAATAGCGAAAGAATTTATTGAACCTTCAAATTTTTATTGCGATAGGTACTTTTACTTGCGATGATGGTGCACAGTCATTTTGATTTGATAAAACTGGGAGAGCTTTTACATTACTATTATTTGATGCATTTATCGTTTGATTATAATAAAATGTTGAGTGTCTCTAGTAAAGCACTTTTGAATAATAAAAACCCTTTCCATTTTCTATCTGGAACAATAAATTATGGAGTATGAATGAATTACTTAAATTCTAGCAATTTTTTACAAATTCGGATAATGCATGACCTGTTAAGAATCACTCTAACAAGTAAAGGAGCGCAATATGCGAGTCACATTTATTTATAGAAAGTTACCAGATTCCCTGATTAACTGGAACGAGGTTGCGAAATCTGGTGCAGGCGGTTTTTTAAGAAAACACAATTTTCTTTTGCAGTCTCGCGCACAAATGTATTTCTTTAATTATAATTTTAAATAAATATTATAAAATATTCTGAACGCATTTTTTTGCGTTGTTTTTCTACCAGATGCGTTAGTCTTTTCAACTTCGCTAGCTTTCGTTTTCTAGATCATAGACATGAACATAATTGAAAATTTTGATTAATAATGAAACATCTGCTGCAAATAGAATGAATGTATTAAAACTTTTCAAAGTAGTTTACTTACATTGAAATTTTTTTGGCGCATTAGTCTGGAGAACGATGAAATGGAAATTCAACAACGATGACGTAGGTACTTTAAGTTCATTTTTAAATCTTTGACTTTTTATAGGTTAAATGAATTGTCTACTGCTTTAAAGCCATAATTTTTTAGTTTCATTACAGGCTCATTAGTTGAAAATTGGAATCCGATCAAAATTATTTCAATTTTCATCCAACTTCTGCCAGTACATAATCATAATATGCGTATACCCATAAACATTTCCATTCAAGGAAGATACAGTCGAACGTAAGGTTATGAGCCATTTATGTGGGTGACATCCATGCTTTTCCATATATAGAAATCAAAAGGTAGAGTGTAGTACTAAAATGGTAAAGTATGTTTACTCATTGGTCTAGCTGCAATAACACACCTCGAGCTCAATGTGACTTTGCCGATATACTTCATATCTCGTCATTAGTTCGTCATAAAACACGTCATATCGTTTATGAATGCAACTGCAGCATTTACTACCACTTTTTTCTGTAATCCTTGTAGAACAAGTTCCTGGTAAAGATTTCTTGGGTTGTTTTTGATGCATCGGCTACTTTATGTTATAAAGTGGTCGAAGCGATTATCGTTTCGATGAAAATTTTATCCATAAATTATTACGTTCAAACTAAACTATTAATGCTCCTTATTATATTATATTAAATAGTATAACTTTAGACATACAATTCTAGTAGTTATTTGTTAAACTTAAATGATACGGGTGCATTTGCCTAACGTTACGTTCTATTTCATTGCTATTGTAGCTGTCTAAGAAAATAGTTTGAAAAATTTGTATTAAATATAAATAATAAATATAAATTAAATCAAATTACATACTTGTAGTTATGAGTGTTTTTATAAAAATGCAAGCACAAAACAAAACATATGAAGGTTGACTACGGTCACTGACCGTCAGATGAGCATTGACCCAGAGAAGGGTGCTCGAAGGGGATAGGGCCCCTTTGGTGTCGCTTACAAAAGGATTGGACACCAGGCCAGCATAAAAGCGAGGAGGTTGAGATGCATACATGCACTTTGCACCGAATGAGCGTGACGTCATTCGGTGCACTGCATTGTTTGCCACTACACATTTTGTATCTCGCTAATATGATTGTTAATGAATGTCACGCCAATGCTTATCTTTTCTGAAATGATAATAAAACCTTTATCATGACATTTTTCTCTTTAAAAATCTCTTATATAGTAACCTATTTTACGTTCTCATTGAGTCAAGAGCTTCTGCTATGTTTCGACATTCCCAAAATAGTCCCACAAAATATTTGGCGGTTTACGCCAGTCAACCCACCTGTTAACTGTTTGACGTCTTAAAGACCTTTTTATCGCACGCCCTATGATACATGAACCAAAATAAAACCTCTTTGTATCTACTCCAGAAAGTTCTTTTAGTCAATAAACTGAAATAGGTCGTACTTCATGAGCGGTTCAAGGCAAAGCTTCGAAGCAGGAATAGAGTGTGAGTAAACTTCTTAAAATAAAGTCGTCCAACACTTGCTATGTGAAAACAGATCAGCTCGTCTGTTCGTCTGTCGTCACTGAAAGCCGTAAAGTCTTACAGTAAATGACTTCCAATATTTGCGGAACGTTATAAAATTCAGAAGAGTACTGTAATGCAAATTATATTAAGGAACATTACCGATGAATCCTTGAATCAATAAATTGCAAAACGAAATTGAATGGAAAGCAAAGCAATGAGTATGCTTCAATTTTGAGAGTTATATTTATATAAAACATTAGCTTGTGTGATATCTGTGGGCTACTTTTATTTTGGGATGACTAATTCCAACGAGGTGATGGAGACGTAAAATCAAATTATTACTCATCATCACCGAAAACCCAATGAAAATACTTTCGTAAGTTTTATACCAATTAGTGGAGACTGTAAATGATGTTTTGAATTTGAATAATAAAATACATTACCTGTTCGAAAATTTTGAACTCTAACTGTACCGAACTTTGCCAACCCATCATTAAATTAGAATTTTTTTTTCTACCAGAATGGCAGTTATAATAGCATAGGCTTAAAAGCCCCACTAAAATAGAAGACAATACATTCGGGAAAAGCTTATATGTACTAGCTATTATCTAAAATAGCTAAACTAGTATGTTCAATCGTTTCTTTTATAAATACTGAGAAACTGATGTTGTCTCTTTGGTGAAACAATATTTGGAAGTACCTATATCCTACAGGGCGTCCCAGAGTTATGGGACATGAAGGGAATAAATACTCTAATTAATGGCTTTATTTGTGACATAATAAATCAACTTTTCCAGGTCCAGTCGATGATGTACTACTTATCATCGACTCGACTTAACATCGAATCCGTGATGTCTTTCATTCTTTCATTTCATTTGATTTATCATGTTTTATAAAGAGATTTAATCCTTATGATTTAGATACCATAGCGATTGATGTCACAAAAGTATATAGTTTTTTTCGAATTTTAGTCGGTTCGATTACTGAGTGTGAGAAAAGTATTTAAAAAAACTCTAGATATGCAGTTCTGTTTCATATATAAGTTTTTAGTTTCATGACAAGCTTTGCTGACTGTACTTAAATATTGTATTGTGTACAGAATTGCATTGTGAATGTATAACAATAATTTAAAATCTCAAATATTGTATTGTCATCTAAACCAAAAGTTTATACAAAATTTCAGCTCCATCGGACACTGGGAAGGCGGTCAAATTAAGCTTGCTAGATTTATCCCCCACTAACTAACATACTAACTAACTAACTAACATGGCAAGTTAATAAAAAGCTTGAAAAAAAGCTTTTAAAAAGGGATTTGTTCCTTTCAGTAAAATCTCCATTATTTAGAGTACTATCCATTATTTCCCATAACCACATGCCATAACCCTGGGTCTGAAACCATAACCTGTATTACCTGTATCTTATCTTACTTATATTATAAATGCGAAAGTTTAGATGTTTGGATGTTTAGATGTTTGGATGTTTGTTACTCAATCACGCCATAACGGCTGAACGGATTTGGCTGAAATTTTGAACACAGATACTTTGTAGCCTGGAAAGGAACATAGGCTACTTTCCTATTTCACATTCCCGCGGGATAACGTCATGTAGTTCACGCGGGCGAAGCCGCGGGCGGAAAGCTAGTATAACATATAACTAAGCATTTTCAATCAAAATAAAGGAGATAGCAAACTTGACTGAAAGGAACCATTAATTTATTTTTGACTAGTAGCTCTTTGTGGTTTTGCCAGCGTGGTACCTGTTCCCTTGAGAATATCGGGATAACATATAGCCAATGTATCTCGCGAATACTACTGGTGAATGGATTTTTTACCTTGCCTTGTGACCTTTAGCCTTCTTATGATTCCCATGTATCGCTCCCATAGGTCATTACTGGCCACACACACTAGTCAAAGACTTCCGTCTTGAGACATTAAAGTATTTCGGACGCGAATATATGCCGGAGCTTCCCGAACACTGTCCATCCGAGCTGGATTCGTCGAGAGATCTCTTTCTCGAAGTTGGTCTTACCTAACTGGACTGTTTGTCCCAAGTAAACATATTGGTCAACAACTTCGAGTGTAACAATAAATAAATATTTTCTGACAATCACACCAATATTATAAAGGGTTTTTCATTAAGAGCGCTCGAACTTTGAAATGGAATAAAACAACCCGTTTAAGTGATAATCCCACAATTTTTATTTTATTTTAAAGAGCATTTGATGACATTATTTATGGAATATAATTTCAGCCAAATGGTCACCGCGATTCCGCTGAAGGTGGTGTATCCTAATTAGCGTTGCCAAGTGTCCCGATTTTAGCGGGACGTCCCGCGAAACAGTCGGTTTTTTATAATGTCCCGCCGGGACAGGTATGTGTCCCGCATTATGATATTTTCAGTTAGACAAAGAAACAAAACAATCAAAGAGTAATATTTCACCGAATATACTTAGGTAGAAACACTTTAATAAATTAGTTTGAGCCATATTATAATTGTAGTTCGCATTGTTTTTGTTTTAGCTGTCTGCAGCTGTGGACCCAGGGGCGTATTTACCTAAGGGCCAAGGGGGCCATGGCCCAGGGCGGCAAGCTGCTAGGGGCGGCGCAAGCCGCCCCGCTCAGCTTAGCGCGTCCACTTGTCTTCGGATGTCGGAAGAAAATCAAAAAGCTTAAGTACTAATAAATTATTGTCAACAACATCTTAAACACAAAAATCCAGTAATAATCATTATTATGATTTTTACCTATATTTTATTTCTATTTGTCTGATGAAATTCAAAAAGTTTACCAGTGCAGCTCGTGCCGCCCCGCTCAGCTCTGCACGGCCACCTGTTTTGATCTTTACTTAAATTTTACTTATTTCTCGTTAATTTCTCTAATGAAATTCAATAAGTTTACCAGGGCGGTTTGGGCCGCCCCACTCAGCTTTGGGTGCGCTTGTTATGATCTTTACCTATATTTTATTTCTAATCTGTCTGATAAAATTCAAAAAGTTTACCAGTGCGGCTCGGGTCGCCCCACCCAGCTTCTGGTGCCCGCCTGTTATGATCTTTACCTTTATTTTATTTTTCATTTGTCTGATGAAATTAAAAAAGTTTTCCAGGGCGGGCGGCCCGGGCCGCCCCGCTCAGCTCCGGTTGCCCGCCTGTTATATCTTTACCTTAATTTTTTTCTCATTTGACAGATGAAATTCAAAAAGTTTGCCAAGGCGGCTCAGGCCGCCCCGTTTAGCTTCTGGTGACCGCCTATTATGATCTGAGGTTTTTCATTGTCTGATGAAATTAAAAAAAGTTTACCAGGGCGGGCGGCTCCGGCCGCCCCGCTCATCTCTGGGTGCCCACCTGCTTATGATATTTACCTTTATTTTTTATTTCTCATTTGTCTGATGAAATTCAAAAAGTTTACCAGGGAGGCTACCGAAGGCGTGGCTCACTCCGCAATTCAGTTGACTTATTCACCTACGCGTGGGCGCCTTCGAAGGATAGAATATCAGGCGGGTGTCACGTGCGCTCTCAGCTGTGCACCCGAAACGACGTAGTAGGTACACAACACAAGAAGAAATTAGTCTATTTTCTCGCCAAAACACAGGTGTTGGCCCATTGAAAATTGGTAATATTAAAACTTTATTGTGCGGCCTTCGGTTCTCTTAACAAAGACAGAAAGAGACCGGATTTAAAATTTCATAATTTTATATTTCTTTTAAAAATGACATAATTTTAAATTAACTTATAATTAAAAATTTCATTAACTTATATTACGTTCGAGTAGCACTTTTAAAATACTAAATTAGAAAATATCCACTTTCTATATTAAAAAATTATATGCGCTGATCATCTAGCATTCAATTCAATTCAATTCAAATTCAATTCAAATTTATTTGCATACCATAAAGTGATTACATAAGGTGTTATTTTATAAAAGAACATTTATGGACCCAGCAGGGTATAGCAAGTGAATGAGGAGAGGACGTCCTATTTACTTAAAAAATAATATAATAAAGTCTGCTTTTAAGTTAAGAATAGTTTAGGATCAGAGCATAATAATTATATAATATTTGTAAATAATTGAATTGGATATTGTATAATGTTTGAGTGTATAAGTGGATCAGTGGAGTGGATGTATGTAGGTATGTAATTTTTAAATAAATTAGGTTTTTATTTTATCATTTAGGTACTCTTCTATAGTATAGTAACATTTATTCAATAATATTTCTTTGAGGTTTTTGTAAAACAATTTATTATTTTCTTCATTTATTAAATTTTCTGGCAAATTATTATAAATTTTGATAGACATATTATATGCGCTAGATGAGCACAAATTTAGGCGATAGGTTGGAACTTTTAGCTTATTTTTATGCCGCAGTGAATAGTTTGACTGGGCAACTTTACGTGTAGTATACAAATCTTTGTGTTTTCTGACAAATTTGCAGATCTCAAAAATGTAAATGCTAGGCAGGGAAAGAATTTTTAGCTTTTTGAAGTACGGCTTGCAGCTTTCGCTATTATCAATATTGACTAATATTCTAATAAGTTTTTTTTGCAGTACGAATACGGAGAGCATTGTATAGTATTGACACGGTAGTTATTCTTTTTAGTTACTTAAAACATTAATTTGAACACAGAATTTCGACGTTACATTGCAGTACCCAAAACCAATTTGGGATAAGCGTATGCCGAGTAATAGAACTATTACGTATAGCTACGGTTCATTTTCGCTTGTAATGAACGGGTTGGCGTTTTAGACCTGATTTTCGCGTGGGAAAAGATTGATAATTTATAGTAACTGTTTCGGAAGTGAGCCTTCTGTACCTTTACATTATTCTGTGCTACCGGCAAAAAATATAGATATGGACATGGGCGTCATTTGACATTGTCAAGCCCAGCGAATATGCATGCCGGAGCTTCCCAAACGCTGCCCATCCGAGCTGGATTCGACGAGAGATCTCTTTCTCGAAGTTGGACTTACCTAATTGGATTGTTTGTCTGTTATGATCTTTACCTATATTTTATTTTTAATTTGTCTGATGAAATTTAAAAAGCTTACAAGGGTGGCTCGGGCCACCCCCTCAGCTTTGGGTTCCCGCCTGTTATGATCTTTACCTTTATAATATTTCTCATTTGTCAGATTAAATTAAAAAAGTTTTTTGGTGCCGCCTGTTATGATCTTTACCTATATTTTATTTCTAATTTGTCTGATGAAATTCAAAAAGATAACCAGTGCGGCTCGAGCCTCCCCACTCAGCATTAGATGCCACCTGTTATGATCTTTAACTATATTTTATTTCTTATTTGTCTGAAGAAATTCAAAACCCAGGGCGGTTGGGTGCGCGCTTGTTATGATCTTTAAATATAACTTATTCCCAGTTGTCTAATAAAATTCAAAGAGTTTACTATGGTGGCTCGGGCCGCCCCGCTTAGCTTTGCGTGCCCACCTGTTATAATCTTTACCTTTTTATTTCCCATTTGTCTGATGAAATTCAAGAAGTTTACCAGGGTGGCTCGGGCCGCCCCGCTCAGCTTTGGGTGCCCGCCTATTATGATCTTTATTTTTATTTTATTTCTTATTTGTCGGACAAAATTCAAAAAGTTTACCAGGGCGGTTGGGTGCGCGCTTGCTATGATCTATAATTATAACTTATTCTCATTTGTCTAATAAAATTCAAAGAGTTTACTATGGTGGCTCGGGCCGCCCCGCTTAGCTTTGCGTGCCCACCTGTTATAATCTTTACTTAAATTTTATTTTTCATTTGTCGGATTAAATTCAAAAAAGTTTACCAGGGCACCTCAGGCCGCTCCGCTCAGCTTTGTGTGCTCGCCTGTTATGTATGATCTTTACCTATAGTTTATTTCTCATTTGTCTGATTAAATTCAAAAAGTTTACCAGGGCGGCTCGGGCCGCCCCGCTCAGCTTTGTGTGCCCGCTTGTTGTTTTTTACTTTAATTTTATTTCTCATTTGTCTGAAGAAGTTCAAATACCTACCTTATTGTCAACAACACCTAAAACTCATATTAAGTATAAGTAAGTAAACAAAAAAAATCAACTTCAATGATAAGTTGTTTTTTTTATTTTTTGTTTCATCTTAGAGCGCGTGCGATGTTCATTCTATTGAGTGTTTTTTTTAGTTATTAAAGTTTTTTTTTTCTTGAATGTATGGGGCGGCCCACGTAACTGGCCCAGGGCGCTACATATCAAAATACGCCCCTGTGTGGACCACGTTTTGTAGAAACAATTTCCGAAATTGCAAATTTTGAACATATTCAGTATTCTCAGTTTTATTTTGTGCAGAGAGTATTATCTCAAATGACTACTTATTAAATAGACAGAGGTGCGAAATTGCAGTTAACAAAACTTATCCGATTGGAGTTACTGTAACATTTAATTTTCAACTATCTTGTGAAATTCTGTGAAGAAAAACGAACAATTGCTGAAATAAGCAAAAAGTGAATTATTGCAATTCACTTTTTGCTTATATGACAAACAATATTATCAAAAAAGAAACGTTATCATTAAAAGCAATATTTCATGAAAAATATAGGTACTTTTAATTTTATTGATTTTTATTTCTTGTTGTCCCGCGACAAAATGCTTTGTCCCGATTTTTTTATTCAATTTAAGTACATGTCCCGATTTTCTGAAAAATAATACCTGGCAACCCTAATCCTAATAGACCAATTTTGGACGATATTTTGGCATAAATGGGGCTCAATCTCATGAATAACGCGAGTTATGTTGGCCTTCAGGGCAGCAAATTGTCTGTGGTTTGTCAGCATAGACTCAGGATTTCACGTAGCCCCACAGAAAGTAATCGAGCGGAGTTAGATTACACGGTCTCGATGGCCAGTTGATGTCACCACCACGCGAGATAACGAAGCCCTCAAACTTTTAATCCTATAAATTTAATGTTTCCCGTGCAGTATGGCAAGTGGCGCCGTCCTTTTGCAACGACATGTTCCACGGTGAAATGTCACGAATAAATATATATTCCCGCCAAATTTGACAGCTATCGCTATTCCAAGATGGCCGCTATCAACTTTCAAAGTTCGAGCGTCCCTATTGAAAATCCCTTTATAAGCTCATGGTAAATTTCTTACGAAACTGTGTATAAAGTCTATATACTGAGTATACGATATAGTGTCAGGTAAGCTTGGCTCTAGGGTTTTAGATTTGCTTTCAACAAGTGTTTGCGTGACACATAGCTGTCCATAGAAACTCTCAATCTCCCTCAGGATTTCAAGTGTTGACGAAATGATGTTACCTTTCCTCAGTTTTTAGCCTCGTCAATTGACTTTGCCCGATAGACAGTTCTCTGGCGAACACTTTGGGGCCTTTGTTCCGCTTAATAGCTTCTTTAATACTCTCGGTATTAAATTGGCGAAGGTCGCTCGTCAATGACTTAAATATCTGTCTATTGAGCTGTGGATAACGATGGGCATCCGCTGAGTCCTGTAGCTTCATTTCGTGTCTCTGATCCATGAGTAGGAGAGTCTGGCTGGAGAGTTTCTTCAATTTGGGACGAGCGGCGGGTTTTATAGTAGAGTAAAAGCCCTGGTTTTGGCCACTGTACCGGTTTTGGCCAACTTTTTTCTCTAAAAGTTTTCACAATAACTTTTCTTAATTTTTTCCAAAGGCAATTAAAATAAGGTAATAATAACAATCGTTAGAGTTCCTTATGTTGTTGTTTTTGTTTTGCGTTCCTAGCAAATTAGAATTTATATTGGTTAAACTGGGTTTGGCTTTGATTTTTCGCTATACTTACAAAAGTTTGATTATCAATAAGTGGCTAAAACACCTCTCACATATTCTGTGTCATATACAAAAAAAATAGATTTTTTTTAAATTTGAAGAATGTTCCTTTGAAGGTGGATAAATTCTCTATAATTTAAGATATAATTTGTGTTTCAAATACCAAAGACCATTCAGTACTTAGTGTTTAAATGTGAAAAATGCATATTGCTGACCGTTTTGGGACAAAAGGTAATTTAATGTATTGTGTCTTTTAAATGTCGTATTGTCACAAATAAATGTTTTTATTTCTTTCTTTCAAAAAAATCTTTAAAGTGATCACAAAGCTAATATACCTTTCTTAACTTTTGTTTTGCCGCCACCAGTTGGCGCCATTTATTTATAGCGTACTCAAGGATTTTCGCGCGTTCAAAGAGGTCCTATGACTCGCATCTACCACAGACTAAACAGTTGATCTGTATGAAATGGCGCCGTTTCACTACCACAGAGTAACAAAATACTAATATAAAATGGCGCCATGTCATGTCGTAATACGGCTGGCAAGCATAGTGGCCTGGCAAGCATAGTGGCATGGCAAGTCGCGAGCATGTCGCGAGCGAGACCGTGAGCGATTCGGGTACTACTGGGCGATAAACAATGGAACGCTTGGAACGTAGGCGTCCGCTAGTGGAGAATCTGGAGCAGGCAGTTACGATCGCCAAGTACTAGGAGGCTATGAGCGCGATGGAAGTCTTTTAAGACTAGCGCCACCTATTGATAAGTAGCGACCTTATTTGGATAACCCTGTGGTTTGATTAAAGCATTCAAATTAGTTTGATTTTCAACGTTGTTGAAAGATGACAGTAGTGTATTAAAATATTGTTTTTCAAAATAATTTTAGATCTACTTGTTGAAATTATGACTTTCAGGAGATTTCATACCTTATAAATAAGAATGTGAAGTACGCGCCATATAACTTGGCGCGTGTAACTAAAATTATGACCGTCATGGAAAAGGCTTATTTTTCCGACCGACGACCATGACTATCAGCGCCCTCTAGCAAATGCCAAGTTATGTGGCGTGGACTCTACTTGTGCAATAAATTAGCACATTTTAGATATTACTGATGACCAAAATACAGTGAGAGATTTTTTTACCTTTTTTTCTTATCGACAACGGAGTAGGTAGCATTTAGCCTTCATCACACCTGCCGGCCTAGCATGAGCGGCTTTACCTTAGTGGGGTAAGCAAGACAGCATGACGTATCATACTTATCATATCGCGTGATATAATGATGGTCATGCTAGGCAGGCTGAAGTTGAGTGGTAATAAGGCTGAAGGTGAAAGCGCACTATTCCCGGAATCCACAATTACTGACGAACTGGCTATCTTATCTCTAACTGCCGGAACACAATAATGCTGAAAATTTCATTGTTATGGCGTCAGACTTAGATAAGATGGTAGTAGCTAGCCAAGCGGATTAAAAACAAGTCCTACCACCAACCAAACCGATACAATATGTACCCTCACTGGGAACCGAACCCGGAACCTCTGGGTCTGAAATCGGTGGTGTGAACCACTGGACCACAGAGGTGGTTATAATTTACCTGATAAAAGTTTCCTGATTGATTATTTGTTTGGAACTTTGGAGTCTGATGTTTCTACTTTTATCTAGTAAGCCGCCAGATCACAGCTTGACCTTTTTAGGGTTTCCGTACCTAAATAGTAAAAAGAAACCCGTATGGTGAGTCTGTCACAACTGGACATCTCGAGAACTACTAATGACATCAACTTGAAATTTGAAATAGTTTTAGATGACGTTTGCCCTACTATTTTGCAAATAAGAGAGAAATAAAAATATTTATATTTTTTTTTGCAACAGAGACTGAAAGGGGGTCTTAAAAAATCAAAGTGGGGCTACTAGGGCATATGGGATATCATTCATATAAAAGAGCGCTGCTTGCGCATTCTAAAACATTTTTTTCCTAAGCCGCATAGTTTGTGACTTTTGATGAAAAATGTAAAAAAAATACCCCCCCCCCCCCCCCCTTATCTCCGAAGTTTGCATAGAGAAAATCTGAAATTATTTTTGTGATAGAAGTTTATGTAAAGATTACAGGAAAAATAAAACGATGTCCCTAAATAGTAAACTTTTTCAGATATCATCAACAAAATTTATATTGCATTCAACAAGGTAAAAAGAAACACGGTAGGTATTTATGCATATATCTTTTTAATAAGACATAAGGATGGTATTGATTACTAATTCTAATCTTGACATGTATTTAACAATACAATACAAAAGCAACTGTATTAAAATTAATTTTTAATACAGTTGCTCAAAAAGTGTCGTATTGCAGGGACGTATAGCGTTCGGGATGTGGGCTATTACACACTCGAGCTTTTTCTTTACCTTTCCCGAACTCGTGCGTTTTGTTTCCCAACTGTCAAAATAATGTCTATTAAAAAGAAAAAACCAACCACGAAGATTTTACAAAAAAAAAAAACATTCATGCAAATATTTCTAAAAAGAAGCTCAGTATACTAATTTGATTTAATTAAAATTTAAACATTAAATTAATATTAGTATCAGCCAAATTAAATTTATGAATATAAAAAGTTGGCTGTATTACATGCACTACCATAGTCTCTGCTTATAGGAGTTTGCGCGGGTTTTTGTTATGTTAGGTTTCATTTCATTTAATTTCATTTTCATTTCATATCAATAAAAAAGTTCTACTGAAGACTTGGCTGTATGGGCATAGTTCCCATGGCCTACCCAGAATGGGTGAAGAAAACAAAAAAAATCTCTTCTATATTGTTTTACGATTAGTTAATTGAGTTTATTGTGTTTTATTATTTTATTAAATTGCTTCATTTTTTCGCAACTGTATTAAAATAGTATATTATGATACAAGTGAGCTTAGGTTGCTCATTATACACGAGGCTGTGGGTTGCAGCCCGAGCCGCAGGCGAGGGCGTAAATCAGCCGAGTGTCTAGTGAGGAAGTTGCTCACGAGTTTCATACGCACTTTTTCAACACACTTGCGAGGAAAAACAAACATTTATTGCATACATATTGTATTATCCTAATATTAACTAAGGGAAAAAGCGCGCAAGTTTGTTTTTTGCACGCGCCATATGTGAGTTGATTGATTACATACAGCCATACAGCCTACTACAAAATAATTAGGTATAATAATAGTGATAAAATGCAAATGTTTTATAACAAATTATTGTGAATTATAAATAATTTGATAATAATATACTTAATTATGTTTTTTGTCTTAATTAGGGACACGTTTATTTATTCTAAAAACGTAATAGTAGTTTGTTACACAAGGAACGTAAGTGAGCTATTACAAAACAAGATCCAATTTGGCGCCCGTGCGAGCGCAGCTCGCAAAGGGCGCTAAAGGATCGAGTGCACCCGAGATATTTAGACGCCCGAGCGAGCGAAACGAGCGAGGGCGAATATAGTTCGAGGGTGTAATAGCTACTTGCAACCGAGGTAAGCATTCTACTTTACATCATTCATGCGAGGTAAATAAAACATTTATATTGTTATGACAAAATGATTCTTTTATAAGAGAGAAAATATTTATTCAAAATTTGCCAAAACTTGTAAATGTACTTATTTTAACCGCCATTTTCATTGTTCTCTACAGTAAATAGTTTTGTTATCATTTTATGAAAAAAAAATTGTTTGACCAAGGAGTTTTGCATAGCTTGAATGGTAAAGTTACTTTACAATTAAAGCATTCACCTGCTTGAATTGCAAAGTAATTTGAAAATGGAACGTTCTATCTAAACAATACACTGTGTTGCACATGCCAACTTACACAGCCTCTTACCATACTAGTAAATCCTATTTACCGAGCAGTATGGTGTAAATGTATTTTCAGCCGTATAAAACCTCTTTGTTGTTACAAAAAAAGAACTGTATCTATTACCTGCTGAAATTGAAAATGCTCTGTTGACTCGCATATAACTTGCAGTTAGGTACTAACTTAACTTTGTAGGGATACTGTATTACCCGGTTAAATTGAAAAGTCTCTGTTTACTCGCATATAATTTGCAGTTAGGTAGTTACTTAACTTTGTAGGGATAATTTTATTACGCAACTAGTACTGTAATATTATTATGCACGCGTGGGTTATAGTTCGGTTTATGGCCCTAAGATCGATGTAATAAGGCTCACTTTATGAGCAAGTGTGTTGAAAATAAATGTTCAGTACACGTGCGGAACCGTCATTGCAACTTGTTCCGACTGTCAACCCTCACCTTCGGCTGCGCCTCGGCTCGGGTAGACATTTGTCGGAACTCTTTGCAATGACAGGCTTTCCTCACTCGTAATGAAATATACTATACCTTACTATGTACTAGTAATGAGCAAAAAAGGTTATTATATACAAAGTTATCACAAATCAATATAAATAATGGGCTTTGGTGTACAGACTTTATAACTTATTTCACATTTTTTATTATTGCACTTAAAGAAAGTATAACTTTCTTTTTTGTCATTTAACCTTACGCTAAAATTAATTAATCTTAACATTAGCTTTACATAAATTATAAGCAGATTCAAATGAAGCTTATTGCTTGTGACACGTAGTAGCATATTTTTAACAAAGAAAACGATTTCATACTTACAATTTAATCTTTTCCGATATTACATTCAGACAAAACGTTATCTAATACTTCAACTAAATTCTAAAATGTTCAATATTTACAAAGATTTCTGATACAACAACGATTATTTAAAAGGTGAATAATTTTACTATTTGTGACACGCATTCTTCAAATAAAGTTCAGTTCACATTAAAGTCTTTAGGTTTTATTCTAACTCGTCGTAACTATCGTTAAAACTTTGATCCATTACGTCACTATCGAAGCTTGTTGTAGCAGTTTTGGTAATAGCTGACGCTTCCTTTTGTGCTAAAACCCTGTCGCATTCGTTCAATCTACCATGGAGTACTTCATACACCCTTGTCATAGAAGCCACTTTTTCTTTACATGAGGGATCAGTTTCTATCGCAAAGAGACGGGAGTCCAAAAGCTTGATTGCTGCGACTATGTAGTTCCGTAGCGTTTTAGTTTTGTGTTCACTGCTGATGCGTTCGAGAAACTCGCATACTTGCCTCTCGCCGCATAGCAACACGTCTACGTCATAAGCTAAAGGTGAATGCTGCCTGTGAAGATAAGCTATAAGCCGCTTCGCGTACCGTCTGTAAGTGCGGTAAGCTTTCCTCTTCCTGGATCCTAGCGTTCTACCCATCGTCATAGATTTCTTCATGTCGTCGATAACTGCTTTGTAGCCAGCGTCGATTTTGGTGTCGAAAATATCGCGGAGGCGGGTTTCTACTGGTTGTAGTTCGTAGGGTGCTGGTGATGGAGGGAGCGAAGGAGAAGAAGGAGGTGGGGACGGTGGGAGAGGGTTGCGGGTGTTTTCTTCTTCGCTGGATTCACTGGACACTTGGCAGTCTACTGGACTAGTCACAGGCGCAGGGTATGGCCTTGGCCTTGCTCTGGAGCGCTGGACACGAGCTGGCCTGGGTGCTGTTCTGGCGTTGTACGCTGTGAGGACGTTAGCATCTTGTTCTGTTAATGGTCTTGCTCTCTGAGTCGCCGCTAGAGGTATAATTCTGATTTTGACTAGAGCGTAACTTTGGTGAATTTTCGCTTTGATCCTCGGGTCTTCGTAGTCGGTGCCCCAAAGGTCACGTATTGCGGATTCTTTCAAGTATCGCACTTGGCAGAGTTCGCCGTTAAAGAATCTCTTTCTCTGTTGCTCGTTTAGAGCATCTCTTTCCGCGCCGGTGAGACCGTGTATCTTCGTGAGGTGGTCTGGGAGTTTCCCGTATGTGAATCTTGCGCAGTTTTCTATAGGGCATGGTATGTTGGCGTGATTTTGTTTCTTCGTGCGGACAGTTTGTGCTGGTGGTCGTGATGCCATCTTCGTGGTTCTGTAACGAAGAGAATAACAGTTTTACCATTTGGTAACTCATTATTTAATTGAGAGTTGTTTTTCACTTTGACTTAGCTTATGGATATATCATAAATGTCTTAGAATTTTTACTGTTTCTTTTAGACCTTGTACTAGGAAATCATCTCGGGTCTATATTGAAGTATGAAGCTAGAAATTATCGATATACAGGGTGTGAAAAAATTATGGGCCCTGGAAGGAAACTGCTTATACTTTAGTTAGATCATTTTACACTAAGGAATTTTATTATTTTCTTTTAAAAAGGGAACAAAACTGTATACAATTTTTTTCTAAAATTTGGTTCGCTCTAAAATTAATTACGCCCAGAAATCAAACCAGATAAAATTAGAAAAAGAAAAAAAACATCCTATCGTTTTATCGCAACAATTCATAAGGATTAAATCTCTACATACAACAAACATGATAAATTAAATGAAAGGAAAACAATAAAATATTATGGATTCGATGTCGAGTCGAGTCGATGTTATACTTTTCTATGGAAAACCTTTTTTTTAATAGCAACAAATAAACAATGTTAAATTTGAAAACAATGTCTATAGCTAATTTAAAACATGTCCTTGATACAAATACACAATTAAACACAAAAATGTAAACGTTATGTTAACGTTAATTATAGTGTTCCATTTAGCTTGCTCACTACGAAGTTTTTCTTAAACGTTTACGTAGCGTCCAGTTAATTTATTTAGAGGGTGTTTATAGACGGGGCGGCCGAGGATAATAATTGTGTTGACGCAGCCCGGCGGCTGCTTGCGGAGCCCGGCCTCTTGTCCTGCGCTTAATTTATTGAAAACAATGCTCTGTCCTAAAGACATTTTGGGGAAGAGCTATCTTTAGTTTATGTACTAAAAATATACGCCTACATGATTTGGACCAGACATAAACAAAGGAATAAAAAAAATTGCTCCTAATTTATTAAAAACAAGGCTCTGGAAAGACATTTTGGGGAAAAACTACATTTAAATCTGATCTATAAATATGTGCTAAGTACGAAGAATAAAAAGGAAATTTTAGAAAAAAGTTTTAACAGCAAAACTTTATGAAATTGCAGTAATATAACCCAGTAAATAGAGTCTAATTAAGGGGGGTTATCTTACAAGTGGTCCGGTACTTCTGAATTTTTTATATGTTGTCTAGGATGGTTAGTGAGTATTAAAAATGCGAAATGCTTTCCGCCCCCGCCGCCATATTGAAAAAAATCGATTGTTGACAATATTGTAGAGAATATTTTTTTTTAATTTTAACGGTTTAAATTTTGTTTCTAGGACAGATAGTTACGCAGATATTAACTAAAAAAAAATGGTTTTACAGAATTATGTCAAACTTCTAAAAGACAGGGTGCAAAATGGGCCCAGAGCCCTCCTTCTCTTTAAAAGAAAATTAAATTTTCTATTATTTATGTTTTAAATTTTGTTTCTAAGACAGATAATTAGGTAGTTTCGAAGATATGCACTTTAAAAAAAACTAATTTTCCGGAAAATTTATGGTGCCCGCGCAGTTTTAAAAAGTGCATATCATCGAGACTATCTGTCATAGAAACAAAATTTAATTCTATACAACATTGTGACGAATGTTTTCTGGCTAAAATGCACCTAAACGAAGATAATAAGCGAAAATTTTTAGCTTATTTCAAGACTTTTTGAACTACTGTAACTTAATTTTTTTTATAACTGAACTTCGTCGCCATATAATAAAATGTTGTAATTATTCACTTGTATATATTATATATAGTTTCAAAGTGCTACTGACTGGGCCCATTTTGCACCTTGTTCTTTAAAAGTTTGACAAAATTTCTGGAATACCATTTTTTTTAAAGTGCATATCTCCGTAACTATCTGTCCTAGAAACAAAACTTAAGACGTTAATTATAGAAAATTTAATTCTCTACAACATTGTCAACAATCGTTTCTGGCTCAAATGCACTTAAACGAAGATATAAGCAAAAATCTGAAAAAAACTGCCGATTTTTTCAATATGGCGGCGGGGGCGGAGGGCGAGGAATTGTGCATTTTGAATTTTAAATACTCACTCACCATCCTAGACAACATATCAAAAATTCAAAACTACCGGACTACTTGTAAGCTAAAAACCCTCTTTTCACTGGACTAATATTCTTATTGATTTCGAGTTGTCGAGTTGATTTGATTTTGTACCTTATCTAAATAACTCGCTAACTCTTAATAACTAATTAGATATAAAATTTCCATGGACATTATTTACCCGGTTACTTCGTGATTATGGCGCACGGCTGCGCCGAACTATCGGAGACTTGCCAACAAATTTAAACACACTAAAAATCCCGTTTTTTATCAGTTACAGTGTTGCACTCTCACTACTACCTTAATATTTATTAGTAATGTCTTCTTATGAAATTCATCAAATAAAGTTTAACTTATAATTTGTATCAGCTTTTATATTAGAATGTCATAACATTGTTCTAAAAACGAAATGCATAAATCAAAGTTCATGAGAGCGTAAAATTGCTAAAGTCTCAGTCCCATCTTGGCAGAAACAACCGCATCTAAGTATGATTGGGCCAATATTTATTTTGTAAATTAGTCTGTATCGCGGAGGGCCGGACTCACAAATAATCCGGGAGCGATCCCCCGAGTGCGGCCCTGGCGATATTGTTTAATATTCCTCAATTAATAATTTTGATTAGACTATTCGGTTGTAGCTACTGCTTGTATTTATTATAGACTTGCCTTTCGACCCCGCAAGAGCCCCATATTGTACCGAGATAAAAAGTTGCCTATGTCACTCTCCAGCTCCCAAACTACCCCCATTCTACCCAAGTCTGGTAATTTGTTTACGAACATTTTGTTTGTGGTTTTCATGGTGGTTTCTATTGAAAAGTTAGAACGTTTCAAACAAACTAAACTGTCCCACATGTCAATTATTTTGACAGCTAAGTCCGTATACGAACATCTATTGGTCTGTACCACTCGTTGCGTTCGACTGGTTTTCGATCGAACTTTTTCTATTGTGAAATTCTGACAATACATAAACTGTGTTATATTTGAATTTCGAGCTTATAATGTGAAGTTTTCTCGATTGCGTGAGAATCGGCCCCGTTTGTATGAAACGTTCTAACTTTTCAATAGAAACCACAAACAAAATGTTCGTATACGAATCACCACACTGAAAAAAATCGAATGCGTGAGAATCGGGCCCCTTAAAAATAAGGCTTATTCCCATTTCATAATTTAGTTCGACACGCGCGCGCCAAGTTATGTGGCGCGTAGACATACTACTTATTGTTTTTACTTTTTTCCACGCAAGTTTTGTTATTTCTCTTCTTAAAACCCTGCCGTGTGAACATAATATGAAAATTAAAAAATGCTGAATTGGTCCAGCCGTTGTCGAGGTTTGGGCTTAGCAACGTTTATTTTTATATATAGATATATATGTAAATCAATCAATCAGCGGTAGGAAAATGTTGGCGATTCATAAGTACATATTTATTATGTCTAAGTCAATAAATAATTTGTTATTTATTTTATTTATTTAGTTACATCGTAAGTCTACCGATCAAAGTTTAAACCGTTTTAAGTTTGGTCACGTTTGGTGTTACTTCTGAAATTCCTCTTTGTGTAATGCAGAGTTTACACGGGCTTAGTCCTTGTCATTTAGTAGCTTGTCTTGATTAGTGACAAGTGAGAAGTTAACTGTTTACACCTGACATCCGTTCGAAATGGATGGCCGCCTCTTTATTTTCCGTAATGTTCGTTTCAATTTGTCACTAAGCACTTGTTACTTGCGGTGTTGTGTAAACAACAGCCACGACAAGTACTTAGCGAGCTGTGGTTATTGTCACTTAGTAAATTGGATGGTTTTCTATTCACTCGCACTGGCATTGTCACTAATATTACCTAAACACGTATTTAGCCTTGGTGGGTATTAGTGTAAGTGACAAGTACTAAGCATTAGCTACTAAGCCCGTGTAAACTCTGCATAATTATTACAAATCACATATCTAGTAAACTTGTAAACCTTGTCGCGTACAGTGATTGACAGAATCTCGCATTTATTTCTCAAAGTTTCAAAGGCCCCTTTAAAGGCGGTGGAGTGCTTGAATAAATAACTAATTTGCATATTTAATAGCAGGTATCGCGGCGGATTCAATTGTGCCGTTTTTGAATTATTAATCCGCGAGCTTAGCTTATTACCCTGAGGCGCTAATCAAATATTCAGGGCAGATATTCTTAATTAGCTACAAATGGAATGGCGGTAAGTTTTGAGGCACGTTTCATGAACTTTTTTAAATTTAAAAGTGGGTCGGTATACTTAGGCACACGCTTCGAGCAACGCGGGTCTTCCGTCCACGGAAGGCCCGCGTTGCTCGAAGGGCACACGTATTAAATATGTACTTGTTAATTATTTTTTGCAATTTTATCCTCCTTATAGCGACTCAACAATTATCAATAAAATTCAGTAGGTGAAAGACTGCCAAGAATCACGATAAGCAATTTAAAGAAAATATTTTTTATTTAAGTTAAAAAAAGTTTTGTGTCTGTCGGTCTAGATTTTTTTTAATTTTTAATTTATTTTGAACACAGATTAACAGATACAATTAACTTTAGCCATATAACATAATAAATCTATGTCCTAATAACAATTGTACACAACTATGAAGTAAAAAAAAGAAAGAACAGTAAACAATCAGAATTTGGCTATTATTATTATTTAACAACGAACTTTATTGACTTTAGAATAAAAACAACAATAAGTTTTTTTGTAAAAACTTCGTTTTTATGACAAGCTTTTTTGTTGACTGTACTTTAATATTGTATTGTCATCCAAACCAAACCTGTACTTTATGCATAGTTTAAGCTCAATCGGACACTGGGAAGTGGGTCAAATTTAGCTTGCAAGATTTGTCCCCCACTAACAAACTATCTAACTAAATAACATGGCAAGTTAAAGAAAAGCTTGTAAAAAAGATATATGATGTTATGATAAAACATAGGTAACTTTTTAAACTTTCATGGTCATTAACACTGTAAATATTACGAAAAACGGAAAAATCAAAGATAGTAAAAATCCCGTTTTTCGTAATATTTAAAATATAAGTAACTAGGTACTTAAGAAAAAAAAATACAATGTAGATGGACCTATTGTATCACTAAAAAATTACGTATTAATGAATTATAAAATGAGACACAAACAATTTCCCATTGTTCTCTGGCCAAATTCGGTTCTAGCAGATAAAACAACGTCAAAACATATTACGCCATTTCATTTTTGACGTTGTTTTCGTACCCCTAGTGTAAGTTTTTATGTCAAGCAAACGCAAACTATTTCGAATGCGTATTAATGTCAATTTGTATGAAAACTATATAAGCGCGCTACTCGCCGCTAGAGGCGCTAATACAGTTTTCATACAAATTGACATAAATACGCAATCGAAATAGTTTGCGTTTTTTGTCATAAAAACTTACACTACGGGCACAGGTGTCGGTACATAGTTTCGTATATATTTTTTCAAATTAACGGGTAAGTAAATACCTACCTAGTGAGGTAGAGGTAGGTATATGCATCAGCTTTTTTGTTAAACTGATTATTATTCAAGTAATAATTATTGTGATTTTGACTTTTAATGTTTTAAGTGTTAGATATAATATATAAGAGCAAATGTCACTACTTACTTAAATTAAGTACCTATTTTCTTTTGTGATGGAAATAACTTACTAATGTGTAAAGGTCTTTTTAGGGTACCGAACCAAAATGGTAAAAAGGAACCCTTATGGTGCGACTCAGTCGGTCTGTCTGTCACAGCTGGATATTTCGAGAACCAGTAATGCTGTCAACTTAAAATTTGGAATAGTTTTAGATGACGTTTGCCCAACTATATTTCAAATAAGAGAGAAATAAAAATATTTATATTTTTGTTGCAACAGAGACAAAGGGGGTCTTAAAAATTTGAGGTGCGGTTACTAGAGCATATCAAAACATTTACGTAATATAAAAGAGCGTTGCTTGCACATTCTCAAACATTTTTTGTTTTTCTGTGGCTGCATAGTTTTCGACTTTTAATGAATTTTTTTTAAAAATAATACCATTCCCTCACCCTTATATCCGAAGTTTGCATAGAGAAAAATCTTATTTGAAAATAGTATCTTATGTAAGGATTACAAAAAGAAATAAAAAGATCTAAATAGTAAACTTTTTCAGATATCATCAACGAAAATTTCATTAGTATTAGCATAAGTAGTATTTTTTTTTTAATTATTATTTTTAGTTTCACTATTGGTTCGCGTTAGTGTATATATTCTTTGCTATCGGCCAGGAGTTTGCGCCTGATTTATATAACAAGAATTAAACGAAAGTGTTGAACTATGACGAGGGCGGGCGGGCGGCGATGCAACAACACAGCAGCGTCGCGCCGCTTGCATCGCAAATGGAAATAAATAAACAAGGGTGAATAGTGAGGTAGCTAGATGCATCAGCTGTTTTGTTTAGTTTACTATTATCTTCGGGGTGACGTAGTTTATTTATTTACTAGTGGCTCTCCGCGGTTTCACTGGCGTGGTACCCGTTCCCGTGGGAATATGGGGATAAAATATAGCCCATGTTACTCAGGTAGAATGTAGCATTACAATAATGAAGCAATTTTTAAAATCGGTCCAGTAGCTTTTGAGTTTGATGGTTACAAACAAAAAAAAAACAACAAAAATTCAAACTTTTTCTCTTTGCAATATGAGTATGGATTTAAGTTCTGTAAAAAATACCCACTTTATAATATACACGTTTACCCTAATAGACCTTCATTCTAAAACAATGTTCTTTAATATTTCTGCATACAAATTTAGGAGGTGAATGTTGAAAAATCACTTTTAGTGGATGCCTACGTTCAATGTGCAATGGTTTGAGTTGTGTGTTGATAGAGCAGTTTATAACAGTCACAACTTAAAAATTACAGATTTATGTAGGTATTCAATGTTACCTACTTATTTAAAAAAGCGCATAAAAAATCAAACCAAAATCTTAAACCGTGGCGGGGGCGGGTGACGTCACTACACCGTTGCTTTGAAATAAACAGGGGTGAACAGGGAGGTAGGTAGGTGAAGTTGTAAAGTAATAGCAATAATTTACAAAAATACACCCACGGACATCGTTTTTTATTCTCTGAAGAACTACCCTTTAAATCTGAATAGGTAAATTATTGTTTTATCATTTAGATACAATAAAATTATGTTTGACAATACCTTACATCAGCGATAACAGAAAATAAACAAGGTAACTGACTCGCTCCAGTTAAGGGCGCATCACAATAGCCGGTCAGGGGAGTGCACATAAACAACCTGCGCGGTGCATCATGCACGTTGTTTTCGTCAATGCAGCCATCAGCGAAATGCAAGGATTCTTAACTTCAATAGGTGAATTTTTGTAAGAGATTATTTAAGACCTAAGTTTAATCATGTCAATAAATTTAACCTACGTAATTAACATGAAGGAGATTAACGTTTAATACTTTACAGCAGTTCGTAGTTCCAAGTTAGTCAAGCATAATGTAGCTTTCCGCTGGGGAAATAATAAAAAAAGATATGGAATGAAATACTTACATTGAGAAATAATGAATTATATTATCTGAAATACCTGTACATAACATGCTAGGAACTATATTTGCCCGTTGAAAACCACAGACTGAATGACCACTAACCCGTCTGTAAACGGCAAGTTGCCAACAGATAGATAGCGTTTTCGTAACAACGTGATTCAACAAATTAAGGTAAAGTGGGCGGCGTGCGTCGTTGCATCCCAACTACCGATAAACAAGGGGAGTGCACAAAAACAACTGGGGTGCACAGTCATCACCGTGGTGCATTTCTTCACTAATTAGGCGGTTGAGATTTTTAAACACTTTATTTCGTACTTTTTGATCTAAAATATTTTTTGCTAGCCAATTTATTTATTGGATAACTAGTTGCTATAAAGTCAATAAATAGTTATTGAAGCAAATAAAACACGCAACAGGTTAATTAAAAAATTACGGTCATATTTCTTGTTCGTTAATGTTGGTACCTATGTCAAAGATTATTTTGTATTTGTATTAGTAGAGTAACTAATAAACTAGCAGTCGACATAAGCCAATGCTTAGAGTGCTAAGTTATATTTCTTATTGAAAACCAGACATCTCATAACTGTATTTATTAACCCATTGAGGCCACGCCCCGGCCGAATAGGGCTGGAAAACAATGGAAAAACTATTGTGTCTCATTTCTGGGGCGTTGAAGGAAGCTAAAAGAAGATGGGTTAAAAGCACTTATGAACGTTATAGAAGCTATGCCATCAGTTCACAAACCCTACGGTAGAAGACCTTGTAACAAAAATAAGAAGCAAGATACACGTCAAGGGCTATATTTTTTAAGACAGGGCAGGCAACGTGTTCGTAAAAGCAATGGGTCACGAAAGAAAAGCTCTTTTTTATCCACAACAGGGTAGCACTTAGCCTTCATCACACCTGATGTTAAGAGTCCCATAATTCTATGGCCTAATAGCCTTTATACATATATAGATATGGTCTATTAGTCCGCCAGCTGGCAACGGCCTGTCAGTTGGTCACAATCGGCCATGATTTTTCGGTTTTGTATGTAAACCTGTGAGTGTGTGGCCTATTGCGGCCAGTTGGCCGCTAAAAACCAATTACTTTACTCAAATTTTAATTAATGATTAAGCAAACTAAAGTCAGAAATAGTAATAATTACTAATAATTAAGTAGGTATTTGATTAATGCAAAATTAAGATTAAGTATAATAATACCTATGCCCACCAGTGGGCGTCGTTCAGCTGACATGATGATGATGATGATAATAGGTATATATAAATTAATTTAGTACAATGTTTTCATTAGCAAGAAATTAACGCTTAGTTATCTAAATATTCTACTATTATTTTATTGATTGTAAAAAAACCTGTATTCGATCCTTTACTTACTTAAACAGAAGCTTGTTTTATTAGTTGACGAAAATTAAAATTTGTTTTTATCATACTTTTATTATAGTGGGCGTCGTTCGGCTGACATGATGATAATGATAATGATACTTTTATAATTTTAATTCACAAAGTAAGTACATATCAGTTAACAATAGACAAAAAAAAAAGAAAAGCATTATTTTTCTAATTATTCCTGGATTTTTGTTCAATACAAGTAAAATAATTTTGCAAGAAAAGATATTCACATTTTTGTAAATATTTGAAGCACTCGGTCACCAATAACGCACTATAACCCCCTTTAAATAAATAAACAACAAAACAAATAGCAAGTACTCACCAAACACAAAGTTGAACAAAGTTTCCACACAACACCGCGTTGTTTACGTAGACAAACACGTTGTTGTTGTTTATATTTATCCCCGAATACGCGACGCGTGCTACCCCCAGCGCGGCCGTCACTCAACTGACGTTACGTAACCAAGGATTTTACCCTTAGATTTCCATTCTCCCCACAAATTTTCATTGACCTTCCCATCCCCTCTCTAACGTCCTCGTACAGACACCGTAGCAGAGTTTGCTACGAGAAGGAGGTGTCTTCTGAGAATGGTTTTTGCGATCGGGATGTATCGTAGAGGCTCGTAGCAAAGGCTCCGCCCTTCCGTAGCAAAGACGTAGCAGAGGTGTAGCAGGATTTTCGTATCTGCAGGAGTTTTAATTCAGTATGCTGGGTGAAAACTGGGTGGATTAATGAGAATTAATCGGTATTTTTTTTATTATTTCTTTATTTGGGATAACAAACAGTTGTCACTAAAAAAATATTACAATAAATGAAATTATCGATAACTAAATGTTTATAAAAGTGCAACCCACACCGCTATCCACAGATTGGTAATGGTAATTTAATAATGAAAATAGAGAATTAGAAAAAATCAACCCGTGTCATAACAAGAATAATGAAGGTAATTCAACAATTAAGTTGTTCATGGTAATTCTATACAAAATTGTTGTTGTAAATTTTTTTTTCTTGTGAATTAGTGATTGATTAGATTATTAAAGACGCTGAAGGTGCTTACCCAAAAAAAAGGTTTATTATTAAATATTTTTTTGATAGTAAATTCCAGCACCTTGGACCAAACGGTTCTCTAAAACCAAACAACCAACTCCAACAAAATATAGTACCTACGTAATAAAATCGAGAGAATAATATAAATTCCCTCACAAAAAACATTACTTATGTTAAGAAAATAATTTCTACAGCAACTTTTTTAGGGTTCCGTAGTCAACAAGGAACCCTTTTAAGTAGTTTTGCCATGTCCGTCTGTCCATCCCCAGCCTGGCTCATAGACTCTTAGTACAAGAAAACTGTAATTTGGCATGAATATACATAATTGATCACGCCGAAAAAGTGGTGATACAAGATTATGAAAAAAAAAAATTTGTTTAGCTTAGGTACCTCCCCTACACGTGAAGTGGAGATGTAGTTTGTCTTGTCTTGTCTACCCCATAGTAATGGGTGTCGTTGGATAGCAATTGCAAAAATATTGCGGGTGTGTGACAATTAACAGTTTTTTGATTGAGGCATCCGTTTGTGAAATATTAAGCTTAGTCAAGTGTCCCCTGCCAGCCAAATTGTTGTTTTTGGACACGTGAAAAAGTTCACGATAGTTTTACATAATATGACGAAGTTACAAGGAAAACTCTCACAGCTATAATAGGCTTTACAAGTTTTGAGATATAACACATTTTTGAAAACCGCAAATATAACTTTGTCATTCGTACAAACACTATGAAAAACAAAGTTATTAATTGTGGCGAAAAATTATAGTGGCATTTTTGCTAAGTGTATATAATCGGTACGTTAAGTGGGTACGGAACCCTTCATGGGAGAGTCCAATTCGCACTTGGCTGATTTTTAATTTCTTGTTCAAACATTATAATTTTTCGTACAACAAGTAGGTACAACTTAAATGTGGTCTTTGACATTGGTAATAGTTTTAACAAATATGGACATACCTAAAATTTAATTTCCAATATAATTGGGAAATATAGACAATTCAATAAATAAAATTGATGTAAATATGATTAAATATGATCATTAGTATTATAAAGGGGTAAAGTTTGTAAGTTTGGATGAAAAAGGTAATCTCAGAAACTACTGAAACGGTAAAAAAGTACACATTTATACCTGAGTGACACAGGCTATATTTTATCCCAATAATACCACGAGAATGAAAATACAGCTACTTATTTCATACTTTATTAAATACATTATTGGCGTATTTTTGTCATTTGTAATACCATGTATACCTACGGTACGTTAGTAATATTATAGTATTCTTTGCCTACGGGCTTCAAAATTACGTGAATTTATCTAATAATCATATTTCATGAATAGTGGTTTAAAATTTTCTTCATATTCAAATCAGCATAAAACTTACTCTAGTTCAGGCGAAGTGTAAAAAGCCTGTTTCCACCTCATAAATTATATAAAAAAAATATTAGATTTCAGACTCGGCACGCCTACTCAAGAGGCGTGGCTTATTAAGGGCACGCCCACCGCCTTTTAGAAACTGGAGTAGGAATTCCCATCCTCTTTCAGACAATGCCTTTATAACCGTATAATACTGCTAATTTTAAGACATGGCCACATTGATATGATGTCTGGAAAAGTTATATGTTTTCAACGCGGTCGCGTTATACGAGGCAATACGCATATTGATCGGTCTAACTTTCTAGACGATTGATTAAATACCTATGGAGAATTTTATATCGGTGTTGAATGGAGAAAAGTACTTGTTTGTTGGCGCCCTGTATCTTGAAGTTCGAGTTAGAGTTTTCAGGTGCACTGAAAATCATTAGATGTATTGTGAAAGTGTGCTGCAACTGCAAGGGAAATAAAAAATTGCCAAGGAGTCTGTCAACGTGCAATGTAAACATTTTTAGATTGAACTATGTGCTATCATATTATTATGTGGCGAATCAAAATCAGAATTATTAATTCTGGCAAAAATATTTGATATAAGAATAAGATTTTATTTTCAAATATTCACTTCTGCTTTTATTACGAAAAAACTTGAGTGAATGAGACTAAAGAGCTCAGGAATTAACATATGAATACAACAGAAAACAATTATGAGCTTTTGATATATTGTACAAGGCAAAATTAGTATAATTAAGATATTTTCACTTCTCATGCTCGTAAAGTTCGTGTTTCTGTTGGGTATAGGCTGCATAAAATCGCTTTTTATGCTCTAGTGCATAAAGTAAAATCTTCGTCTAAGTCTCAGACTCTAAGACAAAGGTCGTCAGGTAAACAGTCACACACGCAATTAAACTTCGTTAAATAAACTTGTTATAAATTTCATTCTGTTTCTTCAATTTTGTACATAATCGATGTTAAATTACTAAATTAATAAAACTAGGCAAAATTAATGAGTTTTCTAAGAAATAAGTATTTCAAGAGCATTATGAACTACGATCTATGAACGTCATTGGATCTATGCTAAAGTCACCGCGCTGCCACTGCCACGTATAAATAAAAGAAAAAGAAAGTCTTCCCGCCAATATGGCGAAGTCTTTATTATTTCTTTTTTGCAATATTGTTATTTATTTTCCTCACACTCGAAGTGAAAAGCAGAGTGTATAACTCGTACATAAAACCCATTTTACCCTCGAATTGACTATCCGCCCTCGCCTACGGCTCGGGTGGATATATACGGCTCGGGTGGATATATACGTCTCGGGTAAAATGGTACGTTTTATGCACTTGTTGTACAATCTACTATTATATCTATTTACACATATTGAAACTTTTGCACAAACTTTGCACACGTGAGACTTAAAACTCCCTGATTATTATTTTGAATGGTAAAAATAAGTAGGAAATTAAGGCTTAATTAATAAAAGTACTTATATGACTATCTGAGCTTTCATTTCGCATTCAAATATTATCTGTATAAATAGTTTTGAATAAAAATATCTTAAAATGAGTTTAAAATTAGTGAAAAACACCACATACTTTTTTCCTGAATCCCAGAAATGTTTTTTAAAACTGTATGAAAAATACCTTGTTTTCGTTCTAAGTGCGAGGCAGGAGACAGAGTAATCATTAATCAGCCAATAATATGCAGCGCCCCGTTAAAAATGCCTCTCGCTGCAACGCAAAAAAATGAACCGAAAGAATAGTGAAGACATTCCTTTTAAGAAAATATCTTTTGCACGAAATTATTAAACACTATTAATTTATAATATAATATCTTCTGGAACTAAAATTAGTAGTAAGGTTTTTAGTAGTGGCATAGCAGCGGGAAATAGCAATATATTTAGGATATCTCAAAACCTATGCAATTTGACTCAATTAAACACAATCGGCCATTAATTGTTTGAATTATCTTCGGCAGTTTTGAAGATTATTTATAAATAACACCAACTGTTTCCGTAATCTGATCAAAAAATGCTTAAAGCTGCTCCCAGATTAGTTAAGTACGTCTTTAATTATATTTATTTCTATTGTATTATTATTCTTGACTCCGCTGCCGTTTATTGACACATTTTTATTATTATTTTTTATTAAGTATAATTTTTTTGTTAATTAGATTTGACATTATAACTGTCTTTTTTTATTTAATTGAAATTTATACTATTATGATTTGAATTGATTTGACATGTGTAAACTCAGGTGACATTATATTTCATTTTGTATCGGTAGGTAATGTAATGCATCAATGTTTTTTTTACTGTATTTCTATTATTGCCTGGAAATTGACCGCAAATCATGACATGTACATATGCTTAGGATACCAATCTTGTGCTAAAATGTTTATCTCTATTCATATGAAAATGAACTTATTGTCTGTTTTGTGTACTTAAATAAAATAAAATTAAATAAAATTAAAAGATTGTTAACGGCTTTTTAATGTCCCTACTACTTGCTGGGGATGGATGGAAAAGTAGAGATATTCCATTAGCCATCACGCGACCCAAACATAAAGTGTCAAAAGCCATATCCGCATAAATCTTTCTTCACCATTTTTCTTGACATAATGATGATAAAAATATGATGTTGAGCTCCCCCAGGATATCCGGTGGATATTGTGTTATCCGTTCACAATGCGGGATGAATTTGTATCAGGAAATGCTCCTTGATTGATACTCCCGGCTTCAGAGGAAAAAACACTTGGACTTGGAAAAGATGGGAGAAAAACAATTGCAAAAAGTATTTAAAACTGTTCTTCTTTTCTCACGGTTTGTTTCGAATTAAGTATTTATTATTTTAATTTACTTGTAGCGCTTCAGCCTCCGTCCTTAGCTTAAATACCTATATTTTATACAATTATATTGATATAACTCAAAGAAAGTCACATTTTCTAGACGAACGAATAAAAAAAATTTATTTTAAATTATCATAAACGTAACAAAAAATATTATTAGAGTCAACTCGGACTTTTTGGCTCTACACTTGCCACACATTAATAACTCTAATAAAGAGAAAAAATATCTATAAAATATAAACAAGAAATATTCCTAGCCATCAGCATATATCTGTTGCCAGCAACAGATTGAATGTAGGAGTATGTTAGATTTCATCTTCCGTGGTAGAAGCGAAATATAAATTTTTACCTTCATTTTTAGACCTACGGATGGTCGAATCGCAAATTTGACAATTTTCCGGCCCAACACCCTCCTTAGGCGTAACGTTTATTTTTTCTTCGCAACGTATGCGGGCGAAGGCATTCCGCTAATGCCTGCAAGAGGGTCGATTCTGCCGACTCATCAAAACAATAAACAAAGTATCGGGCCCTATTTTATTATATTATTATGCACACCCTATGATTTACGCTGCATAACTGGATGCACACAATAGTGAACTTGGAAAAATAATGACGTAGGCTCGTAAGTTATTATTTGGCTGTAAGATTTGCTTTCGAATTAATAAGATGTCTGACAGATTTGAGTAGATAAAGTCCGATAAGAAATAAAATACGTATTCATTAGCGTTTATTTTTGCACTTTGGAAAGATAAAAAGAATAGCTCATATTTTAGACATTGCCTCTTCGATCATCAATATAACACCTAGTTCTAGATACATACTTGGAGTGACAGATATGTCCAAGCCTCATAAGCCCACTTGAGAGTTTAAGTTTAATTATAAGTAGATTATTTTGACAGTGTCAATAATACTAAGGTATTTCAAACTTGGAACGCTTCTTGTCATTTATAATGTAAGATCGTAACATTCGTAACCTTTTTTCTCCGTTTAAAAAAAAGTCAGTCTGGCCATATAAAGTTTTCATTTAGTTCGTGAGCCTTCATCTAGTACTATTGTTGATCGAAGCATCGCCTTCTGAATATGCATACTACGCATACCAATACCGAGCACAATATGTTTACCAGTTTTTTATTTATTTTGGCCCTTGATTTCATCATGTGACTTTGGCCCTCTCAAGCTAAATGAACGTAACGCCTAAGTTGGACCGGAATATTGGCAAAGTAGCCTTCCGCCCGCGGCTTCGCCCGCGTGGACTACACGACGTTATCCCTCGGGAATGAGATATTTTTCCGGGATTAAAAGTATCTGTGTTCCAAATTCCAGCCAAATCCGTTCAGCCGTTTGGGCGTGATTGAGTAACAAACATCCAAACATCTAAACTTTCACGTTTATAATATTAGTAGGATTCGAGATTTGATCATTAAATTTTTTTAAGAGATGTACAATGAAATATCTTTCCATATATATATTTTTTAATTATGTTATTTTTCTTGTGTACTGCCAATTTAATTGGCGGCGCAAATTTTCAAAGCCCTACATCACCATCACACCACGTAACCTCATAAATGTGTATGTGTCTGTTCATAAGACGTTAAGCCGTTAGCCCCAGCTGCATTTGCAACCAACGGCTTAACGTGCCTTCCGAAGCACGGAGGAGCTCGAGATGAAAAGTTTTTGGTCACCCATCCCGTGATCGACCATTGCGGCCGCTAACCACTGCGACACGGGCTCCTTGTAGCTCGTAGTGATTGTAGAGCAATAGATATAAAAAAAAATAACCATTACCTACCTTTAAGGCGATGATTCCCGACCGAAATAGGCACGCTAAAGCTTGCTCGGCCTCGCGCGATACACTTCACGCGGACGCAGCGGCAGCCGGCAGTGAACTGTGAACTCGCGAGCGCCCCGCGAATCGAAAATCACTTAAAAATCAATAAAAAATTAAGAAATACAAATTTTAAACTTATGACGGCCGGAATCCTTCGGCTAATCAAAGACAATTATTTTGGTATACTTTTCATAAACTAAAACCAAGTATACTGCAAGTAATAGGATATTTGGATTACGATTAGACGGATGTTTAGGATTTTATTTGACACAGTAAAATATCACTAATCGAAAAAAAACGGCCGGAAGCACTAGATAAATAACTGTAAAATAACATATATTTTTTCCAAATTTTAAGTACTTGTAATTTGCGAGTAATCCATAATTTAAAATACCCTATTTTGGGGAATCCCAGCCTTAATTCACTTTGTGAAAGTCAGTCAGCTCAAAGTTTACCTTACACTCTTTGTCGTCAACATCCAAACGCAACTATCGTTCGCATTCGCAACTCCGTATGTTTGCGAACGTCGCGATTAAGTTTGTGAATTTTTTATACGACAGATCGTCGTGAAACAACAGTCGGCGAGTTTTTCGCGTCGTTTTTCGAAAATTCCACTTGATTGTCGCGTGAATATTTGATCCGCCGTAGTTCGCAGTAGCAATTTTTCAATTACATCACAATGGTGTGTTTACCCCGTTCATTTCAAAAACGTTTGTAAATAAGGCTTTCTTTCAGTACGTTTTGATTTGCAACGGTTGTTGGAGTCCACTGATTTTGTTTCTGTTGTGCCGCGAATCGAAAATGACGTCATTTTTATGTTTATCTCACTGTTACGTAGGTACTAAGTTGTCAAGCTTAACTTTATAAGGCGTCCCACAACTATGCCACATGGAGGGAAAGTACACTAGGTAACCGGTCGAAGAATGTCGAATAAGATCGCACGTCAAAGATGCGCTCTTATTTCATATCGATCCCTGTCATTTTGACGTATGATCGCGACCACAAAACATTTTTTTTTGTCTTTCCATGTTCTGTGATCGTGACATTTGTAACCTTTTTCTCCGTTTAAAAAAGTCATTCGCTGCTATTTTTGCGTTGTGTTTTAGTTCGTGAGGCGTTACCTATATCCCGGATAATTTCAGGTTTCCCTTCGATCAACAATACACTATGTACACGGTATTTTTTATCACCCCGGATAATTTCAAGGATTATTCTACTCATGAAGACAAACAACTTTTATTATGGGACCAAAACTGAAAGAGCGAAAAAAATATCATGAAAATTTTACTGGACGAAACTTAAGAATATAAAAAAAACCATCCCTTTATTTTTAACAAGAAACTAAACTACATTCACAGTTTTTTTATAAAACGCTTTTGCCATACACATCGATTCGACTCTACATCGAATCCATGATGACTTTAATTGTTTTCCTTACAATTAATTTATCATGTTTTTTTTAGAGATTTAATCTTTATGAGTTATTGTATCGATTGTTGATGTAATAAAAGTACAAGATGTTAATTTTTCAAATTTAAACCGGATCAATTTCCAAATGTGGGAAGTGTATTTAAAAAAATCTTTAAATGCAGTTTTGGTTCAGCACGGTTCCTTTTAGTAAATTTTTCTATGTACAATATTTTAGGTAGGTAATTTTCTTTCATGTGGCATAGGCGTGGGACGGCAATAAATAATTTATGGTGTTAAATAATAACAACTTTCTTGTGTTCTTGTTATCTCTTATATTGTATAAAATATAAAAAAAGTACTTAACTTTTTGCCTGAATTTTAAACACCATCCTTTAAAATTACATCTGAGCACGTCTTAAGTATTTTTAAGAATGGTTTGATATGTTGTGACAAATTCCATTTATTATTCTTAACATTTAGTCTTTGTTTAGTTAAAACTTAAATAGCTAAATACTAATAGAATAAAAGAAAACCTTAAATTTTTCACCTTTGTGTTGAATGTGTTCGCCGTTCAATATATGCTAACGGCCTTAACGGCCATCGATCCATAAAGTGAATATGACAAAATAGAAAAGTAGCCACTCCGCGAATATATCGCGCTCTTTTGTCCCAAACTATAAAAAATAAAGCCCTAATATCGTTAAATGTTCCCATGGGGAGTGACTGGCCAAATGCGGAAAATTCGCCAGACATCAGGGGTGTCTCTTACTTAAAAACAGAAAAAATAAATACTCAATAATAATTTATTGTGAAAAACAGGTCAACCATTTACTCAGTGACCATGGCGCATGCAATGGTGCTGAAATATGGGGGTCTCGAAAACAGATTTAAACATAGTAAATGCCATAATTTTATAATAATTACAATGTTAAGAAACATGAAAGTTTAAAATATTCAATAATTTTCGGCAGAAATTACAGTGTAATTTCTCTCTAGATAAATGTTATAAAGGATATGGGGAAATGCAGAAAAGTCCTTAGACATTTATAGACATCTAAAGGTCTATACCCCATCGGAGCTAGTTGTGATGTGAGACGGGTCGATATTTTCTAAAATACTTACTTCATTTTCCATTTTTCAGGTCTATACCTATTTACACTTTGGATTGCTAAATATGCATGTGGTACCTAAGCATAATGTAAAATAATATTTCTTAATTCTTTATGTTTCTTTAATGTTATGCTCTCAAATTAACGGGCTTAGTAGAGAGAATTCAAAAAGATAATTTTACAATTGAAATATAAATTACCTAATATTTTTCTAAAAGAAAAACCATTTCATTTTCAAAGATAATTTTATTTTCACAAAATCGATGTTATTTTCACTTAAGTACTGAAGGACCAACCCTGCACAATGAAATGGGCAAACTGCGGACAATTTATATAGCAATAATCCGCGCGGACATTACGGCGGGTGCGGACTCGATATTATCGGAGGTAAAAAGCGGCTAGTTTGAGGCGGAAAAAAACGATCCTCATTTAACGACCTCTCGCCACTTTTGCCGCACTCACCCTCTGGATAGATTAGCTACGCGCCTGCTTTTGTTTTATAGGATAAGTGGAGATATGAGTTCCATACATCATATTCTTTAGATGTAAGTCTGTGTGTTTGTCTCTTATAGTTAAGTTAATAAATAATGGACACCATCACATACATTATTAGAATATTATAGTATACATATTATAGTATATATATTATAGTATTATAGTAGCTTAAGTACTTGTATTCTGGAAATTGGAAGAAACGACGGGTATTACCACATACACCCAGACCCGAGGAAATATTGAAAAGTTCGTTTTCAACATTTACCCGACCGGGGATCGAACCCGGTACCTAAAGAGATAGCGGCACCATGAATCCGGTGCGTACACCACTCGGCCACGGAGGTAGTCAATATAGTTTATAGTTTAAAGTTCTTTTCTCTTTTTGAGTTTAGGAAAAGTGTAATACTAAAAAAACCCACTCGCATCACAAATTATTAAAATTTATTTTTTGAGCTGTTAGTAGAAATAATGCAGATATGCAATTGATTGCGCGGTAAGTATTTGTTTACAAATGTATCATAACTTTTGCGCAATTAGGGATAAGGACTGCGAGTAAATCGCGAGGCGTTAGGCGCTACACGAAAAGGCAAATACAAAAAAGTGGTAAGATGCGAAAGTGCCCGACTGTACTCTGTATTTTAAATAATACTAATAATTAGAAAACCTTAAATTACTCAAAATAGTAAAGGAAAAATGTGATAGTAAAAAACCACGAGCCCTATAAGCAGCCTTCAGGCGGAGCTTATAGGGCTCGTGGCTACAAAATTGCATTGTGAATGCATAAATAGTAGATTGTACAACAAGTGCATAAAACGTACCATTTTACCCGAGACGTATATATAGGTGGATAGTCAATTCGAGGGTAAAATGGGTTTTATGTACGCGTTATACACTCTGCTTTTCACTTCAAGTGTAAGGAAAATAAATAACAATATTGCAAAAAAGAAAAATAAAGACTTAGCCATATTGGCGGGCAGACTTTTTTTTTTTATATGTCGCAGTGGCAGCACAGTGACTTTAGCATAGATCGTAGTCCATAGTGCTCTTGAAATACTTATTTCTTAGAAAACTCATTAATTTTGCCTAGTTTTATTAATTTAGTAAGTAATAAAACATGGATTATGTACTTACAAAATTTAAGAAACAGAATGAAACAACAACTTTATTTAACGAAGTTTATTTGCGTGTGTGACTGTTTACCTGACGACCTTTGTCTTAAGTCTGAGACTTAGACGAAGATTTTACTTTATGCACTAGAGCATAAAATGCGATTTTATGCAGCCTATACCCAACATAAACACGAACTTTACGAGCATGAGAAGTGAAAAATAATTTAAAATCTCAACACTCGACATACTTTATTGATAACATCAATACATTATTTTTTCACACAAATACAATTAGTTAAGCCTTATATTTAAAACATAACTATTAAATGTGCCTGATTGAAAAAAGGTTCATTGAGACTTAAAATTTTAAATTTCCAAAAACAACTGATGAAAAGTTATGAAATTAACGCCCAAAAACACGTTTACGTTAATCTCTTCCGACCTCCAGTTTCTCACCCGGACTTCAGGTGGTATCAAAAGTTGCAACAAAGCCGGGAAAAAATCCCATTGTTATCGAGGGTATAATTTATTAGGTCCCGGGGCCCACGGGGACCTTTTTTTATATATCATCGCATTATCCCCACTTGGAGAGTTACAACTTCTTAAAGGAAATCAGGGGAAATTAATTTGGACGCTAAAAACTGTCCGGTGCACCGGCGCTGACTTTGTGCCTGTTATGATAAATGTCTTGAGAATGGGCATTAAAAATTGAGGTTTAAGAAAGAATGCATGGAGTGTAAGGTAATTAGTGCGAGGGCTTTACGTTCAAAATTCAATGCAGGGATTTGATCGTAAACATTTGGTGTTTTTAATGTTAATTTTTACTTTGCTTTCTTGTATTGTTAACATGGAATAGCCATTTCAGGATCTCAAACCAATAATTGACTATCAACACGTTTGTAGTTAAATTATAGTCAAAAACAATCATTTACATAAAACAACAGTATTAACGATGCAAAAATATAATTGAAGACGTATAATATAATACATTGTTAAAATAATGCTGACAAAATTAGCTTAAGGCTGTGCAGTCAGCACACTAGCGCCGTCATTGAACAAAAAGTTATAGTGCTTAAATAAAGACGAAGTTGTAAAATATCTCTCTGCAGTGCACTCCGAAGAAGCTTTGTGGTTTTTATTTGTTAGCCTGTCGTTTAGTTTAATTCAGTTTTTTTGCGAAAAGTGGCCACTTTTAGCAATAAAACTCCATTAAATTAAACGACAAGCTAGAAAATATAGATAAAGCAATCGAAAGCACCACAAAGCTTCTTCCGAGTTCACTGCAGAGAGATAATTTACAATATCGTCTTTATTTAAGCACTATATTTTTTTTTCAATGGCGGCGCTAGTGTGCTGTCTGCACAGCCTTAACACAAAATAAAACAAAAGCTATCGCCCGTTTGCGCGTGACAAAAAGGCACCAAGCATTCTTTTTTCATAATTAAAAAGTTACAAATTCTACATGCACAACTCTTTGTCCCGTCCCTGTTCATCCGTTTCCGATTTACCGTGTCCCTAATATTTTTATCTCTCACATAAATACCCGTAATGAGACCGCCCGAATTCTCGGCCGGTATAAATTTATTCAAGTCTGCTGGCTCGCTCGAGTGTGCATAATTTTGATACAAAAATAATCTACGGTTCTATTAAAACTCCCTATTAATTCAGCCGCATGAAGATATTAGCAGTGGTTATATTTAATATAGGATTATGGAAAGGGGAGAAAAGGTGCTGATATATTGTTTGGAGTGACCACTTTGGAACAGACATTGGTAATAATATTTTTAGTCAAATGCAAGTAAGGAGACCAATTTTATGAAATATAAAGACATGATAAGCTACTCTACGGCCACTTACATTAGATATGCAATGTCTTTTAAATGTTTGGATTGTATTTTTGCAAATAACTATAGTACACACGGCGGCACATCAGACACATGTTGACCTTGAGACCGCCTTTATGCCCTACGTAATAAAAGCTGTTATCGCAGTTAAACTGTTTAACTTGATGTGCTGTTGAGTGTACATTCAACCGTATGTTAGCTTAAAATTAACACACAATTACACACAGATTAAAATTTCTATAAGTTAGTTGTTGTAAGTGTAGGTAATATTTGAACACCATTAATAACTACTCGTTAATGACACTTTATGATGACACTCAACAACTTGTCGTTGAATTTTGATAAATGAAACACACTATGAAGCCGTTTTAGTCATCAACGTTCCACGATTAGTCCTTGTTTGAATACACATTAAAAATATATTATGTGTCAGCTTTAAAAATGGTGCGAATACACTGTTGTAAAAAATAAAATGTAGCGTTTCTGCATGATCCCAGGAAATAGGGGCTTCCCTCTCACTTCCTGTACTTGGTAATTCATTAGGAATTAAATGGACTGTTAACGATTTGCGATAGAAACTATTTAGTGGCACGATCGTGTTGTCAACAAGCCGTAAAATACGCTGTTTTAAAATATATCATCGTCTTTTTAAGGGTCTTATCACTTGGGCCGGCTGATTTTTATGGAAATTTAGGATTTGTGAATAATCCAGAGCGATTTTTTTTGGTTGAAACCTTATCGTTAATCTAAAGCCGGGACTCCAGCGAAAGTTTTTTGAAAACATTCAACAAAAACACATACACAAAACTTTGTTTCTGAAAAAGGTTTCTTGACATGCGCCGTCTATACCTCTCTTGGCTTGTGTACACAAAACAATAGTTTCTCTAGCAAACAAAATGAGTTCGGACGAAGTAGACGTAGTTTCAGATCGTATCTTTATTCCAATCCATCTTTACTTGCATTGCTCTAAACCACCGTAAAGTCAAACTTGGCGCGAAAACCAAACTTTTTTTTTGTAATGGCTTCTTCTATTTTACATAGAAATTCGGCCATTGTCTAGCGATTGTCGAAATGATAGATTATGTACAGTACCCTGCCCCTCGACCCACGCGGGGGAAGTTTTGTGTACGTGTTTTCCACCGGGCATGGAAAGCAAAAACATTGTTGATGCAAACAAAAATGTGTAGTGAAACAATGTTTTGTGTAGACAGTTTTGTTGAATGTTGAGATGTTTTTGTTGATTGTGTAGGGCAAAACACGCGCTGGAGACCCGCCTTAAAACCAACTTCCAAACCACGTTGTTGAGTAGTATATTGTCACAGAAATCATACGATTATAACAAACATTACCAAACGAAACCGTTTGAAGTGACAAATAAGAGCTTGACTCAGGATATTTTTACTAAATATTTATCAAAAAAACTCAAAATAGTAGAACCATCATAACGCGTGTTATATGTTGTTAATTAACATATATTTTTCTAACCGCCACATCTTGAGTGGTTTTTGACATTAAAAACTCGTTTCAATTGAGGTCAATTACGAGCTACATACCCCTAAAAGACATAAGTAGTTGTATAGAGTTTATAAATAAATAAAAAAATATTTTAAAATATCAAGCCAATTGAACTATTGTCTCTTTTTCCACCGTATGTTATTGGAATATTTAATACCTCAGACAAATGCAAAAGCCACTTGTTGTTTATTGCGTTTATAAGATTCAATTAAAGCATAAAAAAAATCTTAAACCCTTGAGACCCACTAGATTCTTCTTATCGTGTCGACAGCAAAGTAAAATCTAAACAGTATCTATATTTATATAAAAGAATTATCTCATACATATTTTGATAACTAATGTTCCATTGGATTTGTGTTGAATGTCTTTATTTTTTCTTAGTTTAGTTTTTTTGCATTTAAATTCAAAATCCCGCAAGTCCCACCTCTGAAGATGGCCGGTTGAGCCCACTAATGGACAAGGATAGTGGGCGCTGATTTATGCCCGGCTCACTCGCAGGGAATAATATACAGCCGCATTAGGGAACGAGGGAGTGCTACTAGTTCGCGAAAAGAAGGTTTTATTTGTTTTAGTTTTTAAATTTCAACAGACAAGTAATTTAACATGTGATGGCGGCTGTCTAAAGAAGTTTCTATTTGTATGTACACAAAACTTTGAGTATACACAAAACGAGACGTTGGTCGAGAAAAATATGTAGTCATTTGTTTTAATAATTTTGATAAATTAAAAATGAATCGCATTCTATACATAACTGTACCCCAAGGAGATTTTACCAAGGAAACTGAAGATAGTAGTACTAACACTTTTTTGTAGACTGTGGCTGTCTTCCGTCTCACCTACTCTTTGAAACAAAACGTATGGTTATGGTCATATGAGACAACAGGCAGCCACTCGTAGTTAAACGTCAAATTTGCTGGGTACACTTTTTATTCAGGCTGAAAACTCCAGTTTCCTTGTAGAATCTCCTTGCTGTACCTACTGATACCATTCGTTTTAAGAAAGTTTACTTACGTTTTACTTAGATTGATTTTCATTCCAATAATTGGTTTTATATTGACAAATATGGTTTTGTAATGTGTTTACACACCAATATTTAATAATTAGAACCTATAAATATTGTTTGGAATAATAAATATTGTTATGCACAGCAAAGCTTTACTGGTTGAAAAAAAACTGTCGCTTTTATAACGCTCATGTTTGCAATTTTATGACTTGAAACGACACGCCATCGACTTTCTGTTAGCCCTTGTCGACGACAGCCAAAAAAACGATTCAAGCATCATCGATCGACCAATTTGAAAACAAACGTTAGTACAAAGCGTTGTTCACACTGAAAACATATCGAAAGTCTCAATTGTCGCAACTTAAACATTGGAAAGCGTATTGTTTACGTCCGTACCAATCAACAGGCGCGCTAACAAAACCAATCAACTTGGTCTCGCCTCTATTTGCTTAAAAAGACCTGCCCTTTTTCCTTTTAGTTTTTCATTGTCGCTGTGACCCTATCGTCCGTCACCCGCTCCACGGATATATTTGATTAAAAAATAACGTCGTCAGAAACCGGCGGTGTATGCTTTCACGGGAGACACAAAAGGAGTAAAACTGCAGTGGAAAGAGAACAGTGCGATGTCTCCATACAAGATTTTTGGCCTTCGATTGTGTGCGTGGTACGTACGGATACGGAACTTTTTAAAACGTCAGAGTGCCTTACTATTCACGCACGCACACATAAGCGAAACGTCGGGAATTCGTAGATAGTCATTTGTTCCATAGCGGCAGAATTCTCCTTCGGCTTAGCTGTCCTGTCACTGTCACATTCGACGGTCGTCCGTCGTTTGCGTTTTGCACCGCCGCCGCCACCAGCCACTATCTACGCAGAAAGGAGGTTTGCGTTTGACTAGGTAGGTATTCCATTTTCTGAAAACGGCCAGAAATTGAGTTTCGTCGGAAGTGGCTATTATTGGCTCCCGCTCTGTTTGCCAGCAGTATGTTTTATTAATTGTCCACTTTTTAGTGCTGGGAAGGGTTGCGTGACAAAAGCCTGGATAGTGGCCTCGGGACAATAGAAGCCGATTAGTCGGGGACGGCTGACGCAATTTGACTTCGCTATTCTTTTAATTGGGTTCCGATTTGCATTGAAGGCACTCTTGGTATTTTAGACCTATCAGTTCACATGTTTGAAAGTACTGAGGTATCAAATGTTACTTTATTTTAACCAAATGTTTTAAACAGTTCGTTTAAGTCTTATTCAATATAATAAGTATAAAAAATACAAATAATTAATAAATAATAGCGGACAAGCGCTTGCCTCTCAACCAATAAAAAAAATACACGTTACGTATACCTACTTTAATACATATGTCGCAGGCGGATGGTTAAGTATGGCAGCATGTAAACCTCGGAAGTCCTGTGAAACACGTCATAGGTTAGAAATTTAAGGCGATCGCGAAGCGCAGCGAAGCGATCGTCTTAAATTTCGTGGTCATATTTTTTTTGTGACTCCGTCAACTTATGGGAAGATAAAATAGCTTACGGAAAAAATGATCGGCCAAGGCGTTTAATTGAATGGCGGATTCAACCAGTTGGATGCGACACATACACTAAATTGGGAGACTGAAGCGGTTGCCGTAGCCGAAATCGGCCGGACCACACATCACCTACTTCAATATTATTTTGATAACGTTATAAGAAGTACAATAGTTGTTACTATTTTAAGAACAAAAGATAACGAAAAATCTTCGCGTTCATACCTAAACATTTCAAACAAGCAACACTTCGTTAAGTCGTTAGAATCGCCAGCGCAATACTCTTCTTCGAGAAAAACAAATAAATATCGGGAACCAATCTTAAGGCAATTACAAGTTGTTTCGTGAATTTATTTGTTTACCAGTGCCAATTACTTGTAACAAAGACTCATTGATTTACTAGGTGTAGTGTAATAGCCACGCTTGGTGTTTATCTAAAACTAATCAGGTAAAACATATGAATTGACCTCGTCTGAGACTTAATCAGCTGGTATATCTTGTAGGGATGATCATGCATGGCAGACTTTTTTTATTCATTATTGCGGGGTACTACACTACCCCAGTAATAAATGTGCTTACAAATTTGTTTTATAACAAAACCATGATGTAAAGGAAAAGTGAGTAATGTGACACACATTACTCACGTACGTAGTATGATAGTAACTAAAGTGAAAATAATTTTTTTTTCAGTGAGAATGTTGTCATATTATAAGCTTTTTAAAATGCTAACAAGTAGCAAACTTATAAATAAAAGAACCATAAACAAACTAAGATATATTACGACTATTTGCTACGCTAAGTTAATTTTGTAATGAAATCTGTAGACGGGTTGTAAGGGGCACAGGCGGGCAACTTTTAAACGGCGCATTTTGGGGAGCCTTTACGATAACGATCGCGATAAAATATGGAAGTTTGTTGTTAAACTAAACGTTTTATTGTAAACACGGCGTCTTTATTGTTTTAAGATGTTTCAGATAGGGGAAATATTAAGAAAGTATGAAAATCTGTATTACATTTCTTGTTTTAACTCCTAACGATAAAATGATGTAATGCTCCTAAAGCTGAATTAGTGAGAAGTTATTGAAAGACGTTCTACATAATGTTTTTTTTTTGGATTTTCAGTATTTTTTTAGTATTGTTATAATATTAATAGGCACAAATATTTGTTTTTGAATGAATTCTTTACGCCCACATGAAAGGGCGTAGGCGTAAAGAAAGAAGAAGGCGCAAGAAGTTGCAATGCAAGAAAACCACGCATTTGTTTTCAATGTTCAGATATAAACTTTAAGTAATTCTATTAACATGGCTTCTTATAACACTGAAATTCCTCGGGAACTCATAACCACGTGGATAGTCCTTGAAACATTACAATATAATGTGTACAATTTCAGATAAAACTTGTGTAATATGTTTATGTTTTTAGGTGTTGCAAAAAGTATTTATATCGAAAAAGCGACTGCTCTAACCACTGAGCTACGGAGTCGTTAATAACGACTCCGTAGCTCAGAGGTTAGAGCAGCCACCCGGATAGCAAAAGGTCGTGGGTTCGAGTCCCATCGGAGCTGGTTGTGAGACGGGTTTTAAATACTTAATTTTCTATTTTCAACAATAAAAATTTCATTGTGAAATAAAAAAAGTAAAAATTTAAATAACTTAGTATTTTATATCCTCAAATCTAAGTGCAATAATACCTATATTTTTACCAACAATTGCAGAATTAAAAAAGCATTCGTTTATTACCGTTTATCATCAAGCATTCCTACCCAAATCGTAAAGTTCTCTGACAATAATTCCGCTGGCACTCCAAATTCCGCGCCTAGCAATGAAAATTCCGTTATCGGCCAACGAAACGCTTTTCTTAAACTGTAATAGAGAAAGTTTAGATATGCGAATTTTATCTTAAAAGTTTAGATATCCGTTTATTCACCCTCAAGGATCAATTAAAAGTCGGATGAGATGGCACCACCGACAATTATTGTTGTAATAAGAAAATGAGAACAATTTTGCGCCGAGAATTTTGTAAAGTCTACCAAGTTTTTAAGGTGTACGTGTGAAGGCCCGAAGTTTGGGGCGAAGAAGGCAAGTATGTTATGCCTATAAGTATGTGTGGGTACTATTAAATTGGTACCAGCTTTGTTTTTTGATGCAAAGTTAAATATCTATATATATATATAAAATTCAAAGTCCTGACTGACTGACTGACTGACTGACTGAGGACGTTTGCCACGTGCGGAGGGCCTCGCACGGGGCTGCTCACTTGGTGAGGGAGGACCCGCCTAATCACGTAAAAACGGCTGATCGGATTTTTATGAAATTAAAACATAGAATACTTTTTATCCTGGTTATTGGTCCCCTAACTATTTTCTCGAATGTCCACGCTTACGAAGTCGCGGGCGGAAGCTAGTATACTTATAATTGAAATAAAAACCACCATTTACTATTACTTTTTTACATTCACAATGCAATTCTCATAACTAGCACCGTTGGGACTCAAATCCATGACCTATCACTGTCCTGGCGAATGCTCTAACCACTGAGCTACGGAGTCGGTTAGAGCATTCGCCCGGATCGGACAGTGAAAGGTCGTAGGTTCGAGTCCCCTCGGAGCTAGTTGAGAGATGGCTCGATTTTTTTCTAATATCACTTTCAATATTTTTTAATAAAACCCACAACGTGTTTAATTTTAAATGAATTTCGTTATTGCTTTGGAATTGTTTGTGTTTTTAAAGGAAACGTGAGTTGAGCTTTTCAGCTAAACATCATCATTCTCTTGTCCTTTTCCCATTTATTTGTTTACAAAAGATCATGGGTATTTTATTAATAATTAATTAAACCGGTGACTGAATTTATTTTATTTTTGGGATTTCAATCAAGTGCTAAACACGGTTTGATTATTTTATGATCAGTCTGATTCTGATCGATCTGTTGGGCCCTGTGAAGTAATAAACTCAAACATTGCTTTAAAGAGCAAATACACGCCATATTATGTTCCTTCTTAGTTGGATTATTAATGTGTTTTCCGATAAACTTGTCATTTATTACGAGGAAACGACCATAAAAACCGTAACGTCTCCTCCGAGATCGAATGGATGGCGCTCATAATGACACTTTTAATTATTTTAATCGTTGTTCGCAAACAAAGGTCGTTAATTCATTAAAAAAGAATAATTATGGTTATAACTCTTTAAGGATTGCTACTTTTCTAGATAAACAGAACATTCATTTTTAAGTTCGTTTTGGCATTAAGTCACATTTCTTTTTAAATTTTGCGGGATCATCCAAGTATAACAATTTTTTTCATCGTCTATTTTGTTAACTTGTTTTAAATATTTGACTATTAATTTAATTAAGTACTTATGTGTTATTTTCATTTTTACTTTTTTGCATTCACAATGCAATTTTTATGATTGAAAAATGGAAAATGAAGTATTTAGAAATAATCGACCCGTCTCTCAGCTGTCGCCCGGATAGCGAAAGGTCGTGGGTTCGTGTCCCATCGGAGCTGGTTATGAGACGGGTCGATTTTTTCTAAATACTTCATTTTTCATTTTTCAATCATAAGTATGTGTTATTAATTTAGTTGAATATTTAGTAGATTACATTTTTTTTTAACTCAATTTTCTAACTTGTTTATTCACTATTAAATTAGTATTTTATTAGAAAAATGGAAAATAAAGTATTTAGAAAAAATCGACCCGACTCACAACCAGCTCCGATGGGACTCGAACCCACGACCTTTCGCTATCCGGGCGACTGCTCTAACCACTGAGCTACGGAGTCGCTCCGCTGAGTAGCGACTCCGTTTTTCTATTATAACAATTGCATTGTGAATGCAAAAAAGTAAAAATTTAAATAACTAGTATATTTTATTAATTCAATTCCAAAAAGTAAAGGATTATTCTAGGTAATGTTAAATTAAGCTCTTAATACTGCTAATAAAACTAATAAACATATTTTTGACATTATTGAGAAACCATGCAGTCTCAATGGTATGAGTTTGGCGTCTGTGCACTACACTGAATTTTACCGATCCGGAAAAAACGGATGGTTGTATTTCAATAATTTATTTCGTGTAGTTTAGGGTTCGAAACATTAAAACTACACGAAATAAATAAATTCTTACTGTTATAAATGATTAAATTGATAAAATACAAGCATCCGTTTTTTTCCGGATCGGTAAAATTCAGTGTAGTGCACAAACGCCCTTACCCAACACCTTTTTATGTAAACTGTTACTCTGATTATGCGCTCGACTGTAAAAAACATAATGGTTGCTATTTTTATCAAACTTCAGTCCTGGAACAGAGCCAGACAATGTCAAAACTTTACACCTAAACATCTCATTTTGTTCGTTGCAAGCGGTAAGAAAACTTACCGCTGAAAAGAGTGATTCATTTCAGTACGTTCATGTTAAAGCAACATATTATTTAAATAAGCACATCTTAGATTTTTACGCGCACTAGTATTATTATTTTTAGCGTTTTTTTTAATCCATATCGGGGTAGCACTTAGCCTTCATCACATCTTATGTTAAATGGTGAAAAGGCTGAAGGTGGAAGCGCACTACTCCCGGAATCCTCAATCACTGAGGAACTGGCTATCTTATCTCTAACTGCCGAAACACAATAATGCTGAAAACATCATTGTTATGGCGTCAGACTTAGATGAGACGGTGGTAGCTAGCCAGTCGGACTAAGAACAAGTCCTACCACCAACCAAACCAAATACAATATGTACCCCCACTGGGAATCGAACCCGGGACCTCCTTGTCTGAAATCGGTAGTGTGAACCACTAGACCACAGAGGCGTTTTTTTGCGGATAAATCGCGTAATTATCTCATAGTTATTTGTTTTATTTCAACATAGTACTTTCTGAAAATTTTGCAGCAATCTAACTTACATACTTACATAATTGGGTATTTGACTGAATTTTTTTTATTGACTTAAAATGTTCATTTAATTAGTAGCAACACAACATAGGTATTTATTTTCAAATATCTTGCATATTTTCAGCGATATAGAGCATCAAACTTTCTAATTAGACAAGGAGAGCGCTATAGAAACATGACGTCACACTTCTATAGCGCCATACTCTCGCCATAGTAAATTTCGTTTCAGAAAGAGATAGCTAGAGTCACAATTAAGTAGCTCATAATTCGCTTGTAATAATACAGATTTAATTTCTTTTTTTACATTTGTTATTCAATAATGTTATATTTCTGAATGTCATAATTAAATATCTAGATTTCAACAACAGTCAAATACCCAATTTTATGGCTGTGTGACTAGTTCTTGAAGAAGGCACATTTTATCATAAAAAAAACAAATCGAAACATTTATTCAGTAACATCATTTTTTTTACAACAATATAATAGGTATACTGAGATTCCTTTTTAAGTATTATTATACTTGAACCAAGAGACCTCGCTCTTCCACATCTTACAATGCAATAGATGTTATGTAATAAAATATACTTGTTTACATTTTTAGAGATATAAGAACTAATTCAAGACTATTAACTAATGCTATCAACAGAAGTGTGTGTGAGTCTGTGTATATGTGTGTGTGTGTGTCTGTGTGTGTGTTTGAGTGTGTGTATGTGTGTGTGTTTGAGTGTGTGTCTGTGTGTGTGAGAGAGAGAGTGTGTAAGTTATTGTTTTAATTATTTTATAAGTTTTTCAATTTCGTTATAATCTTTATCTTTTAGCTAAATTGGTAATTGGTTCTTTAATGGTTTTTAGGTAAATATTGATTCTGAATAAAATAAAATAATAAAATAGGCGGTTTTTTTTATAATCTTAGGGTATTAAAGTAAACCTTACTTCTTTCTTCACAGTTCAAGCGATCCCCAAACCATAGTTACCTTTGTCACTAGCCAAGCCGTCCATTCCCATTCTCGTTAAGTTTCTGCCAACGTGTCGCGGCAGTTCCGTCTACGTGCTAATCGCCGACTCGCCAAGAACATCTCCCAAGCACTTTGTTCTCCTGGTACTTTTACATGTTTAATCGCTCCCGAGGGAACGGGGGAAACGGAGACCGGTTACTTGCGACATTATTGCGACAATTTTGGATACACCATTTAATTATTAACGTTTATTTTATTTAAGTAACATACCTAGGTAAATACAAAAAAAAATATAATTATTGTCGAATCTAAATACGAATCGTTTATCACAGACTTTAACAACGTTTAACGGAGCCGTAACTGTGATAATTAGTTGAAATCAACATTTTCGGAACAGGCTCACAAATCTTGCGAACCTTAACTCGGATTTATCTTTGTTTTTCTCCACCCCAAGGAAAGGAACTTTGTAATCCGTTAGTAGTGTTTGTCTAAGAGCTTAACACTTATTGTGGTTACGCGGATAACGTTTGAAATAAAAATAAGTCTGAAACTTCACTTCGAAATGTTTAAAACAAGGTACGTGTATGCTAATTCGACGTTTGACGAACGGTGCGAACGCAAGCGAAAATCAAAATGTATTTATTCGCGAACCGTATAAAAAGTCAATATGAGTGGCAATAAAAAGAGGATACCGGGAGAAATAATAAAAGATAACCTCTGGAGTGAATGGAATGAGAAAAGCCCTTGTAAAGAATGTTTGCGTAGTGGATAAGAAGCGATCATGGGGACACCTCCCCTTGCGAGGCGCGTCGCGGCGAAAAATTAATACTACTTTTTACAGCTACTGTGTAGTCTGGCTTCGCTCATCTGTGAAATATTAGCCGTATAAATTGACGTCGTCATTATTAAGATTACTCGTCGATACAATTGCGTCGATTTTTAATTACGTTGTGTTGCGTGTTATTGACTTTGAACATTTTCTGATTGTCATTTGTTTTGTACGTTATTCAAAAACTTGGTTCCCGGCACCCGGGAGTATTCGACCGATGTTTTTCAATTGTTTTCTTGAAAGATAAAGAAGTGTTTGAAGTATGAATTTTCAACGAATGACTTCTTAAACTTAATTGTGTAGTAAAAGTCAAAGTACCGGGACGAATGACTACCAAGTATTGGGATCTGAACATGTGTGTCTTATTAAACCTCCTCTATGCAAGGGTTCATTTCTAATTCAGAGTTGTTCTCTCGGTGTGACATTAAGTCGTTACGGAGCCGTGAAACCACGACGAACGGTGTGAGGGTTCGGTGTAGCTGTAAGCGGAAATCAGCTATGAGTTAAAAAAACTCTGGATGTTCTACATTGGTACAGTAATTAATTTATTTTGTTTTGGTTTGTAGTACTTTGTGACTTGTTAACAGAAAATAAATTTTAAATTTTAAATATTTAATCTAAGCACGGCTTGTAATTGTTGAAAGTCACCAGTGAGTCAAAATATTGTGTTTTTTTAAGTGTTCAGTCTTGGATTTTTATGAAATTACACTTGACTCAACAGTTGGTCATTGATTTAAAGATAAGTCAAGCGCTGTTAAATTGTTTTTTTTATCTCCACTTCTCAACGGAATCTACCAACAATCAAATAAATAACGTTGTGTAATATAATTAAAATTTAAAAAAGTAAAGTTGCATCTTAAAATGTTTACCTGCCTTTAGTGGTAGCGGCCACTCGCACCCCACCTTACCCCGACGTTGTAACTTCATTTCTGTAAGTCTCGTTTCATGAGTAGATTACAAGTAATTAATTTATAAGAATATGGGCGGAGGTAGGCGGCATTAGCACGGTTATGTTCGAGGGGCCAGATTAGGCCGTTATATTGTTATTGAAGGCCGACGTTCAATTTGCTACTGGCCGTGAGATTGTTACCTGCCGTAAGTCTGCTAGGGTTAACTAGTTACCTTTAATGTATAATAGCAATTACAGTATGATTTTATAAGGACTAATAATTAGTACTACTAGACTAATTATTAGTCTACTGTTTTCGTTAATCTTATATTCTCGTCTTAATTATATACCACAGTGAAAAGAAATGCATTATAGCACGATATTTAATAAATGCTGTATATTAAGTTCGATCGAGAAGTAGGACAAAGAAATGTGGTTTTCTCTAACAATTACTGTATAGAAATATGAGCGGAGGTAACTAGGCGGCATTAGCACGGTTATGTTCGAGGGAATGAGAGTAGGCCTACAGATTAGGCCGTTATATTGTTATTGAAGGCCGACGTTCAATTTGCTACTTGCCGTGAGATTGTTACCTGCCGTAAGTCGAGTGTGATACCTGACTTCGAAAAATGGAACACCGAATACCACGCCCCGTAAGTTTACTAATACGAATCACTTAACAACGAATGCACGCCACCACGAAAAACTTAGCACCGAAGCCACGCGATCTCGAATAACAGAACCTCTAATTCATTGATTGAAAACGAATGCACGCCACACAATAAACATCCAATTTTTTGCAACTAAAACTTCCTATTCACTTTAAACGATAACTTTACATTTTGAATTCATATGTTTTTTCCTTTCCTCACATTTTTTATTTAGTTGATTGTCAAATGAATAAATAGTTTTTGTTGCATTTAGTTGATTGTCAAATGAATAGGAAGTTTTAGTTGCAAAAAATTGGATGTTTATTGTGTGGCGTGCATTCGTTTTCAATCAATGAATTAGAGGTTCTGTTATTCGAGATCGCGTGGCTTCGGTGCTAAGTTTTTCGTGGTGGCGTGCATTCGTTGTTAAGTGATTCGTATTAGTAAACTTACGGGGACGTGGTATTCGGTGTTCCATTTTTCGACTAGGGTTAAGTAGTTACCTTTTATGTTTAATAGCAATATAGCGATTTTATAAGGACTAATGAGTCAACTGTTCTCGTTAGTCTTATGCTCTCGTCTTAATTATATACCACAGTGAGTAAAAAAGAGTAACAAAAATAATTGCATAATAGTACGATATTTAATAAATGCTGAATTTTAAGTTCGATCGTTTCGAACAATTAGCTCATATTCTTATATATGAGCGGAGGTAGGGGGCACAATGGTTATGTTCGAGGGGCCAAATCAGGCCGCTATGCGCTATATTGTTATGGAAGGCCGCCGTTCAATTTGCTACTTGTCGTGTGATTGCTACTTGCCGTAAGATTGTTAAGGTTTAAGTAGTCACTGATTATGTTTAGTAGTATTTTAAGTTTTTTTTAACATTTGTAATAAGGTCAAAGTAACATTAGTATTTTTTTCTTTACTGTAAATTAAAATACTCAACTTCTTACGTGCGTGACGCGTCTCATGTTTTTGTAGGTACGAGACTGATTTGATCATTGATTAAAAAGAAAACTTAATAAGATTGATATAATTTGGGATTAAATTAAAATTACAAAAAAAATTGACAAAATCGCACTTTACAGAAAACTAAAAAAACTCTCAAACACTAAAATTAAAGCATTAATTTTAGTGGCTTACCGTAGACTTCAAAACACGCATTAATTTAATTCAACCCAAACCAATAAAAACAACATCAAGAAAATTTCAAGATTCCAAATTTCCCGACTGTCAGTTGTTACTCAAATAAGCAGTAAAGGGTAATGTAATTCCTCTCCTCCCTCAAGCAAGCCCAAGCTGTTACTTTTAATGCGTTATTCGGTTTGAAATTAATGATTTTAGAACCGACAATTACCAGTGATTGCGGCTGATTCTGCAACTTGAATAATATAAATATTAACCCTACTCCCGGATTTTGTAATTGCTTGAGAGTAATTTTTCTTTTTTTGGTGGCGATTTTTGAGCGAATTGGGGTACAAAGGTGGGAAAAGTCTTGTCAGTCAAGTACCTAAAGATTTAATAATAAGTATTGAAAAATAAAGTAAATAAATAAGATTTTATTGAGTTAAATAGATTAATTTTCTAAAATATCTGATACGCTAATTCTAGCATTTGCCCGAGGCTTCGCTCTCGTGCGATTTAGGGAACCTTCGTTTCATCTCCTAAGTTCGGTTGAAGGTTGAATTGCGTTCGTTGATAGATCAGCCAGTCACCTTTCGTTTTTTATATAAACAGATGTGTGTTAATATCTTATAAAAATATTAAATACTAAATTATATTCCTAGTAAGACATTTTTGTAACTTAAGCAATCGTTGAAAATTTGAAATCATTTTCTTACCTATTTATCTAGGCAATAATAGAGCTGATAGCCCTTATCTCTAGTCGCGGGTAGGTGATTGAAAGCGTTTGTAAATAATTATAGCTACGACATAAGAGAGAATACAAGTAGAAACCACAAAGAAAACACCAAAGTTTTCCATCATATCACAGGTGCCATATTTCTATAAATGCGACTTTTGTTTTTCTTACAACAGTCACAAAGTTCGCGTATCAATATCTTCATGTTTGCATAAATACTTTACCCGGGGTAAACACATTTACCGATACCTGAGCACTGAGCAGCGTATTTACAAACAAAAATATCTCGGTACCGAATACAAAAACAAGCACATAAAACGAAAGAACCAAACTTGCGATATGAATAGAAAACAATTTATCCATAGAATCGATATTATTGGAGGTCCAAGACGGACGATATGCGAAGGGACGGTATAAAACGCACTTGCGCGCATAATATACGTTTTATTAATAAAAAAGTCTGCGTGAATCACCAATAAATAGCGTAAACGGCCAGTAGGCTATTCTTTTCCGATACACGGTGGCGTATTTGTTTGACAAATCCCGGGGTACGGGACATAACGACACTATCCCCTATATTATCTGGCTTGAAAGATGTGGGGTCATTGGCGAGGTGATGATCGCATATCGCCTCTGTCTGCAGGCTTCCTCTAAATCATGGCCAGGTATTCCCTGTTTGACTGGGGGCGGTGAAACAAATGACACGGATTGCATTTATTTATGCCGCGTATCATGTGGTCTTAGAGCAATCTTAGTTACGTTGGAGATTTGGTTTTCAGCCGTTAGTGCGGCAGAAACGCGGTTTGAAAGGAAAAAAAAAACTTATTTAAATAAAATCTTACATCTCAGTTACTTTTTTCCAACAAAGAAGAAAACTCTTCCCATTCATAACTCTATAAGTGTTTTTAAACAGATTTGCTCGTCGCAGTTTATGCATTTTCTCAGTAGGAAAAGCTTACAAAACATACTATTCAAGAATATTTCTTGGACTTTTCTCACTGCAAGTTATGTAGTGAAAAAGTTCGGGAGTAATTTTGTACTCGTATATAAAAGGACTAAAAAAACAACCAGGCCATTATAGGCACACTTATATACATATTTGTAGCTTGTGAAGTTCTGTTATTATAGATAAAATGCATTCCAAATACCAATCAACTTTTAAAAGGCACCAGACTTACTTAGCAGTCATTCCAAGACAATTGAGTGATCAGTATGCAAAGCCAGTGTTGTGTATAAGCCGATTTGGAGAAGCTTCGTTAAAAGAAAATTTATTGCATTGAAAAGTCGCAAGTAATTAATAAGACATTTGAAGTTGCGTGAAAATGTAATTTAGATTGTTTTCCTCAGCGGAGGGTGGCTCTTCTTTACAAAGGCGGCTTATTTATATATGGGCCTTTATATTAGCGTCTTTAGGAAACCAGGGGAGCATAATAAAAAAAGAATCAGCATCAATGTCTTAAAGCGTCTTCCGTTGCGATAGCGGACCCCGCAAAAATGGCGGCCACACTCGAATAAATTATAGGTCCCTCCCTCGAATCGAATGCGATTGTTCGATTCTTTAAAACGATTCCCGTTTTAAAGTTGGCGCGCCTTTATTAGTGTAAGCCAGACGATTATCTTAAGCCACCATTACATATTCAAATTGAGTCATTTAGCTTTGTAAGAATTGACGCGAAATAAAACGAAGCCTTTGAAAGGAGCGTTTTTGGAGCGTTGAGGCTGCTTACAGCCACTAAGTAGGTTCAACTCAAACATTAAATTTGCATTTAAACACGTAAATAAGTATTTGAGACATCATTGCGCGTTTACATTATGACCCGTGATTGTGGCTCTGAAGTCATCCTTTTTTGTAATCAGGTTGTGGGCAACTACGGGTAGTTAGGAAAGAATGTAAAATGAAACTGCTGTTAAGTATGTACGCATAAACTTCGCCACCGTCTTCGTGTCGCAAAATTCTTTCTTAATGTCGCAACATTGAGGTTGAGTTCGTACGTCACGAAATTTAGTATTCAGTTTTTGTCATAACCCAAATTCCATTTATATTTCAGGGTCATTTTACGACCTAGGTGAGGCAGATTTGATGATGATCATTCACATTTCTATGTATTTGGAAAAGAAAACAAGGTTGGCTGAAGGAGTTTTTAAACAAAAATCAGAAAGCCGAATTTTATTAATGTAAGTAATATGAATCCGAAAAACAAACACAAAATTATTTTAATTTATTATCTAAAGTTTAATTTAACAATCAGTATTCACTCGCATTCGAGCGTGCATGATAAACAGGGTGTGATTTCAGTAATCTCCAAGTAAATTAAATGAAGCTTGTGCGTGTATGGGCCGGGACTTTCCGCGCCACCGAACCACCGACCGGTGTCCGAAAAACATAATTTTTGCGCGACCGACCAAAGATTAACATTTAGATACCGCAGTGTTCTTTGTCCGAAACGGAGACTCCTTTTGGTACAAAAACGTCCCTCTAACGTATTAAAATGGATGTGTTTAGATGTTTTACAAAGTATTTGGGCCACCCAACCAGGTAGTGTTACTTATCTCAATATGTTTATCTTTATCACACACTTACGGTAGGGAAATTAGATATTATATTGCTCCAATCTTCAATCATTAGTAATACATTGAAATGTTAAAGTCAGTTGTTTTGAGCACGAAAGTCAAAGAAAAGGCTATCCATAACGCTGCACAAACTTGATAATAAACATTAAATGTTAAATTTCCTAGTCTCCCTTTTATTTAAGATGCTAAGTTACTTAGAATAAATAAATGCTTATAATTGAGCCTTTCGATCGGTATAATAATAAAAAAAACCATTCAGCGGGTTTGATTCCCAGTTCAGACATGCGATTATTTGAAATTCTTCGAATGCAGTTCGTTTTCTTTTTAGAATAAAATTAAGTTCCTTTCAGTAAAATTTTATTCTTCAGTATATAACTTCGATTAACAATAGTACTAGATGAAGGCTCACGAACTAAATGAAAACTTTATTATGGCCAGACTGACTTTTTTTAAACGGAGAAAAAAGGTTACGAATGTTACGATCTTACATTATAAATGACAAGCAGCGTTCCAAGTTTGAAATACCTTACTATTATTGACATTGTCAAAATAATCTACTTATAATTTATACTCTCAAGTGGCCTCATAAGAGGCTTGGACATATCTGTCACTCCAAGTATGTATCTAGAACTAGGTGTTATTGTTGATCGAAGGTATATAAGGTACTTTCCCTCCACGTGGCATAGTTTTGGGACGCCCTGTATAAACAGGTTAATTTATCTCGTAAAATAATAATTATTCATAATGTCAATCTTTCTTATATTTTTAAACAAAATAATAGAACTAATTTTAATTTAATAATGTGCATTTATCTTTTTGATATACTTATGTATTAAACCAAAACCCTTGATTGGATTAAGCAAACACACTCAACTGAATAAATTAAAAAGAAACAGCCTTACAAATAATTTTAATAATCAAACAATTATTTACCTAAAACGAATTCGTTCTGAAGAAAGTAAATTGATATTGTGAATAATAAAAGGTACTGTCGGCGAGTTATTATGAGTAGCGCAAACAGAGTCAATAGCCGCGCGGTCAATATTGGATTAGCAGCCGAAAGGAGCCAAAAGCAACGTATACAAAAACCTTTTACAGCGGTTAGAAAAGCCAAAAATATTTATGAAACGCTCCAATTGAGTGGAGAGCACTTGTGTTCCTGTTAAGTTCTGTGTAGCTGGCACTAAGATTGTGTTCTCTGATAATAATAATTGTTTTCTTTCATATTCTAAGGCAGAACTACGTTCATTATCTGTTCATGTTATGTGATGAAAAAATGAATTAATTGAGAGGCCATAACAGACGCTAGACTTAATAGGTTTTTAGTAAAACTTTCGTTTTTATGACAAGCTTTTTTTCTGACTGTACTTTAATATTGTATTGTCATCTAAACCCAACCTGTATACAAAATTTCAGCTCCATCGGTTACTGGGAAGTGGGTCAAATTTAACTTGCAAGATTAGTCCCCACTAACTAACCAACATGGCAAGTTAAAAAAAAAACAAAATTCTTTAGACGATATGGGTTTAAAAAGAGATGTTATTGGTTTTAAAACTCTTCCGTTTAAAGTTTTTTTTTGCTTCACAAACGTGAAATAGGTCTTGATATTGATACGTAGAGCCTTAAAAACTTAGAATTTAGAATTGTGTCTCAATTGGATTTTTCCCTTGAAATCTTTTTAATTTCTAGTCATTGGAATCCTTTCTGGATTATTTGACTGGCCAAAAATGACGTTAAGTTATTAAAATAAAAAAGGTTATTTCGGGAAAGTAGTACTTATAGAATAAAATGATTAGTTATTGCGATGATTATTAAAAAGTTTAGACTCCATACAAGCGAACCTCACACGGACGGAGCAATAGTGCAGAAGGGGTTAGGGCTACATTGTTTACCCAAAGTATGGAATAATATAATCAGAAGTGAAGAAATAGGAATCCGGCGAAAAATCAACAGAGTCCGGTTTGAAATTTGCTTAGGCCAACGGAATAAGTGGCGGCGGTAGATACTGGCATCCCTCCATTGTCTGGTAGGGAATTAAATCAAGTAGGTTTTATATGAACAGGGATCTGGGATCCTTTTGATTGTCTTATTTTTTTAATATGTTCTGCTTTGGTATAACGAGTAAATAAGCTTAAGTAGTTAAACTAAAACTTACGAACCCGTAAACGGATAGTTCAATTGTGAAAACTAACTGGTGTTTCCATAAAAAACACTATATTTTTAGTGTTATGGGTACAGCTGTGTTAAAAGATATTAGTGTATTTATTAGCGATTTTTTTTGTTTATCATCATCATCAGCTATTTAATTTCCCCATTGCAGGGCACAGGCCTTGCTTGGGATAAACATTTGTTTGTTTATATGTGTTTTCTTTATAATGAGAAGGTATGGTGGTTAATTTTTCAATGTTTTTAAATAGTGTACTTACATCATAAAATAGTTGTTGGACGGGTAAACTTTTGTCTAACTTTTTTAATTAGTGGTAGGACAAGTTCTGAGTCCGACTGGCTAACTTCCTTCCACTATCTTCAAGTCTGTCGCTATAACAACGATGTTTTCAACATTGTTGTGTTCCGGCAGTTAGAGATAATATAGCCAGGGGGGTAATTGTCTAACTCTACATAAATCGCAATCGCATTCAGTTTGAAAGATATTGCACGGCCATTGCTGCTTATGTCAACAAAAATTTTGACAACTTTCTTCAACAACAAGTGATGGATACATGATGGATGTCAAACTGAAAGCGATTGCGATTGATGTTGAGTTAGACAATTACCCCCCAGTTCCTCCTTGGTTAAGGATTCCGGTAGTACTGCGCTTCCATCTTCAGCATCATCTTCACTTTACATCTTGTGCGATGAAGGCTCAGTGCTACCCTCTGGTTTTATTAAAAGCAATAATTTATCTCCAAATACTGCAGTAGCCTATCGTTAATTTGTTCAAGTTATTGATTTAAATTTACAATTTCGAAGATCACAATTACTCAATGTTCTAATAAAAACTGTTGTTGGCTCAACGGCTTCAATTTACCTTTCTCATTTCTTTCGACAGCTGTCGCCGAACTTATTAAGAACGCACCTGTCAATCTACAAGCATTTCTTTTATTTCAAATCCCTCCTCATCCCGCCTTCGAGTGTTTGAATTTGGAACAATTTGCTTCTTTTATTTCTGAATATTTATTTAGGACCGTTCGAAGTTTTTTTTTATTATTTCCAAAGTTGATTAATAGAGTGCCAGTTGTTGTGTTTTGGCCATAAAGTTAATATACGTCCTATTATGGTTTTGGCGTAATTACGAGTATGAATAACTTTTATAATAAAAGTCTTTATTCGATTTGACTACAATTTTGCCGACTTGAAAAATGGAAAATGAAGATTTTTTTAAAAAATCGACCCGTCTCACAACCAGCTCCGATGGGACTTTTTGCCGACTTTTTAAATTAAAAACTTTCTGGATTGCGTTGAACTTACATGCATAGTACCTAGGTACTATATTTTATTTCAAGATCCACAGGACATGTACGAAAATTGTGGAATTTAAATATTTCAACCGAATGTACATAAGTAGGGCAGAGGTACCCTTTGTGGCCACTTTAAGGATTTTTTTACTTTTAAGCACTAAGTACTAAATGGTCTTAGGGATTTAAGCGACAAATTATATCTTAAACTAGCTTTCCGCCCGCGGCTTCGCCCGCGTGTACTAAATGACATTATCCAGATGGAATGTGATATTTTCCGGGATAAATTTGTCACTTTCCAGCTCCCAATCTACCTACCCCCGTACCAAAAATCACATTGATCCGTTACTCCGTTTGAACATGAAAGATGGACAAACAAATAATACCTACTACTTATTGATTTTCCCGTGGGAATATGATACTATCCTGTGGTAAAATGTAAAAGTAGCCTATTATAATCCTTGCCAGGGTCTCAAATTATTTACTAAAATACCAATTTCTGCCCCCAAATTAGCCCGTGTTTAAGTGATTTTTCCATAGCAATGAGATTTCCCACGGCAAAAAGTAAAATATGTCCTTTCCAGAGCCTTTAACTATCTCTATTCTAAATATAATCCTTCCCATGAACTCAAACTATCACCTTAAATACCAATTCGTTCCACAGCTTTGCCTGAGCTAAAACTTATTTTACCATGGGAATGAGCGTTATTCCCGCGGTAACAATTCGCCTATGTCCTTCCTAATAGAGATCAAACTAACTCCATTCCAAATTTCATCAAAATTGGTTCAGCCGTTTTGACGTAAGTATATACAATTTCGCATTTTAACCCCCCTTTCTACCCTATTAGGGGTTTTTTTTATTTTGCCTGCGATCATTTTTAATGATGACCAGTATCCTTCATACCAATTTCCATACTCCTAAGTCCAGAAATGAGGAAGTTTTCATATAAGCCTTAATCCCCCCTTTCTATCCTATTAGGGTTTTTTTTATAACTACGCATTATGCCACAGCCGTCTCTATCGTCTTCTACAAGCCATGCTATGATACGGAACGGCAACATTGCTGTGAACCGGTTTACTCCTCTGAGTACTAAATCCTATGGAGGTGGCATACCTACGAAAAAGTGTGGTGTAACTAAGTCACAATGTAAGAAAATCTTGGAATTTAATTTTAAACTACTTCTAATTGTCGTATTAATCGGTCCGTCAAAATAAGTCCAGCCGTTTCAGAGATTAACCGGAACAAACAGACAGACAGACAAAAATTGTGAAACATGTCATTTTGGTATATGTACCGTATATTTAATCATATGCACGTAGTAAAAAGCGGTTATTTAATGTTACAAACAGACACTCCAATTTTATTTATTTGTATAGATGTATAGAAAATATGCCATCTCCATAGGATTCAGTACTCGAGGTTTACTCGCTGTTTACCTGTCAAACGGCGCAAACGGTGTCAAATCGGTTCACTTAAAACTACGTTGCCAACTTTATGCGCATGGCTTGTAGAAGACGATAGAGATGGCTGTGATTATGCAGATAATTTTCAATCGTGATCAGTATCCAACATACTAATTTTCATACTTCTAAGTTCAGAAATGAAGAAGTTCCATATAAACTTTATCTCCCCATTTTACCCTATTAAGGGGGAGTTTTTTTACTTTGCTTACTCATATCATTTTCAGTCGTAACCAGTATCCAACGTACTAATTTTTATTCTTCTAAATCCATAAATGAGGAAGTTCCATATAACCTTAATCCCCCCATTTTACCCCTTTAGGGGGGGAGTTTCCCAAAATCCGTTCTTAGCGGACGTCTCCTAGTCATAATCTACCTTCTTGGCAAATTTCATCTTCATTGGTCTAGTAGGTTTCGAGATTTCGTGATGAGTGAGTTATGTCCACTCGATTTTATATATATAGATTATAGATATTTTATCTACCTTTAAAGGTCCATTTTTCAAATTTAAAGAAGTAAAATAGTTTTTTGTATATAACACAAAATGTGTGAGAGGTGCCAAATGTACCGGTTTTGGCCACTTATTGATAGTTAAACTTTTGTAAGTATAGCGAAAAATCAAAACCAAACCCAGGTTAAATCACTATATTCTAATGCGCTAGAAACCAATCAATTGCAAAACAACAATTTAATTGTAAACAACAAAGGTTTCTAAAGTATTTCATCGAAAACTAATTTCCTAAAATTTTAATACAAAATATTTTTTAAAACAAAAAACTGGAATTTATTGAAAAAAAAAATCGTATGACTTATGGAATTAAAACGATTGTTATTATTACCTTAAAACGTCTTATTTTAATTGCCTTTAGCAAAAATGGCGAAAAGTTGTTTAGAAAACTTTTAGAGCAAAAAGTGGCCAAAACCGGTACAGTGGCCAAAACCGGGGCTTCTGCCCTACGTATATCTTCTAAATTCCCATTGATTCATACAAACAACGGTTACATGGTCCGTCGATTCCCGTCCAATCCTAAACAAACTCAATTTTGAATTGGGGATGCTCTTAGTAGAAATGCGTCCACACTTCGATTTTCGATTTCGCCACTACATTAATTCGGGTGTTCATTAAAAATGCCATCAGACCACTGCACATTAGCGAAACAGTATCTTTACACAACATTGAAAGGCTTTACGTTTATTATTAAAAATAAAGCCTTATTTTTTGAAGTAACTGAGTTACCTAACTATTATTAAATAAAAACATTGTTCATTATTTTTGAAAAAATCTTTGGAAAAATAACACGGTTAATCAAGGTTCAAAATGTCGTAAATAACTAAATCTTTTAGACCACTTAAGAAAATTCCATGTGTGATCTAAAGCTAGCATAAGTTTTAAGATAAAACAAAACTACATTTAAACTTAAATTATCTCGTTGTATGTATTCGTGTTACCTAGCTAGCTAGCGTCTTTCTTTTGGTATATTTCTTTCAATAAGAGTTTATTATGTTACTCAAGGTTTATTACCACAGAACCCAAACCCATCAACAATGGGAAAATTGTTACTTCTCTATTTTCCTAAATGTACGAAGTACGTACAGGAAAAAAACGCCTTTGACAATTTTTTGGCTTTTTCTTTTAGCCGCCGCGTGCCATAGGATTTGCGAACTAATGGCGTTGCTTCTTTGAAGGCAGCCTTGACAGAATAAATGGTTTTGATTGTTGACTTTAAAAAGGACTGTTGTAACTAAGTGATACTAAATTGAGGTTAACACATACAAACCTAAATTGAGATACTGCTCACACATTCATACCGCGACCAAGTCGTCCGTTAACGAAGTGGCGAGCAATTAAAGTCGCCGCTGACGTCGCCGAGGGTCTCAAGCAGTCCTTGAGGGCGGAGGACCTTCAGACGGATTGAAAAATTGATTCCTGATCGACGCCCGCCGCCCGCTACATGGCATAATTAAAATTATGAGGGAGCTATGAAGTTTCAAGTGCTTCTTGAGAACGCAACAATTAAAAGATGTGGAGACGACTATAGAGATTAAGATGTTTCATCATCGCATCAGCCATTTTATACCCTCACAGTTAGGGCATATAGGTCTTTGTTAGATGGAGTGAACGACCATGGGAGCTCATAGCTCATCAGTGTGTACCAACGATTTAATGGGGCTGCTGAAGAACGGGGGCTCGGGTTAGTAGATTTTTGATTAACCAACCTGTTATAATTGACCATTGCGAAAAGTACTTACTTCAGATGGATTTGATCAAAGGCATACTTAAAATTATGAATTTTCAAGTGCCCCATATAGCACAACTATTAAATGAAGAGATTGATGTTCCGTCTTCATCATCATTAGTCATTTTTACACGAATGTGGGCATATTAAAAACGCCCTTTCTTAGATGATGCTAACGTCATCATAATAACTGACGTAGAAGACCAAAGTTTTTTTTTTCTTTGCATGTCATATCAAAATGGATAAAAAAATGATTAAAAAATATGATCATAAAAGTTAAATATCCAAACCTGCTACTATCATATCATATTAATAGTTAGGGTTATTTTTGTCACCAAACGCATTTGGCTATAGTAAGCACTAAGCTTAGGAGAAAATGAATCTGCAACAAAACCTTAATAATCCCGAGTTCATTAAAGTGTTGGAATCCTGTTATTGTCGCCCGCATAAGAACATTAACGGTACGAGATAAAACAGACTCCCATTAGCGAACACTCGAAAAAATTCGTCGATCCTATCGCATTGAGGTGGCAATCTAATTTTTTCTTAAGTCCCAGTCAATCACGGGAGAAATGAGGCCAGAAGAGATCTTCAAAGAGCCTAATGTTGATTGGCTTTACACATCAACAAGTTTCCAAAAAATAAACTTTAAAACAAGGGCCGTAAAGTTTGAATTCATTTCCCGTATTGAGTGTGCAGTATCGCTTTGCTTGAGGTTTGACACTGTCAGGATAGATATGGGCTGACGAAGATTTATGCGTCTCGAGCGCGTGAATGTAGAAGGGAAAACTATCAGAAGATTAGAAACAAATCTCCTTATTTATTGGCATGTTCCGAACCATTCGTCTGAAAGGGTCTGCATATCTAAAGAGGAATGGTTTGAAATAGTAAAAAAAGTTCTGATGATTTTAATCGTTACCATTTTGGGATACAATACAATAAAATTTATGCCAATCATAAACAAACCGAAAACTTATTTAAAGTTTTTTGTTCATAATTTGCCATTCATTTTTCCAAGTCAACCGTTCGGCCCCACCTCTTTACCATAAAGGATAGGTAATAAAATTCCAACAGTTAAAGCTTGCATTTTTCCGTTTCAGTACAAAGTGTTTTGTCAGGCGTTCCAAACCTGGGGTGGGTCGCGAAGGTGTCTCAATCAGCATAAAACAAAAGAAATCAATAGTCCCCCTCGCGGCTGACAAAGAGCAAAGATTTCTTTTCACAATTAAACACCCCTGGCTGGATGACGGGGGAATGATAACTGGACCGATTTTGGCTAAGCCCTAAATTGAGAGTGAGCTTCGTATTGATAACGCACTGGAATTGAGAATGCGATTTTCAATTGTTTCGTAAAAAATGCGTCTTATTTTGAGATAGTCTCATTCTTGTTGTTAAACCTCATTTAAGAGCCATTTAGACAAGGCGAGTTTCTCGTACGCTCGCCAGGCGAAACTCGCCTGTCGAGTTCGAAAGGCAATTCTCGCCAGGCGATTCTCGCCCGCCTACGTTTACACAGTCAATATTAGCAAAAACTCGCATACGATAGTCGTATACGATTCTCGAAAGGCGATAATCACCTTTCGAGAATCGTATGATCTGTTTACATTAGATGATTTTTTCGTGGGAGATTATCGCGTACGAGTTTCTAATCTGTGTAAACTTGAACTCGTACGACATTTTTGCTCGAACGTTCGATTATCGCACAAATCCGTTGTGACCAATATTTGAAGGCGAGCTCGCTCATTCGAATTGGAACTTTTTGTACAAGTGACTGCGCAAAAAGCTAAATGGTTGAAAAATCTTTTAAATTCGGAAATACTGAAGTAATTAAAGTTGAGCTATATAGAGACCATGAGTGTTTGTGGAGTACGGAACATAAGGACTATAAAAATCGAGAAGCTAGAAATGCAGCTCTCAATGCTTTGGCACAAGAAATGGGGATTGAGCATTGATATATATACGGTAAAAGGATACGCCCATCCGAACTTGAATCCAAATATTCCTATGAACATTTTCATAGAAGCATAAGCAGCGCCATCTGTTACAACCCAATCGAAATGTTGTTTGAACAACTGAACTCGAAGAACAAGTTTCTTGAACGGCGAGAAACTCTTAGCTCGTACATTCAGTTGACACGATTCGAGTTTCTCGCCTAGGTGAGGCGATTCTCGCCTTTCGAGTGCCGTCATCGTACGTACTGTTTACAAGCTTCGAGTTTTTTCCCGCCTTTCGAGAATCGTACGTTCGAGTCGAGAAACTCTCCCCGTCTAAATGGCCCTTTATTATGTTTGTTTCGCATTGTTTGTACGATGAGTTATTTAATTAGAATATTATTTTACGATGATCCCTTACTTACATGTAAATTCGGATAGACTCCATCATCTTTCGTAAATTATTTTTAAAAAGCAAATATGTAGCTTACTTTCGCAAAAGCACAACATGTAAGATGCACCGCCCGCTCGCCCGCAAAAAATTGCACATGCACACCATGAAAATATTAGTGCACAATACCTGCATTTAGCAAGACAGCAACGCACCTTGCACCTTCACCAATAAGACTACACGTCTTTCGCCCCAACCGGGGCATCTTTAGGAGTTAGATCGTGCGAAAACCAGGGGGGCTACCGCGTAACTTTATGAGTATGAACTTCATACGTTTTTGGGAACTTTAAGTCAATATTATAAAGAAAATAGCCGCTATCAGTTCCTTGTTTTGTGACGTCGGGTATAACGATAACTAGCTAGCAACGTTCAACAGAACAAAGCAGCAAAAATCTATCAAGATAAGGAATTCAAATGACAGTTGAAGCCCATACCCATATCCATATTTCTTAGCCGGTAGCCCCCCAGCGCCGAAACATTCATCCGGTGATATTTCGTGGTGTGCATGTGCAATTTTTTCTTGCATGTTGTGTTTTTGCGGAAATAAGCTATATAAGTACCTATTTTTCTTTTTTCACCACTTCCGCCGGATGACGCCAGATTCAATCAAATACTTTCGCAAATTATTTAAAGCTACTTAGAAAACAAATATTTAGTGTGCGGTTGAACTCCAATCCAGTATAAATTAATTTATGAATTCTTGTTATATGCCTAACTTTCTAGAAGGTATTGATCATTTTGTAAACAAAGCCAGCCCATCACCACAGCCAGTACTGTGTGTACCTACCATAGCAGTTTACAGTTCAGTATTGACGATTGGAAATTAAATTTCATAGAGGGCGGAGTATTGTCTTTTTTCAGTCCATCGCCGCCGTCCTAATCCGACAATCACCATCGTTTGCGCCGGGATCAACATCTAATGTACAGTCGGACAGTTCGTGATGTTGAATACCAAACGACGTTTTAGAAAGAACGGATAAACTTCCAATAATATTTGTACCTCCGTGTTTTCTACCCAGTAAGCGCTACTTTCGCTTGCGTTGTTCTAAATACATAGAAAGTTTGATAAGCACACTATGAAATTCAGTGAAATGAAAATATTTTGTTGGAACAAATCTCTGGTTTAATAACGAAATCTCTTTGTTCTTTCGTTGGATCTACACACTGGTCGTCTAGGCGGCTTTCGTCGGGCAAACACTGTTTCAATATTTAATAATCCGGCGGTAACGAGCTACGGTTTGTTCAGTTAGAAAAGTTTAAATGGGCAGACGAAGTTTGCTTCCATATGTACATGGGTTCTTGTTTTTTTTTTGATTAGTATGTGTAATTTTAAAAATTATACTGGAAGAAAAGAAAACCCAGGTCCTCCCAAGGTTAATAGAATTTAAGCTGTAGGAAACAGATAGTGTTAAGTAAAAAAACAATTAGCTGAAGTACTAGCGTTATTGAAGTCATCAGTTGCCATCACAAAGAAAACAAAAATCGTAAATAAAATGCACGCGAAAAAGAAACAATGTTAAATCTTTAGTTTATTTAACAAAAACTTAAATCTCATTCAGATTCTAGTGACTTGTAATTCAAAATTATTATACCTACTCATTGGCTAAAATAAAATATACATATGCGAAGGTCAATAAATTTCGCGATAACATTTAAAAATTGGTACGTATGGGCGTATGGGGGGCAATGTAAACAGATCAAATCAGTCTCGTTGTTATGAAAAAGTTCGTAGTCCATCTTAAAGTTAAAGCCCCACAGAGGAGGGTCAGGCAAATTTGACGAGAGATTAATGTAACTGCCCGCTGTTTGTGTTTCTGCTAATGGGCCGATGTATCTGCATATACGATCTTAATTAATATAGGGTCAATCTGTGCTTACCGTGTTAATTTGGACTGTTGCTTGTTTGATATGATGTTGAAACCATTTTGATGTAAGCATTAATAAATAGTGTTGTTATTATTATGAAATAAAATCTCAGCAGTAAAGGTATCCATTTATTAACACTTAATTCGTACAATCACTGTTTAACGTCCTTTCGAGTCGACAACTCAAACACGACTGACTGTCCGGCGCGCGTTCGTCTAGGTTCCCACCATATCACCCGAAAACAGTGGCGCCGCGCCGGCGCTTTCTCAATTTAGAAATGAATAGTGTTGCCAGAATGACAATTACAATTCCTACTAAACTTATATTTTAATTAGTTTTAATCATTACTTTTTGAAATACGACATTCGGCCATCCGACAGAGTGCAACCTCCTGGTGCACTCAACCGATCCAAGCAGTCAATTTCTTAATTTTCACTTAAAAATTTTCAAGAATACAATTTCAATGAAATATAAATACAATACGACATTCGGCATTATAACCACAGTATCTGATTTTTAAGTTAAGATTTTTAACGAGACAAAGTAAATTATCTATTTGAGTTTAGATTTATTTCGAAAGAAGTAGATTAATAATTATTTTAAAACAATGCAAAAACTACTGACTCACTACCAGTTCACAAATGGGGAGGCCCTTCGAAGAAAGAACTGGCAAGAAAACTCGCGAAGGGTGGACTGACCGACCTCCGTCTTTTAATTTCTTTTTATTTACTTATACCTACACAAAAGGACTTGCCAGAATATGATTGAAGTTAATTTAATTATGACAATAAGTAGTTTCATTATTTTTATTTTATTTGACTCTTATACGACATGTATTATTAATTACATCAATACTTCTAATGTGATTCGCATTTTTTTGTAATTATTGTGATTTTTATGATTGTATTTTATTCGATTGATTCTATATTTGAATTTCACTGAACTTATATTTACACATTTCTTTTCAAGTTAAATACATATTTTATATTATTAGAATTCATTTTAAAAGATTTTGTAAGAATTGTTAATCTTATTGACTCTGTCTGGAATAAAGTGATTTTATTTTAGTTTAATTATTTATTAATAAAATGTGTTGATTTCTGTTTGTTGATCGATTAGAAATTGTAGTTGCACGCCTGCAGTGGGGCGGGGCCGATCTACTTCCAGGAGCACTCGGTTTACCCGTGGTACCACTGACCAACGCTTACCACATTACAAGCTGCCCTGTGGGCTTATTCTTAGGTACTTGCTATTATTATTATTATTCCCAGAATTTAAACAAGTATAGTGGATATGGTACACTAAATGAAATAATAATTATTGTTATCCCTACTTATTCATTAATCATTTCAAATTTAATAATTCTATTTTATTATTTTTATCCTATAAATTAATATAATGACTTTTTATTTATTTGACCTGCAACTTTATTATTACATTTAATTTATGGTACAGGCGTTCACTCTCGGTTTCAACTGATAAATCAGTAATTTGCTTGTGTGCCATGCAAGCAATATGACGCTAAGCTGCGACCCTTGAGTAGTGCTAGGGCACACACCCATCTTTTTTTTGAACTTTTTGTGTCATACCTATTTTGTGTTTTCTCTCCTTGTTCTTTATACAGTATAACCTTATCTTTTTTGTGAATCTGTTTTGTAATTAATGAATATTTGTGTCTGTAGCAAAGAAATAAAGTGATTATTTATTTATCTTTCGATAAAAGAATACTTAGATTATTCTTATCTGGCGCTTTTCTTACATTTGAACTGTGCAACAGACGTAGTATTGAGCTAGCTAGCTTGGATAAAGTCGGATAATCATAAAAGTGAAAAATAACAAGCTTTAATCTGTAAGTTAACTATTATAGATAGTGACTAAATGTTATTAATCCTTATCAGTGATTATTTACTTTAATTTAACGAGCTTTTAATCGTCCAATCCTTGGATTTAATTAATTGCTACTTGACCATTCCTAAGTCTTTATTTATATGTACTATAATATTATAAAGAGGAAAGATTTGAACCTTCGTTTGTTTGTTTGTAGTTATATAAACTAAAAAAAACCGTTGAACCGATTTTAAAAGCTCCTTCACCAGTAGGAAGCTACATGATTCAGCAAGGGCTATATTCCATTCCGACATTCCCACGGGAATGGCAGGCGAAACTGCGGCGAGTCACTAAACACCTAAACAGGTGAAACATAGATAGATCAAAATATATAATAATTTACATAACCAATCGAATAAAGGTTTACATTCATGAATAATTTAATACTAATCAAATTTCTCTCAATAACATTTTTTTCATTTTTTTATAATTAAACAAATTGCTAGAATATAGATTTATGCAAGAGAAAGGGATTTCTTCTCTTTGAAAGTCCTAAGCATTTCGTGGTAAAACGTCAGATAAATAATGAGAACGTGATACAAATAATGTAAATTCATCATTTGGTAATACGAGTTTACCATTCAACATTTAATTTTACAGAATTGCTCCGATATATATGATGCCATAAGTTAAAATAGGATACACATTACCAAAATCACCGAAAATAGTTAGGTATAAGTAAAGCGTAACATTATTTGAGATCTTGTTTTTGATACTTTATATACTTATAGCGTCTATAGATACACCAAGTAAATACTTTCATTATTGCTATTATTTTTGAGTTTGATTCATATTTGTTTAAGTTCAACCAGTCTCATCTGAGGTAACGAAATTGAATTAATTTAATAATCGTGGGATGAATTACGCACGCACTTCAGACGTACAACTATATTGTTCCCAGTTTGTAAATTATCTTTAAATAATTTTAAAGAAACACGGCACTGCGCCAATTTCGAGTCGGTTGAGCAGTAGGTACATGACTAACTACATCGTCAAAAGCTTCCAACATATCTTTCTTTTATTAATTGCGCTTAGTATACCACACCATAAGGACCATGAAAATTGCTAAGATAGTAAATAGGTATTTTTCTTTAAACTTCTATTGGTATTAAGTAAATTGTTATATTTTTAAAGGTCATAAAGATTATAAAATATTACTTTCTCAAAAATCAACCATTTGAATTTCTAGGTCTTATTAAATCAAATCAAATAGGTAATGATTTTTTTACCGCAAATTTATTTTATATGGGAATGCTTAAGTCTCAAAGCCCACATAATGAATCAATAGACTTCCCAGTTACATGCACCGGGATACCGACAACGCCACTGCTTCCTTGAGTTCCAATTTTGTACAAAATTTGTATCAGTGTATTTGGAATAATAACAGTCTAGTACAGTTTATGATTTACCTTCCTTTAGTCCTGTTAACCACTATTCACCATAAAGAACCCATATGTCATGGTTATGGCTTTCGACTATTATTGCAGTGTCATTAATACAAACATTGTGGTTGGTTTAAGGTCATATACAAAGGAAATTAGTTTCAAAGTCTAAACAGATTCTGTTCCGCTTGATATTAGTAGGTTTATAGCCTGATGTATAACTCTGCTACTAGTGCTCCCTTTTTCTGCATGAATGGCAGATTTTAATGTTCTACAGTACTCTCATAACAAGAAACTATATATCTGTAATTTTACTAAATATTATTTTATAAAGATATCACCCCCCTTTATGTAAGGATTTCATGTACCTACTTGGTATCCTACTTAGTATAACTTTACATTGCCACTTCAATCTCTTTTCATACCTTATATAGTTCTATGAAAGCTCTATACTTACGCATTTTTTTATTTACATCATTATGTAAGAAACCATTTGTAAAACAAAGTTAACAGGTTCATGATGTCGGTGTTATTCTAGTGGTTTCCATAAGCAGGATGCTGGTCGTAGTAGACAATTGGTAGTAAACATTACATTAAAAAATGCTTTTTGTATTTCTGATATATACAGAATATAAATACTTAAGTCGCGAGCTAAGACCTTTCTCTGTTCGATACCTACTCTTATGTAATATCCAAAATCGTTTTAATAACTAATAGTTTTAATATATTTTTAAATATGGCAAATCTAGACTTAGAAACACTACAGTCACATAATACATCAGCAAGGTTTAAATCGGAGAGCATAATAACACAATATTTGGGAGTTACGAAATTACACAATTATGTCTTAATATTTAATGCCGATAGTAATTTATATACACACTCCGCCCTTCCACTAGTTTCCGTAGAAGATGCAGCAACTGATAACCTAGAATCACTTTGACGATCCAAAGGGAAGGAGACGGCTCAGAACAACGAGGCATCGGTGACGGAGTAGGTGATCTGCTCCTCTATTCGGGTGCCGCCTTCTTCCTTCACTTGTCTACGTTTGATGACCTCGGAAACATTAGAACAAATAAATGATATTAGTGCATTGTGTTTTATTTATCCTTCTAGTCAATGTAGTTAATTAGTCAAAATACTTGAAAAAGTTAAACTTCTATAGCAAATTCACTGGATTATTCAACTCTACCATATCCAAGAGGAACATTATTCATAAACATTTATCTCTCAGACGATCAAAGGTCAAATTTTATGTCAACGCAAGAAAAGTGCATTCGTGACACCAAAGGTCAAGCAAACTAGGAAGGTACTTGAGAGGTCAGCTTTTAATCATTTTGCATCTGGTGCGGTCTGCGAGAGGAATGCGTATGAATCCAAGGTTAAGTATGGCGAGACATATAATGTTTAACCTTCTTTTATATTCTAAAATAAAGAGCGGTTAGCGGTTAGTTCATAATTATTAATTACTAGCTTTCCGCCCGCGGCTTCGCCCGCGTGGACTACACGATGTTATCCCGCGGGAATGTGATACTTTTCCGGGATAAAAAGTAGCCTATGTTCCTCTCCAGGCTACAAAGTATCCTTGTGCCAAATTTCAGCAAAATCCGTTCAGCCGTTTTGGCGTGATTGAGTAACAAACATCCAAACATCCAAACATCCAAACATCCAAACATCTAAACTTTCACATTTATAATATTAGTAGGATATGTCTCCTGCCATAATTATATGTCGTTCAATTACGTGTGAGCCACGCCACACACATAGCATAATTAACTAAAAATAGTATAGTCAGGGCAGGACAAAGGTGATGTCCAAAAATGTATGAGGTCTGGGCCACGTCTCCGTATAGTATACCAAAAAATAGATAACGATACGATAAACAGATTCTAATAATTCAATTTCTTTAAAATCGCTTTGTTTTCTGGAAGGAACATTAAATAAAATGCAAAATCACATAACAATTCATCATGGCGGAAGAATGAAGGTGTCATTTGATGTTGTTTGTCTGATCTGTCCTGCGCCGCCACTGTCAGCCGTCGGTCAGTTGAATAATGATGACAACAACACACAGCACAGAGCAGAGCAGAACAGAACTCAAGTCAATTACAGTGACACTGACAGTTTTTTACGAAGAGTTTTATTTCACGCCTTATTTCGAGTAAAAAATATTGCTTTGTTTTTATTAATAACCATTTAACCGTGCATTCTATAATATTATTTATATTTTTCTCAGAATCAGTAAATTTTTCTCCATCTCTGGGGATGGTGCACACAGACGTGGCCCATTTTGGGACATGTCCTTTAGTCATTTATCAAATTCATTCCTTTAATAAGTCAAGACTTGTACTTTTTGAGAGTAATTCACTTATCTGCTATAACTTTATATAAAATTTTATTTATTTATTTTTTTTGGGTTCCGTACCCAAAGGGTAAAAACGGGACTCTGCTACTAAGACTTCGCTGTCCGTCTGTCTGTCTGCCCGTCTGTCTGTCTGTCTTGTATTTCGTACCATATATAATTACCAGAGTAAATTATATCATGGCAAACGGTAATGTTTCATATTCTATTTGGTTGACGAACTGGTTGCTTGATAATGGCATTTCGACGGAATACGTCATACTTAATCGGTAACCTATTGCTTATATTGAGCAAACGAAAAGATCTTCAGGTGACGATCGTTTTCCTACTCCGACCGCACATATTGATACTCAACAAGCGGTTACTACTGTTGGCACACATGGCTTAATCATTAGAGACTCGCATTAGTGGATCTGTAGCTGGATTTGGATTAGTGATCTATAGCTCCGATACGACAAATCAATGTTAAGTTATCCTAATCATAAACGGCTCACATGGCCGACATATTCTTAGTCTACATGGTTACTCAAGCTAAGACGCACATGGTCTGCTATGGAACTGCGTAAAGTCAATCGTATCCATTTGACAGCTTTTGATTACATCATAATAAATGTCATTCCATACAAATTGCAGCCGATTGAATACGATATGAACCGTCAAACAAATACGACTACCCCACGCAATTGCATACCTGATTATTAGCGACACACATGGCCGACTCGTAGCTCACATGGCTACTCAACTGAGCTATAGGCACACATGGCCCGATTTTAAGCGACACACATGGCCTGATTTCAAGCGACACACATGGCCTGATTTTAAGCGACACACATGGCCTGATTTTAAGCGACACACATGGCCTGATTTTATGCGACACACATGGCCTGATTTTAAGCGACACACATGGCCTGATTTTAAGCGACACACATGGCCTGATTTTAAGCGACACACATGGCCTGATTTTAAGCGACACACATGGCCTGATTTTAAGCGACACACATGGCCTGATTTTAAGCGACACACATGGCCCGATTTTAAGCGACACACATGGCCTGATTATATCATTACTTTTGTTAAGCGACTGAATAATGAATCTCAAATTAGCTATTCATTCATGATTCTGTCTACTGTTTACGGTATGTAATATGTCCATTACTATCTAATAATTGAATAAGAATATATTTATCAACGGATCCTAATCGGGCTTTCTTTTTCTTGACAAACTATTTTATTAAAATTTCGTGGTCATAGAAACCAAGGAATCAAATATTGAACATTTGAACTCATTCCTTTTTTATTTATTTTGAATTCTCGTATCTCGTTTAGTTGAACTGGTTCTTCTATTCTGGCGCGTAACATAGCTACCAAAGAGTAGCCTTGATCAAGCCTGTCACACGCCAAAACATCGTAAAATCTATAAATATTTTTTGTTTTTGTGTAGTCCATAGTCAATGTGCTAAGAAGGTATACCCTCATCGCGGAACAGCTATCAAAGAGTTGCCCCGATCAAACATGCTCAAACGACAAAGGTACCCTCCCCGTCAGCAACACAGACAAATAATCTTTTATATTTTGTAGAAAGGAATAAGTTCAACTAATTTTAAAAACAAGGAATCAAATATTTAACACTTAACCTCATTCCCTTTTTATTTTGCATTCTTGTATATCGTTTAGTCAAAGTGGTTGTTCATTTTTGGCGCGTAACATAGATATCAAAGAGTAGCCCTGATCAAGCCTGTCACACGCCAAAACATCGTACAATTCATAAATAAATTCTTTTAGCTGTGTAGTCCATGTGCTAAGAAAGTATACCCTTATCGCAGATCATCTATCAAGGAGTAGCCCTGATTAAACATGCTCAAACGACAAAGGTACCCCTCCCGTCAGCAACACAAACAAACGAGATTTAATCTTTAATATTTTGTAGAAGGGAATAAGCTCAACTGATTTTACAAAACTTCTAGAAAATAACTGTACATACCTCGTAACTTAACTTCGTTGTGGGTCGCGGACGTCCCCGCTTCTGAGATATTATGAAATAAAATCTCAGCAGTAAAGGTATCCATTTATTAACACTTAATTCGTACAATCACTGTTTAACGTCCTTTCGAGTCGACAACTCAAACACGACTGACTGTCCGGCGCGCGTTCGTCTAGGTTCCCACCATATCACCCGAAAACAGTGGCGCCGCGCCGGCGCTTTCTCAATTTAGAAATGAATAGTGTTGCCAGAATGACAATTACAATTCCTACTAAACTTATATTTTAATTAGTTTTAATCATTACTTTTTGAAATACGACATTATGAAGTTAATTATACTACTAGTAAATAAAATTTTTTGAAACGTCTTTTGTTTTTTGTTGTTATTTATCAGGTGCACATTTGCACGCCTTTGTACGGAATCGAAATAAAAGCGAGATCTTTTTGATAAAATACGGTTCACAACACAACACGAGTGGATAACCCGACCCCAAACCTTTGAGTCGGGTTATCACTCGTCAGTTTCTGTAATTAGCCAGTTTCATAAACTCGTCAGTTTCCATATTCGTCAATTCCATGAAATTTTTAAAGTCGTCGGTTTCCTTAATTCACCAGTTTCGTTCATTGTCAAAAAACAAAAAGTGCTGAACTGGTTTAACCAAAAGTATCGACACAGTGATTAGGAGCGCAGCGGCAGACAGAGGTCAGCAATAAAGTGACCGTCGTCACGCCAGCCACCGCACCGCGAACGTGGCGACGCTCCCTCGCTGATTCCGTTTTATTGACTCCTGCGGTCTATGCTCGCCTGGTGACATTTTGTCTGATCGAAAGTGAAAACGAGACGTGATTACGGTTGTCTGTGGTTTGTTTAGGTTTATTTTTATTGTTTGTTTAAATTCTTTTTTAACCACCTGTAAATCTGTGGTTGTAATTTTATTTGATGATCTCACGTTTAAAAGTAATTTGCCCTTATTTGTACGGTATCCAATCCAAGTGTGGTTTCCAATATTAGAACAATCACAGCAAGTAAATTTTTTGTGTAAAATTCTTATACTCCAATCTTTTATTTAAGCCTCCCGGTCCTGTCTGAGCGATTAAATTCACAGTTTAGAAATTTTATAAAACTATCAAGTAGCACTATGCATACAAAAATCCAAATCAGGTAGACTGTGCTATTAGTGACAAAAGTAATATATTACTGGATTTAAATGTTTCAACCCTTTACTCATGCGACTACATACTGCAAAACAAACGTCCCTAATCGCAAGTTACTAATATCGCCGATATTTCAAAGTCGCCTACATCTGGACATCGGCCGGTGAGACAGGCAGGGGTATCAGAAATAATTAACAGGGCTACGCCTTCAAAGGATTGAACGAACTTAACGACTGGCATTAATTTTGCAACTTTGTTATGGGGACAAATGGCTGGTTGAAATTGATTATTTGCTTGTTAGTCACATTATTAACATGTAGGTACTTTAAATTAAATTGTAAAAATATATTCTATAATTTCAGATTACAGAGTGTGGAATAGGTAAAACTTGCCCTAGATAACAAATATATACAAAAACTGTTGCTTGCACATCTTGGTTCTAAAATTTTCAGACAAACCAACTTAACACCTAAGCAGAAATTCATAAGGTGTCTTTACGTTTTTCCGAATGTTAATCATGGGACAGGAATTAAAAAAACAGACACGACAAGGATGTGCAATTGTCACATTCCCTCAACACTCCCTTTGTGACGGGCCATAAAACGCAAATTCGGCAATAAAAAGAATACCCCGACAAAACATCCTTCCTGGACAACGATTCAATACAATGCCCGCCATTCTCTGCGGATTATTGTATTTTTCCAGAACTCCAAATATTTAAGAAAGGAATTAATGAATCTTGCGCACTCAGACGTAGAATAAACGACTTTATAACAAAAACAATTGAGTCTATTAAGCCTTGGGAAAGTCGAAAATGTGGTAAAATTTAACAATGAAACCTCTAATTAGCTGTCAAGGTTCCAGACTTCAATCCAACTGTGTTCTGCTCTAGACGCGAGAATTATTCAAAAGATGTCTCCAGTGGTATCTGTGAACGAGAATTTATTCTTTTTGTTAAAATCTTACACAGAATGGATAGATTTATAGTATTATTTTTGTAGCTCTCCTTGTATTTCAGTCAACCTTCTATTTGACGCTTCTATATCACAAAAAATACTGAAAATGTTTAATCTTAATCTTTCATTGAAAGTATTTGTTCATGAATTTGCGTATCCATTTACCCATGAAGTTTTACACAAATGAGTATAAATCACAGACAACGCATTCAAAAACAATTACGAGGGCGCGAATTTGGGTGGCTGCCTAATTGGTATGAGATTTGCAAGTGTTTCTAATTGCGTTGAAATTTACGGAAGCAAGGCTATCACTCACGCCATCAGGTTAATTAAACCATTTGTCTGCTAAACTCCAGCACTGATGTGGCAATAACTGGACGATATTTTCGAACCAGACATGCTCTTTCATGGGAGAAAGATAATTAGTTCCTTTTAGGATTCCGTTCGGAATCAACGAGAACCTCTTTTCAAAAGTTTTTTCATTTAAAGTTAAATTTTAAAGTTGTCTAGATTATTTAATTACAGGTTTTTTTTTACGGAATCCTATAATTAAATGTATTGCAATAGTAAAGACTAATTTATAGATTAAAGGTGGACTAATTTGTCTACATTGATTTTCAATTTTGAATGTTGAGTTGTGAATTATAATGTACTGACTTAAATATAATGACCTCATTATTATTCTAAAATATTAACAACTTATCTAAGAAAATTCATTGTCATTTCATTCGTCTAACTCTGTTTTATTGGATAAAAAAGGAACATTTTCATTAGCGCCATCGGCCCACATATTTGTCATAACCGTTCGGACCCCCGCGTATCGTCGTCATGAATGCTTCTTTTTCGCACATTTTTAATTTGGGTTGTTTGGGTTTTGTTCTTACGCGACGGGGACATAATTGCCCCGAACCGTGTCGGAATTTGTAACTGTGAAATGTGATATTCGAGAGTAAGTAACAATGGTTTTATTGCCAGTTACTGTACTGTATGTAGATACCAAAATTATAAGCAAGGACAGAGAAATAAGTTTTTTAAAGTGGTTTCAATAACGTTCACGTTAGATTGTGTAAATTATTATACTTTTTTATAATTATTATACTAGTTACACCTGGTGTAGGTAAATCTGTTGTTGTCTCTGTCATCATTTTAGACAACATAAGTGACAACAACAGATATACACCGTGTATCTTTACACCACGATAGTAAGGAGGTTATTATACAGCTCTTTAATAAAATAACGCAGTCTTTTGTTTACCAAAGTAATAACATCATTAAGAAAACGCAAGTCTCTTGAAGGTAAGGTAATTGTACATCTTGCGTATATCCCGATCGAACAAACATGCTGATCCTAATCAAATTTACTACAAAATCATTGAAGCGATAAATTGTATCGGTAGCAAACATCTCATTAATACACGTCCCTTTTTATTATATGAAAATAAGTCTAGACTTAGCTTCCAGAGTAATTGCTTTCACCCATGCATAAATATCTATTAGGATGTATTGCGATTAATATTTTTCAATGGTAGCATTTATATTATTTCAAGGGTGGTCTGAATAAATGGGTGTGTGTACAAACAGGGGTTGGAACATTTAGTTAACGGGAAAATGGAGATTTCAGATTTTGTTTACATTAATTTCTTCGCAAACCCTCGCGATTTGGGTATTGCGTTGTTCCGTTTATGACATTGTTTTTAATGTCTGTGTATACGTTGAGATGTTTTGATCTGAATAATTATTAATTTACTGAACGTTTTTACAATACACTTAATTTAATTACTAAACTGAAATACTAGAGAAAATGCAGTTCAACTCTTAAATCGAAATGCCAAAAAAATAAATGATTTCTTAAATTTATGACTATCATAAAGGAACAGTCATTTTGTTTTATTTCTTTAATCATCACAAATAATTCAGATTTACAATTGATATTACGGAAAAAATCAACCATTTTCACAGCACCAAAATTTTATCCCATTTAAATTTCATAACGCGTTCTTTTGCAGTTCCCTATCGCATCCCTTTCCGTCCCTTTAACGTAAGTGTATTGCGCGAAAATGATATAGCTTCCGAGGTCCAAAGTCAGACAATAGGTAGAATTCATACAGGGCCCGCGACTTGAATGCTAACTACCTAATTATACGATCGGCAAGATGGCGGCTGCAGGGAGTTTCAAGTTTATTTTCAGGTAAGTTTCAAGTTTATTTTCAGGTAAGTTTGGGTGATATTCAAGATGTTTGGGAGTGGTTGTTTTAAGTTTGTGTTGGTAATGGTGTGGTTTTTATGGTAATTCAATTTAGAAGAATGCAATTGATTTTCGAGTATGAGAAAGTAATACTGTAAGAATACATTTTGAAAGCAAATGTGATGGACGAATGAAAAAGTGGTTTGAGATGGAAGTAAATGAAAACATGGCGAGTGACAGAGTAGACGGTGGGAGAAAGATGTATTTTTCTAGGGGACAATAACATAATAGTAAATGATGATTTCGACAAAACGATTTATGGCCAAAAAATAAACCTAAGTATCTTAACTAAAAAGTGATGTTATTTTAATTTCTCGGATATATTTTACCAGGCCAGGGTCCCTGAGTTAGAAAGTGTTCAAAGGTAAAATGCCAAATAAAATTACCGAAGGCGAATAAAACTTTCTAATTTATCTCGAAGAGGCTATCAATAAATCGGAAAGCAACGTCTTTATCGGGTGAGTAAGAGCAAAATACATCCCCAACTTAAGGAACCGAATTTAACTGCGTTTCATTATACCGGTAGATAGGCTTAGGTAGAGGTGAATTATGGTTATTTGAACTGTACGAAACAAAATAAATTTAGTGAACGTGCTTTATAACGTTCTGCTCTTTGCATTTTTGAGTGCTTATTTCGGTCGGGATAAAAGTTGCCGTTATTTATGGCACCGCTCCAAGATTTAATGTGAAGTCAAAGGGCGATAATGTGATCTCCGCTGAATATTTTTGCTGTGACTGCGTAATGTGGATTGACCTTAATTCTCTTTGTTTTCTGTACTTTTGTTGTTTTGTATAACGATGGCAACTTACCGATGTTATTTGACTCAAACACTCAAACAAATTTATTGTAATAATTTATTGTATATAATAATTGTAATTGTAAGTACTGAAATTAAATAGATGACAAATCATTTAAAAATCAATTACAAACAAAATACAATTTTTTTATTCACTTTAGATTGTCTCTTGAATTCTTATGAACGTCATAGAAGCTACGCCATTGGTTCGGAAACCCTGTAAATTGCATAAATCCTATCTTTTGCGAAAATAAGTCCTCAGCTCTATTGGCTCTGTAGCCTATGCACACCGTGATTTTTCTAGCGCCACAACAAAGAGCGCTTCGACAACGGCGCCCTTTTTCAACGCGACTTTGTATCAAAGAACCTATGCCTACGCAAAAAAAGTGTGTCACAGTCAGTGTGCAGAGGGACTATAGGTTTTTCATTACGATTACAGATGATCCAGAATTTAGGTTATGAGGTCGGTACAATATTCTAATAATAAATCAAGATATCAATTATTATATGAAAATACCTTCGTCCATATAACCATACACATTCAAACAATTACTCCTAATCCAATTACATCAAGCATTACATGGTAAAAAGTTACTAATACGGGACATCGTAACAAGATCCATTTCCTAGGCGAACCTGTTTTTTTTCCACTAGCTTTCCGCCCGCGGCTACGCCCGCGTGGACTACTTACACGACGTTATCCCGCGGGATTGTGATATTTTTCCGGGATAAAAAGTAGCCTATGTTCCTCTCCAGGCTACAAAGTATCTATGTCCCAAATTTCAGTCGAATCCGTTCAGCCGCTTTGGCGTGATTGAGTAACAAACATACAAACATCTAAACTTTCACATTTATAATATTAAGTAGGATAAACATTTTCGTATCTGAGTGCCAAATGCCGATTATTCAGTGCGTTACTATTTCCCAGTAACTATTAAATAATGAGTCAAAAAACTAGGGAAATGAAAGTAAGATACCATCCAGACTCATTTAAAATAGAAATTTAAGATACGAGGTCGCTTTGCGCATTTGTAAGTCTTAGCACTTAGGTTTTTAGGGTTCCGTAGCCAAATAGCAAAAAACGGAACCCTTATAGATTCGTCATGTCTGTCTGTCTGTTTGTCTGTCCGTCCGTCCGTCCGTCCGTCCGTATGTCACAGCCACTTTATTCCAAAACTATAACGACTACAGACTTGAAACTTGGTAGGTAGATATATTCTGTGAACCGCTTTAGGATTTTTATAGACAAATAAAAAAAATAAAAAGTTAAGGGGGGCTCCCCATACATGGAACTGAAACTGAAAAAAATATTTTCATAATACATATTAGTGTGGGGTATCTATAGATAGGTATTTAAAAATCATATTTAGGTTTCTTTTATCATTTTTTATCAAAGTCAATATTTTAAAGGATATACATTTCTAAAGTGGTAAAATGTGTGTCCCCCCCCCCTCTAACTTTTGAAATAAGAGAGATAAAAATCTAGAAAAAATATATGTTGTAGATCTTAATAAAATCTTTCAACAAAAATTGGTTTGAACGAGATATAGTATGTACTTTTTGAGATCTAACACATTTTCAAAAACCGCAAATGTAACTTGGTCATTCATACAAACTCTATGAAAAACAAAGTTATTTTTGCTGACGAAAAATTTTAGTGGAATTTTGGCTAGGTTTAAGCAATATGTACGTTAAGTGGGTACGGAACCGTACATGGGCGAGTCCAACTCGCACTTGGCGGATTTTTTATTTCTTTTATCCGCAAACGGGGTAGCACTTAACCTCAGAATTTGATAATTAGTCAATAATTCATGTATCTTAAATAAAACCTTTGTCTAAAGCCATACACATTCAAACAATTACTCCTAATCCAATTACATCAAACATGACATGGTATAAAGTTAGCAAATACGGATGATCATAACAAGGTCCATTTCCTAGGCGAACGTGCTTTATTGTCCATAAGGATTCGCGTGTGAGTTCCCGATGCCGGTTATCCACTGTGTTACTATTTCCCCAGTTTCCCCTCCCGGAATAGTGTAACGTTATTCGAGCCATTTGGTGTAATGCGCGGTTTGACCGGATTGACAGGCTGGGTTGGGTATAGGTTAGGAATATAGCGGGGCTTCTCGAAATTCTTGAGCACAATATACACTTTTAAACTTTCGCGTTGCATTATATTGTATTAAGAAAACAGGTATTAAACGCGTTTAAACTAAACATAGGTGTTTAACACCTACCTTTTTTGTTTCGACCAAATTGCATCGGCCGTGGTCACGGGCTGACTGGAGCTGCGGTGATACGCCTCCTCCTCCGCGTGGATGAAGATTCCACCGCAGACTACACCGCCCATCCGAGCTGGATTCGACGAGAGATCTCTTTCTCGAAGTTGGACTTACCTAATTGGATTGTCTGTCCTAGGTAGACATTGTGGTCAACAACTTCGAGTGTAATGTTCCGAACATTAACTGGAGCGGATGCAACATGGGCATTGGACATGATTTTCGTCTTATCCATGTTCATCTTCAGACCCACTCTTTGGGAAGCATTGCTGAGATCTTCGAGCATTGTGTTCAGGTCTTCCAAGGTCTCAGCCATGAGAACTACATCATCGGCAAACCGCAGGTGTGTTAGGTACTCGCCATTGATGTTAATGTCAATTAACATCAATGAAAAAATTAATCATGGTTAAATCTGAATCAACAGTCAATATTACATTTACGCAAAACAAAAACATTGTTTAAAACAATAGTGCAACATTTTGTCAAATTTACTTGTCGACGGCGACTCAGCTACGCGACCGTTTTGCAACTATAACAAAAGTTCTCAATGACGTTCAAAAGGTAAAAGAATGGAAGGAAGTAAAATAATTACTAATTGGTACAAAATCCACTCAGGTTCTTTTCGATCGAAGCAATATCCAGACTATTACAACGATTTTTTGCTGAAAATAATATTTAGTCATTCAAAAAGGTAAAATTGGTCTTTGCTATGTAAAGTGATGGATTGCAATTTTTGTCCCAAGTTTTTGTATAGACTGTAAATAATTGACTACATAAAGAAAACGCTAAAATGTCTAACTTCAACATTCATTTATTGATTTGAAACTTACTTCAGCGCCTTTCTAAAGACAACCCTATTACCACAGTAAATATATATGCTACCTTTAGCTTATATATAAACTGTGCTATTAGGGTTCTTTCTTGAACATAGCTAGGAAATCTCTACGCGAGAAAAGCTTACTAATCTATCTAATTGTAACTGACATGAAGAAGGAGAATCGCTAATACCAAGACCACCGACCTAGAGCCCCGCTTCACTTCGCTAACCACCACAACTAATGATAGTTTGAATATAAGCTGGAAACTCATTTAATGGGCACTATTAGAAATTCAGACTATGCCAATAACTGTTGTGATTCGGGTAAGATAGGTAACAACTGTCCCAGATGGATATTTTGTTCACGATCAATGAATTTAAAAAAAAACACATTAGTTGTATAATTTGAATATAATATTCAACAACTAAATTTTCATAGATATAATGATGATTATTACTTTGATGTAAGTATAATTTATATCAAATCCCAACAATCTGAGAAAAAAAAAAGATTTCTGTTTGTGATGCTTAAAACATTCCTGACCATCTTCAATAATCATCATATAACTGCTTTTGCCAGCATTATCACGGCATATGTGAAATAAATATTTTGATATAGATTATACTATACTATTTCTATATTAATTGAATTTCAATATCAATTTCCGAGTTCAACTTTCTCAGTTGGATATTAATATCACAAGTTCCCTACGTATTATATCACAAATTAGAAGATAATTTTACCATTTTAGCCTTCATTTATTAAGAGATAATAGCCCTAACTGCTCTAGAACAAGACATGTAAGGGCCCATACCGACATGTACAATGTACATGTATGGGTGTACGGAGGATTAGTTTCCTGTAAAATTTGTTGAAGAGGTTCGTATACGGGCTTGTAGGCGACCAGTATTATAAGAGCTTTATACGATGACTAGCGCTCCGCTCGTGACTTTGTATGCGTGGACTCTCTTTTTTACCCCCTTAGAGGGGAAATTAGCAAAACTTCGCTCTTAGTGCTCCCCTACACTCCCCAAGGAACATACATGCGCTGTATGTCAGTCAGTCAGCAACGCACAAGTTTTATGTATGGATTTATTGCTTCATTTTGATTTTAGGCAAAATATTCTCATATCTATCCATAAGGAACGCTTCAACAGTTAGCATTAAATGGCTGACGGTGATGATAAATATCTGTACAAATTAAAAGACTTTTCCTTTGCTGTAATACCGATGACGATGAAGAAAGAATGATTGGTAGCACTTAATGAGCCAACATTCTATTAAATGACATGTTTTAAACGAAAATTAAAATTTCAATTCAACTGTTCCATGTTCCATGAAAACAGAGTTTTCTGTCACGCACTCTAATGCCCGAATACTCGTACGCTACTTATCTTTGGGAGCGTCTCAAACATCGCCCTGTCACTTTAAATGTTAAACGTATGGAAGAGATGCCATGATGTTTGAGACGCTCCCAAAGATGATTTGCGTTCGAGAATTCGGGCGTTAATGATTCTTAAATAAATTTACCACAATACTGTTCTAAATTTTTAAGTGAAAAGTTTAGTTCTTTTGTTTTGTGGACTTGAATCAAAAACGAAACTTTCTTCTTCTATAGACTTGACTCTTTGCGATTGCTGCAACATTTTATCATCATATATAAGCGACATGTATTCGCCGCCGGTGGTATTATGAATAAGCGAAGGCTCCCTCTAACTTGGAGGCTCCAGCATTAAGGTTGCGGACAGCGGACCCTCAACTATCTCATACGCCCAGACGCGCACTATAATCCCCGATAAAGCCCGCACATTTACATTCAATTCTAATTTTGGAACACCCATTCCTACTCGCTGCTGATTGCCTGGTACTTGTCGACGCTGATTAAAATGCTTTTCTGGAGCTTAATTGTGGCTCAACTTAAACCACTATCGGATTTAATATGAATCTGAGTATATAAGAAATGAACGTAAGTGTACGTGTCATGCTGATTTTCAGAAATTTTCTGAAATGGTCATTCGTTAATTATCCAATCGATGACAAAGTCATCATCACAGAACATGGAAAAAAAATCCGTGTTCTGTGGTCATCATCATGCCCCTTTTTTTTATTTTTTTTTATGCCCCTGACCATATCCCAATTTTATTGAGCTCTGCGTAGTACGTCCTTCTCTTCTACTCTACACTCGACGAAAAAGAGTCTCAAGTAGGTATTTATTACTGAAAAATGGAAAATGAAGTATTTAGAAAAAATCGACCCGTCTCACAACTAGTTCCGATGGGACTCGAACCCACGACCTTTCGCTTTCCGGGCGACTGCTCTAACCACTGAGCTACGGAGTCGTTACGAGAATCGTCGAATTTATCCAATACTTCTTACGCACTGTATAGTCAGTGTCGTGGGTTCGAGTCCCATCGGAGCTAGTTGTGAGACGGGTCAATTTTTTCTAAATACTTCATTTTCCATTTTTCAGTAATAAAAATTGCATTGTGAATGCAAAAAACTAAAAATTAAAATAGGTATTTATTTCTGAAGTTTCCTTTTAATTTGACCAATATCATTTTTCATTCTCTAAAGAGTTACTGGAAATTATTGACATGAACGTTGTTGGATGGAGAGGAAGAGGGAGACCGCAATAAGATGGATAAAATGTGTGCGTAATAATATGAATGAGGAGATGGCAGTTAATGAAGTGGAGTGTAGGAGAAGGACGTACTGCGCCGTCCCCAAATAGAATTGAGATTAGGTCAGTCAGATAATGATGATACTTTTTTGTTAATGGAATACAAAAGATTTTAGCGACAGCACTCCACAAAAATTATTAAGGAAAGAAAGAAAGAAAAAGCTTTTATTTTAGAATCACACAACAATAAAAAATACAATAAATAGGTAACACTAAAATAAGAATAGGTAACTTAAAGTTGCTTAGATAATTAGTGTCGTGTGATGCCAATAATGCGCTCAACTCTCAGCATATAAAAGATGTGGTCGCGTATAGTATACAAACGTCAAGTAAGTATTTTGAACGAAAGAAGAGTGACATGTCCAAGAACTATTCTCGTAGATAGTCTACCTTTGAAATTGGCGCTAGCAAACAACGAAATAACAATAGAAAGAGCAGCAAAAAGGACACTATGAAGACGGCAAAAGAAACGTTAGCATAAAATTAAACATTCTGAGGGCAAAGGGCACTTAATTGAGTTTGTTCAGGACAAAACAAAGAGCAAAACTTTTTAAATTGAGTGTCCGTGAAGTGTTGCCAACATGTTGATCTTTGCCAACTTGGGACGTACCTGAAGTCCCAAGTTAATATTTTCTTTGGAGACTGTACTTTATTTTGCAGACGTGCAACAACAATGTAGGGAAATTAAAAATGTACGCTTGGGAAACAATATTTTTACCATCGCCTAATTTGGATGTAAAACCCCGTAAAGTTCCTTAAAATATTTGATAAATATTTAATTCTATTATAAAGCTATTTGAATCCTATTTTTAATCATGGCGTAGTTTACGTGATACGTGCCGTGTTATGTGATTTGAATAAATGAAATTATTGATTTTAATTTTAACACAGTCTTAAACTGACAAAAAAAAATTTGAAACACTTACTAACTGACGAGGTGTAAGTAAAGTTTATAATTTAATTTCAAGAAACTAGATCCTTTAGTTAGAAATATTTTTTTAACCACAGCGGGGTAGCACTTAGTCTTCATTACAAATATACTATGTTAAATGATGATGAGGCTAAATGTGGAAGCGCACTACTCCAGGAATCTTCATTTACTGAAAAACTGGCTATCTTCTCTACGGAACACAACGATGCTGAAAATTTGTTATTATGGCGTCAAACTAGCGTATGTAAATAAGATGGTGGTAGCTAGCCAGGCAGACTTTGAACAACCAACCACCAACCAAACCGAATACAATATGTACCCCCACTGGGAATCGAACCCGGGACCTCTGGGTGTGATACCGGCGGCGGCGGCAGAGGCGGTTTATTAAATTAGCTAAGTGCTACCCCGTTGTGAATAAATAAATAAAATAAAATTAGTTATAACTGAACAAAAAACTTACACAATCTCGTACAAAAACAAACTTAAAGTAAAATTGTTACAAACAAAATAAGCGTAAAACTTCACAAATTTAGTCAACTTCCACTATCAATCCGAGTCTATTACACCTATGATAAAATGTAATGGTTTCCGAATGTATCGATGTAAGTAAGGGTGGGAAGCAATTTCTGTGTTTTATTCACAAAGTTTGGTTATGATGAAATTGCATTACGGATGATGTGTTTGTTATTTACCTACATAATAGAAGAAATATATCTTGTTCACACGCGTTCTAGTCATAAGCCCAGTTAAGTAAACACTTGTAAAACATGCCATGTCAGAAATAGCTACATTTTCAAAGCTGGCAAAATTTGAGAAACGGGTCGGCGATTACAGTCATCAGGATTTCAGAAGAAAATATTATGTACTCTAACGAAATTCATAGGACAAAAAGGCTAGTTTTATACCAGGCTAATTGTAACTTTTCGATTACTTTTTCAGCATTTTCATCTTAGCTTTATAAAATCCATTCTTTTTCAAAACAAAAATACAAAATAACCGTTCTTCTTTCATACTAAATGTCAACAATTGAATTAATTGATTAGACAAAAGTTAGAAACAAACCAAAGAAAAGCAAAGTAGCAAAGATTTATTATACTTTCGCCAGCAATTAACGTTTGAAAGTGAAAAATCTTGCAAAGTTGCAAAAGCGGGATTCCGCCGCTTACTCCTTCTTTAAATTGGCCAAATTTTTCTTGGCCAACTTTTTTGATTCAACCCCTTCTTTGGCAATCAAGCTATTCTTGCGGGACTCCGTTGCGATCCGCATAGAGAAAGTTAGTGCAGAGATTATTTGAGAAAAATAATACATAACCTAATCTACAACATTTGACTTATATAAAAAACATCTTTTTCTTTTGTTGAGAGCTTTGAGAGGTTGTGAGAGGATCATTTTTAGTTTTGGTTTTTAATTAATCTTTCCAAATTAAATTATTTTGCAAAAGAAAAGCCCCCTTATTACGTACGTGCTATGAGTAGGTCGGCTGTAAAACGCATACAATCGGAATAATTTATTGGTGGAAAAATATAGATAAAAACATAGCTTTAGTACCTTTCAAACACGTTAAATGGTTTTCTTGCCTTTTCGAAATTATTACAACTCAAATACTTAAGATGAATACAATAAAATTACAGACTTTAAATCCAGGCATTACTCTGTACTGCAAAAGCAGACAAACACAACAATAATGGGTTCGGGGGCAAATACAATTAGGTTAATTAATGAATTAAGATCCGTCGAGTTTCTTTATCTTGTTATTAATTTGTCTAAGGCAGAGCCAGGCCACCCAGACGTCTTACAAATGAGAGCCGCGCAAATGTTTGATGAAAACTTCCCGATTTACTTAATTCGATGAAACTTAGCACACCTTCAAAGGAGCTCTTTCAAGAGTCTGGCAAAGGAGTGCATTAAGCCGAGGAAATTTTTATAAGTAGCCATGAAAAAAAAACTAGACTATCTAGTTTCATCATCCATAATCACCAGTCTCAATTACTGAAAATAATCAAGGCATCTCTCATTTTTATATATTCACACTAAAATACAAATTAATAAGATAATAACCCAAAAATTTATAAGATAATTACTGAATTTGGTTCGCATTGATGTTACTGCTCTTAACATTGTTATTAACTTACAACTAAATTGTCACATAAACTAATTTTAACTTATTATTTATCTCCATTTTCCATGAGTTTGAAGGAAATTGACTACTTACTTGACAAAATATGTTTGTAGTTTTCAAACAGATCGATAAATGAAGAGCTAGCAAAGAAAAGACTGTTATGATTAAAATTAGTTATTTATATAAATTTTTAATATAAATTTCTCATTTTCGAGTTAGGGTCAGTTCAGACAGAGCAGCCAAATGCTCGAGCAATTTACTGCCTCAATTGAAAATAGCACAGTATAGGAAGGTATAGTAAGGTAGGAACTTGTTCGAGTATCGACACAATTAGCTCGCGTGTGCTTGCGACCGCTCGAGGATGTTTTTACAAGCTTTTTATTAACTTGCCATGTTAGTTAGTTAGTTAGTGGGGGACAAATCTTGCAAGCTTAATTTGACCAACTTCCAAGTGTCCGATGGAGCTGAAATTTTGTATACAGGTTTGGTTGAGATGACAATACAATATTTAAGTATAGTCAGCAAAAAAGCTTGTCATGTAAATAATTTTTTTACTAAACACTTATTATATAAGTACTGTAGTGTGTGTAACCACAGCCGTTAGATGAAATTGTAGGCTGTGGGCAGTTAGCTTTTTAAAAAGGAATAGAAACTGTTTTACGATTATATTCTCAAATCAATCTTTAAAAAATATGAGTTTAAAAATGAAAGATGGATTTGACGCAGTCATATACTAGACGGTAATAAAGAGAGAAGTTCCTTTAAAAATATAACATATTTTTATATAAAGTAATACAGAGAAAAATGAAATAAAAGCCCAATTACCAGAAGAAAGTATTTTATTGAAAAATACCTGTAGAATAAAGTGAGAGACAGAGATCTCTCACAGTGGTGAAGACGCCGGGTCGAAGACAGGAGAAACCAATGGAAGTATTGTATATTTAATTGTAGATACATAATTTTCTTTTTCCCCGAATACCTAGGAAAAAGCAGCTAAGCGAGTGGCCCTAATATTTTGATATAAAAAAAATAAATAAAAAAATATATCATTTTTCTGATCGGCGGACATTTTGTGAGAAAATATTTTCACGGAAAAATTTTCTCAATGGAGTCGATATCAACCTGTTTCTCGGGCAGTCCGCATGAATCCTTTTCATCATTCTTAGAAGAGTTCAAGGAAGCGGCTGCCAAACAAAAATTCATTTCGTCGAATGAACTCCTGATGTTACTACCATCATATTTGAAGAACGGGGCATTATATTTCTTTAGGGAAGTTAAGAGCTCTGTTAAGACATTTGATGAATTGGTGGAAAAATTCAAGGAAGAATTTGTGGAGTTGGATTATGGTTAAAAAATTCTACAATGCGAGACAGGAGAACAGGAGTCCCCTGGATTATTTTTATTATTTGGCCAATCTAGCAGGGAAGGCTGGCATTGTAGAAGATAATATATTCATAACACAATTCCTGAGGAATCTACAACCATATTTACGGAGTAGATTGATGCTAACCCATTTCACGGATAAAAAGGCATTGAAAGCAGTATTAATCCAAATGGAAAAAGTTTGCCCTGGTAGAAAGGAAGAAAATATAAATGTTTATAGAAACTCGGCGAGTTTTGGTCCAAATATGGCCACAATTAATAGGGGAGGGGGAGATAGTAGGCCATTTGCTTCGACACGGTCTAGCCCATTTAATACGCCGGTACAGAACCGAGCAAGATATTCATCATCGCCGCGTGCTCAAGAAGCTGGTGTTGGTCATAGTGTTAATGGTTTTAATGTATATTCTAGGAAAGCGGAATATGTACCACGTCGCAATGATGTAGGACGAGGAGAACATCTCTCCTGGCGGATGCAGCAGCATGGCACGGAGGAAGTAGGACGATTGGGACATGCGAATGTTGTTGCGGACGGAGCGTCGTCGAATCGGCAGGTCAGACCAGTTGTTCCTTTTTATGCGCATAATTTTGCAGATGTGGCCCTGATCGATACAGGTGCTACAATTTCATGTATCAGCCAGACCGCTGCGGTACAAATGAATGCAAGGCGTGTGGCGAATGATGAAAGGTGTGCGAAAGCAGTGAATGGGAGCTTATTACAGATTGTGGGAAAATGTTGCGTAGATTTTTCTCTGAATAATTTTAATTTTTGCCATGAATTTTTAGTAGTAGCTGATTTGAATCGTAGTGTTATTTTAGGGGTTGATTTTTTAATAAAGAATAGAATGAATATCGATATGGTTAATTCATGTGTATATTTTTTCCAGAATAAAATATTGTTTTGTGATGACAGTCAGAAACAAAACACGATTCATGATAGGATTCTTTCAGAACAAAAGATAGAATCGATTTTTCTTGACAGTTCGAGTTCGATCGCGAGCGAACAAATGAAGTTCAGCGGAACAGCTGACAATAAGGGTTGTGACGTAGTAGGTTCGATGGGTTTTCAGGGTTTAAATAGGAAAGATCATGTTGATTGTTTGGATTCGCGCAAAGTTGCGTGTGGGGTAGAAGAGAAATGTGTTAAGGTAGAGAAGGATTTAGGTAGGATTAATAAGCGGGGTTTGTTAGATTTATCAGAGGGGAAAGTAGACGAGTTTTCGAGCGAGCAGTTAGATAAGCCAGGGATAATGCCGGTTAATAATAATATAGAGATGAGTGGGGATGAGTCTCCGGTGCAACGGGACGTTGTAGGTAGAGCCAACGTAGTGGTAGATTTTGTAAGTAGGGAGTCGTTTAAGGAGGAGAAAGGGCGAGAGGTAGGAAAGAAGCAATCTTCTTTACATATTGAACCTGATGATGGTGTAGGTTTATTTAGTATCAACGTGCCGGAAAAAGTTCAGGTGAATATTATTAAGATACAGGCGTCAACAAAAGTATCGCCAGATAGTATTTTGTTAGGTAGGGAAAAGCGTTCAGCAGCAGATCGTTCGTTGAGGTTAGATATGATAGGTTTAGATGAGAAGGTAACAGAAAAGGTTAATCGTATAGGCGGATTATTTACTAAGGCTTCAAATAATTTTGCGAGGCCGCAAGTTGTTAAAAAACGGTATTATTATAAAAGGGCGCGATCTAGATCGTTTCGGGTCAATGACCAGGTCTTATTGTATGTGCCAAGGCGAGTTACGGGTAGATGTATGAAGTTGGAGCGGCTGTACCGGGGTCGTACAGAATGTGGGACGGTCTGATTTGTTGATACGTCGTATAAATTCGCGATCGCGTGGGGTGGTTGTACATTCGAATCGTTTGAAACGTTTCGTGCCACGCTGATGTATCTGTCTGATAGAATGTTAGATGATAGTTATTATTCGTAAATAAGACAGTTGTTTGTGGTTACATCTTTAACCTGTAATTTTATCCATGTTGTATATTTGTGTTTTAGGAAAGATGTATTGTATTGTTGTAAATATGATATTAACCGGTTTTTCTTTTTCATGTTGATCCTGAGCTTTGATGACTGATGAGCTGGAGAATGAGGCCACATTATAAGCATGCTAGGTCGTGCGTTGCGAGGACCCAAGGATATGTCTTGTGGTATACTAGAAATTTCCGTGGTAGGCTACCTTTGTATGAGAAATATTTGTTGGTTGACATAGTTTGTTGGACCGATCGCTTGATTTTATTTTTGGGAGCAACATGATAAGGCAATAAGCTATTTGTCATGGGGTCCTGGTTTTGGTCCCACGCCCTTAAGAATGAGATTGAGACGAGTTGGTAAGGTAAGAGTAAGGGATTGTTCCCAAGGTTGATAACGAATGTTTCTCAAGGAAAGTAATTTCTGACATGGATTAAATCGGGTATTCTATGCATGTTCGGAATTCCTTTGTAGTATTTTACCTTGGGTAATCGTTTGAACTCACGATAGTCATCTTGAAACTTTGAATAGTAACAGATAATTTCGTGAACTTCGATAGATTATGTGAGATGATTGTATATTATGGTATCGGCTTTAAAAGTAGTGGATTTCGCTGTGTGGTTGGGACAATATCTATGGCCTCATTCTTAAGCATCTTGAATATTATAGTTTATTCTTTAAGAAGCTTTTGTATCTGGTTGTATTTTTATCGTCTTGATTACATATGTGTTATTTTCTGCATTTGAAAAAGATAATTTTTCTTCTGTCTTTGCCTGCGTTAATTTTGGATTATTTCTATTCGGTGGAAATAGATCACGAGTTGGTGATATAATTATAATAGTTGGCAAGGAGGAAAGTTTAGTGTTAATAAATAACGGGACCGTGGGAACCTCTGGTAAATTTTTAGACCAGTTTTTTTTGCCAGATAGTTTATCGAATGATGATCGTTCGAGAAGCTAGATCCTAGCTGGGTCATGTTTCCATGGTTCTATGGTTTATAATTCCGTTTCTGGTCTTAGCTAGTTTAGATTTTAAGTCGCGATACAAAATGTACTGGAACTTGTAATGATTATTTCAGTAGGGTCTGCACCTTAAGTGTGGATAGGTTATTGGTTAAGTAGGGTCTACGCCTTAAGTGTGGATAGGAGTTTGGGGTTAGGATCTACACCTTAAGTGTAGTTAGGTATGTATTTTGAGGGTCATGCCTTATGTATGATCGAAATTTTTTCTTAGGGTTGTCACCTGTTTAAAAAAAAATTTTTTTTCTCCGATGAAAAACTTTTTTTTTGAATGGAGGGGGGAATGATTGTAGTGTGTGTAACCACAGCCGTTAGATGAAATTGTAGGCTGTGGGCAGTTAGCTTTTTAAAAAGGAATAGAAACTGTTTTACGATTATATTCTCAAATCAATCTTTAAAAAATATGAGTTTAAAAATGAAAGATGGATTTGACGCAGTCATATACTAGACGGTAATAAAGAGAGAAGTTCCTTTAAAAATATAACATATTTTTATATAAAGTAATACAGAGAAAAATGAAATAAAAGCCCAATTACCAGAAGAAAGTATTTTATTGAAAAATACCTGTAGAATAAAGTGAGAGACAGAGATCTCTCACAGTACCTATTTCTTTGGTCATACCGTCTCGTAGCACATTTTTGCATTCAATGTGAATTGCAGCTAGAGGAGGCTCGAGCTTGGGCAATCGTATTTTCCGTTCTGTCTGAACTTACCCTAAGGTATAAGCTTACGGAAGTCGGAAATACATCCCGCCAAAAATGAGTATTACACACAGTGCTAAAACTTGTCACGCACAATGTGACACGCGTCTTCAAATTTAAAGACGCTAACAAATGGATACAAAGAAAATTGCATTAATCAGGGTCAGGAAGCTGTATGATTTGAATATAAAACATCTACACGAAAAACTTACTCAAAACTGACTCTTATGTTAACGTGATACAGGTTACATGAAGTAGGTTTAGAGTCTATGAGGTGTGACGTAGCATGTGAGCCCGTCATTAGTCATAAAGTGGGGGAGGGGGTGTTTATGTGAACGCTAGTGGACGTGATCAGAAAGCCTGATGGGTCTTATCTTACCCGTATGCACTAAGGTAGAAACGTGTGTTCATTTAGAATGATAAGAGTCTACGGGCGCTGGAGGGTTAGGTAAGACACCTCATTACCTGCTGAAAAATATTGTAGATGTAGAAGCGCTTCCTTTAACTTCAGAATAAATTGACTTTTTACCATGATCGGGTTTTACCCGTGGCCCCACCACTATGACCCACTGGTGGGTCCATAGTTAATTTTTATTTTTATTGAAACAAAACTGATTTTTACAGTGGTCCCATAGGGTAAGGTTATTAGAATTTTGGTACATACGTGACAGTCAAATAATTTGCTATTAATACTTGTTGTGAAATCTATTGAGCTACATTTTTTTGGGTTATTTCCGATTAGACAGATTTTTGTTTCGTCGGATTTTTGTTTTGCCAGATTTTTGTTTCGACGGATTTTTGTTTCGACAGTAAAAGTACAATCACAAGTATTGATAGATTTAGTTAAATTGATTTTTTATAAGTACACTCGACAGCACATCAGGTTAAACAGTTGAACTGCGATAACAGCTTTTATTAGGTAGGGCATAATAGTCCGGTCAAATTAGACCAAAACATAAGAGTGAAGGTACATTAATTCGCAAGAAGCTGAAATTTGGTGAAATTGTTCAAAACAAGATTATAAATGGAACTTAAAAAGTTCTCATCGATCCGGTACCTGGAAAAAAAATACTAGACGTCAAAGGTAAAAAATGGGTACATCGCGATTTTCAGCAAAACGATAAGTTTTATCATAAAAGTAGTTCAGACAAAAATTGTAGACCATGTAATTATCTACAAAAAATGTAGGTGCCAATACTTTTTCCCTAGGAGTCACTGTTTCTGAAATATAACGAGTCAAAAAGTTGGAAAAGTTGTAATCAATCAAGTGCATCATTATGCACGTTTGCACGCCACCTATAAGGCAGCGTGTTTTTTAACGTGGTTTTCCCGGTAGGCCTATTCCACGGGTATATTGTGATTCTAAACGATTGCATTAAAACAGACTAGTTGTCCGCCCGCGGCTTCGCCCGCGTGGACTACACGTCGTTATCCCGCGGGAATGTGATATTTTCCGGGATGAAAAGTAGCCTAGGTTCCTCTCCAGACTACAAAGTATCTGTGTCCCAAATTTCAGCCAAATCCGTTCAGCCGTTTTGGCGTGATGAGTAACATACATCCAAACATCTAAATTTTCACATTTACGTTATCCCGCAGGAATGTGATATTTTTCCGGGATAAAAAACAGCCTATGTTCCTCTCCAGGCTACAAAGTTTCTGTGCCCCAAATTTAAGCCAAATCCGTTCAGCCGTTTTGGCGTGATTGAGTAGGTACAAACGTCCAAACATCTAAGCTTTGCATATAATGACGATTAAGACTTTTCCAAATTTTCTAATCGATATATCTCAGAAACGGTGGCTCTGAGGAAAAAAAGTATTGAGCCATTTTTTACAGATAATTGCATGATTTACAATTTTGTGTTTGCTAATTTTACGATAAAACTTACCTTTTTGCTGAAAAACACGAATTTGACATTTGACCACGAATTTTTTTTTCCAGGTACCGAATCGATGAGGACTTTTTACATTTCATTTATAATTATGTTTTGAACAATTTCACTAACTTTCAGCTTCTTGCGAATTAATGTATCTTCGGATGTCTAAATTGACCGGACTAATAAAGGCGGTCTCAAGGTCAACATGTATAGTCTGATGTGCCGCCGTGTGTATACTTTGTGTTTGTACGTAACTGTACATTTGAGATAACAAAGTGACATGCTGTTGAAACAATAATCTGTCGAAACAAAATCTGGCGAAATAACAATCTGTCGAAACAAAATCTGTCGAAACGAAAATCTGTCCAAACGGAAAAAACAGATTTTTTTTAGCCGATTACCAACTTTTACAGTTTAAAGAAGAGACGTTAAACATAATATTATCATACTTAGATAAACGAATTTATGAATGGGCAACGTAAAAAAAGATTAATCAACATGATACCATACTAAAAAAACAGGTTATAAAACATTTTGTGGTCCATAAAATACTGTTTCGTTTGACAAAAAAAATATACAGTTACCTACATTGAAAATTAAATTTATCCACCATCTCTCACGTAGCTTTGGAGATGAGTAGCTTTTTACTTTTTACTTATAGAATCAATTTCAATATAATTGTGAAATGTGTATTGGCATTATAAATGCAAAATTATAAAAATAATTTAAAAACAAATACATTCACAACGAATATTAATGATTTCAGAGAGGAAAAATTTAAAAGAAAAACTGTATCGACATTCTTCAACAATCACCTTCGCACCCACTTAAGAGTGCGGAATAAATTTCCAATAATTACATTATCGTGGAAATTCCGCCACCGCATCTCTGCCAAATTTTTCTTCCACCTCGGAAGCCCATAATTCCTAATGACATGCAATAACCGTACCCCCAATTTTCGACATAAACCCACCATAACAATATCGACATCAGCGAATTTTTTAGGGTGTATTTTATTTGAGAATAAGTAAGGTAGTGATGGGACAGGTGCGTATTAAGTTACAGATAGTGCTACTAATTAATTTGTTGTATTATAAGATTTTTAAAAATATTTTTTATGAGTAAAAGTGTGTGTTTTAAACTGTCCTATCATTACGTTACAGACAATTATTTTTTATTAGATTTTTCTGAATCAAAAAAACAGAAGAAAGCCATCCTTCTCAAAGGCCCTCATTATTTTTTTTTCTTTTAATCTATATGGCAAAATAATTAAAAAGTTCAGGGTCTTAGACGTTAATGTATGGAAAATGCAATTTGTCAATCTATGGCTTATTGTTTTTCCTTTAAAAACTAAAATATAGTACCTAATACAATATAAATTTAGACTGTGATAATAGTTATTAAAATTTTTACTTTTTTGCACTCACAATGCAATTTTTATTATTGAAAAAATGGGAAATTAAGTATTTTAGAAAAAAATCGTTGTGAGACGGGTAGATTTTTTCTAAAATACTTCATTTTCCATTTTTCAAGTGATTTCACTTCATTAATTTTCTCGTTTTTCCCCTCACTACAAGTAACACTTTTCACCGTAATCAAAATTTCGGTCCGTGTTTATCGGGCACTCAATTTGATTTTACCGCTGCGCTGATTTCACTCCTTCGGTGGAATGCTAACTAGAAAGAATTGCGGTGAGAGTAAAGGAAAATATATGGACATGCTTCTTAATATTTAAACAAGCAACCTTTAATTTTAAGGATAATAGAAAACTACATTTAGAAACTTAAACATAATTGATTTGATTGCAAGCACACGCAAATTTCTACCAATATGAGGAAGCTTGATTTTTGCCGTGTGTCTCCCAGAAGTAGAAATGTGGTTCAGCCTCCTGATTCAAAACCGTTTTTTTTTCTTCTGTCATATTGTTTTAATGTAAATGAATAATATCTCAGGCGTATGTTTTGAGATGTCTGAAACCCGTGACTAAGATAAAATTAAGTACCTATCTACGAAGAAAACTAAAGGGGTCTCTTCTTTTTCTTCATTCGATACGGGCGTTTTTCGCTACTCGACGTCTTATTGCGTCTATTTTGCGTGTGGAGAGTGTACAGCTGGACTACTCCAGCCAGCCCAGCTCTGCAAGGAAAACACCCAGCGACCTCACGTCGGAGACCGCTTCGTGGACGCTTCCCGGTGAGCTGAGGTACCTCGCCCAGTTGGAGGCCAATCCTCATGTCCATGTCCTGGTTGAATGTGACATTTAACCAGGACATGAGCAGCTGTCTCAACTAAAGGGGGTAAAAGTAAATCATATCCATAACAGCATAGCTCTAATATAGGGCATGTAATATCGGAAGGTTTTCAATTCCGATATTGATTTTCGATATTAGATCTCAATATCGGAATTCCGATATTAATATCGGAATCACACAAATTCTTAAAAAATAAGCATTTTTTTATAAATTGCAAATTTTCTTTATGAATTGCACATTTTCTTTATAAATTGCACATTTTCCTTACTTCACTACATAGTATAAAACAAAGTCGCTTTCTCTGTCCCTATGTCCCTTTGTATGCTTAAATCTTTGAAACTACGCAACGGATTTTGATGCGAGAAAGAAGTTACTTATTTTACTTTCGCCACACTTTCGCGCCAAAACACACGTGTGTTACCTTATGGTTTTACCCATAGCAAAATCCGTTATATTAAATATTATTGTGCGGCCTTCGGTTGTCTTAACAACGACAGAAAGAGACCGGATTTAAAATTTCATCATCTTCCTAAAAAACCTGAAAGGTATCTAAGTTTTTTTGTGTGACTATACTGTCTTATTCTAAGTATCTATAATACTTAATGCTCCGAATATTTGATTTAAGGACCCCCGACCCACCTTAGCATAGGTAATTACGACAAAAATAAATATTGACAAAGTGATTCTCGCTTTTATACCTACATAGCTAGGTTAGGTACCTACGAATAATTATTATTAGGGAAAAAGAATCAATAGGAAGTGTCTGTAGCACTTCTAAAATAGGTACCTACCTACCTACCAAATTACGAAATATCTACCTACTTTCTGTCTTAGAATAATATAATAACTGTGAATGCTCTAATAACCACTGAGCTACGGAGTCGTTCCTGGCCACGAAAATGCGCGGCGGCCGGCGGCGGCGGCGACACGGCGACAAGCGAATTGCGCAATCATTGCGCGCTCGCAACAGACGTCTAATCAAATAAGTCAATGAGACGCACCAACGGATGCGTAATTCACTCGTCGCCGCCGCGCATATTTGTGGCCAGGCCGTTAGAGTATTCGCCCGGACAGTGGAAAGGTCGTGGGTTCGAGTCCCATCGGAGCTAGTTGTGAGACGGGTCGACTTTTTAGCGACTCCGTAGCTGAGTGGTTAGAGCATTCGCCCGGACAGTGAAAGGTCGTGGGTTGGATGGAGCCCTATCGGAGCTAGTTGATGTGTGTAGTTGATGTGAGAAGGGACGCCTTTTTTTCATACCTACTTCATTCTCAATTTTTTCAGTAATAAAAATTTAATTGTGAATGCAAAGAAGTAAAAATAAAGAAATCTAAACTGTCTGTATTTAAAAATCATTTGCGCTATTTGTTGTTCCTTTTACCACTTACCTGCTTACTTCGTCGTTACATTGCAGTCGAGTCGACCGGCGACCCTACGCGGCAACCAAGACCACCCAAAACCAATTTGGCTTAAGCGTTTCCGAGTAATAGAAGCGTATTACGTACAGCTACGGTTCAATTTCGCTTGTAATGAACGGTAAATTAGTTAGGCAGGCGTGCAGGTGCAAATTATTTTAGACCAAATTGTCGCGTGGACAAGATTGATAATTTATTGTTACTGTTTCGGAAGTGAGCCTTCTGCTACAAATATTATTCTGTGACGACGCTAGAATTTCAGACGAAGTACTTTTTTTACTATTTTATTTATCAGCGGATAACGATCGGGCTCGGCGGCTAGTAGTAGTTTGGAATATTAAGTTTTGAAATATACTAATACATGTTAAGATTTTAAATTATTTTTATGCATTCAGAATGCAATTCTATAAGTATAGGAAAATGTAGAAAGAAACCACCAGCCCTGCAAGTCTGAAAGCTACTTGAAGGGCTGGTGGTTTTTTTCTATCAAGAATTTTCCTATATATATAATTATGTTACCGGCCAAAGCCGATTTTAGGACAAACTAGTTTTTCCTAGGCCAAAACAGTTCATAGCGTTGATATTTCAGAAGCGGGTTTGCCTCGGAAGTTCTGTAGAACACGTGATAGGTTAGAAATTTAACGCGATCGCCTTTAATTTCGTGATTTTTTTTTGTGAAACAATCCCGGTTTATCCTATCGCCTAAAGATGAACTGATGAACTGATTTGGCCTGGTAAAAACTAGTATGTCCAAAAATTGGGTTTGACCGGTAACATATAATTATATACAACGTGTAAATTAATAAGCGAAAAATGTCTTCGATGGTGAGTGGGCTCATGAATATGAACAACTTTTACTATGGGCAGGGGGGTGTCACTCCGCGGTTTAGGTACGTTCGGCCTGCGCGCCTGCCGGGCAGGCGTATGGCAGAAGGAAGCCGCTCGGCTCGTACGCTCTACGTTGCGCGTAAAACGATTGATCGTTTCTGTGATTTTTGTGCACCGAACAATGACTACTAAACGTTCTTATAATCCGTATAAAAGACATTGTTGTGTTTACGGGTGTCTAAATAAAAGAAAGAACAAAAGAAACAACAAAACCGAACTCGAAAGTCGCTCGCAACCCTAACCTGCGAGCGAGCTGTTTAAGACTTTCATAGAAATATAAACTCTCGCGCGTAGCTGTTGGATACAGTTTTGCTTGAATGCGCGAACTTTAGATTATTATAATATAACAGTAGGCAAGCGATGACAAAGCGCCCGGAATTGGACTTTATTTTCATGCAGAAATATTTATTTTTATTTGAATGGGTTTGCAGATTGCGCCTTCTGTACATTAGTACTATTATATATTCTGTGCTATGGGGTCAACTCTGCAACTTAACAAAACAATCTGCTGTTTCATACAAATTGTCTATACCTACCTACTCGATCAGAATGTATGGAATGGCTGATTTTTTTGTAGAGTTGCAGAGTTGGCCCCATAGTAAAAGTTCATATTCTTGAGCACAATTACCACCTAAGAGGTTTTGCTCTTATTCATTAACACATTGTATATTATCTTATTACTGAAACCAGCCCAATCCAACATCGTGAAGGAATTTGCATAGTCCAATATGTGTAGGTGTGACCATACATGGTGTACCTACATGTCATAACCACCTGGCAATTGAACTAAACGATGCTGTTCAACTAACAGCCTGAATGATATGCAGCCATTCAATCAAACAGTTAGCATGGATTGTAGTCTACTTGACTACTTGTCAGTTTATTTACTGTTGGTTGCCAAGCTTACATTTTCTTTTGAAAAATGGTATTCTGGTCTGGCGCTTCGCCGGCCGCTGCCACGGTACTCACTAGGCTCGCGCTTTCTTTCTTTGTTATGTATAAAATCTACGCTTTTTTAAATTTAAAAATATTTAAGCCCTGCACCCTCTTGCTAACTGCACCCCAACCGTTACACTGTATTCAATATTTTTATTCATATTTTTGTCACCAACTATGTGAGTAAAGAGACCTAAATACCTATGAGACAGCCAGTTGATTAATGTTGTTTTAGACGTAGCTACTGAAGCTGAATAGCCATCAATGCCATTACCTACTTGAACGGTGCCCTATAATTAAGCAGCTAGGCACTTTATTGAACGGCTAATAGAACAATTGGTTGCGATGTACACACAGGTAAACAGTGAGCGTGGCAGACAACGCTTTCATAGTTCTTGTGATACATTCTTAGCGATACAAAGCAGGCTGGTAAGAGAAACATGATCAATTTAGCCATCTCGCTCGGCGCTACTCATCACAACCAAGGTTTAAAATCTATATTGAAGATCCGTATGTTGTTTAACGCCGAACTAATTTATATAAAAAGTAAAATAAAAATATTTGTGCGATTCCGATATTACGATATTGGATGACTCAATATCGGAATTGAAATATCGGATCTCACGTTCCGAGATTCCGATATTACGATATCACGAGATTCCGAGATCCATGCCCTACTCTAATATCTCTAGCAAAGATTTCAAAGTGTATCCTTCAATATAACAAATTGATGCTCATTTAAATAATCCCAGCGTGACCACTGGTCTCCGATCACATATTTATATTCAGTACACTCCTGAGGGATTTCAATTGTCAAAACGTACAAAATCTTTTTATTGGAGAAGGGTGCAAAGTTTATTTTTTTATTCGAAAGGCGATGAAGACTTCTTAGGCAAGTGGTTTTAGTAGGTACTTATGTGTGTTTGAAACGGTAATTTTTTATAGTTTATTAACATTAGAATTTTATAAGATTTATATTTTAATCAAATATATGTCAACTAATTTTATTAATAATTATTTTTACCTTTTTGCATTCACAATGCAATTTTTATTATTGAAAATTTGGAAAAAGGAAGTATTAGAAAAAATCGAACGCTAACATAAACGCTGTTAAAATCGACCATAAACGCTAGCTAACATCGCGTACAGAAGAATTGGTTAAATTCGATGCGTCTACTAACTCAGTGGTTAGAGCATTCGCCCGTACAGTGACAGATGGTGGGTTCAATCGAGTGCCAACGGCCCTAGTTGGGAGACGGGTCAACTTTTTCTACTACTTCATTATCAATATTTTTACTATGATTACATACTTATATTTTGTTGTTATTATTTCTCATGACAATAATGATGTATCTATAGACGAATTATAATATAAACAAGATAGTTTACTATGCATTCAGTAGAATTACTCATTGGATTGTTGTTTATTCTATCATTTTAAGTATTGCCTAACTTAAATCAGTGTGGTAATGAATTTAGTTCTGTTTATACTTTATCCCTCCTTCTTAATGTTACATGCCGAAGAATGCCTGACTTGAAGCTTAGTTTCTCTCAAAAAGCTTGCTTACAGTCAAGGACCGCGGACACAAATGAAATACAGAAGGTATGCGTTAAATGATAAAGTATTCACAACCACATGTGCGTCGCATCCGAAATCACCATTACTTTTCAACTTTGAATTTCAAGCATCTATTTATTACTTTCGCAACAAACAACTTGAAAAATAATGCTTCATACGTGCTCCCCTGTCCCATAAAACGTACCGGGACCTCACATACTTAGTTAGAGAGCAATAAAGCATAAAGAGAAATTCAAATGTGATGTTATTTTGCCGCCAACACTGCGTAATTTATTTCTGGGCGATTCATAATTTTCTTTTATTCACTTTATGTTGATTTTCCACGGAGTAAGTGCGTAGTCGGTAACGATAATATTATTTCAGCAGCCATGCATCATGCTCAGGTCGGCTCTATGTTATTTCTTGTTGATATAAAGGGATGTCTTTGAGAGGTAATTAAATAATGTGGGTGAAAGTTTGGGAACTTTATTAAAAGCTATTGTTTTTAATTGTTTGTGTAAATATTGAGAAGGAAAATACATTTTTTTAAACTGTCACGAGTACCTACTTCACCTTTTTTTGGGTAGTAATGCTATACTGTGCATTTTTTAAATTTAGTGGTTGTAGATTCTATTTGCAAAGCTAACATAATATATACAACTTATTTTTGCTTAACATTATATCAAGAAAACTTTTTTATTACTCAGTTTTACGTTTCGCTCAAACAAAAATATTTTATTTTTAAGAAAAGCTCTTGCTTTTCAGTTTCAATAAAATCCCTGCTGGCTGTTTACACATGTATGCCTTTGCCTAAGTTCAAAACGTTCAATAAAACGTCACGCGGGGTGCTGTTTCAGAATACTTCGTGTAAAAACATACGTCGGTGTTTTGGGGTTAACAAAACTAGATTTTATTTCGTGGGAAATAATAGAAAAATCTCCTAAGTACTATTCTACAGTTCACATTTGATTTATATGACTTTGTATTGATATCAAATATATTCTTTTATCAAAATATAGCTACAAGTGCTTCTACACGTCATTGGTAATAAAACGTATGTATTTCACAGACACAAACATAGAAAAACATCTAAGTGATCCTGTTAGAGTTTTTATTCATTTTACGAAATTTACTGAAAAATGAAAAAAAAAACTACTAGCTTGCTTCTTGCTTCTGCTTTTATGAAAAAAACAATTCTTAAAAATATATGTATACTTAATAATCAAATTAAGTATGAATGAAGGAAGTTGGTTTATATGAAATACCACAGAACATAGAGATATGTTTCTCCGTGTTCTGTGTGAAATACTTTTCACATCTTACACTATCCCAACACACTCCCGTATATTCCACGCCCATTCCCGCGGGGGCTGCTAAGCCGAATATTATGAGAGCACACCCGACACAGGTGCTGCTAAACATCCAACTTGATCTGCTTGTCTGTCACGTCTCTACTACGACTTTACACGTCCGACTTTAAAGTGCGTTTGAAGTATTTTATATTGGTTAAAAAGATATACTATGTTAAAAAATACTTCTACAATTTATGAACAAAACACAAATATTTAAAAGTTAGTTGATATAAAACTATACCGCTTCTTACATAACTGACGCAGGTGCTGCTAACGTCCAACTTGATCGGCTTGTCTGTCACGTCATCACCCCAACTTTATACCGTCTGACTTCAAGTGACCTTTCAAGTATTTTATAAATCGGTTTTAAAGTTTGTCAATGAAGTTTTGTCGGAAGGTCAAAAAAGTAAAGATTCAATTTTGACATAATAAAGAAAAAACAGTCGTGCCAAGCTGCTGCATGCTGCTGCTGCATGCTGCTGCTGCTGAATGCTGTCATTGTCACCATAATGCTAACGCCATGTAAAGATATTTCAAAATCATTAATAAATTCGCTACTTCTGCTAGATGAGCAAGCCTATTTACTAAATATCATTTCCAACAGTGAAACATAGCGCAAATTTAGAAAGATTTCCGACGGGATTCTCAGTCCTAAACCATTGCAACCAAAACCTAACAATATCGGAAATAGGCAATCCAATAAATCCACTGGAACTTGTCGAAAATCCCCCATTTTATTTCCTACGGGTTGTACCAGCTATCAGCAAATCTACTGGGCAAACATGAAGCGTAAGGATCTGCTGAGATTTGCGAACAACGATAAATTGACCGGTAATAATAAAATGTAAGGGGTAAGAACGTAGATGGCTATTTAGATAATTGTCGGCCAGCGAAGGGCAGTGTATTGGAAAAATAGAGATACGCCTCGCCTTTATTGCCACCCCGAGGTGGTCATTTATGGGAAAACTATCAACAGAACTGATGACGACGCGTTACGTTTCTGTTTTGGTGAGAAAACCATTGTCAGAGATTGATGTGACGCTTTTTCTATTGTCTTTGGGTTCCGCTGATGATAGCATTTAGGGTGTTAAGACTGTTCAAGTAATTTACAAATACTGATTACATTCTACGATTAAAGTGTATTGATTTCAAACATCTGCGTCTGCTCTACCACTGAGCTACGGAGTCGTTACGAGAAGCGTCGAATTAATCCAATACTTCTTACGCGCTGTATAGTCAGCGTTAATTTCATCAATGTGGAGATATTACTACCCTCACACGCGAAAGCGAAAGGTCGTGGGTTCGAGTCCCATCGGAGCCAGTTGTGAGACGGGTCGATTTTTTCTAAATACTTCATTTTCCATTTTTCAGTAATAAAAATTGCATTGTGAATGCAAAAAACTAAAAATTTTAATAAATTAGATCGTTAATTTAATTCAAGCTGCGACTGGTAATTTCTAAGAAATTACACTACGGATATCTTGATTATATCAGCCGTCAGGACAGACCAGAGATAATCATTTAGGAAAGGTGGAACCCAATTTACATTTTATGAATGTTTGATTGAATCAGGTGTCACCTGGCGGAAGTCCCTAACCATTGTGAAAAAATAAATAGTTTTAGTTTAGCACCTAGGTGCTCCGCATGGTTTTACTAAAGCGGTACCCGTTGCCGTGAGAATATATGGGTAAAATATAAATATAGCCTAAGTACTTATATAACTCAGGAAAAATTTAGCTTTCTAGAAAGAAATTAAAATCGGTCCAGTTGTTTTTAGATTATCCATTACAAACAAGCAAACAAATAATAAAATAGTTCCTCTTCGTAATATTAGTATAGAAGTTATATATATATTTGCGTGTAAAAACTTGTACTCTAGGACTCATTTAAGTTCGCCTAGTGCCTACAATTGGATTACTTAAATCGAAAACCAATTCTTCCTAATTGTAATTATACTTTCTTGATCCCATACAATGGACGTATTAAGTTAGTCCAAAGGCGTCGTACCGTAAAACACGGTTATTTACCTTACCTTTTCTAAAAGGCCCAACAAACGTCAGGTGAAAAGTGTAATGGTGTGTTTCCCTTTGCGCTTTTCGCCGCTGTTTGCTTTGCCCGGAGCGAATATTTTATGCGCCACTGAGCGCATTCTGCGTCCGAATTATGACGGTCAACTGACCAACCGAGGCGACGTAATCAGATCGACAAATATTTCGTCCTTTCATATAGATATAGATAAATCTTTGTGCGGGTAGAGGCGTCTCGTTATCTTGCGGTGCCCGTTGCTTTGGTTGCTTTGACTAAACAATGGAATTTAATTTTATCGTATAAGCTTTGATATGGATAGTTCTAGGGAGAGACAGTAAAGGTGACGTCATCAGTATCTTAAAGGTGAACTCATTCAATTTATTTTGTCTACATAAAAATATACAATAGATTCACAAAAGATAATTCACATAGTCTAAAAGGCCGCCGCCGTATCAACTAAGGTACAGGTGGGTACACTTGTTCCAAAACCAATCTAGAATTAAAATATGCACGAGCGCAAATCTCTGGATAAATTTTAAAAAATCATGAAAATAGTAAATTCATATTATATTAAAAAATCGAATATTCATACAAATTTAGCAACTAATCGGGACATTTTATATGGAGAGTCGAAATTTTTTTTTCATTTCCGACAAAAATTCTTGCTGTGCGTTGTTCATCATGATGGCCTGAAGCCATGGTTAAAGTTTTTGCAAGGGTGCCCCTAACACCCTGTATTCAGCTACAAAAACCCTTTGGTACGTGCTTGACGCATCTTTCTAGTTATATTGAGTTTAATACTTATCCTCTTAATATCTTGACCCTAGGTCGTCCAGAGAGGGCGTTGGAAAAGCCTAATAACTCAGCCCTAATAATAAGCAAGTTAATCCGGAAGACAAATAGCGGTTGTATGAACATTATCCTGAATGACCAATGGGGGGAGGAGGGGAGGGGTGAGCTATGCGATTCTTTTGTCTCGCCCGAGACAATGTGAGGACGGTACGTCAGCAATCGACAGTGGCCAAGGATATTGGGGCGTAGACTTAAGTATGTAATGGTACTGGCAAGTAATGTTACTCTAAATCCATATGTATTAATATGATAAGGTACAATATACATACAAAAGATATTGAAATTTTTACTTTTTTGCATTTACAATGCAATTTTTATTATTGAAAAATGGAAAATGAAGTGTTTTTGAAAAAATCGACCCGTCTCACAACTAGCTCCGATGGGACTCAAACCCACGACTTTTCGCTATCCGGGCGACTGCTCTAACGCTGGCTATACAGCGCGTAAGAAGTATTTTTGATAAATTCGACGCATTTCGTTACGACTCCGTAGCTCAGTGGATAGAGCAGTCACCCGGATAGCGAAAGGTCGGGGGTTCGAGTCCCATCGGAGCTAGTTGTGAGACGGGTCGATTTTTTCAAAAACACTTCATTTTCCATTTTTCCATACAAAAGATGATATAATTATACATAATCTAGTGGTTCACACCACCGGTTATAGACCCAGAGGTCCCGGGTTCGATTTCCAGTGCCGTACATATTGTATTCGGTTTGGTTGGTGGTAGGACTTGTTCTTAGTCCGCCTGGCTGTATACCACCATCTTATCTATGTCTTTTTGGTTATTCTTTATTTTATTTTGATTTATAATACAAAAAATGGCATAAAGGTATAACAACATTTCGGCTCAGAGCAGACAGACTGGTTGACCTGGTTGTATTTGTCATCTTTGGAATCACAAGTTTTTCTCGTTTAAACTTCATTTTGTCCAATCAGCGAAGTGTTTACTTCGGTAGATTCCTAGCTCTATGGCAAGGATCCATCGAACAAACGTCCGAATTCTGAATGTCCAGCACAAATACAGCCGAGAGCCGGTTCGTCAACGAGGAGACTTACGCCCGAATTCTCGTACGCAAATCATCTTTGGGAGCGTCTCAAACATCATGCATGGGCATCTCTTTCATACGTTTGACATTTAAAGTGACAGAGCGATGTGTGAGATGCTCCTAAAGATAAGTAGCGTATAAGAGTATTCGGGCATTAGTTATTTAAAGTCGCTACCTATTGTGCAGGCGGCCATTGTGGCCTTTATTGGGATGAACGTCACTGAGACTGATAGTGTGCTAATAAGTGATGATGTCAAAGCATTTATTGGATTTCTAAAATGGCATTTTTCAAGTTAAAATCAATGCGGGTATCGGTTATTCCAGTAGATTCTTAGTCCTGTGGCAAGGATCCGTCGAACAAACGTCCGAATTCTGAATGTCCAGCACATTAAGTACAGCCGGGAGCCGGTTCGTCAACGAGGGGACTTATTTAAAGTCGCCACCTATTGTGCAGGCGGCCATTGTGGGCCAAGATTTGTGGCCTTTATCGGGATAAACGTCACTTAGTGTGCTATAAAGTGATGATGTCAAAGCATTTATTGGTTTTCTAAAATGGCATTTTACTAGTTAAAATCAATGCGGGTATTGGTTATTCCAGTAGATTCTTAGTCCTGTGGCAAGGATCCGTCGAACAAACGTCCGAATTCTGAATGTCCAGCACATTAAGTACAGCCGGGAGCCGGTTTGTCAACGAGGGGACTTATTTAAAGTCGCCACCTATTGTGCAGGCGGCCATTGTGGGCCAAGATTTGTGGCCTTTATCGGGATTAACGTCACTTAGTGTGCTAATAAGTGATGATGTCAAAGCATTTATTGGATTTCTAAAATGGCATTTTAAAAGTTAAAATCAATGCGTGTATCGGTTATTCCAGTAGATTCTTAGTCCTGTGGCAAGGATCCGTCGAACAAACGTCCGAATTCTGAATGTCCAGCACATTAAGTACAGCCGGGAGCCGGTTTGTCAACGAGGGGACTTATTTAAAGTCGCCACCTATTGTGCAGGCGGCCATTGTGGGCCAAGATTTGTGGCCTTTATCGGGATTAACGTCACTTTAACCGATAGTGCCAGAATAGTTCGAATTGATTTAGAGTCGCAGCTATTTGGCGATTCCTAATAATTATATTTTTCAATACATCGCGTCAAAAACGAGATCATTCATAAAAATAAAAAGTAATACTCCTTTAGTTCCTACAAAAACATTAATTAGTCACTATTTACTCTCCGAATAGACAATCACAGCCGTAAAGACCATGCACAAATTATGACTTTGTTATTCGGTCTATAGGACCCAAGGGTCTATAGGACTCACCACAGAACACGGAAAGATTTTTTCGGGACCCACTAATGTCCCTCTTAGCACTTTATTAGTGCTCCGAGCGATCAGAGTGCCCTGAGGCGGGACATGAAGAAAAATAGACGAAGTACCTAGGTATTGCCTCCGAGCGACTTCTTTCTCGTGGCATATTTCAGGTATATGCCGCAAAAAGCTGAACAAGAATGAATCCTACGGGAACCATACATTTGCGTGAATCAAAGTAGCCTATGTGCTATTACAGACTGATAAAATGCACAGATTTACATCTGTGCATTTTATCCAGATCACCCTTAGCATGAAATTTAACATTAAATTTAGCATTTAACCGCCTCTGTGGTCTAGTGGTTTATACCACCGATTTCAGACCCAGAGGTCCCGGGTTCGATTCCCAGTGGGAGTACATATTGTATTCAGTTTGGTTAGTGGTAGGACTTGTTCTTAGTCCGCCTGGCTAGCTACCACCATCTTATCTAAGTCTGACGCCATAACAATGATGTTTTCAGCATGATTGTGTTCCGGCAGTTAGAGATAAGATAGCCAGTTCCTCAGTTATTGAGGATTCCGGGAGTAGTGCGCTTCCACCTTCAGCCTTATCACCACTTATCATCAGGTGTGATGAAGGCTAAGTGCTACCCCGTTGTGAATAAATAAAAAAAATAAAAAAAATGAAAAATTCTCTTTAAAGTTATCGTGATCGTATTTTATTCTATGAAAATCATAGCGGCATCTCTTTGTGTCGTTTAAGGAACTAGAATTTAATAGATATTTGACACAGATTGAACTGACGCCAGTCATAGATTGATCGTCAAATGGTCACCATACGGCGACCATAACGACAGTTTTCGTCCTACGTCCTTTTTGGCGTGACACAGTAACAAATATCTCAATAGTAATAAGGTAAGTACTTAGTTATATTTTTTAGAATATGTAATTTTAAGTTTATTTAAAAACAAACAAAATTAAGCCCTATTTACCCAATGAATAGACAATCACAGCTGCTGTGAAGACCGCGCACAATTATGACATTAAGTTATTCGGTCGATAGGACCCAAGGGACACTAATGTCCCTCTTAGCACTTTAATAGTGCAAGCTTTGAGCGGTCAGTGTGCCCGGAGGCGGGACGGGACATTACGGGACAGGCCGTCCCCTTGCGTGTTACCGCAAATTAGTCTAACGCCCCCTTAAGAAAGCGTAATCCTGCCTCTTTGGACAGCTTTTTCTAATAGTAAAACCTTTATTGGATCGTAGTTAGCGAGTGGTAAGAATAAAAACTAATTTATTTTTTTATTTATATTGGGAAATGAATCCCAGATTGGCTTCCAGATCCCAGATCTGCAGCTAGCAAAGAACGAATTAAGAAGCTTAGACCAACTTCTATTTATTTATGATCACAAAATAAATGACGTGTGTTGTTCGAATTTTGTATGGCTTTAAAAATATAGAATCTCTACCTCATTGCCCAGTGTTAAAAATATTTGTATAATTATGAAAAGCTACATAATAGATTATTTCATGAAAAAACTTGAAGAGGCTAATTCAAAATTTTTAAATTCTGTTAAAATCAAAATAACGGTAACAAAATGTCAAACGAGTAAACCTTTAAAGTAAAGTCTGAATGTCAAAATCTAATTTAATTGAACTCCTCATATTTCATACTACACTTTAGTACAAACGTAGAATGCCAGAATATTAATATGTACCAACGAAAGGGTGAATTCTAAATTAACATCAGGTACCTTTGCAAACACGTCTTACAGGAGGAACAATGTTTGTTCCATGTAAGGTATTTCGTCGAATCTTAATCTTCATGAGTCAGGTGCCCCTACCCGCATGTCTTAATCGGCCCCTTATCCCCTAACTTGCCCCTAATTGTTTGCTCCCAATATTGTACGGCCATGTATTCATTGTTGAGATGTGGGCAAACATTATTCAATCAAGGATGCTTTTAATTTATGAGACTGTTTTGTTTTACTCCTGTTTGGGTGAAACTAAGTGGTAGGTTAATAGTGAGAGCTTTGGTTGTTAGTTATATATTTAGCCAATTATTATATTGCTATTCCTATTTTATGACATCAATCAACATTGATAATTTCATTTTTAAACTTTTGTTAATGTCCTGTATGATTTTCTATATTGAACTGCACTTGATTTTGACTACATATCACCAAAGTGAATTAAAGCTGTATTAAAATAGATATATTCCAAAGGTCATTTTAAGTTTTGCATTTCTGTGATTACACCAATGGGTCAAAGTTTTTTAAGAAACCGTCTATAATAAACGTAACAGTAAAAACTCAACCGAATCAATCAATCGAACATCCCCATACCTCCTAACTTGGGCACGTCTAGTACTGTAATGGTTATTATTTTAATGCAAGAAAATTTTAAACATCTCATGGGTTACAAATGCACTATCTTAAAAAATGTAAACACTCAACCGAATTAAACGAACATCCTCATACCTCCTAACTTAAGGGTACGTTAGACGAGTTTAATCGTCGTGACAAACGGCTCACATAAACTCGGCATCTCGCACGTTGAACGAGTAACTCGGAACTTTTCGAGTAATTACGACGAAACGAGAGTTGCCCCCTTTCTTATGTGCACGGTCGTTTTCTTTATTCACATTCGAGACGATTAACTGCAACAACGGATGTAAAAGTATTTTTAACTCGTTTAAAGACGATTTACTACAATACGTAAAGGTGTAAAGTAAGGTGTCTTTTAAACGAATTTAATAAAGCAGCTTTCTGTTGTATGTCGTCTCAAACATTGTAGTCATTGTTATTTAAATTTTTACTTTTTTGCATTTACAATGCAATTTTTATCATTGAAAAATTGAAAAAGAAGTTGAATCGGAGCTGGTTGTGATTGGGACCCGCCTCCCAATTCTAAAATACTTCTTTTTCAATTTTTAAATTGTACCTAGTCACTTTTAGTTTGCAAATTGTAGACGTTCATTTATTTATTTTTTCGATAGGTACTGGAAATTTCAGAATTCGACGTTGGATTGTCGAAGAAGTGGCAATTACAGTGGAGTTTTTACTCAGGTACATCACATAATTAACAAACTACGTACCTATAATCGTAATCGATACCATCTCAATCAAAATGCCGTCAGTTTCGAAAGCTCAATCTGTATCGAATTTTAGTTCCATTAACGACCGTAGCGGCGCCACTCTGGTTTTCAAACAAATTAATACGATTACGAAAACGTAGTTTAAAAAAAATATAAGTATATATAGGGAAACATCAACAGCTTTTACTGAATTAATTAAAAACGACATTTTTACGGGTTTTTCATGCAATCTCATACGAAAACATTATTTGCATAGAGCTTCTAACGAAATGGAAATCTTAACGAAGAAATGAATTAGTATTTTTAAGAACTGGTAATGGGTTTTCTTGGGAATAGGACCTCTGTTGGCGATTGTGTTTTTAAACATTTAAAGGGTGGGAACATACATGGTGTGCCATAGCAATTAATTTCCGCAAACATCTCGCAATGTCAGTTACGAAAATACAAGTGGATGCCGGTGACTAATTCTAAATATGACTTCAGACAAGATTAGTTATGAAAGTGTCGCTTATTCCGCATATAAATAACATCAACTTATTTATCGTTTTTAAGGGTTTTTAGGTAGTGAGTTTTTGTTTGAAGTTTTTTGAAGGCAGTTTAATGTTTTTACTATCAATAATATCGCCAAATAACGTAACACGTAAGTAATATGTTTTTGTCACTACCAACCAAATGAGTCAGATCTATCGCTCACTAATAAATGAATCTTATTATGAAATAAACAATAACTTAGGTTTGATCTGCGGCCTTTCATACTTCGATCCACACCGTGAACTATATAATTTTGTAATTTGCAACATATGCAGAGCGGAAAGAACCTATTTAGCTTAGCTACAGTAAGGCGTACTTTACTGTCAACGCACACGAGCCGCAAACACTTAAAGCGCCAAAATAAGTAACAAGTGACGATGTATGAAAACTACAGGAAAGTAGCCCGTGTTCGGATACTTTCGATCAACAATAACACCTAGGTCTAGATACATAGTTGGAGTGACAAACATGGCTGAGAAAATATGCGCCCACTGAGCCACTTGAGCGTATAGGTATTTATAAGTAGTTCCTGTCATTTATGATTATGACATAAGATCGTACATTATTAACCTTTTTTCTCATCCATAAAAAGTTTTGATTTAGTTCGTGAGCCTTCATTGTTGATCGAAGGCGGATACGCTTAAAATTAAATGCAAAAAACAAACGCCTAACGTCTCTCTGTCAGAAAACAAACAGAGTAGGTATATTGTTTTCCTTCAATTATCATATCAGTGTTGCCTTGCGCTCCGCACTCATTTCCATATGGAAAAATGATACGGATCGCGCGTCGCCCCACTGATACAATATGTCGGGAGGGACCTCGCAAGAAACCCTCCCGAGAAAATTAGGGCTAGTCCCTCTGTGCCTCTATAATAATTATTAAAAAACCTGATTCTGAAAATGTAGTTTATAAATTCTAGACTACTATATAGCCTTAGTTTCAAAGAAAGAATATTACTCATTCAAGATACTAAATAATAGATATTTAAATGTCAAAATGAATGTAGACCAGGGTGCCTACCATCAACTATTCAAAAATAGCGCGATGCAGAATAGGTTCCTAAAATGAATTGCTTTCTTTCGTACTCTGACCTTCTAAAAACTGGCAAATGAATTGCTAAATGTTAATGACCGAACGATTTGTGTCCTTTTTCTTCTACCCGTCTCTTTCACTCGATTCTGTCATGCCCGGAGAGTGAGAGGGACGGGTATAACCTGCCGGTGACATGTTAAATCGACCGGGTTATAAGTCAAATAAGAGTTCCTGACAGCTTAGCGGCTGTGAAATGTCATTGATCGATCACTGAATCGCTGTCATTGATATTTAAGCTGTCGTGGTACGAATAAGCGAAGCAGATCAGTTTAGGTCCTAAACAAAACCGCAATAAGAGTTGATGGTAAGCACCCTGGACTTCGGGATTCAGGATCAAACAGAGTTTTTTGAGGTGGACAATGTAAAGAATGATACTGAAACTAAGTAATAGTACCTATTAGTTTAAAAAGTAATCAAAATGTCATCATTTATCTTTCTTTAACCCAGTACATTACGGCTAATGAAAGTTAAATATCACTTTTTAACCGACTTCTAAATCAAAAAGGAGGAGGTTCTCTATTCGTCTGTATGTATGTTTTTTTTTGTGTATGTCCACCGATTACTCGAAGACGGATGGACCGATTGAAATGATTAAAACTTTATTACATCAGGTTGGTTTCCAAGTTGGTCCCATTTTTTGAAATTTTGAAATCGGTTCAGTAGTTTTCAGGAAATCTTGAAAATACTGTCGTTTTCGTTACCACTTTATGTGAATTTAATACGTATATTTAGGCATAACTCCTTAGTTTATAAACCGATTTAGATGATTCTTGTTTTGTTAAAAAGGGGATACCTCAAGGTATTTTAACCAACTTCAAAAAAGGAGGTTTTCAGTTTGATCACATACCTATTTACCAGGATACACGTAAATTGACTGCACGATGCACTAAAAAGAGTGAAATAAAAATTATTTTCACAAAAAAAAAAACCGCCTTAAAAAAATCACATCAAAAAAGTAAGAAATAATTCCTCAGCAAATAAATAACGACAACAAAAAATTGTACATGTTTCACGCCCGACTTCAAAGTACTTACGTTATTTATTTGGTGAGGAATTATTTCTTACTTTTTTGATGTGATTTTTTTGAAGGCGGTTTTTTTATCATAAGCGTAATTAAGGTTAAATAAATTATTTGGATGTTCCCATGTGTTTGTTCAGGTAGGTACACGAAAATTTAAGTGGTCGGTGGGAACACACCATAAATTATACGACTATGGGAGGCATTAATTTGCCATATTAATTTCGCCGTAAAACTCTGCTCGCGACAAGGCGACGGGGAATTTCGAAAGTTGCTCGTCCCTTGGCGCGGCTTGTTCACACAATCGTCGAGCTTTATGGGCTCAGCTATTGAACATGAACATTGAACATACCATACAACCATATGCCTTGGAGACTGAACGTGTTATTGCTAATAAAGGGCATGTGAGCGGCGTGAAACAATGTTGTTTTGTCGGAATTAAATATTTTTATGACATTGTGGGTAATCGAAGAAAACTAAAAAAGGTTCCTTTATGTTTATAATTTTTCATGTTACGCCTACACGATGTTATCCCGCGCGAATGTGATATTTCTCTGGGATAAAAAGTAGCTCCACTCGTAGTCACTCTCCAGCTCCCAAACTAGGTATTCCCATACCAAAAATCTCATCGGTCTGTAGTATAGCCAACGTCTTTCATGTCAAAATGGAGCCCTGTTCTGGAAATATCTAAGCTGTGTAGTAATGGCAGAAATAGTAAGGCCGTCTTGCTCTCTTAGAATCCATACTAATATTATAAATGTGAAAGTGTGTTTGTTTGTTTGTTTGTTTGTCCGTCTTTCACGTCAAAACGGAGCAACGGATCGACGAGATTTTCGGTATGGAGATAATATGAGAGCTGGAGCATAACATAGGCTACTTTTTATCCAGGAAAATTATAAAATAAAAAATGGTAATTTTGTATAGAAAACCGTTAAACTGTCATACTTCACACGTTTCTTAGTCGCTTCCAAAGAGAAGGTATGTCAAAGAGTATGTAATCACATGGTAATCACTGACATTTTTGCCGCTTAGGTTTTTTTTTTTAATAAGTGACATTGTGTCAGGCAGGTGATACGAAGTTCGTGTCCAATAAAATTTATATGGCAAAACAACGTTTGCCGGGTCAGCTAGTAATAATACACTTATAGAAAGTAAGTCCTTGCGCCCATTTTGAAGCAGCTCCAAACGCCGAGTTTTCAATGTAAGTACGTTACGGAGTTACATACAAGTGTACCTACGTGTGCGTGTCGCCAAGCGCAAGCAAGTAATGGTCACGAAAGTGTGAATCAGTTTAGTGCTTCCCTTTTGACAGAGCGCTTGTATGAAGACTATCTTTCTATACGTAATTATTCTAAGGTTGCTCTAAATAACTGTAACGGAGATATAGTTTTACTTTTTAGATTCAGTGCGCAAATTTCATTATTTAAAATTAAATATTAGAAAAAGACGACCGCCGCCGGGAATAGAACCCAGGACATTTCATTGTCTTAGCGATCAGAGCATTTGAATGACTCCGTAGCTCAGCGTTCAGAGCATTTCTTCCGGACAGTGAAAGGTAAAGGGTTCGATTAAAGGATGGGCCTTTTTTTAAATATCGTGTTTATACTTCTAGCGAAACTATGAAAATAGGTTGGTCAGAATCGAGAGTAGAATCGATTCCACACATTTTTGATAAGGGTAAAATTAAAAAAATAAATTGTTTGCATTTTCTGCCGCTTCTAACAATGTTTGTGACTGCCTATTTATTCAATACGCGCGTGACCCGTCACGTGCTTACTTACTTCATAGTAGAGCTTAAAATCTGTCAGCAAGTCATGGAGACCTAATGAGCTAGAATATTTTGGAATTTCTTAAAAAATATTTTCTTTATTGGAATTCAATTGAATATAATAGTAGATTGTACAACAAGTGCATAAAACATACCATTTTACCCGAGACGTATATATCCACCCGAGCCGTAGGCGAGGATGGATAGTCAATTCGAGGGTAAAATGGGTTTTATGTACGAGTTATACACTCTGCTTTTCACTTCGAGTGTGAGGAAAATAAATTACAATATTGCAAAATAGAAAAAATAAAGACTTCGCCATATTGGCGGGAAAAATTTCATTTTCTTTTTTTTTATACGTGGAAGTGGCAGCACAGTTACTTAGCATAGATCGTACTCCATAATGCTCTTGAAATACTTATTTCTTACAAAACTCATTATTTTGCCTAGTTTTATTTATTTAGTAATTTAACATGGATTATGTACAAAATTTAAGAAACAGAATGAAACAACAAGTTTATTTAACGAAGTTTAATTGTGTGTGTGACTGTTTACCTGACGACCTTTGTCTTAGAGTCTGTGACATAGACGATGATTTTACTTTATGCACTAGAGCATAAAAAGCGATTTTATGCAGCCTATACCCAACATAAACACGAACTTTACGAGCATGAGAAGTGAAAAATAAATTACATAGTTGGGGTGAATGGGCTTTTCGGTTATTGCATTAACACGTTGTAGTTGGCAAAGCTGCTAAACCTACTCTCAGTATGGCCCTTCAGTAGGTAATAGTTACAGTAACTAATAGTACCATTTCTATCACGCCACTTAGCAGCATCAGATAGTGCGATGAAGCGATCAATCCATCCCGATAGTTCGGTCCATTTTTAACCCCATTGTGCAAGTGTCCGGGTTAAGCGATGGTCCTTCACACCCCCGATACCACAATCGAGGGTTATTGATGATGGTCAAGAATGCTGCTAATGCAGTGAAGTGAATTTGCGTGGAGATCAAGATTTTGATGGGGCATCTGCTTTTGTTATACAGCGTGTTAGGGGCACCTTTGCAAAAACTTTAACCATGGCTTCAGACCATCATGCTGAACAACGTACAGCAAGAATTTTTTGTCGGAAATGAAAAAAAAATCGACTCTTCATACAAATTTAGCAACTAATCGGGACATTTTGTATGGAGAGTCGAAATATATTTTTTCATTTATGAACAAAATATATTAAAAGGACGATGCCCTAATTGGGCCCGCGTGGTAGTCGTTTCCGTGGAAATATCGGGATAAAATATAGCCTACTAGCTTTCCGCCCGCGGCTTCGCCGGCGACATTATCTTAAAAATTAAAAATTAGCCTATGTTTGTTTCCAGGCTACAAAATATTTGTGTCCCAAATTTCAGCCAAATTCGTTCAGCGGTTTTGGCATGATTTAGTAACAAACATCCAAATTAAACATCCAAACATCTAAACTTTCACATTTATAATATTAGTAGGATGTCACTCAGGAACAGTCTAAGGAATAATATGGCTTTAGTGGTAAGTAGTTACAGAGATTACTTACCTTTAATATATCCAAATTACAAACTTCATAATTTTAGTTTAGATAGGTATAAAGGTTTTTCTCACGAGTTTATTTTCATAGTGTCTTGTTACCTAACGCAGCTACTGTAACTAATTTGTTTTCGTAAGTGTTACAGATACCTCATAATCATTATTATGGTGTTTTACAAGCCTGATGCTACCAAGCTGGTTCGGTAATAGTTGCAGATCACCGACCAATATGCTCGGCCATAATTCATTCCGTCGATCCCTGCTATCTAAGCTCGTGATAAGCGTTTTCTCATGACTTGCATATTTGAGACGAGATACACAGGGCCGAATTTAGAGGATTTTTTGTTAAAAAGTTTATAGGTAATCACAGAACACGAAAAAAACGTTAGAAGTAGTAAGTGCGCGAATGATAATTACAATAATAGTAGTAAGTAATAAGATTCAAATTTGGACCTCCTTTAGCCCTTTAAAATCTTCGATGTGAAGAGGGGACGCGCCGTGTCTCTCGCAATCGACATTTTTATTGCTTGATATCCTGCAACAAGTATAATAGTGTTGTTCCGAGGAAAAATAGTCGCAACCTAACTATATCTTCTATTATATACCTAAGTAAAACAATATGCTGTTCGTTAGTCTCACTAAACCTCAAGAAAACGGCTAGATGGATTTGAATTATTTTATTATTGTTTTGATCCCTTTAGTACATACAGTGGTGGTTTAAAAATAAAAATAATGGGGAAAATCTTAAAAAAGTAAAACGTTGTAATTTTGTATAGAAAATTGCCTAACTAACGTGCTATACAATATTGATTTTATTTTTTATTTTTATGGCCGCTTCGGATTATTTTTAGTAGTGATAGTGAAGTTTGTGGCAGACAGTACCATGCTCTTTGGTGAACGAGCCATTACTTTTACTTTTAAATGTTTTTTGTTTACTTTATGTAGCATTGCAACGCGTGCTGGGAACAACTTGTGCAAAATATTAAACTTTTTAAATTCTGACCTCCTTTCGCCCTAAATCCGAACCTGTAAAATCCTCTCAGTGAAGAGGGAGCGCGACCACGCGTGACTCTCGCAATCGACATGTTTATCGCTTTAATATAAAATAAAGGGAACCCATCGATATATGAAAAACGTCCACGTGTGATCCTGCGACGGGAAATTGTATTTTTCTTTCCGATACACGTTCCTTTACTTTTTGAAGGGAGGTTAAATTCGTCATAGAATGATTGGAGGAAACAAGGCCAGGGAGTTTTAAATGTATTTTTGTAATCTCTATACACTCCTAATTTTTTATTAGTTATTAAAATATATTTTAGGGGCTGACATTTTTTAAATCAAAACGAACAACTTTTACTCTGGGGCCAGCTACAAAATCATGAAAAAAAGTTATAGCGTTTTGATAGCGTACACTTAGCGACTTTAAGACCTACTTTTCTGGTTGTGGTATTATGTCTTACTATGACTGAATGGTTTTTTAATCACAATGTCTACATTATTGTGCCTCTATAGGCCTTAATTCTCCATTGACCTTGTTTTAGGTAATGTAACAAAACACTAATACATCCTGTAATGCACGTAATTAATTGCCTTTTGTCAATTTAATAAGTTAACTAAAACTTTTTTTACTGCTTATACTTTGTTAGTGATTTCACAGTGACACTACTAGTTTTCATTCATTTAGGATTCTACATTCTCACTAATCATATGCATAATCAAACATTTTACGAATTCACACATCACATACACATGCGAAACATTCCGACCACGATTCGAAGGGAGCGTGCTGAATAATTTTATTTGTTTATAATTTTAATAACTCCCCACACCGTCGTATATTACGTTTCTCTTAGAGGGTGCAATTTTTCAAGCGAAGGGTACAATAAGGGAACTTCGCGGCTGACCAACTTTCGGTGAAATTCGCCTGCAAACGTTATACGAGCACGATACTGTATGTACTCGAAGTTGAAATGTAGCGCATGCGATTATCGATCTTATGAGATCGACCGAATTTCCTCGGCGCTACAATAAGGAATATTGTCACTTTAGAATTTGCAACCGGGGAGAACGCAATATTTATAGATTATCCCGGATTCGGCTCTTGAAATATTCGCACGTTGGGACATAAACATATTTCTCAATGTTATACTTTACTATAATAGTTTTGGTCGAAGCAATTTATTTTTAAAAGCCTCATCGTTTTTCATTTTATGTAGGTACTTAGACGGAAAGCTCCCGGCAAGTAACTTGACCATGGAGCTAGACTACGAGGTAGAGGTAACTGGAGAGTGCAGTACTAACACTTTATTGTGACCACAAATTACACTGTGGCTGTCTTCCGTCTCACCTACATTTTGAAAAAATACGTATGGTCATATGAGACAACTGACAGCCACTACATACTTAATGTCAAATTTGCTGGGCACACTTTTTTATTCAGGGTGAAAACTCCAGTTACCTCAGTATTAAGTCTAGCTCCATGAACTTGACTAAAACCATAAACAATAAAATCTCATCATCATGTCAGCCGAACGACGCCCACTGCTGGGCATAGGCCTCCCCCAAGGATCTCCACAACGATCGGTCCTGCGCTGCCCGCATCCAGTGGCTTCCCGCGACCTTGACCAGATCGTCGGTCCACCTTTTAGGGGGCCTGCACCCGCTCCAGATAAAATAGAATATAAATAGACAATAAAATCTGCGCAATAGAATTTTTTGTACAAAATTGATGCAACTTCGCAGGATTTTTTGCCTGTGGTTTTGTTCAAGTTTAGTATATATAAGTACCCTACTTTTAACTTATAATAAGCATCCATTGTTCATTTTTCTGTATAATTACAATAACCAGTGAATAACAAGTGCGTTATGCTCAACAGTGGGCGTCGTTCGACTGACATGATGATGATGATGATGATGACGAACAAGTGCGAGTCGAACTCGCTCATGAAGGGTTCCGTACCCACCCCACATAACGTTCCGATTAAAAAGCCAAAAATACTATCATTTTTCATCAGCAAAAAATTACTTTGTTTTTCATAGTTGTTTTCTTGTATGAATTACAAAGTTGAATTTGCGGTTTTTAAACTAACTTTGTTTTTCATAGTGTTTGTCTAAAAGACAAAAGTTTATTTGCGGTTTTTGAAAATGTGATATATCTCAAAAACTACTGACTAAGTATATCTCGTTCAAACACATTTTCGTTTTAAGCGTTTATTGAGGTCTGCAACATATATATTTTTAGATTTTTCACTCTTTTACTTTAAAAGTTAGAGGGAAGGGGGGGACACACATTTTAACACTTTGGAAGATTGGCTAGGTATGGCCAGGATATAACTGACCATGACAAAAAATTATTTCAGAAATCTTTACATTATTTTTAAAGAACTATCTACGTATAGGAACACCAATAGGTTTGATGAAAAACAATATTTTTTTTCCAGTTCCATGTATAAAGGAGGAGCCCACCTTAATTTTTTTTGTATGAAAATTAAAGCGGTTTTCAGAATACATCTACCTACCTACCAAGTTTCAAGTATTTAGTCTTAAAAGTTTGGAACAAAGCGGTGTGATATACGGATACGGATAGACATAAGGATTCCGTTTTTTGCCATTCGGCTACGGAACCCTAAAAAGTCGATTACTTTTATGAAACTCTTACCTACGACAAATGCTTTTGAAAGCTTAATTTATAAAGTGAAGCACAGTTTTTCGAAAAACTACTTAACGGATTTGGTTGAAATTTGGCGCACGGATAGTAAATAGATAAGATATAATAACTGTGCTATAGAATAAAGCTATTCTATTGCACGCACAGTGTACCTACCTACTCTTGCAATACTTCAGAAAGATTTGGCTAAAAAACAAACAAACGGCTATTGCTAAAAAATACAATTTAAAATGTTTCTATTGAACAATCGAATCTAACTCGAACCAGCCAGTCAAAAAATATGACCCCAGTTCTATTTTCGAATTGTTCATGGCGCCTCGACGCAAAGTCAACGTGCGAGATTTGAATTCCAAATTTAAAGTCGCGGTGTTCCGATTCACCTTCGTGTTTTTTCTTCTTATTGTTTATCTTCTCCTTTTATTTTGTTATCGGGGTCGGATGTTTGTTTATGCATATGGGACCTCAGTTTTCATATGACGTATTTCGATGGTGCAATAAATGTAACTGGTTTCTTTTTTCTTTGTTACTATGGTGCACGATTCGCTTTTTGTCTTGAATAGAAATAACTTTCGTAGATAGGTCGACTTTAAAACACTTCAGAAAGTAGACAGCCTTTCGACAGAATCGGAGCAGCGTAGAGCTGAGCTAATTACATACATTTGACAAAACAGGCGGGATCAGATCAGCTCAACTGTCAAATGTCCTCAGTGATTGAGGATTCCGGGAGTAGTGCGCTTCCACCTTCAGCCTTATCACCACTTAACGTCAGGTGCGATGAAAGCTAAGAGCTACCCTGTTGTGGATAAAAAAATGTGAAACAGCAGAATTCAGCTCTGTGCAGCTGCATGATCACATCATAAGAAGCGGAGCTCTGATTTTTGTGGAAACGCACCCTTAATGTGCCCTTATCAATAAACGAAACACTTTTTATTGAACACCTTTTTTCGCGTGTAGGTTTTTTTTATTTTTATTTTTTGTTGATAGGCAAGCGCTTGTCCGCTATCACGCCTGATGTTAAGCGTTGATGCGATCTACGATGAATCGCGCTTGCCTAGAAGGTACCGGTTCACTCGCGACTTGAAGACCCCCAGATTGTACCTATCGGGAAATACAGACTCAGGCAAGGAGTTCCATTCCTTAGCGGTACGGATAATAAAATTAGAAGCAAAACGCTTAGTCCGTGTCCCAGGAATATCCACTATAAACAAAATACCTTATATTTTATAGGGAAACAGATGTTGCGCCAATTGAAATCCCCAAGAGACACTTGAGTGCTTTCCTTAGCGTAAGAGCATAAGTACCAGGACATCAGAAGTCTGAAGCGGTCACCCCTGTTGTCTTAGTAAGCAGCGGGCAGGTCAAGTAAACACCCGTAATGGATTCTGGCTCCGTAAATTATCATCTTGCCGGATATTGAATATATTAAGGCAATATGGCCCATGCAAAGCCGGGTATTTGTGTAATTGCTGATCTCAGAAGCTGCATGATGGAATGTTATGATTATGGAAATGTGATTGCGATTCTGCCGAAGTTCGGTCATCCGTTGCGGCTGTAATAACAAAAGTTTGGGTTGCGATATTTGTTGAATTTTCCCATTTAAAATATTGGTAAGTATATTAATTATATTATTAGTATAAAGTATAGTATAGGTACCTACCATTTGGTTCCAATATAAAGTATACTGCAGTTATTACTATATCACCATAAAACACGAAAAAAAAAACAAAAGATTGGGAAGATGATAGCGAGATCATGATTGATGGGATCTTATTGAGGTGTACCATTTATAAGATTTTAAACTTTCGCGTTCCATTATAATTATAAACAATGAGTAACGGGACTCAACGCGACATTTATTATGAAGTACATATTATTATGTACTTACAGCTTGACGTTTCGGCTGTGTTGCAACAACCGTGGTCACAAGCAGACTGGCGGTGCGCGACGACGTCTGTTCGGGCGGGCTTGGAGATCTTCGGCCACCCTCAAATTGTCTATTTTTTGTTTTTGTCATCGCTAGTGATGGGATTACGGCACACAACACTCACAGTATCGGGGTTTGTTTTGAACGGTAAAACTCGCGGCTTACACTTGTTAATCACTGGATTCCACGCTGATGACAATTTAAACCCGTCCTCCCGATTGAAATTTTTATACTTCTTGATTTCAATCGCTTCTCGTACCATCCTAGTATGGTAATGACGATCGGTGGAGAGGATTTTTGGATCATGTAACTCCATCCAATGATTAACTCCAGCTTCCAGAAGATGTTCAGCTACCGCGGATTTACTCGTCTGTCGATTTTTAACAGCTGCGATATGTTCTTTGACACGTTCTGCGATGGTCCGCTTTGTTTGTCCAATGTATGAACTACCACAACTACAATCGATTTTATATACACCCGGAGTCTGAAAGGGTATTACGTCCTTTGGCGATCGCAGTTGCTTAGATATTTGACATAACGGAGTATATACAGTCTTGATGGAGAATTTTCTGAGCACTGTTCCAACTTTATCCGTTACGCCTTTGATATATGGCAAAAATGCTGCCTGACGACTCACGTCCGGATATTTTACCCTTTTCTTTTGCCTATTGTATCGCTGCGACACCTTGTATCCGTTTCGTTTTAGTACCTCCTGAACATGAGCAAGCTCCGACTGAAGATGTTCAGGGTCACACAAGTTATGAGCTCTGTTGGTCAACGACGTCATCACGGATTGAAGTTGCCGAGGATGATGGTGAGATGAGGCGTGTAGGTATCTATCTGTGTGTGTAGGTTTCCGGTAAACAGAGTGAGATAAAGTACCGTCGTGTCTTACCCTGATCTGCACGTCCAGAAATGCCAAGGCTCTGTTATTTTCCATCTCATAAGTAAACTTTACTTTAGGGTGGATGGAATTAAGGTGATTTATATATTGTTCGACTTCCTGCTAACCTCCGTGGATTACACAAAAAATATCATCCACGTACCTCTTCCAGAGTTTGACAGTTTGGGGTCCAGTAGCTAATGCTATGTCTTCAAAGTGCTCCATCCAGATATTTGCAATGACCGGCGCGAGAGGGCTACCCATTGCAACTCCATCGATCTGGAGGTAAAACTGATCTCTGAACAGGAGATAATTTCCGTCTAAGCAATTTTCAATCAGAACAATATACTCCTCCGGTAGCTCATTATCGTAAAGTTTACCCTTAATAACCTCAAGGCAGTCCTTAAGCGGGACATTCGTAAAGAGTGACTCCACGTCGAAACTCACCATAATATCTCCGGGTTCCAACTTAATGCTCCCTACGAGATCCCTAAAATGGTATGAATCTTTCACGAAAGACGGTGTATTCCCAACTAACGGTTGCAGCACTCCAGCAACATGTCTCGCCAAGTCATATGTAGGTGAGTCAATTTGACTTATGATGGGGCGCAATGGTATGTTACTTTTGTGTATCTTCGGCAGACCATAAAGTTTGGGAGGTTGCACGATTTTTGGCTTGTGAAGATGATTGTACTCGTCCTCCGTGAAAATATCCTTGTGCTGTTCGATAAGGGCTCGAATACGCCGTGTGACTCTGGCCGTAGGGTTGTAGGCTACAAGTTTGTAGACATTAGTATTCGACAGCAAACACCTTATTTTCTCGACATATGCTTCAGTGTTCATTACTACAGTGGCGTTTCCCTTGTCGGCCTTTAGCACCAAAATTTCATTATTGTTACGCAACTGTTTCAGCGCTAGACGCTCTTCTGTAGTAATGTTACTTTTCGGTAGCTTTGACTTCCGTAATATTACCGCTACATCTTGTCTCAGCATATCTGCTTCCGCGAGTGGAACTTTATTACGGATAATCGCTTGCTCCAAACCACACACTATGTTCTCATACGGTATTATATATACGGCTGTGGTGTTAACGCAAAATTCATACCCTTTGCCAGTACACTCATAGAAGGTTCGTCCAAAACTTCATCCGATAAGTTGATCACCGTACGCTCGTTATCCGAAATCGAGTGTGTCACATCACTAGTTGTCATACTAGGCTCCTGCTCACGACGTTGGCGATTGTACAAACGATTAAATTTGCGGTCATGATTCGCCAGACACAGCTCGTACGTTCGAGAAGCTTGTAAATACGTTAACCGATCACACTTATCAAAATCCTCACTAGACAAACCCCTACTGCATTCTTGATGTAAAATAAACAATTCACTCACTACCTTTATCACTTCACTATGAAGGTTCCTGAATAATTGTTTCAACAGACGAACACTCGCGTTATTAAGAATCCAGGAGGTACTAAAACGAAACGGATACAAGGTGTCGCAGCGATACAATAGGCAAAAGAAAAGGGTAAAATATCCGGACGTGAGTCGTCAGGCAGCATTTTTGCCATATATCAAAGGCGTAACGGATAAAGTTGGAACAGTGCTCAGAAAATTCTCCATCAAGACTGTATATACTCCGTTATGTCAAATATCTAAGCAACTGCGATCGCCAAAGGACGTAATACCCTTTCAGACTCCGGGTGTATATAAAATCGATTGTAGTTGTGGTAGTTCATACATTGGACAAACAAAGCGGACCATCGCAGAACGTGTCAAAGAACATATCGCAGCTGTTAAAAATCGACAGACGAGTAAATCCGCGGTAGCTGAACATCTTCTGGAAGCTGGAGTTAATCATTGGATGGAGTTACATGATCCAAAAATCCTCTCCACCGATCGTCATTACCATACTAGGATGGTACGAGAAGCGATTGAAATCAAGAAGTATAAAAATTTCAATCGGGAGGACGGGTTTAAATTGTCATCAGCGTGGAATCCAGTGATTAACAAGTGTAAGCCGCGAGTTTTACCGTTCAAAACAAACCCCGATACTGTGAGTGTTGTGTGCCGTAATCCCATCACTAGCGATGACAAAAACAAAAAAGTGACAATTTGAGGGTGGCCGAAGATCTCCAAGCCCGCCCGAACAGACGTCGTCGCGCACCACCAGTCTGCTTGTGACCACGGTTGTTGCAACACAGCCGAAACGTCAAGCTGTAAGTACATAATAATATGTACTTCATAATAAATGTCGCGTTGAGTCCCGTTACTCATTGTGTACCATTTATTTGCAAATTAAAGTTCCCACCAATAATATACACGCAAACGTAAAATTAACGGAACAAATAGCAATGCCACTTTTTCCCGTATTTCATTATTATGAGTTACCATTCAATCACCATTGAATTATAATAGATTCAAAGCATTTTCATTCCAAAAGTTACTGCTACGTAAATTAGTGTCTAAATCGAAGGCGGTGTCGTCCAAACAAAAATAGTTCAAAGAGAATCAACTTCGAATCATCGAACTAATGTTATCTGAGCACACAAAAAAATATAAACCCTTAAACATACTGTCAGAGTACAATGTCACTTTCACCCCAGAGCCCAGTTTCAGCCACCACCATTCCATGATTACTGATTCAAAGCATTTTCATTTCAAAAATTACAACTACGAGAGGAACGCAATTAGTTTCTAAATCAAAGGCGGTGACGTCCAAGCAATAACTGGTAAGGAGATGAACCAGACCGGTTCGAGCCTTGAATATTAATCGGGAAAGGAAATGGATTAAAAACTCCTTGTCTCCGCAGCCTCAGAGGGACTGGAGCGAACAGAGGCTCTTAAACACCAGTGCGCTATTACGCATTTTGACCACCGTCCACCTCATGAGAACACCCTCCGATACCTACTACGTAATCGGAGATGGAGCGATAGTGCATTAAGTGAAGGTAAGTAATATGCTCAGTTTAAGGAGGGCAATAAACAACTTCTTCATTGCAAGCAGTAAGAGGCTTAGAGAACGATCGTAGAATAATACTTTTTAGGGTTCCGTAGTCAACAAGGAACCCTTATAGTTTCGCCATGTCCGTCTGTCCGTCTGTCCGTCCGTCTGACCACAGTGTAGCTCATAGACTCTTAGTACTAGAAAGCTGTAATTTAGCATGAATATACATATTTATCACGCCAACAAAGTGGTAAAGTAAAATTTTGACAAAAAAAAAATTTTGTTAGAGTCATGTGCCCCCCCCCCCCCTTCCCCCCTGCCAGCCAAATGGTTGATCTTGGATACGTAAAAATATACACGATAGTAGTACTTACATAATATAAGACGAAGTTAAAAGGAAAACTATCACAGCTAAGTAGGCTTTACAAGTTTTTGAGATATAACACATTTTTGCAAACTGCAAATATAACTTTGTCATTCATACGAATACTATGAAGAACAAAGTTATTTTTCTGACAAAAATGACAGTGGTATTTTTGCTAGATGTACGTAATCGGTACGTTAAGTGGGAATGGAACCCTTCATGAGCACTTGGCCGATTTTTTATGTGATAATCTGGTACATAAGTTGTTGTTTAAAACAAATAAAAATGACAAAATAAAACACACTCGTCAGCCACAAACGCTGCCACATGAAGCAAGAAACACGTGACGACTAGCGGCGGGCGGCGCGCGCGGCGGCACAGTAAATATATATGCTACTTTAGCTTATATATAAACTGTGGCGGCGGGGCGGGAGTCAAACCGGGTGCGACAAGTTCATATAGAATGCAGGGATGTTGCGGATGCATATTTTTTGACATCCGCGGATGCGGATTTTAAGAGGCTCACATCCGCGGATGCGGATGCGGATGCGGATCTGTCCAAAAAAACTAAAGTGTGGGTAAAAAAATAAAAAAGTAATAATTATCCTTTCTTTATTTACTTATAAAGTAGTGTGATGAATTACTATTACTAATTATTGACTTTAGTAATTAAATTTAAATATTGGAGCATTATATTTAATGAAAAGTAGGCGACACGCGCCACTCGCCGGGCCCGCCCCTTTCTTTCTTGTAGCTACCTGCTACACATTCGCATCCGCATCAGCTCCGCATCGATTTATGCGGAGGCGGATGCGGATGCGGATCTCTAAATCGATGCGGATGTTCCGCATATGCGGATGCGGATGCGAATATTCGCAACATCCCTGATAGAATGTATGAAAACTACAAGAAATAGGTCGATGGCGGCGTTTTGTGGTTGTAGTTGGTGGTCCGTGTGCGGAAAGACTTACCTATGGCTAGAATATTGCTTGTTCTAACTCATTCATTCGTACTAATGGCAAGTTCGGTGTCTCGTATATTTTGACATCTTTACCAAAATCTATCGTCGCATTCATCTTACATAATATATACCTAAATTTGTCTCAATCCTTTCTTTAGGGCAAAGGGGCAATAATACACCACCGGTGCTTTTTACACTGTGCCACCGTCCAGTATGACCATTTGTATCTGTTCGAATAATGCCTACTGTACTAGGGCCGCCCATCACGATCTCTTGTATCCAAACAACTTTTTTCAAACGTTCCAACCTCATTTGCATATTTTTTTTCTTACTCGTGTTCCCTTGTGAATAATTTAATGAATCTTAAAAAATATTGTTCCGCGGTTCTTTTTGAATATCATTTTAAGAGGAAGTATCTACCTTTACTTTGTTTTCTTCATTCTAACTTGATAAAAATGTTATTTAAAACGTTTACGTTTATTATTTTAATTTTTTCTTCGGTAATAATTTCTT